>JASBWV010000001.1:1200000-1800000 GCA_030039215.1 Naganishia onofrii
GCGATTCTTTGGCGATATATGTTGCAGCAAACAACAAGAAAATCGCTTGAACAAAGTAATAGAGGGTTTCCCTACGATATGCCCTTTTTGAAGGCAAGAAGTTCTCAGTAATAGACTCAAAGTGACAGCAGTTTCGGTACTTACCCAAAAGGACTGGCTAGAGTGCTCTGTGCCGCCACACCACTGGGAAGACAACCTCCCCAAACCTGCAGGAGCAAACCCATGGCATCGAACACCAGCAAATACCCCAACCCTGTCATGCTGACATTGCCGTGCAACTGTCCATCGACCCACAGGGAGACACCCAAAAATAGCTCCAACGTGCCCAGGCCGGCTTTAAGTTTGGTCTGGGGCGACAAGTCAAGTATCCTTGAGAATAACGACTGGCGTTTCTGGGCTTGGAATGGCGACGGAAGTAACGGGATAGATGAGACTTCGAGTGATTGAGCGGATTGCGAGCCGTTCAGCAGTGTTGACGCTACAGTTTTCGGCTTTGCAGAATGCGATGGACTGCTCAAGATGCTGACAGGGACTTCGCTCGGCGAAGCCATAGCCGGGTTCGTGACAACAGGATCTAGGAAAGAAAAGAAATTGTGTGACATGGAATGTCGATGCTAAAGGAGAAAGGACTGTTAGGCTGTTACGTGAAAAAGGTGAGTTTACGGTCACATACATGATGACCACGACGCTTTTTGCTAGGATCCACAGTCGTATGCTGACCTGGGATGTCTACGCCGCCAGTTATACCTACGGACATGCTCGGACTCCGAGGAGGCGGAGGTAGCCCGAAAGAGAACCCGTTGGCACTGTGAGGTTTCGATGACTCGCCTTTCGGCAAAATCAGTGTGACAGGCGCTTCTTGCGTTCCCTCGACCACCATGGACGGTGACCTCAGTGGGGGAGGAACGACGCCGTTTGCATCAGGTCGTGGGAAGAATAGCGAAAGGTTTCGCGCATGCACCCGGTGATCTCCTTCGTTCCAGTTGGAAGCGACACTATCGCTTCTTCCATGCTGCCATGAAGGGGTAATCGTTGGTGTCGGCGGGATCATGAATTCGCTTCCATTTGCTGAAAGGTGTCGGCTAGACGATATTGTACCTAGACTTGACCTCATCTGCGCAGTAGACTGAGGTCCAGGGGAGTAGCGTGAATTTTGTTGCTGAGTAAAATTGAAAGACATGCGATTCGGTGTCGACGGCACCAGCGGTAGATCTGGAAGACTGTTTCGGCCTTCTTCCGCTTCATCTTCCAGAGACGCAGCTTTATTCCTCCACCTTCGGGCGGGAGACGTATTATCATCAAAGCCGTTCATGCCTGAAAAGTCTTCCGTGCCTATACCACTTTCGGTAACTTCAGGTTTCGATTTCTTCTCTGTTGAAGGAGTGCGGGTATGAGAGAACGTTGACGACAGCCTATCGCCATGTTGTCGACTGCTGGCTTGAGACGTGCCAGAATTTGCACGAGATGATGAAGCGCTGAGGGAAGGCGATAATGGCGGCAGCGATGTACCGAACGAATCTCCTGTTCCCCTTGAAGAGGAGGAATCCGCTGAACCGACTTTTGAAGTGACCGCCCGGCCATGAAAACGAGAAGGCAGTCCGTCCTGTTTGGACAACTGAGCAGAGGAAGAATCGAAAGGGCTGGAAAGTCCAAGTCCTGCTTGCGCGTGGCCGAAAGGATCCAGAAAGCCTAGAGAAGGTGGCAGAGTACCTGCTCCTACAGTGGACTTCTTTTGCGAAACTTCCGGTGAAGGAGAAGGACCATCAAAGCGGTCCATAACGATACCAGAGCGATCTGTCGGAGATGGTGGGCTGTATTTCTTGAACGTATTGTGCTCATGCTCGCGCACCCGGTGAATCCGCTCGTGTTCGTCGGCTCGTCCAAAGTTCATTGATTTCCGGCTCATGGTGAATGGGGAGGCGGGAGATGAGTGATTTGTCGGTGTCTGAGTGGATGAGCTCGACCGTGATAAACCTCTGATTGTCAGCGGCGTGCCCGAACCGCTTTCCAAGACGCCAAGGGTCTGGCTGCGTTCCTGCTTCTCGTCTGCGTCTCCGCCTTCCGAAATATCACCGACAAGTATAGTTTTCTCTTCATCAAGTCGTCCCGTCATCACTCCACTTATTCCTAATCCAGCCAACATGGGCAAGTCGCTTACAAGCGTTGTTCCCCTGGTCGGAGTTTGCTGTATCGAAGGATAGCTCGAAGAACCCGCTGTTAGGGGCGGAGAGACGGATGGGGATGGAGTGAATTCGTGCTTCTGGTATCCGTCGTCCCGAGACATGTGCTGAATCTGTTCTTCATCCTGGTCAATGCTGTGATTTATTCCAGAAGCCATCTTGTTCGGATCCGGGGTCGCAGGTGGTGTGATGGACATCAGAGCGGTATGGAAAAGGCTGATAGTAGCTAATGTTTACGGTATTGTGTTGAAAGAGACGTCTCCGGGGAACTGCTAACTTGAAGCAGTCCTATCCCAACTTTGCCGAGATCATGTAAAGGCGCACAGCGAATTGGCAAGTCGTGCAAATCTAACGAGTGAATGGTATCGGGATGCTCTGGTTCAATATTTTTGACGAGAGATATCAATTGTCTTGGGCTGTAGGATATGCAAGGCAATGATGAGGATGTGCTATCAGCTGTCCGGCGTATCAAGCTTGATGTAGAGACCGGGACTCACAAAGAGGTAGATGCTATACCTTGAACAGAGGAATCGTCTAGTTGTCTCCGTATCAATTGGAATGAGGGTTTACCGGGGTGATCAGTTTCGAGCGGCCAACCATAGAACTGCTGTACACAGTGACAGGTGATATTCACCGCCTTGGTAATAGGGTATTCGACTTTGTTGCTAATATGAAGCTGAAATGTCCAAAGGAGTTTGTCGTATGCTGTGAGTAACCGAAGCCGAGTCGATCGAGGGCCAGCTCTTTTCCAGGTTGCGTAGAGAGTATCAACTGAGGACTATCGAGCACTCTTGCCAGTTTCGCACGAATCTGCAGACTACCTGTTGCCGAGCCTTCAGGTTGCCTTTGTTGTAGAATGGTGATTCAGGCTGATTCAGGCTGTCTGAATGATATCATACCCTGCAAGTCCGCGTAGCTGTCCGCATTATACAAACTCAACAAGGCACGAACGACCAGCTTCTGAGCGAAGCTTGATACGCATATTTCCCAACGCGTCTCGCTCTTCTCCTAGATCTTCCCTTACTCCTCCCTCTATGGAACACTGAGAACGTGCGAAACGCGTCGGACTTTTCAATAGAAAAGCCTAAAAAGCCTATAACAATTCCAGAGTCCAGAGTCTAGAGTCTAGCTAGAGTCCCAGGGTCTTCAGATTAGTCGATGCAGCTCTGATGTCTTCTGATACCTCTAATAGCTGCTTCACTCTTCAGTCTTAGGATATGAACTGATTCATGTTCATTCACTGTCGAGAAGCCTCATTAGATGCCTCGTTCTGGCTATTGGTTATAAGCTTTCATTGGCAATAAATACCGCTGGGTTAGTGGAGTATATCAGCTAGTATATCGTAGTCAGGACAGTAGCAGAAATATTGAAATCTCGCAACCGATCTCAAACACAATGGCCTCAAATATGTCTACCCCGCAAACTCCCTCCGAACAGCTTATCCGAACAGTTAGTCCGCCGAATCAAGAACTGGATGTGATAACGAGAGAAGACATTTGCTGGGTACAGGGATGCAAAAGCTGAAGGTGACTTCAGCATGCGAGGAGGAGACGCTGGCTAGCTGGACAGCAAGCACATCCTGAAGCCTTCCTGAAACTCGCTAGTTAGCTCGCCGCGGTCTTCTCTTCTTCTTCTGCCAATGAATTTCGGCGCCCGGAGCTCCGGATCTCACTGCTCACACGACGAAGAATAGCGGATCCGAATTGGCGAAGAGCTAATTCGACGGGCAGCAGCAGCCAAATCAAAATGAGCTGTCGAGTTGATGAATTGAGAATGTTGAAAGCGACGTCCACACAAGTTCTCGTCGTGAAACGCTGGCAAACCGGGGACACTCTATCGACAGCTGTCAGTCAGACGGTCGGAATATCATAGTCTCACTTGATGATCATAGGACCTTTACTCTGGCCCAGTTGAGCTTGTAGGTCGATTGCTGTCCATCGGTTACCTGACAAGTCTGATTAACGATTTCTCGTTTTGAGCTCAGAATTGCCAGAATCGCTAGCCACCTTTGTCTCACCAATCGGACGTTCAATTCACTAGGTCGTTCATTAAAGGTAGAATCGTCAAGGCGGTGTTGCGAAAATTCGGGCTGTGAACCGGAAGGCCCTCCACTGGAGTTTGACAATCGCCATATATCAGCCGGTTTACATCCTTCCTTACTCCGCCTTCGGCCATTTACGACACTTGTAGTGCTCCTCCACCTGCAGTTCACCCCTCGACATCTTCTCAGCCATGACCAACGTGTTCCAGGCGGGGTTTCCGTCTCAGCAACAGAGTAGTACTCATCTAAACTTGCAGAACACGGAATGCGGGGCAGCGCATGCAAGAATGCTTGGGAAACGACAACGTTCCGCATCACCACCTAGCAATGGAGATGAAAGTATATTCGGACATCAGCACAAGAGGAATAGACCATTCTGGACTGCCACGCCGTTGCCAGCTGGACATGACGGCTCCAAACAGCATGTACAGAACCTCACGAACAGTCAAGGGTTTTTCGATTTCTCGAAATCCGCCGTTGTTGATATTTCGAGCCAACACCAGCCGTCTCACTATCAATTCGCGCAGAATCCGTACCCCTTCCCTTTCCCATCACCTAACAACCTATCTCCTTCAGGACTGGTACTGCCCGATTCAACAATGTCATCAAACAGTGTCTTTCCCATGACCCAAGGGTTTGCATCTGCGCCGGTGAACGGCGGCGCAATGGCGAGAGAGTCGAATGACTTCGCTCCTTCACCTCTTCAGCGAGAAACTTCGCATGGATCGTTCGCGTCTTTACACGAATTGCGAGAAAGAATTGCTTCGTCCGGTCTTCGAGGTTACAGGGACCTACCTCAAGTAATGGACGACAACGATGTTGCCAACGATGGAGACGACGAGATGCTGATATCTGACAGCATTATGCAAACCATGCACATTGGTCCGGACAGTACCATGGACGTTTCTATGCCAAGACCGCCTCGAAACTCGTTCTCGTCTGCGGCACCCGGTGGTGACATAATGGATCAAGGAACCATGAGCAAACCCTTCGCTGCCCTACTATCCGACCGTTTTGGGCCGACGGCATCGGCCGTCCAAAAGAACGACCCCGAAGGACTAAATGTGTCCAAGCGATCGAACGCGTCTGACGGTCTGGGTGCGGCCGAGCAGTACTTTGTGGATGGAATGCGTGGTGTAGAGCAGCAACACAAGGATTGGAGCTCGCCTACGGAACCAAGCGGATCGGAGGGGCAGCAACACCGTAGCGGCGGTGACGTGGATATGGTATGCGCGCGATTGTCAGGATCACAGAGAAGACTGACTAGCTGACGCAACCACATCCCATCAACCACATCCCATCTTCTGTATGCGTTGCAACCCTTTTCACTGGAACTTCTTCGCCTTAAAGAACGCAGCACCTCCTTCGAATCAATCCATGCATCCGGTTCAGGCTCACTCATCCATCGAACACGCTCAAGCAAACCTGCATCAGCATCGTTTAGAACAGCAACGTCACCAGCATGACCAGGTTCCATCCAACGGCAACGGACATTGGTCTAACTCTATCACGCAGGGAAATGGACCCGCGTCTGTATCGGCTTCGTTTCAATACTCTATCCAGGTCCCGAACAGCACACAATCCATACACCACAGACAAAAATTTACCATGGGGCCTCGTCCTGATTGTTCGAAATGCCTGGCCGGTTCGTCTGGACATGCCGGTCACTGGATGTAGATTGTCCAAATCCAATGGGCATCCAACTCGACAGGTTTGGGGGATAGGGAAGAGCCACGATATCTCGCCTAATAGCATGTGTAGCATGCACCAAACAATATGAATACATTGTATTTTAGTGTGACATTGCCTTCGAGCTCGAGCATCATCAAGAATAGTCTGAATACATATTCTTCTGGGACCGTGTTCGCGTGTATAGCATAACCAGTTTACCACGGTAGCCGTTCCGCTTTCCAGTCATAGAATCTGCCGCCGTAAGAAGTTTCTGCGTTCTCAGTACGACGGGCTTTCCGTAACAAACCAGTCATCTTCTCAATCGCTTGGTCTGGGGAGAAGACCCCGTTGGCGGGATCAGGTGTCTTTGCGCCGATGATGGGCCGCGTGAAGCTTGTTATAGTCGTCCCTGGATCTATAGGAGCAAACAGTTTAGCCAGCTCCGCGCTGCTCGTCCCAGATGGCAAACACTGACGATATGCCATCGCCTTTAAACGTTTTTGGATCAAGTCAGCCCCTGTCTTTATATCAACAGCCACTGTACGTCTCTCACCAAGGCTGAGCTTTTTCTCATGTTCAGCTACAGGAGGAAAGACCGTGCAGTGTTTGAGCCTATACATGAGTAAAAAAAAGCACGGCCAATGAACGCTCACCTCATGATCCAGTGTTCGTACGACCTGATTCAATGCTGCTTTCGAACTGAACATACCACTAACTCAGAGAACGTTTTGTGGCTAAAAAAAGGACAAAGCGGATGAACTCACGCTCTGTAAGAATACCAGCCCCCTTTCCCATTGTCACCAATGCTGCCCACTCGAGCACTCAGGCTTAGACACACTCCGTTGCTCTTCCCCACCAGACCTGCCGCAGGGTCACCAGTTCCGGAGGGTTCCCACGCTTCGCTGATTTTCGCAAACTCCCGAACAGTCGGAATCAATGGCACAAAGTGCTTGTAAAACATCAAATGGCCCAGGGTATTGAGTTGAAAGGTATGGAGCGCTTTCGCCAAATCCACTTGAGCCAAAGATTTTTCAGGATGTAACTGGTGATGAACGAGGTTAATATATCTTCGCTTCTACGAGGCAAATCTTGACCTACCTCTCCCGCGAGGCATACCAGCAGTCTCAAAGCCTTCTCACCCTCTATTTGCTTTGCTGCTGTTTCTACACTCTGCTCTTTCAGTAAATCCACGTTTGGTACGACGGTCAATCGCTTTCTCATGGCATCACTGGAACCTCCTTCTACATCGGACAAAATATCATCTTGGATCCTACTCGACGTTTTTGAAGTCAATGCCACGACAGATAGGCTGGTATGCTTTAAGAGATATCGCGTCAAAGGCAAACCAAGACCTGTTGAAGTCCGACGGAGAAAATAAGTCTCTCAGGATAATGATAGATTCTGAAGTTTTACTGACCGCCTGTGGCGCCTTGTATCACTGCGATGGACATTGATGTTCTTGTACTGAATAGTTGACTTCAGCGACCAGAAAGGAATCTGTGGGTAACTGGTACACTCAGGCATGTACTTCTTTTTGGTGGCGCTCGATCGAGGCTCACGCTCACCTGCCTTTGACAGTCGTATACGGGAGCACCTCCTCGTGCCACCAGGTTACCACACTTTCAGGATATGACAGATGAGGCTGGGGTTCTGTCCGATGGCAGGATCACGGTATCCCACTGAGCTGCTGCTGCCAGCTGAAAGATCGAATGGATCCCCCCTCGATCGTCACCGTAAGTTCCGTAACGCCGTTCATTAATATCTGTCTCAAAGCTTTTGAACAGACTGGTGACTAACTGGATTTCCGATCATTCGAACTTATGTCCGTCTTCTTGGGCTTCTTGTTATGAGCGACCTGGTGAGTTGTCAACGTGCAAGTCTGATGGACGTCCTGGGTATCAGGGACTTTGGTCGAATTCTCATTTCTTGCTGCAATACCGACCTTTCGACGTCTACCACCTCATCTGGCCTGAGTTACGCACAAAGTCATTGACGAGCGAAAAATCTACAACTTTACCTGGTAGATGAGTAATGACAGAACTCCTGAAAGAGCTTGGACAGCATATTGTCATCAACGTGCCTGAAGACATAGCTGTGAAACTTTTGCGAAGATACCACCAAGTACGTTGGTTCGTCGGTGTTGATACCTCCCGCTGATTTCTACAGTAGTACACGGAAGACCTAGTTCTGATTTCAGGAAGACCTTTCGAGGACCTATACCGTCCTTTGACAGGGTACGACGGGTGTGGAGATGAAGATGAAGATGACTGCACGGTTGGATCAAATTGTATTTGTGTTGAAAACACTGGTAAGCTC
Source organism: Naganishia onofrii (assembly GCA_030039215.1). NCBI lineage: Eukaryota > Fungi > Basidiomycota > Tremellomycetes > Filobasidiales > Filobasidiaceae > Naganishia > Naganishia onofrii. The sequence continues at coordinate 1,208,209 of JASBWV010000001.1, forward strand.
TAACTAGTGCTCAACAGGCTTAGAGAGACTACTAGCGACAATTGAACCTTCCTTTCAACTTCTAGGTAACTTCTTCGATAGCCATCGGCGCCTTCTGGTGAAAGCCTTGCCACCGAATTGGCCATTGGTGGAATGCGGCGATGCTTGCGGCTGCGGAAGAGGTTGTTCCATGAGGGTCACACAACACGGTTCATCGTAAGTCTTGACCGCGACTAGCGATGTGCTGGTCCTCACGTCTAACCTTTCTTCAATTAGAAAACACCTTGTCTTGGGTCAGAGCGACTTCGGCGGACTCGGCGTATTCGCTTCACAAAGTCTCTTCCCTGGCACATTCATCACTCTTTATGCAGGGGAATTTATCGACCATGCTGAAGCACAACATCGATACAGCCTTCAACAGTCGCTAAATGAAGGTAATTACGTGCTATGTATGCGTGAGAACGATAAAATCATTGGATACGTAGACCCAACGTACATAGGAAATATTGGGTGGGTCGCTCGAGAGGTCATTACGACAACGGAATTAACGAGAGGATAGGCTGCAACTAGGCGCTTTCTGAACCATTCTTGCGGACAGCCGAATTGCGTGATCGAATACGTTCGATGGGGTGCAATTGCTGTACCTAGACCCGCCATTTTCGTATGTTTCGATTTAGCTGCAAACACATTTCATACCAATTGCTAACGGCCTCAGAGCGCATTCAGTCCATGCGATACATCGCAGCTGGTGAGGAATTGACGTGGAATTACACCGGTAATACAGCCCCCATGTTGTCAAACGAGGCCACAACGGATCAACCGGTGGCAGGCACGAAATGTCTCTGCGGTTCTGTAAAGTAAGTTTCTTTCTCGACGAAGGGACTATATCTACGATGTCTTACATTCGGTCGATTCGGAAAGATGCTCTGGATTTCTACCATACGACGCAACACTATAAGCGCATGGTTGACCCCTTGCGAAGCCATCGATCTCCTGAATTTGAAGCTGTGAAGGGTCGCTGCGATGTTTTGGACTTTCGAGTGTAGGATAAACCGATGTTCATCTATAATGGGACTCGTTACATGCGCTGCACTACCACATGAACCTCATCGGACCTTCCCATCCTGGCCATTCAAATTTGACACTAAGGAAAACCCCGATAGTGACCGCGTTAACTAACATATTCCACAGGATTTCCCTCAGCATCCATTTGCTATCACGTGTCCGTGAATGATTCGAGCTCGTAATTCTCAAAAGCATATAGGGAACTAGGAAATATCGAGGTTCAACCAGTGGTGTCGGCACAAGCACCAAAGCCGTCGACGCGAGATATCCTGCCGTCCAATAGAGGTCTTGAGTACGGCCTGTATGACTGGGAAGATATGAGTTGATGCCCATTGTGCAGACCGTCTCAGAGAAAAGTCGAGACTTGCCGATTTTCCAAAGCCAAGCCCATCCGCATACCAGATATCCTGGCGTCAGGAGGAATTTCACCAAGCGGTGAAGCTTGAATACCCGCCGCCAGATATAGAAGAAATAATGCCGATTATCCGCCAGCAAAAATGGATGTTCGATACTATATACCAACGGGGAGACGAGATCAGGCTCAGCCAATAGCATGGAGAACGTCCTAACCTACGTGTAGTTGGCTACCATAAAGTTCATAGCTCCCAGTACAAGAACTGAGGTCAGAACCCGCCTGAGAATCCAATGCATTTCAGGATCAAGATACTGCTGTGGGAGCCTGATAAGCTACTCACCAGGCACTGCCGAGCCCAGTTTTTGCCGTTCCTATGGCTAACGACCTAATACCTTCATTCATCAAGGCTGGCCAGCCTAGGATAGTCGCAAACGCCAAAAAGTATAGTATTTGCGGGAAATGAAGGGTTGCAACATGCATCTCCTGATGTCCTGTCAGGGTATGACCGATTAAGAGTTTGCACTTAGTTTTGAGAGGAGCTTGGACTAGCACTCACCTAGAACTATACCGCCGTTCCACAGTATGAAAGCACCAAAGAGCATGAGAGTCGGGAGATACCACGTAAGGACCGCAATCGCCCGTTTAGGCGCCCTTAGTACCCTGATAGGCGTTGTCATGATGTCGTCGACCAGTTCGCCTGTCATTTGCTCAAGATTAGTACAGGGAACGAGCTAAAATGGTAAACAGCGAAGCTTACCCGGTGACGAAATGTGTAAGAGCGGGTTGGGTTTCGCATACCGGGAATCATTTACTTCCGCATACTCTAATAATATCGAGGTGGCAGCGGTGAACGCGATCCACACGACGTTGGTCTGTCGGAAAAGTAAAGATACCAGACCGGCCTAGAATCGAACGATTCAGCCACTTGACCGCTATCGCACAACATGATGAACTCACAATAGCTGACCAAACATATCGTTTCTCCTGCGCAGCCCAGTATCCAAGAATCACAAAGGCCGAACTTCCAACGTCCGTGTAGTATAGCAAGGAGAAGAACGTGACCAGCGGAAAACTAGAAATGGCAAGAACTTCCCATAGCGCTGCATGTCGATGTTTCGCCTTCAAGATACCGACGATCGACCACGGTAAGACAGTAGCGGCAAGAAGGACGTTTGTATAGCGCAGGAAACCGGGATCACAGGCATGTCGTACTGCCCATGAGAGCGCTGTGGACAAGAGATACCTTTGTCAGCATGTCAGCGTCCGTTCAAGGAGGATGACATCGAGGAGACTCACAAGCCTGGAGGTGTGGTGATGCTTGGATTCCATTTCGCGAATTCACCTAAACAATACTGTTGTGCCTGTGGTATATGAAAGATTTCATCCTGACAAGGAGAATCACGCACGGGTAAGGTTGCGGGTTTTACACTTGTAAAAAACTAATGCTTACCAAGTACGGTTTCGGTACTTCTCGATTGACCAACAACGAAAGCAACGAAAGACTGGGTAGGAGGACGGCTGTCGCCTGGAGGGCCGTGTTCATCTTCTCTTTCCCGATTTCGAGCCTGGCAAGTTTCCTGTTTCCTGAATCAGTGCGGAATATTGATAAGGTCTCTCAGAAGAGCTCTCAGAAGGTGCCTGCCTAGCTGTGGATGCCGTCGTTATCGGTCTCGAGAATGTTGTAAACGGTATACGATATACGATAGACGATGCGAGACTGCTTCCTGCTTCCTGCTTCACGGCTGCCGGCTAATCGAATATTGCCTGTTTTGATGTTGTTTGCCCTCGGAGAGTCGGAAGTTATTTTTGGCCGATATTGGGATCATTAAGACTGGTCGTCGTCCAGGCTGTTCTGCGGGGCCAAAGAGCACCTCACTCGGCAAAGCCAACCGTCTTGCGCTAGGAGAGCTGCTAGGAGATTTGACGGCTCCAGCTGTTTCTGCCGGCTCTCCAGTTATCTGCGGGTGATGGTCGGGACAAGCGATTGCGCTTCAGCGATTAACGATTGCGCCTTTTACTTTATTTGGCTGTTATCAGTCCAAACCTCGCCAATGGCGTTTGCTTGTCGCGAGAGCTGACCTCGACTCGTCGAAACTCGTCCCTTTGCTCCCCTTTGCTTGCCCAGCCGTTGGAGCCTGGGAGCACACCTTCCCACCTCCCCTCGTCCTCGTCGTGATATCTATCGTCGTGTATAGTTGTAGTATTGGCCAGTCTCTCTGCCTATTCATCTCATCAAAGAGCAGACTTATATCGATCAGAGAAGCTGGTGAAAATCACCCTCTCTACCGCATTTCGCCCGCCTTACCCCTAGCTGTGAGAGGATACCGCTTGCTTGTGAGTGTTACCTTCCGTCTCGTGGTCCGATTTGGCAAGTCTACCAAGGAACCAGTGCATGTTGTCGGTACGGATAACGACGTTATCGATGAAGATGGCTCGAACGGCTGCGATTCTTGCTGTGAGATGATTCAACCTCATCGCAGATAAGACGCCTTACTCCTAGGGTGAATGTGTCTGTTACGGATTGTAGTTGAGTCGTAACTCGTTGGCGATAGCATCCAAATTGTGAAGCGGCTTGGAAACAACTCAGGTTGCAAAACGTCGAGAAACTTCAGGGAGATTTCCCTTTGTGACCGACACAGTTCAATCGTGATGACTTTGCGAGATGGCAAAGTCTTCCCTACTTGATGAATACCGTGCTAATCTCCTTCTCATGTTCTTAGTGCTCGCGACCCGAACCAGCACCTATCACCTCCTCCTTGCGCTTCACGAAGACAATCGACACACGTCAATATCAATTTCCAGCTTGAACATCGCATTGAAATAGACTTCTCCACACTAGAAACCGATCAACATACACCTCGAGCATCATTGTATGACATAGTCGGATCCTTCACCGCTAACCGTCACATTACTCGTCAAGTTGAACGAATTCCACCCTTTCTCACGTCCGCCAGCCAGCATCATGGTTTCCGTACCCGCCAATATGAACATGTCCGACAGGCCATCAAAGAACAAGCCTCGAAAGCGCGTTAACACCGCCGAGAAGCGTGCATCCCACAACCTCGTTGAGAGGCAACGTCGAGAACAGTTGAACGGCCGATTCCTTGACCTCGCCAGGCTTCTGCCTTCTCTCGCCACCCAAAAGCGACCTTCCAAGTCCGCCATCGTCAATGGCTCCATCCATCATTTGACCGATCAGCGAAACGCTCGACTTATTGCTGCCAGAGAGCTGCGAGCGTTATTCACTGAAAGTCAGGACATGCTCAAGGAACTCAACGAATATCGAGTTCAAGGGGGCAAGGAAGCCAAAACATCTATGGGCTGGACCGAAGGAATGCGAGAAGTCGTCAAAGTCGAAGACGAAACCTTTGGCACTTTCACTTCATTCGACGAAGATGGACCCGACGGTCAGGTTGGCGGCGATAACGATGATGGCGACGTGGATTATGAAGGCAATGTCGCTCCTCAGTTTAGCATGGGTCACGTCGACATGGCCAGCATGTACAGTGGCAACGTTGCTATGCCTGGAATGCACGGTGGCTACCCTCACGCTGCCATGTTCATGCACAACAACGCTGTCAAGCAAGAACACGAAATGCAACGAATGGCATCCACGCTGAACCGCCAATCTTCGTTTTCTTCGAGCTCTGCGTCTGCACAAGAGGAAATGTCCGCTCGACAACAGGCGATGATGATGATGCGACATGGCACTACTTCCGGTCAAGAACTCAGCACTGGCGATGATATCTCCCCCTCTGCAATCCACGGCCCCAGTGTTGCATCAGACATGATGGGTGGTATGGGTCAAGAATACTATATGTCTCCCCAGACCGGCCTTGGTTTCGCATACAACGGCATGAACGACATCGCCTTTGGCGACAAGGTTTCTACTTGGACACAGCAGCAACAGATGCTTTTCCAGATGGCTCAGCAACGAAGGGCCACTGTCCCCGCTCATGTGAATCAGTCAAACTGGATGGATCCTGGTATGCCTCAAGATGTTGGTGCGCTTGCCGCTGCTCGCAGTCAAAGCTTGTCTCAGTACGCGAACAGCACCTTGCCTAGTCAACTCACCGCCGCGCATGTAACTTTGCTCGCCCGACAACCTCATCTTGCTGCCGCTGTGTTCCCTCCTGCTTGCTCTAGCAACGATTTCGCAGCCTCTGCCGGTTTGCCAGAGTACATCCACGAAGCCGCTCGACTTGCATTGTTGTCTCAACACAACGCCGCTTCCGGTAATGCTTTTGAGCAGTGGCAAAAGACCAACAAAACCATGAACTACCCGTTGCCTACTCCGCCTATCTCGAGCTCTGCGCCTTCCGCGATGATCAATCTTCACACGACGCCAACCTCAACCACATCTGGTAGTTCTCCCGGCTCTTCCAACCCTCCTACTGTTTCCGCTTCCGCAGTCAGGGAAGGCTTTCGAAATGGCATGTCTCTCGGCATGGGAATCGGTCTTGGTGTAGTCCCCTCTTGGTCGACCGAAATGGAAGGATTCGCTTGAACGTCGAAAATACCCATTTTCGATTTCACTTGACGATTTTTATCGAAATGTTAAGCCGACGCTTCACAACACTTTTTTCTCCGTTGTATTCTGTTTCCCGTTACCTGTTACCGTCTTTCGGTTGTATGACACTCCAAAAGTTGTCACTGGCAAAGCTTGTAAGCCTCGACTCAATATTGTAGCTCAACTCTTCCTGCGCAGAGGATGCTTGTCATTAGGTTGTTTGTTAATGCCAGAATCTCTGGAATATACGATTGTCTACTGTCATATGGTTGCTGCCTTTCGCAGCTCTTGAGGTCTTGTCCGTACTGGTAGTGGCTCCTTCCTCTTGTAGGTTGTCAGGAATAGCGATAAGAAGAGACAGCTACGGGCATAGCCGAGGGTTCGATTGAAATCTCATATTCCCACACCCCACACACAATTCCACGCACGTCTTATCGACAATATTTGACCGATACTACATATCCCTATGTCACCTCTCCTCTTAGCCCTTGGACCGTCTGCCCTGCCAACGCAGCGCTCATTCGACCGACCTTGGTTCATCTCAAAATCTCCGCTCAATACCGGATTGGCCGATCGATAGGCAGATCACGCGGCTGAATACCTTCCAAGCTGACAGACCAGGGTATACAGTAAGTTGAACAGAAAATTAGGTTTGATCTCGGTACTAGGGGGTTGAAGTCACACATATAGAGCCAAGCACAAATATGCAGGGTGTTCATCGGAGTCTGTCATTCGATCGAGACGACGACTCGTATGCAGACGAAGAGCTATTGAGAGAGCTTGAAGCAGAGTACGGTATCGAGGGAGACTTCACAGTATGTGGCGCCCGATTCAAGCGTACGGCATCTGCTTACTTGTGATCTGTGTTAATGAAAGTTCAGAGCAGTTGCCGTCGGTCTGTTGGTCGGCGTACTGTAAGTCTCGTAAAATCTCCCTTTCTGCAGTTTCAAGTGACTGACTGGGTTTACAGACTCGCATTTACCAATCTATATTTCGTAAGCGCCTCCATCAGTGTCGAGATAAAGGTCTGACCCTTTTCGTCTTTCTCAGGGCCTACAAACCGGGTGGATATCCATGATGTCGCTGCAGTCGGCCCTCTTAGGCTATGCGCTTTTCAAACTTCCTCGACCTGGGTTTCTTTCGCGGATACCATTTCTTACACCCTCAAATAGGCCATTCACGCCACAGGAGAACGTCGTATTGCAAACGACTGCTGTAGCGACGGGAACGTTACCCCTCGCCGCTGGTCTTGTCGGAATCATACCTGCGCTGGAGCAATTAGAATTTAATATTGATGGGGTGCATCCATTGAAGCTGGGATACTGGCAACTCATCGGCTGGAGTTTCGGGATCTGCTTTTTCGGGTAAGGACGTCTCCAGATTGTGCGAGTCGGCCGCGCGGCTCACACTGTTGATTTCCTGTTCCAGGGTGTTCTTAGCTGTGCCGTTAAGAAGGCAGGTGGTATGTGAAGGGATCTCCCACCTTTATGATGAAGCTTGTACCGAGAATTTTGCCTACAGATCGTGAAGGAGAAGCTGGTATTTCCTTCAGGAAGTAAGTTTGGACAGCTGCTTGTTTTGCAAATCCAGAGAACATGCTCTTACCCGCCGATGCGGCTCTAGCTGCGACTGCTCAGCTTATAGCTTTGCTACATCGAATTCCTCCGCCAAGGATCACTGATATCGACCCGTCAACGAGTGGATTGTCGACTTCGAGCGGATATCGAGCCGTTCCGAGGAGATCATCTGGTGAAGCTAGCCATTCTGCTTCGTTGGAAAGATTAGAAAACGTCGGCGATGATCAAGAAGAGGAGCTATCAAAGACCGCTCAGCAGCCCGTGAGCGTATACGAAGATCCAGTTACACAAGAAGAGATGGGCAGGCTAGGATGGTGGGTACTGGGTTGGAGCTTTGTAGCCAGTGCTGCTATAACTGTACGTCAGCCTACGGAGCTCCTGGAGCTGTGCTCTGGCTAACTGCACATTGCCTTGTAGTTTGCGAGTTTCTTGTTCCCTGTGATATTCGCTATACCCGTTTTCGACATCATAGGCGCAATCTTCGGGACGAGTCTCGCGGCAACATGGGCTTGGTGGTTAGTGGACAGTGAACTGCGGCCGTGCGATATTCCAATACTGAATCGCCTGTTACCGTGTTTAGGTTTTCACCAAGTCTGTCTTATGTTGGCCAAGGTGAATTTACTCTCTGACTCGCTGCTGACCTTACAAGAACTAATCCGGTTCCCTCGACAAGGCATAATCATGGGGTTCCCAACAACAGTCTCCATGAATCTCGGCATGATTACCGGATGGGCTATCCTGTCGCCTCTAGCCAAACATAAAGGGTGGGCCCCTGGCCCGGTGTCATCATCTACTGATGGATCTCGGGGCTGGATTGTAAGCCCAGATCACACGCCTTCTCTCCAAAATTCAGCGACTGATATACTGCATCGTTAGCTTTGGATATCTCTTGCAATCATGATTGCAGAATCCGTTATCTCGCTTCTGCCTATCGTGATATCCTATTCGTCCAATGTGTTGAAACAGTTCGAGCATTCTCGCCAACATGAAGATGCTGGGGATGCTGATGATGTGGAAACCGAATCGCCGGACAGGTTGGTCCCCATGTCCTGGGTCGGCATCGGTCTTGCAGTCAGTTCAGCGCTAGGTATCATGCTCGTATGGGTGATTTTTGGGCATGAAGGTATCCGGCCTTGGGCTACAGCTTTGGGCTTGGTGCTTGCTAGTATTCTTAGCGTGTTGGGCGTGCGAGCATTGGGGCAAACGGATTTGAATCCAGTAGTAAGTCTCTGCTACTCGCGCGCTGCCAAACCAGGAGCAGTTGACTGACGGTAATTGCTATCAAGTCTGGCATCGGAAAGATCAGTCAACTGGTGTTTGCTGTGTTGCAGCCAGGAAACGTGGTCGCAAATATCATTGCAGGCGGTGTTGCTGAGGTAAACCCACATTCCTGATTCATACAGCCGTCCTTTTTACTCATTAATCATCTTGCGTATCACAACCAGGCTGGCGCTCAACAGTAGGTCTACAGATTCATGCAACCACTGACGACAGGTTAACATTCGATACCTTGCGCGCGCAGAGCCGGTGACCTGATGCAAGATCTCAAGACCGGGGCACTGCTCAAAGCGTCTCCTCGCTCGCAGTTCTACGGTCAAATGATTGGTAGTTTCGCCAGTGTCTTTGTGTCTGTTGGAGCTTATAAGCTATATACCAGCATTTATGAGGTATGTCGTCGACAAGACGTAACTACTTTGCCTTTACGCTTACTCGTTGGCTCTAGATCCCTGGACCGGAATTCCGAGTACCCACGGCTGCAATATGGTGAGATTCACTTGTGGTCAGGTGTACTACGACTACTGCCACTTGCTGACCGTTTAAATTGCACCAGGTTGAACCTAGCTCGATTACTCAACACCGGCCATCTTCCACCTTACACCGCAGTCTTCATGGCCGCATTCGGCTCCGTCTTTGCCTTGCTCTCCTTCATCAAGTATCTTACCCCTATGATCACCTCGACACCACCTAGGTGGATCCACTACATCCCTTCAGGAATCGCATTTGCCATTGGATTCCTAAACACACCGTCCTTTTCGTTAGCTCGGCTCGTCGGTGGATACATCGCTTACAGAACGCGGAAGAATGGCGAAACCCCTCTCCTAGTCATCGTCTGCGCGAGTGGCTTTGTACTGGGTGAAGGTATTATCAGTATCGTGGGGTTGGTCATGACAGGTGCCGGTAAGGGTGCTCTCAGTTGTTGGGGTTGTGGACTTGGGGGCGGAGGATATTGCTCGGGTGGTTGTTAAATTATGGTGTTTTAGAACCGCAAAAACGCCGCAGTATGAGGTTCTATCCTGTATTCTAATACATGTAGCTAGCGCAAGGTTCTTGTATAACACCCACTGCTGATTATAATTCTGCTACTCTTACTATACTGTAAACGGAGCGGTTGTACCGACCGCTGTTGTAAACTTGCTTGTACGTCATATCAGAAGGGCGTCGCACGAGGTGAACCAACTCTGGTCATTTTATTCCGATTGCGAGCTTGAGCCGGAAAAGCGATTGGAGGAATTGGAGGATGGAGGCCGGAGGAGCAGCATACACTTTGGGAAAGATCCATAGCAAGGTGGCCTATACTAAACAGCGTACGCAGATCTTTATCCCACTTATTCTCCACCGATAGGTAGATTGCAGGGCTTCTCATCTTCTCAGCCATGTATCGACAAGTTAGGCTGGTCAACAGCAGTCGCTTGAGCGCTCAAGCAAGACTCTCTGTCAGGGTAAGTCTCTACATCCACGAAGAAGGTTATTGCGCATACCCTGATATCTGGTCAATTCGATAGCGGTACGCAGTCGACAGCAGCTCACCTTCTACAAGAGGGCCGGTGGCTCCTGGAATCCCGCCCATCCCCCCTACTGCAGTCAACGCAAAACCTGTTGCGACTGTAGTAGTTCCGACCAATGCCTCCCACGTCGCCAAGCCCGACGTCATTCTACCCGTCGACGCTACCGTCAAGCCTATTCCTGTTGCCGTGAAGCCCGTCCCTGTTGTTGTCAAGACCGGTGGCACTCCTCCCCCTCCCCCACCACCTCCGCCTCCTCAGGCTCCCAAACCGAGCAAGTTTTTCCGAAAACTCTTCCTCTACTTGACTCTCGGCACGCTTGTCTTCTACCCTACCTCGGCATACCTTTCTCTCCAGTCCGACAAATACAGGGACTTTTTCACCTCGACTTTCCCTCTGGCGGACAAGTTGATCGAGTACGCGGACGACAATGACTGGGATCAGTATGGATTGTCAACTCTGACGGGCGTGACTGGCGCAAGGCCTGAACGTCGGCCTGCGCCCGCGGTTGTCGACTCTACCAAGGATATTATCGCTGTCGCTCAGGAAAAGGCAAAGGAGGTCCGAACAACTGTCGCTCAAAAGGCGGAGACTTTGGCTGCTCAAGCTTCCAAAAAGCTTGACGAAGTGAAACATGCAGCGGCTTCCACAGCATCAGACTTGAAGACGGAGACCAAGCGGGAGGCCGCTTCGTTGGAAAAGGCTGCCGAGAGTACGACTGATAAAGCCAAGAACGAGGCTCGACGAACAGTTGATCAACTCAAAGCTGTCGCGGCGGATGCAGCCCATACCATCAAGGAAAAAGCCGCTCAAGCTGCTTCCGAAGTCAAGTCGATCCACTTCTCGGACGGAGTTACTGAGCTCGTCGACAGAGCCGAGCATGCACTTGGTCGGGCTGAAGCCAAAGCCGAGAATGTCCTGCATCGTACAGAGGACAAGGCCCAAGCTGCCCTTCACACTGCGGAAAGCAAGCTCCAAGATGCTGAAAGCAAGGCGGAACATGCAGTACAAGATATCAGGGCTGCCAGCCAGGCACCTGTTCCCGCCAGTGTTCAGGCTCAGATGGTTGACACTCAGCCTAAACGAGATGTCGTAGCGGATGACACCGGTAAACCCAAGAAGAAGGCGTACTCTGGACCCGCTTTACCGATCGGATTCGAACCTCCTCCCGGATACTATGTTCCCAAGGCTGCTGAACCTACGATTGATTCCGGCAAAAAGGAGCTTGCTGCCGACCCTTTGCAGGCTGGTTTGCCAGAACCTAAACCTGTGCTTCCCCTTTTGGCACCCAAGGTCCACGAGTTTACTGCCGCCAACGATGAACCAATTATCAGCCAACTCGCTTCCACGATTGACAGCTTGGCCGAATCTCTTTCTGCCACATCGTCTGCTGCTGGATCGACCTCGTCCACTGATGGTGCTTCTCCCGTCGCCATCCTGACTCGAGCTCAGGATGACCTGTCGTCTCTTTCTACGCGATTACAAGCGTTGAAGGACGAAGAAAAGACGAAGCTCGAACAGACCGCCGAGAGCAAGAGGCAGGAATTTGAAGCTCAGTTGAAGCAGAAAGAGGCGGAGTGGACAAACAAGGAGGGCGAACTATTGGAAGGCTGGAAGGAGGAGCGTGAAAAGCTGGTCGATGGATGGCGAAAGGTGCTGGACCGAGAGCTTGAAGGTCAGCGAGTCGGTATCGAGCAGAGGTGGGTCGTCCGCAAAAGGTGTTCGGTACGATACTAAACTGAACTGAATTGTCTTTAGGCTGCGAGAAGAGGTCATTGCTCAAGGAATCGAGTTGCAGCGACGATGGCTGCGATCCATCAAAGCGCAGGTCGAAACGGAACGAGGTGGTCGACTCGCCAAGCTCGACAACTTGACAACATCGTTCAAGCAGCTTGAAAAGATTACCCTCGACAACTCTTCTCAACTGGATGCCAACGTTTCCCTCCATACATTATGGTCCGCCCTTCGAGCTGTTCAAGCCAAGGCTGACCGAGGAGGTGTTGCATTTGACGACGAACTCCGTGTATTGAAGACTGCTGCCGCAGCTCAAGCCGGTGCCAGCGCCGATCCCGCTGCACGAAGCGTCATCGAATCGATGATCGAATCCATCGAATCCTCCGGTGCTGCCCAACAAGGCATCAAGTCTTTCCCATCCCTTGCAGCATGGTTCTCGACCACTTTGGCTCCCAAGATCCAATCGGTTTCTCTCGTGCCCGCTGAACACCAAGCTGGTGTCCTTTCACACATTGCGTCTGCCGGACTGAGCAAGTTGTTGTTCAGGCGTAAAGCCGGATGGGTAGAGGGAGACGATGTCAGTGCTGTTCTTGCACGGGCCGAGTATCTATTGAGCGAAAAGGATCTGGACGGTGCGGCACGACAGGTGAATCAGCTCAAGGGCTGGGCAGGAAAGTTGGCTGGAGACTGGCTGAGGGAAGCCAGGAAGCGATTAGAGGTAGAACAAGCATTAGGCGTAAGTTTACATTGTACTGTCTTTGCCCCCCCCCTCGACTAACCAGCTTTTGTTCTGATACGTCTTATAGGTTATCGCCACTGAAGCTACATTGTCCAGCCTACTTTTGGTGTAGGGAGCTTGCACCACCGAAGAATCGCACTCGGAAGCAAAAATAGAAATATGGGCAGAGTAACTGAAATGAAGTTACAAGAATGACGAGCGGGACTGGACATTGTGTATAACGGAGAATAGCGTATTGCATATTGGAAAATGAATATCCTGCGGTGAACTGACCCGGTCGGAATAGCTGAATGCTGCTAACATCTCAGCGAAGGCCCGAAGAAGCTCCCAAAGAGGTTTAGGGGGTTTAGGGGTGGGCAGCAATTACGTAAGTAGTTTGGCTCTGGTGCGTCCCAGGCTAGCCGAAACGCGTGAGAACGCGTGGGTGACTTATGGTGACTTCCCCGCCTCGTGGTCTTTGGAAGTTAGAAGTCCCATGAAATTCACCGAAAGCAGCAGTTGTGAACGTCAGATGGGGGCTCACGAGTTGGTACGCTCCCGTCGATGATTTGAATGCGACCAGCCAACATACACACTCGAACATCACCTAGGATAACGGCGACTAACCATAGTCTTCCTCCCTGCGCACGGTCCTTGAAAGTACAAACACCTCGACGCCAGCCACATACGCGATCGCTTCCGTTTTTTTGCCTTCATGTGAATACCGAGGGAGGCACGCGTTAATTTCAACTCACGATTACAACCTCTTCGTCACGCGGGTGAAGCCTTCGTGACAGACCAACCATACACAGGTGACACTCGAGATCACGAAAGTGTTCCATATCAGATCAAGGCTACCACTTCAGAAACAACGACAGACAGCAACTCTGCACAAGTGCAGTCGCGGTGCAAGTTCGACAGGCCGACCCGATTCCAAGCGGTGTACCGCTCATTTACATTGTGACGCGGTCATGACGGAACAGCGATCTTCCGACTGTGAAGTCGACACGGAGGATGTGGACACTACAGGGAATAGCCAGTCTGCCGAGTCGATAGCAGAGACAAGCAGCATGCCTGCAACTCAGGCGTCGTCAACGACTGCGCCGGTAGAAACCGAAGACGACGGTAAGAACGGTGACGAAGCTAGAACAGATACCAGTGCAGCAAAGGCATCACGGCAGGGGAATCAACAGAAGCAAAATGAGGGAGCCATCGATCTGGAAAGGCTCATGAATACCATCGAGATGACAAGAGTGAGTAGTCACCTCACGCTCCACGCTAGTTCTGGTCGGTATCCTCTAGCGGTACTAATGGCGACTTGCGGTTGTTTTCCTTAGAAAGTCGCAATGCTGCAGCAACGGTTGACACAGGCCTCTCTGCTTGCACAACGATCGAGTTCCGCAACTTCGAAACAGCCTCACAGAACCGCGTCACCAGTATCTCCGCCAAGCACGATACAACCATCCCAAACTTCGACGTCCTCGAATTTACGCAAACGGAAATCCATGGCCTCCTTGTCGATTGTTGCACCACGAGATGTGGACGATTCCGAAGCTACCCCTCGCGCACATACTGCTGCTCTTCCATTGTCACCCAACAGACCTTTGATATCACGATATGGTTCAGGCTCAGGTCCGCTATCCCCGTCATATACTGTCTTGCGATCTCCATCATCATCGGCAGCCGCGAGTATGCATGTCTTAACTAGTATAGCATCACGACGACGACAATCCGGGGCGGGAGGTGAATCTCCGGGCGGCACCGGAAATGGTAGTTCAGATCATGCAACCGGACACGGTCCGCGCGTCGCCTTCGCGTATCCGAGAAGCCCTGGAGGATCGTCTGTCCAAACAGTCAGATCACCGAGTCGAGGTCGATATATCAGCTCATCTGGATTCCCGCGTTTCGAATCGAGCGGGTACTCCGAGGCAGGAGTAGGGAAAGGGGAGAAGCGCGGGACAGACGAAGGTTCCGAGATGGAGGTGGATGATGATTCTGAAATGCAGAATGTGCGCAAGCGAACGAAGAACGATCACTCGGCATCAACGTATGCACCTCAGTCGGCGCCCTACCGCGCGGCACAACCAAGAAAATCGAGCGTGACCCTGATGCCGGCATTCAGTTCCAACACTATCTATGGCGTTCATCACCATAACGACATAGGCTCAAAGGTGGAGCCCGTGTACCCGTACAGCGCAAATCGAGCCGCCAAGAAGCCAAGGGCCGCATCTCACTCGGTCGATTCACGCCCATTGTCCCTCCGCAACACTATCAGCGGGTACAAACACGTCGAATCACAGAGCATTGGACCAGGCTCTCCACTGCGAACGACGACAAATTCGACTGCCAGATCGATTTCTGGCGCTCGCATCGATATGCCATTCGGTACAGATGCATCTGACGTGGATGCGGCGAATGGCTTGATGTCCATGCTTGGTTCTGCTCCAGCGGCATTCAACCCTTCACGCAATTCAGGGTCGCTTGCGGAAGCCGTCAGGTCTCCTCCGGCATATGATTATCCTTCGCGTCCCTTGGAGGCACGAATCAAGGGGGCAAAACCTCGAGCTGCGAGTTTCGCTTCTGTTCTGACGTTCAATGGCGAAGTCGCGCATCCAGCTCACAAAACGAGTCCAACGCGTGTACGACGCCTGCAAAGCGAGAGGACACGACATCTTGCATCACCTTCGGGCTTGAAAAGGGCCACTAACAAACCAGCCTCTACAACGCCCTTTTCATCGGACGAGGAGAAACAGAAGGCGTCGGCATCTGCATCGGATGAGGACCAACAAGCTGCAGAGGCTATCCTTTTTCTTGCTGCTAGCCCCAGCCCCGCGATCGCTCATTCGAGTCCGGCTGTCAAGCTTCAAGGCTCAACTTTCCCGACCGCAGAACCGAAGGTCGGAAGAGTCCTATTCGATGACGAAGCCGATGAAACATACTCTGCCTCAACGGAAAGATCGCTACGTGGTCCATCATCGTTGTCTCAAACAATGATGTTTCACCAACATCAATCAGTAGGCCAATCGCCGCTTCATCAACCCCCTATCAACAATACATCGCCTTCAAGGGACAGGTTCTCCCGAGCGCTCCCTTCACCGCTGGTCCTTGCGCATAAGATCACTGGTCTCACCGCGCAGAATGAACCTCTCATGGACGTCCCAATACCACCATTGACAGCGTCCACCGTGGGCGATGCAGAGCATCCCGTAACTTCTTCATCAGAACCGACAGAACTACTGTCCCCGCCTCATTCGGACCATTCTAAACCTTGATTTCGCTGTGTCATTTTCAACACATTTCGATCCTTGTCAAGTCAGAACTACCAACGTTGTACACAAATATAGATGTGAAACAAATGTAAAGGGTTGTAAATTGTACGCTTCGTATGCCATTTGCTCGATCTGTTCACCAGTCTCCTCTTCGCGAATATCCATCGATTCAGCGTTCAAGCATTGTCTTCCAGAGTTTATGGTCATCTTTTTCGACGTCGCGTACCCGGAAAGATCTGTAATCCAACGGAACGATCAGTGTCCACTTTCCATATATCAAGATTACAGCGTATTTACCATATCGTTATCCTCATCGTCATCCATGGGGATCAAGCGTTTACGCTTATTGGTGGAAGGCGTATTGGAAGCGGTATGAGACGATATAGCTGACCCCATAAAGTCTTCTGCCTGAGATGATTCCCCTCTGGACGGTTTGCTGGCTTTCTTCTGATACGTCTTCTTTACTGGCTGGTCGTCGTCGTCCGATTCTACCGCCAGCAAACTTGGACTGGACTCGTCTACAGTGATCTTTGATCGAGGAGCAGCTGTTGACTGCCTTGATCCAGAAGTGGAGGCGCTGCCGGCAGTCGTGGTCGTCTTGGACTTTCTGGGATGTATCTGTGTGGTAAAGGCGCCTGTGGCATCCCGAGCAAGTGTTGGTAACGCCATCACTTCGTTCTCGTCGTCGGAATCTACTCTTAGTAATCTCTTTCTCGGTCTCGCGGTAAACTGCGAAGTCGCGTGATCAGCTTGGTTTGATGCTTGACTCTGTTTGATTCTGGTCTGCGTGTAGTGTGGAAGTTCAGTTGCAGACGTATTGGCAGTTTTCTTGTCTGGCCAGTAGTCTAGAAAGGCTGGGTTAAGTCGCACTTCTTTATATGAATATACGGTGCTTTGAACTCACCAAGCCCTATTCCGAAATCAGCAGCTGGTGCCAGACTCAGTTTCACCGGCGATCGTCGCGAGATCTCTTGCTATTTAGACGGCACAGTCTTGATCAGATACGACCACCGGTATCAAGAAAATGCTTGAATACCTTTTTAAACTTTTTGAAATTCGGCCTTCCTGCCCAGTCTTGATTTGCAGCATGATCGCGGTCTTTGCCCTTGTCCTTTCTGAATAGATTGACGCGTTCAATCTTGATGAAATTTCCCGTAACGTCCGTGTCGAGATCCAATACCGAGTTATAGATGCGGGATGCATCAAACAGCCCGGCACCGTATACTTTGACTGGCACGCTCTTTTTAGGCTTCGCAATTTTCAATGCATTGAATTCAAGATCGAATTCGTCCAGATCTTTGGCGCCCTTGCGAGCTTTGGTCACGGTCTGCAAGAACTCGGTATCTTCCGTAACAGCTTCTGGTCGAGTCGGATCAACATGGTGAGCATGTAGAGGTTTCCGCGTAACAATATTAGAGTGTTTCTTCGGCTCGTTCGGTCTCGTCTTGTCAATGTCCATTCTTTGATTATCAATGGTTTCAGGGCGCCTGCTGACAGGAGGTTGGTTTTGGCTGGTCGCTTCTGTCTGCTTCTTCTGCCTGTTTATCGACCTCCGAACGAAATCCTCTTCTTCTTGCGGTACAGTCCTATCATCCTCGTCATCTACCTGAGATGAATCAGAACCGCTTTGTTTGACAGAGTTGTAAAGACTTCGGAAAGCGTGCAACGAGTCCTTTTTGCTAGAGTAAGGTTTTGCGGAGTCGTCATCATCTTCTCCGATACTGTGTAGTAGACCTAATCGAGTTTTTCCCGCGCGACGCTTCAATCCCGAACCTATGGAGGCACTAGTTTTCTGCTAGAGACAAAACATCGCGACGCAGAAAACATCTTGAGGTCGGACCCCTTCACACCGCGGATGTATCTGGGAGGACTCACGGTGTCGGATACTCCATCGTCAGCGGTATCATGTGCAAGGGTCTTTCCTTTGTCATTGCGTTCGTCACCGATATCGATACGACTTCGTTTTCGCTGAGGCATTTCGGCATCATCACCATCATCGTACTCGCCATCGTCGTTGTTGCTTAGCGTAGAAAAGAATTGTCGGCCCTGCTTGGCTCGCAATCGAAGCGGCTATGTGCAAGTCACTTCAGGAACAGGTTGCAGGAATCCAATATCACTCACTCGTTTCTGTGCAGGCTGTTCGGTAGGCGCTCGCTCCTCCGGATGCGTCGAAGGAACTCCTACCGATTGCTGTTCAGCAGATTTTCCACCCTGGCTGGAGACCTGTGACTGTGATTTTGCTGTTGCAATGGCGAGCCGCGATTGAGTGTCCATGGCTACGAAGATATGGAGCAAGGTCGTCTCAGCCCATCGATAACTTGGCGCATCGCTACGCTTTACGAACAGCACGAACCTACACTCACCGGTATCAGTCGCGTCTTGAACAGTCGAAGAGAAGTCTTTCCAGTTGCCTCTCGTCAGAGTGGTCCACCAGTTCCCGGCAAAGTTCACGGGTATATCCAATCTAGGGAAAATGATACGATGTCAGCCGACACATCCCTGAGAGCCATCGAACCAGGGCTAGAAACAAACTTTTGGAGAGGTTCCATCAGAATGTCAATAAGCATGACGCCGACTGTACTGTAGTTTTCGATCACGGAGTCACCCAACGCTACGGCAACATGTTTTCCATGTTCTCCGATCTTTGGATCTTCTTTCAAGCAATCTTGGAAGTTTTTCTCTGCTTCATCAAAATAAGGCTTTAAACGAGTGGCGAAATCATCCCAATCCTTTATGCGATTGGATTGAGAAAGAATGTCGAGATGGCGGACGTTTGCTCCCAGGTTACGGAAGTACTTTTGTTCATCGAGCGGCTATTGCAGATATCTACTATCTGAGTCTCTCACAAGGTTTCAAAGGTGCGAACAACCGGGAAGCTCACTGATTTCCCACCAAGCGTCAAGACCGTCTGCCCCTTCCAGATAGATTTCCTTGACTCATCAGGCAACCACCAAGTAGCTTTCTTGCGCGCATCGTCGATTTCATGGTCGATCGCTGGCGAGAATTGATCCGCTGCAGGCAATTGAAAGATCCCTTCGGGGTTCTTGCGCTCTTCAAATCCAGCCAGAATCGATTTTGCAGTGTCGAGCCATTCGGGAGAGACGATAGGAACCGCAGTTGACACCGCCAACAGACAATCGTGATCGTCGGTGTCGATCTCTTTTCTGACTACATATGAAGTATGGTGAGGTACGAATTCAAGCGAGTTGTAAATCACTGCAAAAGGTCATTTGGTCAGTCACCCGTAAGCCTGTTCGATCGCAAAGAAACTACGTACGATATTGGTTAAGATACGTGTAATGTTCTGCTCTCTCGGGCGTCCTGTTGCTATCTGCCACTATTACGGGCTTCCAGGCAAAGCTAGACAAATCTCATGCGTCAGAAGGAAGTATAGCAACAAGATTTGATGGGACTGGCTCTTACCGGACCTTTAGATCATCAGCTAGGTGGACAATTGTACCAGACTGTACTTCGAAGTTCTTGTCTTCTGAACTTTTTTCGAAGTCTGTGACATCATAGGAATTTTCCGACGCGGCGTTTATAGGTTGCCACACTCCTATAGCTTTGCCAAGCCCTTTGACTTCGTCCACATAAAAGGTCAACTTCGGACGGATCTAGCGCGTAGAGAGGGATCAGCATTACAAAGCTGATCAGGTTATTCCGACAATTTATGGGTAGACTCACGATCTCACCTGTCTTCGAGTTGATATAACGCTGCCATTCGTCTACTTTCAGATGAGCCGTTTGTTTGGTCAACTTCTGATGTTTGATGACGATATCGTTTACTAGACCTGTGCCGTCTTTGTCTGTGGCTCTTTCGGGATGCCGTCCGATGTTGTAGATCTTGCTATGCCTCAAGGGCAGACTCTTCTCAGTATCTGTTTAGAAATTCGTAGCACAAGTATCGGCAAGCCGCACTGGACGAGGACAGACTCAGATAAACTCACACTTCCCAGCTTCGTAGACACCCGGGATGTTAAGATCTCGAATCTGCAGTATCCACATTTTTCATGAACCGGTGCATACGAAGGAACCGTGTCCAGGCCGTTGGATGAGGCCGTTCCCACTCCTGACGCGATCTAGTCGTAGAGTGGTTTCCTACGTTGGCTGTACTTCTTCGCAAGCCAAATACTAGATGCGGAAGAGGACTGATATTGCCCTTATAGAGAGGGCCGACTACCGATCGTTGAAGCTGTCTGCAAGTCGAGCTGCAAGTCGCCATAGTGGATACCCCTATGCACCAGGTTCCTAAATAGCAATCGAATGTCGCTTCTCATCCTTGATGCTGACGTAAGGGCTGGCTTTATGGCGCAATGCATTTCTTTAGGGATACGGCATTGCTGTCGGGGCGAATCTAGGACACCCCTTCGAAATTAAACAAGCATCCTTCTCACTAGCACAGTGGTAGTTGCGTCGAGCTGTTATTCTGCGAAGAACGGTCACTCGAAGTTATAGCTGACATGGTTTGTAGAGCTGTCTACATCCAAAACCAAAAAAAACTCTTCAGACAAGGATCGAACTTGCGACCTTCGAGTGGCTTCTGTTGTAACAGCTCGACGCAACTACCACTGTGCTACTGAAGAGTAGCTTAATGTCCAGCTCGACTGTACAATATAATAGGAAGAAAGCACCTGTCACACGGCGATTGTTGACCGAGGAGAGCATTCTAAAGACGTGTTTATTATGATGATGTATGTGCCAATGTATACAGGATGACGAATCGCGTGTTCTGCGCGTGGGGGATGCAGGTTGATGGTTAGGTTGATTGAGCTTCTAACATCCTTTCCCATCTTTGGCTCTCCAATTTGTCCGTAGTACTCGTATCGCCACACACCCCTTCCTGACTCAAACCAGCAATCATCATGAACGGGAACCCAGACGTACCCTCCATGACGTACAAGCAGAAAAGGGCGGCCCGGTTCAAGGAAATGAAAGCAAATCGCAACCGCCACGCGGGCAGTGCGGAGGGAACAAGAGCTACAACGGGTGGTGGACCACATGGTGAGTGTCTTGTGAGGTCGTTCGGACAGGAAAGGATGCGCTTGATTCGATATAGCGAGTGTTCAAGCTTGGACGACGCTTGCTTGCCGGCAAGCATCTCATGCGTGCTTCTATCCGTTACGTTGTGCTTATGGACTGTCAGCTAATACCTATGTATTCTCCGCACGCGATTTTGGCGAACCAGCACTAACCGACACTGCAAATGCATTCGGTGCAACTCAGGCTAGACCTACTTTTGGCGCGACTGGGACAATCACCAACGGAGGTCTCTCTGGCGGTTCAACTGGTAAGTTGCGTCGATGTGCGGACTTCCTTCTTCTCTCAATTCAGTCTATACAGGTACATTCGGCCTTACGGGTAGATTCGGTGCCGCCGCCGCACCACAAGCTTCGAGCGGTGGTCTCTCTGGAATTCGAACTGACGCGTTCGCTGCTAAACCCATCACTACCACCTTCGGCGCTGTAGCAGGAACCGGCACGACTGGCGGCCATCCTCTCCGTGTTCAACCGGCAACGACACGCCTCGGCGCTCTTCTCACGACAACCACGTTGCCTCAACCGGTCACCAATGGAAGTCTTGCTCCTTTCTACACACCACTGCGAGAAAAAGATGGCACAGCAGCCAACGCCGGATGGGGTGTATACAACACTATCACCTGTATGACCGAGTACCGAGGAACTAGCTTGGAAGAAATCAGAGTGCAGGATTACGCGGCTGGACGAAAGGTAGCTTCTGCTGGATCGACAACATCAACGGGATTCGAAGCTCAACCTGCTCAAGGCGGGTTGTTTGGGTTCATTGGTAAGCCTGCTATACCACCATCAACCGCATCAACCGGTTTTTTCAGCTGCACAGACTAACACGTTTGGTCAACCGGCTGCAGGTGCTACTGGAGCGAGATTGTTGGATGCTGCTCAGCAAAACGCCACAAACTTGTTCTGTCAGCCGCCACAACAGGCAAATGCCTTAGGCCAACCCGCACAACAGTCGTCAGGCTTGCTTGGTCAACCCGCTCAACAAAGCAACGCTCCAGTTGTCAGTACCGGTGTCGGTCAACCCTTGCAAAACACTACCGCGCCGCCTTGGGATTTCGGTCAGCAGAAACAGCAGGCCGGAGCAACGGCCCAACCTGCCGCTGGAGGTTCTGGATCTAGTGCGACTACGACTGAGGCAGCGGCCTCGGATGAGTATGAGCCATTCCGGATGCGAATGCCTTGGCCCTATATAAAGGCCCACAGACCACCGCCCACACTCGAAGAAATAGAGTTGCAGCTTTCCAATCGAGCGGTACCTATCACGGAGGTGGACAGGCTGTGCTTCGCATGCCAGTCGGACTATCAGGAACAGATGAATGCCTTTTCAAGTGGTAGCCGCGCGGAAGCGCCCACTATGAACTGCGCGTTCTACGACCCGGGGGTGTTGGACTACATTAAAGGAACGAAGCGCTCGAGTCACAAAGGTCTTTATGACAAGTGTATAAGTTGCAGGAAAGCGGGCCGAGTGTGCGAATGGCCGGATGCATCATTGCGGGAGGTCGAGAGGATGGCGACAAGCAAGTCTCTGAGAAGGGGTATAGCCAACGGTCAAATGCAACAACATGGATATGTGCGAACGCCGGCCCAACGCGGGTCGCGTATGGGTTATACAACATATTACTCTTAAGAACGTGAGTTGTATTATGCATATATTAATCATTATTTTATTACAACAACCGGAAGGTCCATCGGGTCCGATGTTGCATAAAGACAAAGGTACTCTTGATTCACTGGAGTTGGTGTTTGTATCATATGCTCGTCAGCAGACCAAGTTGCCCCGGGAGAAAACACTCGCATTTGTATGGATTCACGAAATAAGTGATAGTCGTCAGTCGACGGCGATGGTCTCGTATTCACCACCCTCTCTGGCGAGTTGCGAGCAGCCATACAGCTCTTCCTACACTGATTCCAGGTTTAGTTACCGAGTCACGCAGCTACCGTCACTGCGATTCACGACTCACAAGTCTCGGCGAGTTTGCGCCGCACCGCTCCATGTTTCCTTCCTATATCCTCAACCTTCCACCCCAACCCAATAACCTTCATAATCACCGCACGCAACCCACTTCCCAGCATCTCGTCTACGAATTTCGCTTCCGCTCGTTGCCAGAGGTAACAGAGGCACGTTGGACCTAATGAGGGACCGGAGGCGACGTGTTCGACCGATTCGCGTGCGTTGGTATCTGGAGAAGATGGTGCCTGTGGAAATTCCTTGCAGATCTGGCTGATCCAGACTTGACTTCGTTATCACGGTATCCACAGTGTTCACAGTTGGTGGACATGATGTTAATGTCCTTGAAATACGGGATATTGACTCGCTGCATCAGCGTGTCGATTTGATGACCACAACTCGAACAATCTCCCGGGAAAGCAAAGATCTCCTCGGGGACGATTGGTCCACTCTTGGTGTCGGTAACCGCTTGGTCTACCCGTCGTGCACCTTCAGGCACATCTTTTCCACTGGTTTGAGCAGGTTCCTTCCTTTCCGCTTCGTCTTGAGCGACGAGACCAAGCGCAACGTTTTGATCCCTTGTACGGTTGTAAACCCGCATACTCCACTTTGGATCGGATGTCGAGCCGACGAACGAGACGAACGAGTTGCCAGCGGGATCATCCAGTTTGAGGGTGAACGGAATAACCTTTCTGGGTGCCGCCTGCTTGACTTCGCCAACAGTCTGTTCTTCGTTGTCCTGATCCTCTCCATTCTCAGGCAGACATCCCTTCAGCCTGTCGATGATTGCCTGAATTTTGGTGTAATCCTCCGGTTCCATAACTTTTCGTAAAGGCTGATCAAGTGACGGATCCCGAACAGTGTCTCGAAGAATGCCTTCAATGTTGGTAAGTTGACCTCGAGATGCCGGGATCGTCAAGGCGACTTCAGGAATAGTGACGATGCATGAGTTGGACTTGACTACCTGTCGGTTGAGGTTGGTTGAGGTCGGACGGGTTGAGCACGTGTACAGTATGTACACATCCTTTCGCTAATGCGTGACTCTAGTCAGCGTCCAAGATTCGGCGATCATGCAGGAAAAGAGTACTCACTCTGAATTTCGCCGGCTTGTTGAATCTCGGTGTTGCTGTTGCCACAATGCTCGCATCGGAAAGACATTACAATGACTTCTCGGAAGTATGGGATAACTGTAAGAAGCATTCTGGTCATGCCCTATAGTTCGATAACACAAGTGAGTTCCTGCGCTTTGGTAATTGTGACAAGGGTGACTCACGTTCTTTCCACACTCCATGCACATCGATTCCATCTCCTGGACTTGCCGGTCTTCATCCTGGAAGCCCATAGCGACATCGCCTTGCTGCTGCGGCTGTGACTGATCCGACTCGGGGCGGTCCGGCTGAGCATCTATGTCGCCAGCGACTTCGCCAATGCTCTTGAACAGCTTGTCCGATCACATTTTTAGTGTTTCGAAGGTGATATTATCAGGGTATGCTCTGTCTAGTGAGTGGAGTGGCGTTATCTTCCCTGTTGTCTATATATCCAGGAAGTTATCGAAAGGCGGGTCATCAACCAGAAATTGCTAGTGGCTAGGTGACGGGAATAATGGGCAGAGTGACATTTGATGCTCGCAATATCTTCGTAGCGTCGTGGCTAGCCGTTTCATTGAAGGTGTAAGTTATTGCTTGAGAAAAGACTGTAGGATCTTACTCACCCTGTCATCTTCGGCAAGATAATATCCATGAAGACTACATCGAAGGGCGCAGAATTGATTTCCGCAATTGCAGACTCGGCGTCTGTTACTTGATCGACTTCACAGCCGATGAGCTGTAGGAATCGAATAGCCAGATTGCGGCTAAGGAGTCAACATGTAAGCGTGTCTCTTGCATTGGCGTCACAGCGGAATCAAGACTCACGATACGGCATCGTCTTCGACTACCAAGACTCTCGGTGCTTTCGTCCACGACAGTGACGAAGCCCAAGTGCTTAGAGTATTTCGCTTGTGGTGGGTGACGTCTTTTGAAGGGTTGGAATCGAGCTGCGGTTGCTGATTACCCCTCATATCCCCAGGAACCATCTCCATCATGGTACTGGCTTCTTGATAGTCTGTGACAGACATGCCACCAGGCTGGTCACCGAGATCATTACCTATTGGCATAGTCATGCCAAGAGATGGATCGACGCTGAGTGCGGCACCTGGGACAGAGCCGCTCGCCATGGTACCAGTCGACATGAGGCCGGCGGAACTACTAGAACTTGACAATTCATCTGCTGGCCAGATAGGAGCATTGCTTGCTGTTGTTGGCGGATTCATGTAGGTGTGAACTGGCAGGTGCTTTGGATCGCCCATGCTGTTCCCAGACGTTGGTGGGATGAGCGCTTCGACATTTAGCGGTTCGAAATTCCCTGTACCGAAAGAAGCGTGAAGCGAATCCAAGTCATTGAGCAGTTGCTCAGCACCCTCGGATGCATTCAAATCTGATAACAACAGTCAGCTATGATTCCGCCCATCCGTAATAGAAGAGCCAATACGTACTTGTCAAATTCTTGACCATGAACGTCACGAGATTTGGGAACCATTCCTCCTTCCTACGGTCATTCTCCTCCCTGACCTTCATCTGCTGCTTCAACTCCACCATTTGCGACTCCAGATCAATGACACGAGAGGACAGATTCGAATTCAATTGCAACAGGTGCAAGCATCAGGCTTTGCACCTGTTGCTGAACCATGTTGTCGCCAAAGGAATTGATATGTTGGCCGGAACCTTGAGTATGTCGCAGTGTGGACGCTGCTGCGGAAGCTGACACTGGCTCTCCAGCTTGCCGGGCCGCTTCTTGACGCAATGCCGCGTCACCGTTTGCACGAACCTTTCTCGGGTTGGCGGCCTTTCGCTGCAAAGGGTTAAACGATGTCTCCCTTACCGCTGACCAGGGTCGAAGGAGCAGTCGGGAAGGTGACTATATCATTGTGGATATCACGGTGAGCAGATCGTTAAACCCGGGCAGACTGGTAGAAACGGAAACATACCATCCTTGTAAACAGGATTCTCCTTCAATGCTTCCTTACAGTTGTCAATGAGTTAAGGAAATAGCGGGTTCGGTGATAAGAGAGGCCGATCTCCAGAGGAATGGGTTGGCCCATGCGCTGTCCATGCCTCTTCAAGTAAACGATGACCTGGGTGCCCAATGGCTTAGCGCGAGTGTATTCCGGCCGCCTGAACCTACTCGGTCGGACGGGGAAGGTACGAGAGGATCGCCGCCGTCGACTTACAAACGACCCCGAGGCAAGCCTCGGGACGCTACTCGGTCGGACGGGGGCACTGGCCTCGGGCACAGTTTCTCGGTGACTTTTGGCCTTTTTGGCGATACAGGGGACTGGAAGGGACAGACAATGTCAGTTTTGGTATTCGTCAAACATCGTGTAAACACCACAAACTTACTGGTCTCGATAGCATCGAACAAGTATTGACGCCTAGCAGGGTCCTTGATGTATGTATCAATCAAGAGCGAGTAGGTCTCGGAGTGAATGTTCTCCATCATGATCTGGAAACCGTAGAAGAACTTTGCTTCGGCGCATTGAACTTCGGAAGAGAATCGCTCGACGAGGTTCTCGTTGACGATACCGTCAGACTAGCGAGGTGCAAGGCATTAGCAGGGTACCTCAAGTACTGAGAGGAAGAGACTACTCACGGCAGCAAAGAAAGCAAGGACGTGTTCGATAAAGTATTTTTCGTTCTCAGTCATCTTGTTTTCCCAATCGTGCAAGTCCATGGCGAGGTTGATTTCCTCGGCGGTCCAGAACGACGACTCGGCCTTTTTGTACATTTGCCAAATCTATTTCGATGATAGGAGGTTAGTATTCGGCATGGGAAGGAGCAACATGCAGGACAACTCACCTCTCGGTACTTGATGGGGAAAAGAACGAATCGGCTCTTGGATTCCTTCAACAGTGGTTCCTCGCTTTCAGGGAGATCAACCTCAACAACAAACTTGGTTCGGTACTCCTCCAAAGGCTCGGCCTCGATCTTGGCCAGATCGGCAGCGACAACGGCAGCTTCATCAGCCTCGGAAGACTGCTTCTTGTTGGCAGGGTCTGGTCTGATGTACCCCGTGCAGCAGCAGCGAGCTTGGATGCCATGTTGGCCGACGATGTCTTGGTTTCGGGTGATGAAAGACCGATGGTGGATAGCGAGTTGGCCAACGGCTTGGAAGGGGTTTCGAATTCGACTGACATGGTAGGTGGTGTAGTTGGCAAGAGACTGAGGGTGAAGGAAAAGCAAGTGTGGGTGGTGTGTCTTTCGACTCCAGGTCTTTGGTGGTGGAACAATATGATGCCAGAGCAAGATCGGATCTCTAGGTCGAGCTTATATACCAGGGTGTCCCGGGATGGGAAGAACGACTGCAAACCAAGGAAAGGGAATGAGGACATGTTAGGAAACGCGCATCGTGTCCAAGACGAAGAGGATGAGAGAGATGATCATTCCCGGGGAAAAGGTAAATACACGACTCAAAACGTTGTATCCACGACTTTTGGTGCGCTTTCGTGGGAGAGGCTACTCACAGCAGCAAAGAAAGCAGGGACGTGTTCGATAAAGTACTTTACGTCCAGCAGAAGCACCTGGCTGCAGCCTACGCGTACCCACAGTTGTCGGTGCTGCCAAAGGTTTGGCCGACTAGAGATCAACAAGAGTAAGGAAGGAGGACTTGATGGGCATTCAGAACGTTTTACGTACCTTCGGTACCAACCCTGCCGACCATTGCCATCACCGTATCCTCCTCACGACCTTCGCATCTACCTTCGACTGCCCCTACTCTCGCTCCTCATGCGCCTGTTTCTCCCCCTCATGCTCCTGCTCCTTTTCGTGTTGATAGGGGCGCTGGCTGCATCTGGTCGGCTTGACAAGTGACTTGTCGGCGATACCGAGCCGTCTGCATTGGCGTTGTTGATGAAGACGAGGATGAACCGGTGTTGGCGGCGAACGGTGGAAGAAGGTTGATGAAGGAAGTTATGAAAACGAGTTGAACAATGTCGAGATGCAGAGACGGTGTCATCATCGAAAGTGAGAAAAGTGAAAAGTTACAACTCCAAACAGCCTCCAAATGGCTGCCTAGCGCCCGCAAATGGGCGAGAAAGGGAGAGGCGGAGAGGCGGAGAGGCTAAGGGGACGCCTACGGACTACGCATCACTCCTCGAAATCGCAGAGATTGACCATGCCCTCACATCCACCCGTCGAGACGTTTCGTGTACCAGGGTCAATAATCAATATCGATGCAGTTAAGGCAGGTCTTGCTGGACCGGATAACAGATTTCAGACCTCATGTTACCTGGATTTGTCGAACTTGGTAAATCGACCGTCGCAGCCGCATGTTTACGACAAACAGGGTCGACCAGATACGATCGACGAGCGGCCGCCGCCCGCACGTAGCCTGACTGCCTGAGTTATAGACTATTAGTGGCAATCCGTCCGTCATGTACATAAGCTCGTGATGTAGCATGAGAAACTCCTTGATCTTCTAGTTAGAAGAGGATAAACGCTACAATCGCTCAATGCCATCTGCGCACTCTCAATCACGCTGGTTCACCTCCAACATCCGTTCCAGCAATGTCGACCGAAAAGGACATCAAGGGCTTTGTCAACGAAACTGGACACGTAGGTGCATTTGCTTACATGCGCCTTGATTTATACCCAATACTGAGTGCTACCTGACTTTGCGTGAATGTGAGCAGCCTGCAAACCCCAGCGAGCTGAAACGCTCTATGCGTAGTCAACTGATCGACGTCAACAACATACGACTAGGAAAGCACCTTGGAATTCGCTACAACGTCCCCAGGGCACGCGTCAAATCGATCACGAAACAAACGAAGATGCTGAAGGGTATGAGAAACGTATTGCAAGGAGAAGTCGAAGGTTTCCTGTCGGATGGGACTGGTTATACTGCCAAGCAAGTCGAGGTCGTCCAGAAGCTGTTTCACGGGGAGAACGTCAAGGGGATATCGGCGGCGCAGGAGAGAGCAGTTGTCGCAATCTGGAAAGAGGAAGTGAGTGGGCCTTTCATCTCATCTTGTACAGTGCCCGACGCTGACGGCTTCACGTTTCCATTCGTTAGATGTATGCAAAGGAAAAGGAGATCAGAGATGCCTCGGCGGCACACGGACGATTGATAAGGGAAACAGCGGTTCAGCAAATGCAAGAAGCGGAGAAAGTCACCAGAGATCTGATACACCTGCAACGAATGCGATTGCATTCCAACCCTCAGAGGTCAGTCTGCTGTGCGAGAATCGAAGCGAATCACTAGCTGAAGTAATCGATATGCGACATGCAAGTCAGCTTGCTTGCCGACATTCGCGCCGCATCAGATTATGCATCTACTTTACAATGAATTCATAGTAAGTCCGGGATTGTCCTTGAGCCAGTTGCACGTCCGGTTGCTAAATACGTCCCCAACTCCTATCCCTTATCAAACCCAATTATACCAAAGACCGATATCACAGACATGAAAGCGACACCAGCGTAGATTCGTCATCCCCTGCCGGAGTCCATGATGTTTCGGAAGAGCGTAAAGTGTGCAAGCAATTCCAATGAATGGGAAATGCCAGCAAAGTCGGGAAGGTTGGTGGATACAGTATTATTTAGAGCGTTGTATAGGCGAGAAGTCGCATGGAGGGAGTGTGATTGCATGTAAAGTCTGCCGGTAGATGCAATGGAAATTGTAAGTACTTTACATTTTACCCTTTTGGTCCTCTTGCTCACTGCTCCATGTTGCTCAGCTATTTTATAGTTCGCCACCATGTTGTAACAATAGCGGATTTAGTTTTGATGTTAGTAAAGGGTTCGATTCAGAGATTGGTTAGTACTTTTGTTACTTAGTCACTTTTGCTGAAAATAGCAAAGTGACATAGAAACCTATGTCACTTTGTCATTTTGTTACTTTTTGTTACTTTGTCACTTTGTGCCATTTTCGGAACAAAGTGACAAAGGTTAGGTTGTACGCCAAGGTCTCCTTAGGAGCCCTTGCGCAGGGTTGGCCTCGCCACCCAGTTTTGACGTCTATATAAGACAGGTTATTTTGTAGTAAGTTTTGCCACAATGAATCATGAAACACGCTTTTCCTCCCTAACTCTCCAAGAAGCGCCTTCTTGATTGTACTAACTACAACTTCAGATAATATCTTTAGATTGGCTCATATCAGCGTTCTATATATTATCTAGTAAGTTAGCCGTTTACCTTATTAGACATCGATAATCGTGAAGCATAATCCTTTCTGACTGATCCCACTTCAGACCTTGTACTGTTTTTAGTTAGTATATTATCTTCTTTTATACTATCTAGATACAACGCTACGTAGGCTCTTTACAATTGGAATCCTATGTGGGGATACTAGTCAGTTCACGACTATTGTAACTCTGCTTTAACGTAAACACCTTCAAGAAATTCACCACTCTCCGCCAACCTCTTTATTCGGACGCGACTAAAGATCTCTACTTCCAACAACCGGTCATCGACAAGTTAGTCGATTCTTCCTTTGCATTGCAAGGAATCTAAAGCGCTCTATCACAGCTCAGTGTACCTGAGGTGATCCATCACTATAGCCTATTAGGACATAGGATAGTTGACACTCCATCCATACTAAGGAAAGACATACAGTAGATAGTATGCCTCCTCGACCCGCTCGCAGTACCCAGGCTGCATCCAGTAACATCCCTGTAAGGGACACTCCTCTCGTGACTCCTGCCTCTCGATCTTCCTCCACTACTCCCTCCGCTCGCAGTAATGAGTCTCTGACACCTGTACCTTCGACACCCGTTCACGAACCTTTGGAATCATCCACCGAACCCGAAGATCTCCTACTGCCTCAGCCGCGACTAGCTACCGCTGCTGAAGTCGAACGACTGAACGACATTATCGCTGGATTACAACGTCAAGTCGAGGGAATGAACACTATACCGTCCGAGAGACATGAAAGACATCCCACATTCGAGAGAGAAACTCCTCGAAGGGAAATGTCGTACGCACCTACTAGCTATTCCTCCGCCCCTCATCACCCCAAGCTCAAAGCTTCAGACTTACCTAAGTTCTCGGGTAAAGACAACGAGGACGTCGATCAATGGATCGAAAAGGTATCTGCGATCTTTGAGTATTCCGGCGTGCATGACTCTGATCTTCTCCAGCAATTGCCTTTGGTGCTCCAAGGCAATGCTCTCACTTGGTTCACCCAACTTGGCAAGGATCGACTTGCCTTGAGAACTTGGCATGATTGGCAACTTGCTATTCGCAACGCCTTCTACATGCCTAACCATCGTGCCAACCTTAGAAGGCAATGTCTTTACCGAACGCTTAGAGTAAACGAATCTTTCGGCGATTACTTCGCTGACAAGAAAAGGTTGCAGTCATATGTTTTCCCCGAGTCAACTCCACAACACGAGTTGATCGAGGACATGATAGAAGGAATACCTTTAACTATGCAACCCCTTGTCAAAGCGAGTATCTCTCGCTTCACTACTATGGAAGAATTCCGAAGAATTTTAATTGACTTGGAACCTGGCCTAAGAGGCAGGAAAACCTATCCCAATCCCAGAAACTTGTCAGTTTCCAACTATGAACGTACCGACCGAAAGGACGGATCCACTACCGTGTCTCAAACGAGAACTATCCGTCCTACCTACGGAAACACATCAGATGTTTCCAGTAATGCCAATCCTTCTTTCCCACCTCGCACAAACTGTTTCAATTGTGGAGGTAACCACTGGAGGAGAGATTGTCCTCACCCTTCCAAAACTCGTGATGACTCCCGAAGCTCTGGATCTTCCAGACCATACGGAAGCCACGCAGTAAGTGAGAGCAACCGAACTCCCATGAGCGGTAATAAATGGAAGTCCTTCTCCAAGACTTCAAACGCTATTACGACTAGAGCTCGGGCTCAACACAAAGAACCGAGAACTCCTGAGCCGTCTCCCGACCCATATCCGGTACCGATTCCAAAGCCGGTGCAGCCGAAACCCATATCTCCATTTCCCGACACTCCCGGAGACATCCCAACTGTCTCCAGACCACCTGTAACTTCTACTTCTAAAGAAATACCCTCAGAATATAAAGACGAGGATTCTTGGAAAGACAAAACCCCCGCTTATGCCAACTGCGCCTTTGAGCGAGTCGGAGGATTCTCCTTCCCTGTATGTATCGACTCCGGATCTTCTATCTCCATTATCGACGGAAACTTCGCAAACGAATACCTCCCGAACTGTAGAAGAGAAAAATGTAGTAGCTTCGAGCTGAAAGGCCTAGGTAACGCTATTGTTACCGAAAGCCTCTACACTACTCTATATTTCAAAAGTCTCAACACGGCCACTTTATTCCGATGCCAATGAAGTTCTTTGTCGCCTCCAATAATACTCCCGTTATCATGGGTAACGACGTGCTAGTAACCCAGAAATCGAACATTGACTTGCACCAAGGCATCCTGACCTTCAAAGGTATCTCCGGAAAGATTCGATTGACCTGTAGAGTTCCCCAAGAGATGATGCAATTCCCCGTTGCCCGAGTTAAAGCGACATGTACCATCTCTCCTGGCCACATGGTCGAGCTTCCTATCGAAATTGAAGGAAGCGTAGACACCGAGTCCTACCTTCTAGAGCCTGACTCAGAGTACGAACTACCTCTGATGATAGCTCGATCAGTAGGAAGAACTGACTCTCGGGATCATCGAGTTCAGGTCATGAACACTACAAACACTCCCGTAGAATTACGTTCGGGACAACCCATCGCCACTATCCATCCTACCATTGAAAGATCTAACACTCGAACTTTGCGCACTGCGCACGTCAACTCTATCAATAGTACCGATAACGACGAAAGAGAATTTCTTCCCATTATGGAAGAGTTCAACGTTAACCCGGAGCTGAGTGCTAATGAACGAAAACAAATGCTAGAAGTTCTTTATCAGAACCGACGCGCATTCGCTTACGGGACTCACAAACTTGGCCAGACTGATTTGGTCAAGATGACCTTGGACACTGGAGACTCGCCGCCAATATCATCTCCTCCTTACCATGCTTCTCCGCATGGAAGGAAAGTTATAGAGGAAACCATTGCGGAGCTCCTAACGGACAACGTCATAGAAATGTCCGATTCTCCCTGGGCCTCTCCGGCTATCCTCGTACACCAAAAAGGAAAAGACCGATTCTGCATAGACTACCGGAAAATCAACACCGTACTGAAAGCCGATCAATATCCGATTCCTAGAGTCGATGATATATTGACGCAATTTTCAGGTATGGCCTATTACACTACCTTTGATGCGAACAAAGGTTTTCACCAAGTAGAAGTAGACGAGAAGGACAGAGAAAAGACTGCCTTTCGCACACACGTGGGACTTCATCAATTCAAGCGAATGCCCTTCGGTCTCAAGACTGGACCCAGTGTATTCCAGCGACTTACTGATCGTATCCTCGGTAGATACAAGTGGCAAATCGCTCTTGTATACATCGATGATATTATCATCTACAGTAAGACCTTCGACCAACATGCCAAGGACGTTGATATCATTCTCAAACTTGTAACGAAATCCGGTATCACCCTGTCTCCTAAGAAAAGTTATGTGGCCCATCACTCTATTAAAGCTCTCGGCCATCGCGTCAGCAATCTCGGAATCGGAACGTTGGAAGAGACTGTCCGAGCTGTAAAAGAGTACCCTCGACCACACAATGTTAAATCTCTACAGCGATTCCTAGGATTAGCTGTATACTACCGAAAGTTCGTAAAGAACTTTGCCCGAATCGCCTCTCCACTCTACGAACTCCTCAAGAACCAAACTGAATGGAAATGGGGAGACGCACAGCAGAAAGCAATGGAGGAGCTCCAAGAGAAGCTCGTCACCGCTCCCGTCTTAGCTCATCCTAATTACACGGAGCCATTCATCATGGACACCGACGCCTCCACAGATGGTCTTGGAGTCGTGCTTTCTCAAAAAGACTCTGAGAATAGGGATCACCCTATAGTGTTCCTGTCCCGTACTCTATCTCCTGCCGAGAAAAACTACTCGTCTACCGAGATGGAATGTCTCGCAATTATCTGGGGTCTCAAGAAACTTCATCCTTATCTCGACGGTTCGAAGTTTGAGATTATCACAGACCACTCTGCGCTACAATGGATTCTCAGTTTCTCCGGAACAAACAAAAGACTTCTCCGATGGTCTATGGATCTCCAGCCCTACAAAGATTTCATGTCTATCAAGTACAGGCCCGGTCGTGTCCACCATAACGCCGATGCCTTATCACGAGCGCCGCTCCCCTCCGTGAACGGCATGTCCCATGTAATCATCGACCCCTCATTCCTAGAGAAGATTAAAACTGGATATCTCCATGACGACCACTGTACGAAACTCAAAGAACAACTTTCCTCAGAGAACCCTCCCCCACACTTGAAGCTCTTTCGTCTAACAGATGACGAACTCATCCTATTCCAATCCACCCAAGATCGCCTCCCACGTATTTATGTTCCACACCACGAAAATCTACGACTTGATCTACTCCATGATCACCACGACGCAATGTCATCCGGTCACCTGGGTTATGCCAAGACTTTCAACAACTTGTGCAAAAAATACTTTTGGAACCATATGAGCAAGGACGTCAAAGCATACTGTAGTAGCTGCACCTCTTGTCAACGTAACAAAGCAAGGGCCGATTCCGGGCCAAGTGGACTGTTGCAGCCTTTGGAAGTACCTCCCAAGAGATGGCATACAGTTTCCATGGACTTTGCTGGACCATTCTTGCCTTCGGGTGAAGGAGAATGGAACATGATATTCATTGTAGTTGACAAGATGACAAAACGTGCACACTTCATCCCCTCGAAGAATACCGACAAAGCTCCCGACACCGCTACAAGATTCTTCGACTCCATCGTGAAACTTCACGGAATGCCTCGTGTCATCGTGTCTGACCGTGACACGAAGTTCACCTCCTTGTTCTGGAAAACTCTCATGACTCGCTTCGGAACCAAGCTAGCGATGTCAACAGCTTACCATCCGCAAACTGACGGACAGTCAGAGGTGATGGTTAGAACTGTAAAAGAAATGTTAAGGCATTACATTTCTCACACTCAAAAGGACTGGTCTGAGTTGCTTGCAACTCTCGAGTTCGCGTATAACAACTCAATTAACGCTACCACCGGTCTTACCCCTTTCGAATTAGACCTTGGTTATCATCCAGTGACTCCTCATACTGTCGAGTCTGACTTAGAGGTAGCTGCTGTGGAAAGCTTTGTTGAGCGTCAACAGGCTCTGATGAATCAAGCTTATGAGCGCATACAAAGCGCCCAAACTAGCCAGGCTGAACAATATAACAAAACACGAAATTCAAAAGAATTCAAAGAAGAAGATCTTGTCCTATTATCGACCCAACACACGAACCCTCCATTTTTGCGTACGCAAGGGAGCAAGAAACTTCGCTCCAAGTACATAGGTCCCTTCCGTATTATGCGTAAGATAAGCCCTACAGCTTATGAGCTAGACCTTCCAGCACACATAAAGATACATCCGATAATCAATGTCCAATACCTGAAGCCTTACCACGTTAGTCCCCCAGAATTTGCGGGAAGAACGGAGCCGAGGCCCGAACCTGTACTCAACGCGGATCTTGAGCCTGAGTACGAGCTAGAAGAAATCCGTGGACATAAGATTGACAGGAACGGAAAATTACGTTTGCTTTGTCACTGGCGCGGATACGAAGATTTTGATGATACATATGAGCCGGAAGAAAATTTAGAAAACTCCCAAGAGATGCTGAACGCATACAAGCAGCGAGCAGGGCTCCAGTAGAGTTCTCAGTTCTCACGGAGTAATGTATATGTATGTACCTCAAATCACGGAAAAAACGAAAAGGCAAGATAGCCGCACAACGAAAATAAACGCATCCGAAGTTGACAAACCGAAGGAACAACGAAAAAGACAAGGAATTCTATGCCACTCTGTCACTTTGTCACTAAGCTATTAAAGATAGGGATAGTGCAGTTGAAGCTGACAAACGTCGTCTCCTCTCCTGATAGTAGAGCACAGTTCGCAGCAGATTGCTCAACTAAACACTATCAGAAAGGGGGTGGCAAATGTCTATAAAATCCACGTCCAGACCCCGACGAATCCCATTCCATTTCCCTTTTCATTTGCCCCACAAATAACTTTACCATCCGCAACCCAAGTACTATTATCATTATGCCCGACAACGCCGAAGTCGTTTTGCATACCTGCTTCACATCTCCACTACCTATGCTACCTATCGGTTATCAATTCGATCCGGTCTACCCGATGCAGATCGTTCCCTTTGTCCACTTCAGCAAGGTTCTCGATCCCATCTCAATCTGTAAAGAATGTTACAACCACGCCATAACACGCTGGGACATCCTTGAGCTGAACCAAGCTTCGGCCGAGCGGACCGCTAAGTCTCCTATCGCCGGCGCTATCAGCGGCTTTTCCAAATTCACCGCTTCCGTCAATTCCTGTAGACATCCCATGTTCGATGATCTGCATCCGCCCGCAATCCGCGAAGCTCGAACTGTAGTTTCGGTTCTCGGTCACGAGGCCCGGGCCGGTTCGGCTACCCGAAAGCCTCGCATGACGTATACTGTTATATATTCGATCGGCAACAGCCCTCGAGTCTCCCCTCCCACTCGATTGTCCGAGATCCGACTTCGAGCTTATCACCATGCGTTGAAAGAAATAAATAACTATTGGTACGGAGCGAAACCTCACCACGTCAACACTCCCTTCATTCGATCCGCCTTGACCCGATTGACACCCTTCGTCAACTCGGCCTTGTGGAACAAACTACCTTGGGACGAATCCCTCGCCCTGCACTACTTGCACCACAAACAGAAGTTGCATGAATGGAAGGCAGGAATGACATATGCAGAGTACAAAGCGCGAGAGGGCTCCGCTTAGTCGGTGCGGCGGGTATTGTAAGTACTTTACATTTTACCCTTTTGGTCCTCTTGCTCACTGCTCCATGTTGCTCAGCTATTTTATAGTTCGCCACCATGTTGTAACAATAGCGGATTTAGTTTTGATGTTAGTAAAGGGTTCGATTCAGAGATTGGTTAGTACTTTTGTTACTTAGTCACTTTTGCTGAAAATAGCAAAGTGACATAGAAACCTATGTCACTTTGTCATTTTGTTACTTTTTGTTACTTTGTCACTTTGTGCCATTTTCGGAACAAAGTGACAAAGGTTAGGTTGTACGCCAAGGTCTCCTTAGGAGCCCTTGCGCAGGGTTGGCCTCGCCACCCAGTTTTGACGTCTATATAAGACAGGTTATTTTGTAGTAAGTTTTGCCACAATGAATCATGAAACACGCTTTTCCTCCCTAACTCTCCAAGAAGCGCCTTCTTGATTGTACTAACTACAACTTCAGATAATATCTTTAGATTGGCTCATATCAGCGTTCTATATATTATCTAGTAAGTTAGCCGTTTACCTTATTAGACATCGATAATCGTGAAGCATAATCCTTTCTGACTGATCCCACTTCAGACCTTGTACTGTTTTTAGTTAGTATATTATCTTCTTTTATACTATCTAGATACAACGCTACGTAGGCTCTTTACAAAAGCAGCTCTAGACGCACACATCTATCGTAGGCAGCTAATCACACCGACGCTTTCATCATTCATCTCCGCTAAATCACGACGTACTGAAGCCGAAATCACGCCATGAAGCAAGAAACCGCAGAGAAAGCAATTGTCAACGGCAAGGCTCTTTCCCTACACGAAAAGGACTTGGTGCACATTACGGTCGGGCAGGAAACCTCGATGACCAAGACGCAGAGGCAGAACGCCCTAGAAAAGTTTGCTCTGCAGGTAAGATGTATTGCACCTCTGGTATTGAACATTCTGAATGCTCACGACTATACTCGGTGTTAGATGGCGATCCACTCTTCCTTAACGCGTAGGCAAAAGGTGAAGACCGCCGACATAGCGGTGCAACAACAACAGCAACAGCTGGCTGCAACGTTGGCTCTCATCAAGGCCTCACTGCAAAATCATACCCGGTAAAGTGATGGCTACCAACTGTACTGTGAGTGTGTGAGATTGGCGAGGTGATGGTGTCCCGACCACGCAGCTGATAGATACTTTGATTCCGTGATCAGTTCATCAATCGGATACGCGCCACTACGTCGCCTTGGTCATCAGAATGAATTGGACGACACGTTTAGATCGCGGATAACATGTTTGTTTTGGAAGAGCAGTTAGGATTCAAATCGAGAGAAGATGAAATGTGCTAAGATACATCTGTAAAACCTTCAACCGCAAACCTATTCGAATCGTCATTCAATCCTATCGCCCTTCTCTTGACGGTTCACGATACCAGAGGAATCCCCGCAAACACATCCAGTCAAGCTTCCGCCTATCCCACCCAATCCATCACTGTACCAGATACGTCTTCTTTCGCTCCTATTGCTCCTCTGCAGGCTCGTGATCATCCGCGTCAGCAACTTCAACTTCAGGACCTCGCTTCAGTTCTTTCCCGACGCCTGGGATGAGCTCCACATCCTTGTCGATGAGACCGGTCAAAGGTTGGTGGACTTGAGCTCTGGATGAGTCCAAGTAAGGTGCGACGGCCATGGCGAGTGCTTGGGGTCCTTTGGTGTCCAAGTAACTGATGGGAGGTGCGGAACAGAGGTGAGGTCAGTCTACATATTTGGCAATCATGCGAATCCTACCAACGAGAGACTTACACCTGAAGGTTTGCTGTTGATAGTTTCTCATGAAATTTCATCAAGCGATCAAAGCCTCTCTCCTTTTGCTCGGCCTCCATCTTCCTGGTATCCGCTTCCAACATTGCAATCTGTTTGGCGGCTGCTGCCTCGTACTAGAATGGATAGCAATATCAGTCTAGGCAGATCCATGACCAGCAAGTGGATTACAGTGCTTACCAAAGAGCCTTGTGCATCTGGTTCAATACCATCCGGCAAAGCAGTACGGGGAAAGGGGTCCTTCCTAGGTTTCTTGCTCGATGGCTTGCTGGGCTTTTCCATGGGCGGAGGGACCTGCACCTCTACGTCTGACTCCTCGTCGTTTCC
Source organism: Naganishia onofrii (assembly GCA_030039215.1). Classification (NCBI taxonomy): domain Eukaryota; kingdom Fungi; phylum Basidiomycota; class Tremellomycetes; order Filobasidiales; family Filobasidiaceae; genus Naganishia; species Naganishia onofrii. The sequence goes on from JASBWV010000001.1 coordinate 1,247,249, forward strand.
TTGCTGCCCATCGTCCGACTCCTCTCGTCCCGATCCTGCGTTGTTGGTGGAGGTTTGTTTCCGAGGTTGTTTGGCAACCTGTGGCTGATCTTGATCGTTGTCGCTGGTAGATACGTGTCTGGCCTTCCGCTTTCTGGTGATCGGCTTGCGTCGAGGCTGCGTAACGATAGGAGGAGGAGGACGACTCTGCTCATTGTCGTCGACGAAGTCGTCATCAGAGCGAGCCATTGCGAATACTGGTAAGAGGCGTAGATGAAATATGTATACCTGTACAGATTATCAAGTCTGCGGTCATACAAAAACAGTTATCAAGTCAGCGGCACTTCGAAACGCATTCATATATACGCTCGCTGCAGTATTGGAAACCTTCTTTTCGAGAAGGAAGTCTCCAGAGAATGAGAAGCTGACAAAGTAAAGTGAAACCACCGTACGTCCCTTCGTCCTTAAGTCTTGGAGTGTGAGAGCTGAGATCGCCGGCCAACTCACTTAGGAGAAGAGATCGCCACTTGCTTCCCAGCTCGTGGGACGTGCTAGATATCCTCGGCCAACTGGCACGCCAAAAACTCGAAAATTGTGTGAAAATTGCAATATGGCGATAGGAGAGATAAGGATTAGCAAAGCTGGACAAGAGCCAAATTTAATCATGCAAGAATCTGCCACCAGATTGATCATTTACCCTTGTCAAATCCATCACCATCTCATCAACATCGACACACTTTTCACATTCCTGTCAACTACTGCTCGACCTTTCGTCGGAACATTACTCACTATGGAAGGAGAAGACGCCGACTTCCTGCAGGTGCTAGCGTTGTATGCACAAGATCAAGAGGGTCAGCCTTCGACAATTGCACACAACAACGGAAAGCACTGGCAAACCAATCTTGCAAAGGCAGCGTACAAATCCGTTGGACTCAACCAAGCGGAAGTAGCGACGACCGTGCAGAAATCGAAGCTTACCATCGTGAAATCAGCATCGACCATTCGGCGCTGGTTCAGCGTGTTGAACGAAATCGAGGTGATGGCGGAGGGCGACGACTTTCTAAAGCAACATTTTGATCATCTGTTATCTGATCAGAAGCACACACATGGTGAGTCGTGTGATAAGAGATACCGATTGTCTATACTTATACATCTTGCTTACAGATGCGCTTTGCACGATCCTCACTATCAAGCTGGAAGGGTCAAAGGAGAAGAAGATCAAGCGCGGCCTACCAGTCGAACAACAAACGTACATGCAGTACTCTTCACTCCGGGACTTTGCAGGTGACTTGGCCAGTATTGTGAAAGAGGCTGCAGGAATGAATAACGGGGAATGGAATGCGTTACGACAAAGGCTCTTTAAGGTATGTCGTTGCGCACACCCAACGTGTGATCGTGCTTGGAGCGCTTGGCCTGAGACTAAACATTTTTCTTTCTCTATAGCATTGCCGCTGGCTTTACGACACGTACGATATGCCGGCCTATAGGCTGCCTCGGGTAACCTTTGCGGCACCAGAGGTTCGATGGTTGCTCGAGGCCGGGACGGAACGAGAGACGGTCCATCCATCGGTCCGAGTCCAGTTCGGTGCCATCATGGTGACCGAGTTCTTTACCGGTGCTCGACCTAGCTCCCTCTTCGAGACCGCTGATTACCCTGGACAGTCGGTCGACTTGTGCGACATCGAAATTATCCGACTAATCGGTCCGGAGGGAACAATGCTCGGTTTCACCATCAGACTCACTCTCAGATACTTCAAAGGCTACAGAAATGGCAATGGCAAAGCCATCGTTTACCTCGTCAAGACTGTCAAGAACCCAATGAACCTGATTTTCGACTTGGGCTGCTGGATCGTCGCGACGCTGTGGGATAGGGGTATTTTTGGGGACATCACGGCGGAGGAGCTTTGGGATGGTGTGAGAGACGAAAGCGGTAATTTGTCAATCAAGCTGAATATTCCCCGAGAACATTTCGACGAGCCGTTATTCATCGCTGGTCAACCCGGAGGACGCGGCTTGTCAGAGAAGAAAGCACGACTTAGCGATGCAGCCGCCAACGACATGCTCAAGCAAGTGGCAAAGACGTTGGACCTTAATGGAGGATTACTGGCTAGAGTGTCGTTGTATTGCTTTCGCCGCGGCTTTGCGACGGCTGTCATCAAGGAGTTTGGACTAGACAAGGCGAAGGTACGTGCGGGACGTTTCAATCCAAAAATCGAGTCCGCTTAACGTCGTGTTTTCGCAGATATGGATGGGTCATAAAATGTCATCAGATGCTGCACAAGTCATTTACGACCAATCGTCGCACGTGCTCAATCTGGCTCAGGCACAGCTGGATGGAGAGGAGCTGCTCGGGATAGAGCTGGACTCGACCCGGCCTTATCTGCATGCCTCCGGTAAGCGCTGGTTCGTTTGTTATGTGCAGTGAGCATTGGCTGACCCCCCTTTTCCTTCGTAAGGTCGACCGCAAACGAAACCAATCTCTGTTAAAGAGGCTTGCATGAAGGATCCCGCGTTGCTGCTCGTGGCAAGGGATATACATCTTTTGGAAACCTGCTTGCGGCTCGGAAGCGATGCTTGGCTGCAAGCGGCACAGGTGAGCAGCTCAAATCTAACGTTCCTGCGTTGTTGGGTTCTAATCTTGCGCTCTTGTTTGTAGTTCTCGAAGCTTCCCTTCAAAGGAGAACACCTGCCGCTGCTGTTGGACCATCTACGAGGCAAGGCCGCAAAGCTGCTGCAAACCGCGCGCAATGCTGACAAATTGGAGCGAGCACATGCAGCTCAAGACCAGATCGACAACACGACAGAAGAACAATTCAACGCCCGAGCCGCTCATTTCTCAGGTTCACCCTCTAGCCTCCCAGAGACGCTCCGCAAGCGATTCGAGGACGACCTCGCCAAAGCTGAAGTACACAACTATGCTCAACTATCAGCCGCTGTCAAGTCGATCGGCAAGAAGACCACCCAGTCCAAGCAGGTGACGGTGGAGGTTAGCACAGATGAAGATTTCGACGGCCAGGCTGATGATGATGAAGAACTCGGAGGTATGGAAGACGGGCGTGTTCCAGGGGACGAAGAGGATGATAGGTCGAAAAGGAAGGAGAATGCGAAGGCCGACGGACTCCAGCAATACGAGGAGGTAGGTACATGTCTTTGATCTCAGCTGCCTAACCCTGATCACTGAGTTGTGGTTCGCTTTATCAGTTTCAAACTGAGCCAGCTAGCGAGGAACGAACTCGTAAGCCGGACCAGCGTGCAGCGGAAACCTATGCGAGGAAGATGTGCGAGCGCCAACGAAGGTCAAACGCCTTGGACGAATCACGCCTCAACCAAGTAACGACCCACGAGGACTTGGCACCCGAAAAGAAAGGTTTTTTTCTCAATCTCTGCCGCCTTGCCAAGTCGTACGAAGGAAGATACATATGCCAGGACTGCCAAGCGGACAGTGAGTAGTAGCTGATGATTGATCAGGGCGGGTGAATTGACACGGCCACACTACCCACAGTTACAATCGCTCCAGCCTGCAAAGGTTACGACTTCATCAAAAGCGAAGCGCTGCAGCTGCATCTAGACACAACTTTTCATACCAACCGACTCCAAATTTATCGATGGCTGAGCAAAAACACAGACGTGTCTATCCCGTCATCGTTCAAGCAAGGCAAGCCTCAAGAGAAAGAATTTGCGAACAAGGAGCTCAAGGTGGAGTGCCCCTGGTGCCCGTGGGGGCACAAAGGAACGAGAAAGGCAGGGCAGTTGCTTGAACACATCAAAGATAAACATCGAGAACAGATTCCAGAAGAGTTGCGGGATGGGTTGAAGCGACTAGATGAACGAGCTATTACGGTCCCACAGGTGAGATGCCAGAAGGCTACACAACCATATTTGATCCTAACGCTTCTCTTTTGCGCTTCGCTCCAGGTTGCCTTCGCAAAGAACACAAAACCTACGGAACGACTACATAAAGCGGCTCGGCATGAGTACGACGTGTTGGAAGCGACACTGATGGACGAGGACGAGCGGATGACTTTGCCCCAACTGCTAAAAAAACTGCGATCAACTTACCACTCAGTAGCCATGCAAGTCAACACCCGTCTCTGCCAGCTGTCAGACGAAGCCGAGGATACTGTATCGCTTCTGGACAAGGTGGAACCTGTCCTGGTCGAGGTCGATCTCAACGGAGAGTGGCTGCAGGAAGCCTTGGGCATGGATTTAGATGTGGATTTTGATATCGATGTGGACATGAAGTAGAAAGTTGTTGTTCTCCCACCGTTGCTCGACGCCAAGTCATGACTATCTGGATGACTTCTTTGCATTAGTCATTATTGTACATTCATATTCATTGTAATAACAGCCCGTCAATTATACAGATGCCACAGTGAAGCAAAAGTAGACGACCAATAGCAACGTAGCTGCAGCGAAAGAGCTGAAGACGAAGTGCCCTGCGATGCAGCGGTTTGGGTATCTGTTCCTACGACGTCCGTAGATGACACCTATGAGGTGTGCAGACTCGAAAGAAGTTGGTCGAGCGACTGTCGTCCGGCAAATTGGACACAGCGGGATTGGCTGGTCGCTCGGCTTTATCGTGCACAGACAGCCCTTGCGGTGACTAATTCAAGCCTTCCTTGTTCAACGCTCGTCGATCGGACGCTGACACTGCGTCTGCAGCCGCTCATCCGGAATGGGAAGCGTCGACGGGCGGTCGGACGTCGGACGTATAACTATTTACTGGCACCAATTCGGTTCCCCAGGATAGTGCGCTCGCTTGAGCAGTGATTGTTGAGCCGCCACCATCCTCGAAAGCGGCCGTTGCGCCATTAGCAGAAGGAATGCAGTGTTGACCGTTCTCGTCTTCAATCGACCAGTGTCAGGAGCCTATGAAATTATTCACGTTAGAAACATGCGTCGCTAGTATGGGCCGATGTAAAAGATAAGTACCAGATGGCAGAATCTGCGAACGACAGGCCATGAGCTAGATCCAACGCATCGGGGGTTTCAAGCTACTTACTCACCTAGATCTTTCCAGTACGTAGGGTAATCAATATCTTGCGGGCAGTGCGGGAAACATTGCTTCATTCTCTTGGCGGCTGGTGACTGCGCATAAGTGGACAATCGATTTTCAGCAAGGGCCACATAGAGCATATACGGCGAGCCTTACCCATATTCACGAACATCCAAGTCTCTGCACCTGCTTCTGCCATAATAACGCGCCATTTCACTCTCGTCATTCCCCAGCGAAAGAAAAAGGCTGACCAGTTGCCGAAGACGATTTGTTTTCGGGAATGTTGGGCAGTGAGCTAGTATCTGCCGAAAATCGAGTGACGAGACCAGCGAGTGGGTATGGCGGGAGACTTGCTTGAAGGACGGGTCGGGCGTACAATCGCAAATGAGCAGAATTTATCTGGGAACTCCATGCGAGTGCTAGCAAATTCGCCCAGAGTGACCGTGGCGAAAATCCGGTAGGCATCGCTGGAAGGCAGGCCACGAGATTAATCGGACTAGTGACGGGGTGATCCTAATCAGCGTATCATCTGATATATTGCCCGCCAGGGTCGCGGCCGGTATCATTTCCGCATCGAAATCGTCCTGATTTGTTCCTGAGGAGACGAAGGAGAGATAGCTGATGACATGCACAGGGTGGTCAAATGATATCTGTGGAGCACGAATGCGCGATACAAGTCGAGGCGAGGCGTGAGAGCGAAGTACGCTGAATCCATCATCGTCTGCAATAATATAACCGTTTCAAGTGCAGATCGGATTTCGGTGAACGGCGGATCATGTTCGTTTATCGGCATGCTTGATGGTGCAGTAGCGAAGGATTGTATGCGATTGACGACAGGCCCGTTTCGAGATCTCGTCATACCAGCGGGCTGGATAGCAGTACGTGAAGCCTTCTTCTCTCCAGACATAAAAGCACTTGTAGATGAGGGTAGAGTCCGCGCACAGGATACTCTTCTGGTCCATCAGGAGGAAAGAGCGAGGGTCGTCGAAACTCTTTCCGACTTGATGCTGGCGCTGAATGATGCGGTACTGGTGTTTGCGCTGGCGGAAAACTGCTTGGTAGGCTTGAAAGATCATGATACGTATGAATACGGATGGATTCAACGCCGCACGTAGGAATCGGGTGTGATGTTGTCAGTGAATGCAGAGTAATCCGATGCTGTTGAAGATCCCAGAGGTGGCGGAGGAGTGACGAGCGGCATTTCGAAAATCGAGTCCGACTAGTAGATGAGAGCGCATTAGGTTAGTTGCGTCAACAACGAGCTTGGACTGTAATGATGACGCACTATGATCATCACCTCTCTTGTCCTTGTTCTTCTACCCTCTATGCTTCGATCCAGAACCAGCGATGTCCCTCTTCGACTTCTCTTGACATATCCTTCGACCGGATCCCTGCTCGCCTCTCCCTTCTTGGTGACTGGTCTGCCTGTCCATCGTGGCTGGTGTCGGTGAATCTTTCGAGACGGACCAATGTAGCGACTTGTGCTCTCTGTCGGCCAGATAATGCTGTTGTTTCTGCCTCTGGAGGCAGAATGCGTTGAGCGAGTCGTCGATGCAAGGTGAATGTGAGCGAGTCTCGGGCGTTGATGATCTCGGTAAATCTAGCAACTTGGTGTCCATGACACATCCTCCATCGACACCATCTTTTTCTGCTTCCACCCCGTACCGTGTGACCCTGACACTGGCGCCTGACGCTTGTCCCGAAGCTGCAACGATCTGCGTGAAAGCAAGACTATTCGCCGCTCCACCCTCCACTGATACGACACAAAAGTCCCTGACGGGCGCTATTCGTCCACGTGTCCATCACAGTATAGCCGGTAGTCGAATTTCCCGAGTGTTGCGTCGTATCGACATCCATAGGCTCCTCTCGGATTCCATTCAGCTGCAACGATTTGCCTTTTTCTTTGCTCCAGCAAAGACGTCTGCCCTGCCACTGTCCATATGCGAACGGATCTCCAGCCAGCCGCACGATTTGAGAGTCACCGGATTCGGAGCCGATAAACGCATACCGGGCATCAAGGTAGGAGGGTGCATGAGAGAGGAGACCTAGATGCAAACGTAAAATCAGATGCAGTATGACTTGGCGCGAGTCACGCAAACTTACCGTTCCCAAGAGGGATGGATGCTGTGGCACCATTTCCCCCGACGGAGTACGTCAGAACACTCAACCTCCCTTGTATGTCCCCGATGAGTACGAACGGGATCGAGCCAAGTACGCAGGTCACGCTATAACTAAAGCATACCCTGTAAGTGGCGATATTCCGGCAAATGGGCAGAACACACACATGACGTATCCAAATACCTCCCCAAACCCCTGCGGTACACGCCACTGCCCCCGCCAATAGCATCTTCCCACCCGCTCCACCCTGCGATTCAGTCACCGCCGCTCCCGTATTCCCAACGACAGGCACCAAGCTCCCACCCGCACTTTCGCTTTCTCCGAGTCGCATGTAGAGGGACGACCAGCTCCTCGGGTGCGCACGACGAAATGTAAACGCCGCGCTAAACTCGTCGCCATTCACCAAAACACCACCCAACGTCTGCTCATCCACCCATGTCGGAGGAGCGGAAGAGGGCAAGATTTTTCGCCGCGTCAGGGAATCCGAGTTCTTCATTGAGGACCAACGTATCCGGTCTGCCTGTTGCCCGGAAGACGCAACACCGAAAGAAGGATTAACAGCAGGTGGGTAAAAACAGACGGCGGTGACAAAACATCAACAGATGGGCAAATATCGGTAAACTTGCGTCTCTGGATCCGATGTTTTCGCTGCGACTTCGGTGACATAGTGGAGCGTGACGTAGAGGAGCGCTAGAGCCGCTTTCGAGACGGTAGCAATGAGGTTCGAGGAAGAGTTTGAAGCTTGAAATACCGAGAGGAATGCAAGGGAAAGACAATGTACATGTGTACTCTACGGTATCCAGGAGTCACGGATCAGTCCAGAAATCAAGCATCATGCCCTCGACAAGACTCACGGAATCTCTTGCTGCTTGGTCAACACCGATAGGTCTCACCTCTCAACATCCGCAACATCATCAACGACATCCGCCATCTCCTGCTCGGCCACCTCCATCGAATCCTCGTCGGGTCTGACCTTTCCATTCCTGATCCCTTGCACTCGTCTTCGGCGCAAACTGACTCGTCTTCCGCACCTTGGCTGGCGTCTTCCTCCCCCGTGGTACAGAAGCTCGCGACTCTGAGGAGTGAGTGTTGAATACTCTCATAGCCTTTGGACCACTTGGCTCGGGTGAGATCTGTCTGAATGACGATAAATAGTGTCAGAGAAGCATAAAGGGCGGCGACAAGACTCGACTTGAGCAAGTTATCTTGCCTCACCTGTCAATACGCGGCCCGTGCGGGTTGGCTACGTTGCCCCACTCCATCAATATTCAAGAGTGGAAAACGTCCGGGAAGAAGTGCAGCGAGTCGAACCGTATATGCGTTTGTGTCGATCGCGGCTTGTGACGAGTGACGACCACGAAGAGGTATGCGGAATAAGTCGGGGTGACATCGAAGCTGGTATGAGACGGTTACAATGCGTTTGTCGAATCGGGAGCTCAGTGGCTATGGTACGTAAACAGTTAAAGTGAGGTGCAGTAGGAGCTGATAGAGGACAGCCGGCTTGACCATGTAGTGAAGAGCTTGATGTAGCACTTGTAGATTGCGTCCAGTCCAAACTCTCGAGTCATTAACACTCAGCTACTGACTGCTTGTAATAGCACGGCGCCTCCTAGCACCCGCCATGTACTTTAGACCAATATTCGTGCCACTATGCAGACTATGTACGGACTCCCATTTTGGGCGGAAGTTAATAAATGGTCGAATAGTAGCAGAGGCGTATTTTACGGCAATTATTTAAAAACCACCTATTCCTGATTGATGTCCTAAGGGCACCCAATCTGCTTCCGCTAAAGCGGAAGCAGATGGTGCCACTTTGATATCTCGGCAACGCCCCCTGCGGCGTTGCCGAGATATCAGCTCAGGTCGTTGGTTCGACCCCAACGTGGGAAGCGTCCTTTTTGCACTTTTTGAGCATGTTACCGAGTTGTTTTGCCAGCCTCTCGTTTCCAGCTTGTCGTCTGCCACCCACCCTTAGACTGAGACTGACGGCCCAAACCGAACAAAGAAACGCTAAGCACTGTGCTCGTGGAGATCGCCGTTGACGAAGAAGAACACGACGCTGGATACGATGGAGACGACAGTTCGGATGACGAAATGGCTCGTCCTGAACTCAACCCTACGGACATATTGCAACATTACTGGACCAAGGGAAACGTGAAGTACACGTACGCATTATATCATCACCTCTATTATCTATTTACAACATTAACTGATACTCGCCTTACCATTACGGTATGCCACGCCGGACGAAACTACTATATGACTGCCGAAGCCATGCGCGCTCGTTTCCGAGGCGTACCTCACGCCATCCTCAAGTTCTGGGAAAGGAAGCGTCCTTGCTCCATCTTCTCCACCCGCATCATGGAATACTTCAGCATCCACGGACACATCGGTCCCATCCGGGAGCCTTTGTATAGGTTCCTTGCGCAACGAATTCAACGACTGTTGAAGGAGGACAAGAACAACTTCTTTTTCTAAACTCGAACGTTTTTTGACGGCTTAAGGTGTTGGCTCTCTTTCTATTGTTACTCTGCGGTCAATTTCTGCTGACATGGAGGACGATGTCTTCTCCGTAGGGAGGAGATGTTGTAGAGATACAGCGTAACCTTGTATAAACCTATAGTTGATGATGACATCATTTGTCCTCATCACTACCTCCTACCTGTCTGAGTCACCTGCTGTGACTAAGAGGACTTCCATTACTAACACTTCCTGAACTTCCTGAACTTCCCGAACTTCCTCGACTTCCTGGAACTTCCTCAACTTCCTGGACTTCCTCAACTTCCTGGACTTCCCGACTTCCTGGACTTCCTCGAGAAGACTTCCTCGACTTCCTCGACTTCCTCAAGAAGTCATCAGCAGACAGTAGAGGACAGGTAGCCATCTCAGATACGTATATATAGCAGCTCTTTCCACTTGTACTTCTGAACTAGCTATATGACTTTTATCTCACCCTTTGATTCACCTTTAATCACGAAGGTACCTTGAGTGCAAGACTTTCTCCGGATTAGCTACCCTTCCGTCTTCCACCATTAGGTATTCAAGTACAGTCTTACGTAATAAGTCATTTTATAACCTTGTGCTAGTTCCCTTATACAACGGCGCTACTATCTCGCGTTAACACGTGGATAGATTGTGCGCCCGCGACACTCTCAGCATTGGAATTCGCCTACAACAACTCCTTACACTCTCCCACAGGCTTGACACCGCTCCAGCTTGATCTAGAGTTCCATCACTTCCATTGCAAAGAGCCTAAGTATCGTTGTAACTAGAATAGTATAAAATGATATAATATACTAACTAAATACAGTACAAGGACTGCAAGTGGGACCAGTCAGAAAGGATTATGCTTCGCGACTACTAGTGTCTATCAGGTAAACGGCTAACTTAATGAATGGAATATAGATAGCTATCGTAAGCTGGGCTATAGAGATTACTCAGAGCTTTGGTTGATACGATCAAGGCGCTGATCAGGCAGCTAGGGAGGAAAAGCGTGTTTTGATAAAGCATAGTGGCAAAACCTATCACAAATTGTGTCGCGGGCCAGTAATCAGTGTACGGTACTACGCGTACCACGGTACCGCCGTTGTAATTGGGATCATAGCACAAGTTATCAAATGGCTTATTACGTAAGACGGAACTGCTATTTACCTAAGGTGAGAGACAAGGGTAGCTAATTCCTGAGAAGACTTGCACTCAAGATAGCTTCGGAACCAAGAGGTAATCAAAGGGTGATTCATAAAGCATGAGAGCTATTACAAAAGGGGCATGAAAGCCAGCTATATATACTTATCCAGATTGCGTAGCTGTCCAAGGGAGGCGAGGTGTCCCAAGGGCAGGTGAAGTAGCTGAAGCAAGTGGAATGAAGTCCCGAAGTGAAGTTGTCGCGGGCAAGTAGTCTATACTACAAAGTAGTTAGTACTGCCGTGGGAATGGGAACTAGCACAAGCGATGTACACTTACTACTTAGACTTGTAATATACTTGAATAATATGGGTGGAAGACGAGGGTAGCTAGTCCCGGGAAGTCTTGCACTCAGAGTACCTTCGGAGTTGTAGGTAAAAATCAAAGGGTGAATGATAAAGCATAAGGGCTATTACAAAAGGAAACAAAGCTCTGTCTATATATATATATATATATATATATTATATATATGAAGCCGCAGGGTGGCTGTCCTTGTCCTGTCGTACCAAGGGAGAAACAAGGAGAGTTTGTCCCAAGGGAGAAACAAGGAGTGTTTGTCCCAAGAGAGAAAATGGGGGCAATTCAAGCTTCGAATCTGGCCAAAGCCGCACGGACCGAAACAGCAAGAAGGTCGACAGTGATCAGCAGGGAAATCTCGACTGGCAGTCTTCCGTCCAAAGTACGCCGCTGTGGACTATGCAAGAGCGTCAGTCATAACAGGAGGACATGCCCTACAGCCGCTGTCGTTAAGGCTCATCCAGCCACGTTCTTGCAAGGTAAGCCTTTCCTTTTACCAGTCACGCAGAAAGCTCAACCCTTATCAACGTCAGGTACCCACACGGAGGTCCTTGCCCAGTCCCAGAGGGCTAGCGTGGCTGCCAGGCAGCTCTCGGACCAAGTTCTCGCCGGGCCATCTCGATCTCAAAACGTCGGACGAATTGACGAGCCCTCCCCCGAGCAAGGGATGCCACGACCGAACCCGTGAGTTCGATCCCGGAAATAGTCTTTGTTGGGGGTTATAGGCCCTACCATCTTTACTGACCTCATAGTCGGACGTACAGATCCCTTCGACTGGCTTCTGAGGAGTGTCAGCCGAGTGCCGCCCCTCGACTACAGCTAGACGAGCAACGGCGACAAGCTTTGATCGGTATGTAGCGTGAACTCCTGAGATTCAGATGTCAAGCTATTCCTATGGGAAACACTAGCTTTCTGCGCAATATCAGGCCGCTATATTCGGGCTGAGAGATGTCAGCCGTCAGGTATGGCTCAATGGTCCATCCCACGCCATTAATTCTGTGCAGCTTCAAAGCTGCCCGCTTCAGACCTCTGGCTGATTCATGCTTCCTTTATGTTTTGTAAGTACTTCACGTTTTGCCCTTGTCCGTCCTCTTGGCTTATTCGAACTGGTTCAGTAATTATATAGTTTGCCACCACTTGTAGTAGTTGAGAAAGGATTGGTTTCTGGTTGTGGGTTATGGGTTCGAGTTTCGTAGTTGGGCAGTACTTTTGTCATTCTGCCACTTTGTTAAGTGCCGAAGCTACTAAGCTTAAGCTGACTGCAACTTATAGTTTAATATAAGTTGTATAAGTCTTAGCTGTATAAGTCTTAGCTTTATTCTTTAAGTAACAAAGTCTACTTAACTAGTCCCAGCGTCTCGGAGCTACGCAGTGGTTATGTAATACTCACCTGTCTTAGCGACTTGCCTAACAATATCTACTTTGTATGAGATGACGTAAGGCTCGCGACTTCCTTATAATATTACTGAAAGTATTGTATTGTTAACTTGATCCAATATTGCGTGTCATAATATCTAGATATAATTACAGAGAGTGGCAAAATTCCTACTGCTTATATAGTTATTTGGTTGACTGGTAGAAGCAGAAACAAAGTTACATAGTGTTACAACACGCAAGGGAGCGCGTGTGAGAGGTTCGAACAGTGCGGGTGTTCGGCCGCCGCGATGTTCGATCAGTGCGCACTGAGAGGTTCAAACAGCGCACTGCTTGAGTTCTCTACAGTACACTCCGCCTCGTTCAGCCTCGCCTCGAGGCTCTTCGACGGTACCATAGTACAAGCCATCGGTTCTCATGAAGATGGTGCCACATGATAGCTTGGTAGAATCCGAAGGGACCGAAGCGATTGACATAGAAATGAATATTCGCGACGTTGACGGTGGGTCTGTTAGCCCAGTATTGCCAGAGGGCCAAACGAATGCCGAATAGTCGCGCTTCTAAATAAAGCGCGTCGCCTCTAAAATGTTTGCCTTCGACGCGCAAAGTGTAGATGCAGTTTCCCCTTCTGTCCCAGTCATGTCGTCGTATATCGTTGACATGGGCATGGAATTGAGGAATAAGATGGCCGTGTGTGCGTATGGCATCTTGCATTTCGATAAAATCGAGGTCATTCGCAGTGGAAGCGAGATTAACCAAGTTGTGTTGGACTGCAAGGTCTCGTACCGCGTCGTTAATGATTTCATTTCGATAGTATTCAACCAATGCTCTTCTGTCGTTGGCAGTTGTAGGCACATATATGCCTTCGAAGATTGTACCATTGTTCATGTTACGACTGGCAACGTTATCCGGCCCGTTATCATCATCATCTTCACTCTCTTCGCCGTTTAGGGCTTGAATTTCGGCTTCAGCAGCGACGAAAAGCGCGATGGGAGCTGCCTGATCGACTTTATTTCCGTCAACGGGAGTGTTTGGGTGTTGCATTTGGATACCATGATCATTGACATGGTTGACCGGCATGATATCATCGGCTAAGGGTTGGTTCGACTCGTGAAATAGTGCGTGAAGAGGTACTTCATGTGCATTTCGTGTTCCGAAATGGAAATCGTGACCGTCGCTGTATAGCGTTATCATAACCATCAATCTCATTGCAAGTTTAGATGGTGCAGTGGTATTGCACTAACCTGTAACGGTCGACAGCCATCACAGAGTTAACGTCTCGGGTTCGAGTCGGTTCGTCACAGTTAGCCCTTTCTTTTTGTTGAAAACGACGAGTCGTCGAAGGCTATCAGCCTATATCCTTGAACAATAGTGTTCAAGACAAGGCTTACCAGACGGGGAAGCGACACTATTACCTTCTCGTCTAGATTCTTCCATCATATGTATAGGTTGACCTTCATTTTGGATCGGACCGCTGCCACTAGGCCCAGCGCGGTTGCCATCTACGGCCTCGTGACCAGATAGTAGGCCGACGGGTGGTATCTCCATGTAGAGTTCTCCACGAAGAGGTGCTCGAGTCAAGAGAGAGAAGTGTAAATTAAATCAGTGATCCACCGGAAGGGTAGAGATTACCTCTGCGTCCTCGAAGGGATAGAAGCGAAGCAGTTCTGCGAGTGTACGAGCGGGTTGCATGTTGCTTTGAGCAGTTTGGAGCGTTTTGGCAGATGTGTGGGATGTACAGACATAACCATAATAGCAGGCGAAAATTCCTTAGCACAGGCCTGTTTATATATCTATTTCGTGGCGTGTGCCGCTTTGCTGGAGCTCTGGGGCTGTTCTATGGTATCAAACAGCTGCTCAAGAGGTCCTTATGCTGAGGGCAAAACTGGATTCTGAAGGGGATTCGTGCTGCTGTTCGCTCAGCGAGGTGATCGAAAAGTGGAGGCGAGCGAAAAGTGGGATGCAGCTGAGACAACAGCGTTCGTTGTTTGTTTTTTCGAGCAGCTTCTCGCGTTTGTGGCTGCTTCCGCATCAGTGAGACAACAGCATCCAGTATTGATTTTTTTGAACAGCTTTCGCGCGGTAAGATGCTTCCGCACTTCCGCTATAGCTGAGGTATAGTCCAGCATAGACAGCGAGCATTAGCTGTTATGAGTGTATAAACGGTAGCGCATAGTGAGGATAATACGCTTCGACGGTTCAGGTGTAATTGTGTGAGTTGTATTTATGTGAATAGCTGTCTGTGTGCTTTGGGCGTTGTTAAATCGGAACACTGACAGCTTATGACGCTCCTCTGCTTGTCGTGCTATTCTTCCGACGGGATGACCGGTTATGTGTGACTGGTAGACTGCTAGTTCTATTACTCGCAGATTCCTTTTTCCAGTATTCATCTATGGCTTCTTGAGCTCCTTCCCTGAGGTTATCAGCTGGCTCCCAGCTGTCTTCTTCAGGAGGATAATTCAGCCAAGATACGAGATATTGAAGTCCCTTCTTCTTGGTTATACGGTGATCTTTGATATGATCGACCTCATATTCTGGCTCGGCTCCATCTGCTGACTCTATAGGCTCAGGTGGAGGTGTATCTCTTGATGAGAAACGTTCAGGTGTAGGATGGTAATCCTTCAGATACTCCAGATTGATTACTGGGTGTGCATGAACGTTTGCAGGTAAGTCGATCTCATAGGAGGTAGGACTGACTTGTCGTAAGACCTTGAGTGGTCCAACGTATTTGGCTTTGAGTTTTCGGCTACCCGTACCTTGTAGGAAAGGTGGGTTAAGGTACTTGGTACTGAGCATAACAAGGTCGCCCTCATTATATACTGTCGGCTTCGGCCGGCCTTTGTTGACTTGATTTGACTGCGATTGCCTCGCCTTCTCTAGGAACTCTTGAGCCGTTATTTGAGAAGCTGTCAGCATCTCGATGAACTCAGTAGTTGACTGCACTTCCGTCGTAGTGTCGGACAAGAATGAGTACATTCCTCGAGGGTGGAATCCCAAGTCTAACTCGAATGGAGTCATGTTGGTGGAAGGATGAACTGAGTTGTTGTATGCAAACTCGATTGATGATAATTTCTCACTCCAATTGTCTTGCTTGTGATTGACAACTGAGCGCAACATCTCTTTCACAGTTCTGACCATTCTCTCTGACTGTCCGTCAGTCTGAGGATGGTAAGAGGTGGAGAGTGCTAGTTTGGTACCATAGCGGTCAAACAGTGTTTGCCAGAACAGAGAAGTGAATTTGGTATCCCTGTCTGATACGATGACGGCTGGTAAACCATGAAGTCTCACGATATCATCGAAGAATCGTCTAGCGGTAATGGACGCGGTATCGGTGCTTTTGCTAGGAACAAGGTGACATCGTTTGGTCAACTTGTCCACGACTAGCATAATCATGTCCCATTTACCTTCGCCTGACGGTACGAAGGGTCCGGCAAAGTCCATCGTGAGTGTGTGCCAACGATGAGGCGGTAAACTCAGAGGTTGATGAGCTCCATAAGTCTTGTTGCTAGTCTTATTACGCTGGCAAGTCGAGCATGATCGTACATAATCTTTTACATCACGAGATAGCCCAGGCCAGTAGAAATGCCCAGCGACTAAATTAAGCGTTCTCGTGATGCCTAGGTGCCCAGCTAAAGCAGCATCGTGAAGGTCGTGCAGGATGTCGATTCGAAGTTTGGCGTCTGCAGTATCGCTGGGTAAGCATACCCTGCGGTGCTCATCGGTTGGATCAGAATAGGTGAGGAGACCATTCTCCTCTAATGTGAAACGGTCGAACTCCTTCAATGGTGGAACGTCGGTAAGTCCTTGGAGTACTCGACTGAAGTATGGGTCTTGAGGGTAAGCTTCGATAATCGATTTGAGGAAGCCTTCGGGTGCTTCCACTGCGGTAATTTGATTACACTCCGGTAGTGGAGCACGGGAGAGCGGATCAGCGTTCAAATGAATGCGACCTTCCCTGTACTTGATTGTCATCCAATCACGGTATGGTTGTAGCTCCATAGACCAGCGAACGAGTCTTCGGTTGCTACCCTTGAAATCAAACAACCACTGTAGAGCTGAGTGATCCGTAATCAGAGTGAACTTCATACCATCCAAATATGCATGGAGTTTCCGGACAGACCATACTATCGCCAAGCATTCTAACTCAGTGATCGTGTAATTTGCCTCGGGGGCGGTGAGAGTTCTAGAAAGGTACACGATGGGATGTTCCTTTCCATCGCTGTCCTGTTGAGCTAGAACAGCTCCCAGTCCCGCGTTAGAGGCGTCGGTGTACAACAGAAATGGTTTGTCGTAATTGGGGTGCGCCAGTGTGGGTGCCGTAGTGAGCTTCTCTTTGAGCTTTCCGAACGCATCTTCGCAATCTTCATCCCAGAGGTACTTGCTATCGTCCTTCGTAAGATGGTATAGTGGAAGCGCTATTTTGGAGAAGTCCTTGACGAAGCGTCGATAATAGACGCAGAGTCCAAGGAATCGTTGTAGTTCCTTTTTGTTGGTAGGTTGTGGGAATTCCTTCACAGCTCGGACCGTTCCATCGGCAGTTCCAATTCCCAGGTTGCTGATGGTATGGCCAAGAGCTGTTAAGGATTGATATTCAAGATGGCATTTCTTGGGTGACATGGTTATACCGGACTTTGCAACGAGCTGGAGGACTGTTTCCATATCCTTCACGTGGGTGTCAAAGTCATGGCTGTAGATGATGATATCGTCTATGTATACTAAAGCGATTTGCCATTTGTATCTCCCTAGAACTTTGTCCATAAGTCTCTGGAAGATACCTGGTCCGGATTTCAAGCCGAAAGGCATTCGCTTATATTGGTGTAAACCTCGATGGGTACGGAAGGCTGTCTTCTCTCGATCCTTCGGGTCTATCTCGATTTGATGAAAACCTTTGTTTGCATCGAATGTGGTGAAATATGCTTTTCCTGAGAACTGAGATAATATGTCGTCTATTCGAGGAATGGGATACTGATCGGCTTTTGTGACTTCGTTGACTTTTCGAAAGTCTATACAGAAACGATCCTTCCCCTTTTGATGAACTAAGATCGCAGGAGAGGCCCAAGGAGAATCAGATTCTTCTATGACGTCTTCGGCGATAAGTTCTGCTAGAGTTTCATCGATTATCCTTCGTCCTGCTGGGGAAGCGTGGTACGGTGGCTGGGAAACAGGGAGTGCGTCTCCTGTTTCTATCTTCATGGTGGCGAGGTCGGTGCGACCAAGCTTACGTTTTCCGTAGGCAAAGGCGCCGTGCTGTCGTCGGATGACTTCGCGCAAGACCTCTTTTTGCTTGTCGGTAAGCTCTGGATTGATATCCAAAGTTCGGACATCGTCTTCAAAGTCCTTTGCATCGGAATCGTCCAGTGAGGCGTTGTTCACATGAGCAATATCCGACAAGGAATCTTTGACATTTACGATGCTACTGATACGGGTTCCGGCGGGTATCTTGACAGGTATGGTTCCAAAGTTGGATACCATAGCAAAGTGGTTGTCACTGTGAGTATTCGCTACGGACCTTGCAACATATACCTCGTGTAAAGGTGTGTTACTTTCCACGCCGTACAGTTGATATGAGGGAGTGGGATGTAGCAGGATAGGTATCCAGGCTTGATGTCCAGGTTCCAAGGTAAAGACCTCCCTGGTACGTGCTGTGCCAGGCTTTTCTGGGACTATTTTGCGCCTGTTGATGATCATAACCTTGCAGTCCATGTTCGCAAAGGTGATAATGTTTTCCTCGAAGTTGATAGTGGGGTTAAGGGGTACTAGATGGTCATTTCCGAGAATGATCTTCGTATTGAGTCGAGGAACGAGGTACAGCTTCTCATCGATCTGACACGGCTTCTTCGGATCACTTGTCTCGAAGTTCAATTGAGCTTGTATGACTCCTGACGTGACGGTCGTGCCAACACCTAGAAGTCTGAGGCTAGATATTGGTTGTATGGTGTTGTGAGGTAGATATCGTCTGGCGTACTCGTAGTCGATGCACGAGATAAATGAACCAGTATCTATACAGATTTGGTGTGATGTTCCCGAACCTATTTCGAACTTCGCTAGAGCAAATGTCGGGCTAATGTCCAACTGTTTCTTCTTGGATACATCGGTAGATTCGTCATGCCTCTGGCCTTCTGAAGCGAACTTTACCGACTTGCCGCGTGTGCGTTCGCTGGTACGGGTTTGAATGGCGTTGACTTCTTTTACGGAGTCTTCGTCTTTCTTTTTACTCCAGGCACGCCATTTTGGAGCGTTGCCCACGGGAACATTGTTGGGAAAGGTAGCTGGTGCCGCCTTTTGCGCTTGATTTACTTGAGCCGTTGTCTTCTTCTGAGGACAGTCGGAGTACCAGTGCATTCCTCCGCACCTGCAAGGTGTTTTTGGCAAGCTTCGCTTACGCGTCATGCCATCTGAACTACGATTCGCCGGTAAGGGATCTTTGCTTTTGTCGAATGGAGTGTTGATATTGTTTACGTTGCTCTGTCTTGCAGACGCAAGTGTGCGACCGGTATTGGTTCCGTAACTCTTCATGTCTCGGATGCCAGGCTCTAGATCGATCAGCACCCGTCGGAAGTCTTCCATGTTTCTTACATCCACACAGTTGGCTCTGATGATTGGATGGAGATGAGCAGGCAGTCCTTCCATGATATCCTTAATGAGAATCTTGTAGGAAGTGCCGTAGGGATAGACGTATCGTTGTAATGATCTTCGTGCTTGGAAGTACTCACCAAAGCTTTCAGTCCGATTCAACATTCGGTTCCTACATAGCATTCGTTTGGTCATTTCGTGGTCAGGAAGGTAGAATCCATTTCGCAGTGCTGCTTTCCAGGCACCCCAGGTCAGGAGTCCTGCTCTTCCTTCATCGCCAAGTGATGTAAACCATACGGCCGCATTGCCTTGAAGTAGAAGAGGTAAGATACGAAGGAGTTCGATATCTTTCGCACCTGAGTAAGTGAAGATGGCGGATACCTTCTCGATCCATTCGTCTACATCTTCAGTGTCTTTTCCGCAGAACTTGGGAAGGTCTGATGGCTTGATCTTGCTTCTTGGATGCTCGTTGGTGTAAGTTGTACTCGTAGCCTGAGTCCCTTCACGGAATCCCCGCATTCGGTTAGATTCGTCGTTGAGGTAGCGCGCATTCTCTTGAGAGTGGTCGCGATCTACTTGAAGGTTCATCATATGAGATTCTAACTCTCGAATACGATCCGTAAGATCTCGCATTTCTTGAAGTCCTTCGACTAGGTTACGAGGTTGATCTTGAGTAGCCAGATGAGGAAGGTCTCTGCTAGTCTCAGCACGAGGAAAGCCTTCGGCAGGCAGCTCATGAATAGTGTTGTGATGAATCTCATCATCAGTGACTCGCTCGGTGTGAGGAGCTGTGACAGGGTCGACATCGGTGATGGATACCGTGGGAGGATTGATGACTGTTTGCCGTACTGGTGTATCGAGAAATGGGTTGACCATGTCTCGGGGTGATACTTCTGGAAGAGAGTTTGATCGTCGCCTAGAATGACTCTGTAAGGTCATCTCGGTCAACGGCGACTCCGGTGTGGGAGCTATATTGCTTTGCCTGTTCCTTAGATCCATCGGCATAGGTGGTGTGTCTGTCTTGAAGAAGATACTTGGTGGTGACTACTACTTCGACTGTCTTGGTGAAAACTTCTTTGATAGGTTTCTCGGTGACAGTGGTGTTATCAGTAATGGAGGGTTGTTGTTCGTTGTTCGTATTTTCCATTCACTACTTGAAGGAAGTTGGAGATACTGTGATGTTTGGAGTACCACGTGCGGGTTTCTATAGGATACCGCGATTGGAGTGACCAACTGATCCGTACTGGACCTGAATCGAGCTACGCTACGCTAGTTGACTCGAAGAGGCTCGCTCTTTGACTGCAGTGGTGATTGTGCTTGGTGTTTATACAAGGTTGATGTTGTATATGTAATGTGTTCAATGTTCTTTCCTATGTGATAAGGGAAGTCAGTATTGAACAGGTCAAATAGAATGACCTGACGCTGCGTCCAGCGGTTTGGGTGACGACAATATAGATGAGGCAGACGTTATACGTCTAGGTGGTAAGGCGTATGGGTGAACCCAGGTTTCCGGGATTCGGCCCCAATTTGTTAAGTGCCGAAGCTACTAAGCTTAAGCTGACTGCAACTTATAGTTTAATATAAGTTGTATAAGTCTTAGCTGTATAAGTCTTAGCTTTATTCTTTAAGTAACAAAGTCTACTTAACTAGTCCCAGCGTCTCGGAGCTACGCAGTGGTTATGTAATACTCACCTGTCTTAGCGACTTGCCTAACAATATCTACTTTGTATGAGATGACGTAAGGCTCGCGACTTCCTTATAATATTACTGAAAGTATTGTATTGTTAACTTGATCCAATATTGCGTGTCATAATATCTAGATATAATTACAGAGAGTGGCAAAATTCCTACTGCTTATATAGTTATTTGGTTGACTGGTAGAAGCAGAAACAAAGTTACATAGTGTTACAACACGCAAGGGAGCGCGTGTGAGAGGTTCGAACAGTGCGGGTGTTCGGCCGCCGCGATGTTCGATCAGTGCGCACTGAGAGGTTCAAACAGCGCACTGCTTGAGTTCTCTACACACTTTTGCTGAAAATAGCAAAGTGACATAGTTTTCTGTGACACTTTGTCACAGAGTTCCGATGAATAATTCAATCTGAATACAATTATTCATGGTCATGCCAAAGGCTATATCCATATCTATATTCATATTCACGGAATTAGACTTTTATTCATTTTTATTCAGATATGAATAATCTATTTATTTTTGGCTCGATAAAGTGAAGAATTCGGCGTTATTTATTCATTCTTATGCGCCAATCTGATGATGCTCGTATTCATATTCGTATTCATATTCAAATCTGAATAAATATTCGCGTTTATTCACGATATTCATATTCATTCGGAACTCTGCTTTGTCACTTTGTCACTTTGTGCCATAAAGCTAGGTTGTACGCCAAGGTCTCCTTAGGAGCCCTTGCGCAGGGTTGGCCTCGCCACCCAGTTTTGACGTCTATATAAGACAGGTTATTTTGTAGTAAGTTTTGCCACAATGAATTATGAAACACGCTTTTCCTCCCTCACTCTACAAGAAGCGCCTTCTTGATTGTACTAACTACATATTTAGATAATCCCTTTAGATCAGCTCGCATTAGCTTTCTATATATTGTCTTGTGAGTTAGCCGTTTACCCGAAAGACATCAGTAGTTGTGAGATTAATCCTTTTCTGACTGATCCCACTTGCAGACCTTGTACTGTATTTAGATAAGTATAATATCATATTTTATACTATTCTAGGTACAACGTTACGTGGCTCTTACAGTACCATTCCAAGCAACCAGGAGCATGAACGAATTCGAAGGAGTCGGGAACGACGGGTCGAGACAGAGGTTCAAAAACGTCCAAGGTTTTCGAATCGACGGCTTGAATGTTGTTCGAAAAAACGGATTGACAGAGGTTTCCCCCTTGGACCTGCCAGTAGTGATATTTGAGATCACTGTGACTTTGACCAGTTCCTGGCATACGACTTCGTGAGTAGCTGTCGTCAACCGTTTCTGCCTCCTTCGCGGAACTGACGATCTTGCAACCGCGAACATCGTTGCTGCCACTCCCCAAGGCCCTATCGATGATTTCTTCGCGTCAAAGGACTTCCAAGACTGGTGGACCTCCGAACTGGCTTCGTGTCATGAATGACATGTCATCATCGATTCTATACTCGCTACGCTATATTGTTCGGCCGCCGGTTCCTTATATCATATTATGCACGTCATTTCGGACTTCATATTCGCCACTCTATTCTGCTTCGGAAGCCAATTCATTATTCTACCTTATACACGTCATTTCCGTTACCCGTCATACAAGTATACATAGGTGTACACAAATGTGCGCAGTACCTCCTGCATCCGCCGCAACATTTGCCACCGACTTAGACAGAATCCCCACACATAAACAAGCGGATGCACACCGGATGCACATAATGACATGCGCCTCTCCCTTGAGCTAAGCGCGACCGCTCTTGTAATCTTTCCTTGAGGAACTTGTCCCCCTAGGGCGAAGATGTCTACATAAGGCAAGCTTTCGAGCTCCAATTTTCCACCTAGTTGTATTTGCCTTTGCTCCTTAGAGCAAGATCATATGTAAAGATTTATATTATCTATTACCTAATATTAGTCACGTGGTTCGATCCCACACCTGTCCTTGATCTTAGCCCTGCCCTGTTCCGAGGTTGGTGTTCGCCACCAAGCCCCTCCCATCTCTGACAGTATCTTGCTCTCACCAACTGTAATGGCCTTGACCTTCTGCCATTACTGACTTCACCTTTGTCTTATAAGTACTTTGTACTTATATAGTTTCCATGTTGTTAGTTTAGTTTAGGTTCCTACTTTGGATCAGGAAAGGATCAGAACATTTTGCTATGTTGGATAAGATAAGTCAAAAGCCAATATTCCAGTTAGTCGCGTGGAAGATAGTTATCTGCTTATGTTGTACCCATATCCGTCAGTACTTGTGATATCAGATGTTTTGCTATTTGCGGAACATATGTGCACAGAGTGACACAGATGTGCACAGAGTGACACAGATGTGCACAAGTATGCACAACCAGGATTGGTAAGCAGATAGACACAGGCTTACACAGCTGTGCACAGATATACACAGATGTGCACAAATGTGCACAAGTGTGCACAAGTTGTCGCCTAGGTCAGGTGACCTTAGGGTTTTCCCTTGAAGATCCTTGGGAAAGTCGCCACAGATGTCAGTGGCGACACATCTATATATACGTACGTATTTCGTTGTATTAGTTTTTGCCACCATGATTATTTGATTCACGATTGATCTCACCAACCAACTCCCGAGCAACCGTCCTTGACTCCTTTTCCCCTATACTTAGTAATCTAGTTAGACTCGCTATACTTAGTGGTCTTGCTCATTACATATAGTATTCCTTTACCTACTCTGATCCTTAGATCATAAAAGCATAATACTTTTGACTTGACCCAACTAAAGATCTTGTACGGTAACATAAGATAAGTAATATTCCATATTATCTATCTACATTGCTACTACGATACACGAACTCTTACACCAACCCATGGTCTAACGACACCACCTCCAACTTCGACTTCACCACCTCAGCCTTATCTTTCGCCACCATCGGTTTACATTTGGTTAATATAATGACATATTACGTAATCATAATTCATATTACGCAAAGGTCGCAATTGAGTACTGAGTACGGGTGTGTACTCGAGTACTGTACTCAGAACGTGAGTACTCGTACTCATACTCGTGCTCGGAAATACCAATAAAGTTGACAGAGTACTGTACTCATATTCGGGGAGTACTGATCAGATGTACTCAGATGTACTCTCATCTATTTTCGCTTATTTCTCACTTTACGGGCATAGTGGAGGGAACGCGCTGATTGAGATAATGCAAAACAGGCCGATATGCACGCAGAACACTTTTGAACAAAAGAAAGTTACATGTAAAAAAATACAAAAGTTGTTCGCTATTCTGTTTTACTGGCTGATGATCCCCTCAATCTTGAAGAGGCGGTACTTTTTGCTGCCTCGCCCACACCTTCAAAGTAGTCTGCTTCAATAGCATCTCCGCTGAAAGCCTTCCCCTACATAACCCTAAAGTTTTGCCGGAGTGAGAGAACAGTTGCTCCACACTTGTCGAGGATGAGGTCAACCCCAGTATGTCTCGAGCTACGCGAGCTAATGGGCGTGAGCGGATGTTCGTGTCTGATTGCCTTTTCCAGTATTGTAAGAGTTTTCTCCCAAGCGCGCATCAATGTACTTTGCGGTGGCCAATCGGCTGTTGAATTCGCCCCAAGCATCAACAGATGGGTCATCCCTTGTAGAGGATTGCGAATGCTGGCTGCAGCTTGCAGCGAATGGCTCCGGCAGATCCTCCTTCTCCCGCAACGTAATCACTTTTTCTTCTTCTTGTTCATGCGCTTCTTCTTCTTGATACGCTTGCATCCGCTTTCTGATGAATTCTACCACTTCTTGGGTACGGTCCGGAAGGCGGTAGGCTGAGAACAGATTGGCAAGTCCTTGTTCTTTAATAGGTGGGTTCAGAGCGAAAGCTGCAAATATCCAGTTGGGCAAGATGCATGTGCTTGATCGATTTACGTATGTTGACCTCCGCTTTGAAATATTCTTGTGTAAGGTTCAAAAAGAGTTGTAAAGCTGGGAGCAACAGCTCTAAGGCATTGATCTTCGGGCGTGAATCTTGGTATTTGGGACGAGGCGTATTCAGCGGTAAATGCCAGAACTGTGGGCTTTAATTTGATAATTCCAGCGATAGCATCATATGTGAAGTTCCATCGTGTTTTGACGTCTTTCCGGGTCAACGGCTTCGTTTTAGTCACGTCCGGCTGCTGCTGATCCCGGATCCTGTGGAAGTCTTGCCGTTTAGCTGGACTTCGCAGAATAGCGGCGGCTAAACGATGGACGTAACCAAGAGGAGAGTCATTAAATTTGAGCCGATTCAGCTTTGACTATAATCAAAACCATGTACTGTCAACACGCTTGGCTTCTGGGCCTGGGCTAGAAGATCACAAACCTCCGGGGTATCATCCTCTTCCGCGCTATCATAATCCTCCGAGGCGTCCGCTTCCGCATCATCACTATCTTCATCCTCTGCATCACCGGCAGCTACTAACCGGTCATTATAACGTTGCCAGTCTCCTTATTGAAGGTGGTTTGACGGGACTAGACTTTCGCTGCCGCCGCCTTCATAGCTCGCTCGGTGATGCCAGGTAAACTGTCACGGGCCAGTAATCAGTGTTACGTAATATACGCACCAAGGTACCGCCGTTGTAATTGGGATCCTAGCACAAGTTATCAAAAGGCTTATTACGTAAGACGGAACTGCTATTTACCTAAGGTGAGAGACAAGGGTAGCTAATCCTTAAGAAGTCTTGCACTCAAGGCAGCTTCGGAATTAAGAGATAATCAAAGGGTGATTCATAAAGCATGAGAGCTATTACAAAAGGGGCATGAAAGCCAGCTATATATACTTATCTAGAATGCGTAGCTGTCCAAGGGAGGCTAAGTATCCCAAGGGCAGGTGAAGCAACTGAAGCAGGTGAAGAGTCCCGAAGTGAAGTGGCGAAGCGGTGGAGTAACTGAAGTGAAGTACTGAAGTAAGTGAAGTAAGTGAAGTGAAGTACTGAAGTAAGTGAAGTAACTGAAGTAGCCGAAGTCAAATGACAGTTGGGCATCGAGCTGGACAAGTGCGGATGAGAGTCTTCTGTAACAGCAAGTATGCCATCTGGCTGTGTTCTCAACCACCTGTCTCTACGATCTGCCCTCCCCTGGGAGAAGGCGACATCCTCGGCGGCTACTACTTCTTATCGGACTTGTCTTTCTCGTCAGACTTGTTTCGCGCCTTCTTGGGTTTGAATGAAGGCATAACAAACTCGTCCAAGGTGTCGGCCTTTCGAGCGGCGTATAGCATGTCGGCGATGCGTTTCGGACAAAGGTGCCATACCATTTCAAGGAAAAAGCCTTGATGACCCATCTTTTGAAGGTACACGACGATTCGGGCGTAAGGGATACGACCGGCACGTTTGATCTTCCAGTAGTGCCAAAGTGCGAACTTGACACCACTGAATTGGTCTTCCATCTGCTCGGCGGTCATGTGGTATCGTCAACCACCGCAACAGAACCTGTAATAGTTACTGAATAAGAATAAGTGTTATGACAGTTAATTGAGATGCAATAAACGAACGTGTATTTGATGTCTCCCCGAATCCAGTAGTGTCTGATAACATCCTCCGGTTCGATATATTCGACTTCATCCTCAGTCTCGGTGATAGAGGAAGTGGTGCTGACGACTGAGGCTGCGCAGTCACCGTCATCGGTGGGTGTGGCGAAGATTACGTTGATGTCGTTGAGGTCAGAGCAGTCGAGTATCAACGGAGCAGCAGCAGGGGCCCGAGGTCGGCGAGCGGGAGCGGGAGCTTTGCAGATCTGTGGAGTGTTAACCGTAATCAGACAACCGGTAAGGTGAATGGATATAGGCTTATGACATACGTTACTTCCTTCAGCACAATCCTCGCCGTCGAATTCCATAGCAGGCTTGACGTCTTGATAGTAGCTGTTATGATGAAGAGCCGAAGGATCTACGCGTTGACAATCGTAAGGAGGAGGGGCGAAGGTGTCGGTGTAGTTGACATGGTGAGCCTGAATGGATTGAGAGAATGAGTACGCAAAGCACGGGCGTAGAGAAAGAACCAGATACGTACACCGGACTTCATGCTCTCCAGGTACCAATCAATGAAACCTTGGGAGGACAGGAAATCCTCCATCGAGGGGATCTCTTGACGGAACAGGGAGGGCGACCAGATGGAATCGGAGAACGCGGCGGGATGACACAAGGAGGGAATATTCAATAGGTGAAGGATCTCCAGATACTGGGTGGGTAAAGGACGCATGCTGGGTGACGACGAGCCACCGCGGAAACCATCTGCGATACGATCTCGAATCCTCTACAGGCTACGTACTCCCTAATAAACGGAATGTAAGCTCTCCATGTCTGTGGATCGACCAGATCAAAGCGATGACTTGCGGTAGTCTCAGCTCGGCGACGATGTCCTGCTGCAACTGGGGGAAGTTTCTACAAAGCGTCTCGAGCGCAGCAACCTCGGACAGCTTGAGATCTCGCCTTGATAGAACTTGCTCGATGAGAAGCTTTTGAAGGGCCTTGCCCACGATGATTGTAAAGAGCCAATGTAACGTTGTATCTAGATAGTATAAAAGAAGATAATATACTAACTAAAAACAGTACAAGGTCTGAAGTAGGATCAGTCAGAAAGGATTATGCTTCACGATTATCGATGGCTAATAAGGTAAACGGCTAACTTACTAGATAATATATAGAAAGCTGATATGAGCCAATCTAAAGATATTATCTGAAGTTGTAGTTAGTACAATCAAGAAGGCGCTTCTTGGAGAGTTAGGGAGGAAAAGCGTGTTTCATAAAATCATAGTGGCAAACTTACTACAAATTAGGCTTCTTTATATAGACGTTTGAAAAGGGTGGCGAGGCCATCCCTGCGCAAGGGCTCCTAAGGAGACCTTGGCGTACAACCTAACCTTTGTCACTTTGTTCCGGAAATGGCACAAAGTGACAAAATAACAAAAAATAACAAAATGACAAAGTGACATAGGTTTCTATATCACTTTGCTATTTTCAGCAAAAGTGACTAAGTAACAAAAGTACTAACCAATCTCTGAATCGAACCTTACTAATATCAAAACTAAATCCGCTATTGTTACAACATGGTGGCGAACTATAAAATAGCTGAGCAACATGGAGCAGTGAGCAAGAGGACCAAAAGGGTAAAATGTAAAGTACTTACAGTGGACAGGAGGTCTTGCGGAGCCCTTCCAATGGTCAGCCCGCGGATGCTTTAGATCAATCTACTTACTCACTGGAGTGACTACCCGTCGCGAATGTTGCCAATGCAGAGCGACCAGAAGACTGAAGCCTTTTTGCAGTTTATGTGCGAGTGAGCGAATACATACATTCTCAAGACAGGGAGGGTGCTAATGCGTTGATGTGCTACTGAGTCAATGTGCTAATGTGCTAATGTGCTAATGTGCTAATGTGCTGATATGCCAGCAGGTCAACGCCTCGACGGTGTGCCACTGTGCTGATGCACCAATCTGCCAATCTGCCAGTGAGCCAATGAGCTACTGAGCTAATAGGCTGCTAATGCGCTAATGTGCTAATGTGCTAATGAGCTGCCCAGCTAATCTGCTGGCTTCCAAGTAACCCATACTCTACGGCCCCGCGGTATCTCCCCTGATGCATCTACTATAAGAACCCATAGATAAATCCCCCGGATAGCCAATCTTCAGGAAAGGCATTTCTTCCCTCGACTTACAATATCGTTACAAAATGAGCGACAACCGTAAAACGCGCAACTCTGGTTCTTCCAATTCCGCCGCGCCGCACTTGGCCATCCTTTCGTCCTTCGCAAAGGGAAATCAAGTAAAATTGACGAGGATGCACAAGAGTAGTCTTTTGCAAAGGTGGAAGCTTCAGGTACGCCTGAAGATCTCTTCTCGCCAGGGTACCCTGACCGAGCCCCCTTCCAGATGGATATGGTGAGCTCTGCAGCGATGTTTTCATTAAACATCTCGAATAAGCAGTTCAAAAACATCTCGAACATTTCACAGTCAATACCTAACCGGATGCATGTGGTGTCTGGCGTCCAATATTGAACATTACCCATTCAGTCACTCACTAATAAGCACCATTATCGAGGATTGATTGTATCCCGGACAACGGCTGTCGGACCGGTGACTGTCGTCTGATATCCTCCGCCCAATCTCTAGTCTCTTGGAATAGGTTTGGTGCTTGGCTTCGTACAATAAACCTTCATGTGTCTGTTGAGTCGGAAACGTCTCGTCGAACCTGCCATATCGTCTCTGTAGAGTGCTATGCCTTCTTTCTAAGCCGCACTAATATGACTTGTAAATATTTGTATACTAAGTATCAAATATTACACGTCATACGAATTCCAAAACGGAATACGCGGGTCTTAGAGGCAAACTACGGCTTTTCCGGTACTACACAGTTGGTATTTAATACTCACCTGTCTTGTTGACTACCAGTCAGTGTCTTTTCTTTCTAAGTTCAAAGGGGTAGCTAATCTTTATTGAAGTTGAAGGTAAGATAGAATTGAATATTGAAGTACTACTTTGCGTGAGTCATTAGTCTAGTGGCGAATACAACTCACAGCCGGAAAGGCCGGTATTTATAGTTATTTGTTATCCTAAGGAAAGATTTGCCACCATGTTTTCCAGTCATAGCCTAAGCTGATCAACTTATTGATCACCCGGTTGATCAACCGTGCGGCGAAAAGGTTGGTCAACATCTGCGACGAAATGTTGGTCGAGCGTTCATCGAGCGAATAATTACAAGTAAAAATAATTGCTGAATAAGCAAATTGGCGAGAGTCGGAAAAAAGAAGTTGCGCGAAAACAAAGAAAAGCGCGTATCATAACACTTCCCACCTGCAGTACGCAATCAAGCGCATAAAATTGAAAGTATCCGAACATGTCTTGCAATGTGTTGATAATCAATGTGCCGCTGAGGACCCATCGTAGCTCGGAGGAGATCAGCGAGCAGGCGTGCGCGGCTTGAGTGTTTCGATTTCTGATCACCGACGCTTCGTCGAGTACGACTCTGTACCACTGGATAGCCGAGAGAGGATAAGTCTTTTGAAGCTTTCGCTTTTTTTTGGTCGTAGCATTTATCCTTACCCTTCTTGCTGTTCTCTTCCAGCTGCCAAAGAGGCATCATTTGGTTGGCCACAATGAGGGTCAACTTGTTGTCCGTCTTGTCGCTGCGCGGATTAGCGACAATCGTGGCGATCATTTGAACCGTTTTACCGAGACCCATGGCGTTAGCAAGAATCCCGGCGGGATGGGTGGTCTCACGCTCCTTGTTGAGCATCCATTCAACCCCGATGACCTGATGTGGCATCAGTGTGACTGCCATTCCCGGAATCCTGTCGCTCACGTCCTTCAGTCTCAGCGTTCTTGTGGCGTTGAAAACCGTACGTGATTTTCTGAACTGAGCGAATGACCCTTTGATGACCTTATCCAACCTGGAGAGCAGAAGAGGCTATGAAATTGCATTCTATCGACATTTATCGACGCATACTGCGGTACTCACTCGTCCATTTTTTGCTACCAGGCATAGGGTCGTCTTCCTCGTCGGTGCTGTTGTGGCCGGACGAAACCGACATTTCTTATTCGACGGACTGCTCATCCGACTGGAACGAACGCCATTCCTTCGAAACCGTGTCAACATCGCTGGCTGGAATATTGATATACGTTGAGACCCATTCATTTGTGGCAGAGTTGCATTTCAGACGTGCTTTTTCAACTGCGGATATTCCGCTTCTAATTCCATACGTTTCTTCATCTGATCTTCCGGCATCTCCGCCATTAGCTTCATTGCACCTGCCACTGGTGTACTGACTGCATTTCCTGCGTCCTTCACTGCAGGCTCCTGCATCACTCCAGTCGTACCAACAGACACGGAGGTTGTTGAGAGGACCGAGACTACCGGTGGCTGAAAAGCACAGCCCATCGGCGGGACTGTTTCGGGTATCGCTGTCGGAAGATTGATCATTTGTGGAATTCTGCGCGGAAGTTCCTTCATCATGCTCATCATCACTGACTGGATTTGCGTGATCTGCTCCATTTGTTTTCTTACCGCCTGCATATCGTCCATCCTCTGACTCTCTTGTTTTTTACTCTTTTCTTTCACCTCCTGTATCTCCTTCTCCACCTGCATGACTCCGTTCCGTAGAACTGCCGAAACATCTTAGAGTCCTGTTTGAAGGTCGGATGGTAACCTCTGGCAGGATTCTGTACGTTGGACTCGGAAATCGAGCGTGAATTGACGAGCACCTGCGGCGAAAGGGTGGAACTAAGCGGTGTTGAAAGGAGCATGTTGGAAAAGGCCCATATTGGGAAGAGTCGCGGCCAAAATCACCGCATCTTGTATTATGACCGTCCTAAACCATCGGAGCGCACAGAGGAAGGACGCGAGGGCGGCGTCTTTGCTTCTGCTGTTTTCCTGAACACGAAGCGTCAGCGCCGCCTCCTGCTCCTCCACCCAGGGAAACGGCTGCTCGGTAAGCTCGCTAGGAACGGAAATGTGTGCGCGCGGAACGACATATGACGATAGGTCCTTGCCGGAGAAACCTGCACAAGCAATGATCGCATCCGTAGGTGTTTTGATCGCGTAGACGGAAAGATAAGGGCCTTGCGGAGCCCAGCCGCCTTGACACTGAACGGCCGAATCGGCTGCACCTCTTTGTCCCGCGTTCGTCGCCATGTACGATCGTGTCATGTGGGTGGTTTTGGCGCTCTGTACACCATTTCCACGCATCATCGCAGATACCCAGTCGTTGTGTGCTGTGAGAAAAGATTGCCAACTATTAGCTTAGCATGGCAGTGTCTAAACAGGTGGTCTTACTTTCGTAACTCATCTCCTTATCATCGTAACTTCCAGGAAATAAGACGTAGTCGTACCACGCTCGATAACCGTTCTTGTCGGCCCGTTCTGACTCCAAATCACACCCGAAATCGGGCAATGGAGCCTGTCGGACGTTGAACAGGTAATAAAAAGAACATGGCGATGGCGCTCACACCACAAACCACAGGATTCCGATGTCGGAACAGGTGGTATTCCTCGGACTTGCAATTCTGATTGCTCTGGGATGCATTGGTGAAAAACGATAACGAGATTGAAGAGGCGACTGGGCGCTGACGAGTCGGTCAGCGAAGGACATCACTGTATCCGCGAGTTGATTGTATCACATCATTGCGTAGAGGTTATCAGGCGAATATGCGCCGCATCGGGAGGCTTTCGACATGAACAGCTGGCGAGGTGTGATAGAGAAAGTGCGTGAGTACACCATATGGAATCAATCCAGCTAATTTAACGTTGTTCAAGTTCTAAGACTAAGGCTAAGACTGATGACAAGGCAGTGGGTTCGAACCACTAAGCTATAGTTGAAAAACACGTGACTATAGTATTGACATATGATCTTGTTCTGAAGAGCAAAACGGATTACAAGACGAGGGGGAATCGAGTCTGAAAGCTCGCTATATACACATGTTGGGACACAAGACAGTGACCATATCCTCGTGTACGGCACCCATTCACAGTCTGTTGCACGTTGCAGAATGTGTAAGCGGCAGCGTCCACCTGCCATGTATCGGTGCTTTGCCATGGAGAGGTACGGCGGAATGGTGAAACGATATGCGAAGGACAACCGCAAGCAAGTCATTACCGCCATAACGAATCGCATCGTTAAGGAGGAAAGAGTAAGTTTAGCGCAGAATTTGGAAAATAGAAACCACTAACACTAGTTGTCTTGTGCTACAGATACATCAGCTAGCTAAATTGTTCAGCGGAGAAAACGACACATCGTCCAAGTGGCGGAATACCCTACGTGGTAAAAGCCCCGCATATATCGCGTCATACTCCTTGCGTCCCAGCCAGGAAGCAGACTATATTCCTGGCGCGCTCCTGGACGCACTGACGACCCAGCCTTATCCGCTTGAACCGGAAGCAATCAAGGACATAGCCACCCATCTCAGCACAAGGGCTTATACGGATCGTGACTGGCAATCAGGAAGATCAGCGGTGATAGATGAGACCTCGGTGCAGCAGATAGATTTCACGGCATTCAGGGCATATCGCTCGGATTCTGATACTGGCGGTCAAAAATATCGAATCGGTAGAGACGAAGGCGGGGAACAAGCCACTTTTAGGGACGCAAGCTGGGCAACCGCAAGTGTATTTGTGTACTTCTTGCCGTGCCTCCTCATACTGAAGGCGCCTCAAATTACCTTTCAGTACACCCAATATGAAGATAGAGATAGACATACAAACAGACCGGTTGCACTATGGGTACAGGTGCAAAGATGGGGCCAGATAAAGCATTTTCTGACGTTCGAGTGGGGGAACGAGGACTTATCCGTTGCTGTGGTCCGAGCGTATCAGACCACAGATTGGATTTCAGGCATCGCTTCCCCACCACAGCTTTTGGGGAAGATCAATGGAAGTCTGCTTCAGGTAATTGGGCTTGATGAGCTGGATGCGGTGGCAGGGAGGGTCGCCGTACTCCGCAACGGCCACAAAGAGACCATCATATTCGAAACCTCAGGGGCGGGGGGGTATTGAAAGCCCCGGCGGTAGGAGAAGTGTAAGATTACTAGCTACGTTGTAAGTATATAGATAGTATGATATATAAATATGATTTATCTTATAACTACAGAGCTAGATCTTCGGTGGGTTTAGTCAAAAGTATTATGCTTTCGCGACGATAGTATCGTAGAATATAATTATAACAACTATATGTAATGAGATAGATCACTATAGATTGCGGTTCTACCTTGATTACTTAGTATGATATATGATAGCCAAGGACGGTTGCTCGGGTCTAACGTTGGGAGGTCAATCGTGAATCAAATAAATCATGGTGGCGAAACTATTACAACTAAAAGGGCTTCTATATATAATGCATTTACCACCAAGGCAAATGGCTCTTTCCTAAGGGCTCCTTGAGGACGCGCTTAGGTAGCACAGTGCAATAGCACAGTCCATCTGCACAGTTGCGTCTGTGCAACTTGTACCAAAGGCGCAAACTAAAGGCAGAATCTCTAAGCAAGAGGTACTGTCAGCTTGTGCAAGTTGTGCATACTTGTGGCACTGCTTCCGCGAGTAGAGAATATCATATCATCAACACGTGTAGTCCTAAATAGTACATTGGCGAGATCAACTAGCTAAGGCGGAACTGAGAATTGGTTTTACTTATCTGCGACTATCTAGTGTACAACATATAGCAAAAAGATAGCTGAACCGGGAGTCGAACTCGTAGAGCTGAAGTTGTTGATAGGAAAGGTGGTATCCTATAGTTGGTAAAAGGTGTTAGTATTGCTAAAAGGGTGAGACTCTTGCAAGAAGTACCACCCGGGAAGTGAAACAAGGATCACCATCTTTGTATAGTAGTACCTTTGAGCATCTTTAAGGATAGTATCATATACCATTAATACCAATACAACTATTTCCCATCTTCGGAGCAAACACCTGGTGGATCTTACTAGACGCCGGATGCGCAACAGAACGCTCTTCCGACTCTGTTATACTACACTTCAGCTCCCTTGCCAGCAGTTGATTGCGTACATCCGAAAATGCCTCCGTATTGGTATATTTCTGCAGCCCACCTTCTGCTGCAGCTATCAACTGGTTGTTTCGAAACCATTGCTGCCAAGTTGGGAACCGTTTCGACTCGTAGGCCAGTTTTCGTGCCTCCAGTATTCTCATCTTGTACTTGATCTTGATCATGCCGTCAGCCCTCCACATCTCG
Organism: Naganishia onofrii; assembly: GCA_030039215.1. Taxonomy (NCBI): domain Eukaryota; kingdom Fungi; phylum Basidiomycota; class Tremellomycetes; order Filobasidiales; family Filobasidiaceae; genus Naganishia; species Naganishia onofrii. The sequence goes on from JASBWV010000001.1 coordinate 1,281,631, forward strand.
AACAATGCCTTTTCCCTCTCATAATCCTCCATTTCTATCTCTTCGTCCATGGTGACATCCGTCAGCACGTGCTGACACTCAGGACTGAGCGTGTCTTCTTTGGCGCTCTTTAAGGACTCGAGGTGGGAAGTTTTTTCTGGTGTCTTCGGCTCTTGTTCGAGCAAATGGAGCGAGGGCTGGTAAGGGTATGTAGGGCCTAGCTAAAAACAGTCAATATCTCAGCTTTGGTCCGCGGTTCTGTTCTCAGTGCGCACATACACAAGTTCCATCCTGTTCCTCATCTACAAGAGTCACATCCGCTGCACCGACCGTTGCCTTCTCGTTGAGTCTAACATTTCTTTCTCCAGCGCTCATGGTTTTGCTTAGGGTTCTGGGTATGTTGGCGAATTTGGTCAAAGGGCTGAGTTCCAACGAACGAACAAACTATCTTTCGTGTACAATTCTTGATGCATTAGGCAGACACGGCCGGATTCCATCGATCGCCTTTCTTGTCTAAGCCGGAAGCGCAAGCCGCTCTGGAACCAGTGGTCATAGGTATGCTGAAATGAGTGAAAGTAGGAACATACACATTCACATTACATTGCCGTAATATGAGAAATTATCTGGCAGTGGTAAACCTGTTTGGATATTGACCGAAATCACGCAGATGCTGAAAACATGCAAAACAATTCTACAAAAACAGCTCGGAGCAATATCGGGATGGCCATTTTACAATTAAATGAAGCGATAATTTCCAGATCACGCAGGCGAGGTAACTGTTCATGGAAATACGTGAAAATGCTCTCCTTCCCATAGTGCAGAGTCATCTGAGTTGAGCAGGTTGGCGAGCTCCATGTGGGCGAACACTCGAATCAGTCGACTATACTTGTCAGCGAGTTCATTTCTGGCGTCGACACAAAGGCGCTCAATCCGCTGACTAAAGGCAGACTTTCCCGTTACGAAACGACTATGATGTTCGCCTGTATATATTGGTAGATCGACGCCGCTTTCGACCTGCCTGGAACCAGAGAAAGTACCTCAGTAGTTTGCGATAGCCGGCTCTCACCCCAAGTTCTCTCCTCCGTAATCAACTCTAACGCGCTAAGAACAGCCCCATTGTGTTAGAGCTTCTGGAAACAGGCCAAGCACAGTCTCGGCTCTGTTGTTGCTGCTGAGTCTGAGGTACGTCACCAAATGTGATTTGCCGTCGATGTCTCCGTGTATGGCAAACTTCCACTTGATAAGCGTCATATGCCCATCTATGTGCCATGGAGAGTTGATGAACGGTACTGTATATACACAGCGCTGAATCGTGTGACTGGCTCGACTCTCGTACTCGGTTGGGTGACGTTCCCGCATCACCTTTAGCAGTTGCTCGCGGGTAAACCATGCCTTGATGGAGCGCAAGTACCCTGAGACTACTGATACCCCTGTGCAGACCTCGTTTTGGCCTGCCAAATAGTCTAGTACATGCTGTTGGTGCAGGGTTAGTTACTCCGGGGTCGATCCCAAGCTGGGAAAGGAGTGGTTGATGCGCAGCTTACTTCTTTGAGAACCACGTCTGGCGTACTATTCTTCAACGCTCTCTTGTGTGCGAAAGTCTCCTCTCCTCCTTTCGACAGTCTTGGCATCAAATCCCCTTCATTTCCGCGATCTGCGCATCGGTCAAGCTGTCTTCGACAAGCTTGGACAACATGCCACATGGCATGGAAGATTTCGAAGCGATTCTTGAAAAGCCGTGCATTGGCTTCAAGACCCTGAGGGAACCCTGCTTCTACAGCACGTAAGAGCTTGAGCAAAGTCCTTGTCGAGACTGGTCTGGTTAGTACTTTTTGTTGATTTTCAATTGTACCGAAAATAGCAAAGTGACATAGAAACCTATGTCACTTTGTCATTTTGTCACTTTCTGTCACTTTGTGCCATTTCCGGAACAAAGTGACAAAGGTTAGGTTGTACGCCAAGGTCTCCTTAGGAGCCCTTGTGCAGGGTTGGCCTCGCCACCCTTTTCAAACGTCTCTATAAGGAAGCCAAATTTGTAGTAAGTTTGCCATCCTGATTTTATTGAACACGCTTTTCCTCCCTAACTCCTGATCAGCGTCCTTGATCTTACTAACTAAGATACTGAGTAATCCCTATAGTTCCAACCTATATATTATATTCAGTAAGTTAGCCGTTTACCTGACAGATATCAACCGCGTAAAGAATAATCCTTTCTGACTTGATCCCACTTTAGAACTTGTACTGTTTTATAGTTAGTTTAACAACATAATTTATACTATCCTATTACAACGCTACGTAGGCTCTTTACATTGCTGGTGTTGGATCAGGGTCACAATTGCTGTCGACTGAGGGAGCATGCTGGGCTGTATGGCGGAAACGGACATGCGGGCGAGCAGATAGGGCGATGTAGGAGATGCCACGAAACAGGGACCCAGGTAGGATACTTTGTATCAATTGGTTCTGTGCCTGTCTGTGCATACATGATGCCTGATGAATATGATACACAGCTGTCTCGAAACTCAGGTTGGTCGTCAGCATAGATCTCAGCATGGAAAACGCATAGGAGCAGTATTGTTCTCAGCAAATACATGATTATTGCATTGTTCATTCAACAGCCTCGAAAACGTCTTCTGCCTTCGTCGTTGAGAGTTGACAGCTTGCTAGTGCTTCCGTCGGTAATTCTTAGGGATCTTTATTGCATTTCTGTGCTGGATTGACGGCCTCAGACAGTTGGTTGTCGACCCTGTAGCCTTTCGCCTATCACCTAAACCTCGGTGGCTGGGTCGAAATCTTGTATAGCTGGCTCTTAGGACTGCCTCGCCGTTATTAGGCGGTGTGCTGCGGCGTTGACCTTGCAGGCGGAAGCTAAAATCTGGTCTGTCGGTTCGTGCGCTTTATAGCGCGCGTTATACACCAGAGGTGTAGTGTACAGTGTTTCACAGGGTGTAGAGAAAGAAAGACAGCAACTATAATTAATGATCAACTATCTATCCTGTCCGTCTTTCCTTCTGATCAACATACATCTTTGCTTGTGTTCCGCTCACCATGGACGTCCAGGCGCAGGCTTCGCTGCCATCTCTCACCCAGCTACGCCATCTTCAACGGGCCAACTCCGCAGCGAGCAGGTCACAGGCTCTCGAGAGACTTACGGGAGAACGACCCGCCGCCCTCGCACGTAGCAATACTGTCGCCGCTGTTGGAGGTGAACCTGGAAACGCGGAAATAGACGGTTTAGGGTCACGTAGTGGAGGGTTAGAAAGACGAAGCGTTGTTGGAAGGAGAATGATGGAACGGCTTGGTAACCGGATCGCTGCTCGTCAACGGCAGCAACCGCAGAAGGAACAAGAAGGGAGCGTTGCAAGTCCATCACCGCCGATAATCCATCTACATCCACCTCCCTCTTCCTTCCCTTTCGTCGATCCTGGTGGGGATCTCAATGTCCGGTCTACTTCAGCCGCAGGATCAGATTCTGGGTCCGCCGTTTTCGAGTACGAAGCCCATCTGAGCAGGAATCCGAGCGTTCGTGCTGCGGCCGTGGCAGCAATGCAAGCAGGCGAGAATCGTGCGCTAGGGCTAAAGGACGTGGAAGGACAAGATGGGGAGTCGCAGTTGCGCAGGGAAGAAGTATTGGTGTCGCCCTCGCAGAGGGAATTCGAAGCATCTTCGGAAACATCGCTTGTCCAGGAAGAAGCCTCCGCTCCGGTTCGCTACACGCTACAGGACCGTGGTTCGGCCTCATCGCCAATCGTCGACGATGGCGAGCAGTATAAGCAAACCCCTCAACGCAAAGCAGATGCCCCGGACGTCTCGACTGGCGCCCATTCCACATCCCCATCAGCAAGCAGCACGCTGTCGAGTGCTCAATCACGAGCTTCGGGAACAACAATACCTTTCATTATCTCATCCGATACCTCCATTCCGTATGTCGTAGACCACGCTTCAATGCCGACTCATCTCCCTCTTGCGTTGGAACCTATCGTATCTCTAAATACTGGAACAAGAGAGCAAGACACCATGTCACGCTACCCTCAAACCGTTGCGAGTGGCGTCGGATCAGGTTTCTTTCAACACGGATACTTTGATCGTGCGCTGCTGGAAGAGGCATCAAAGGAGGACGGCGATACCGAGGATGCGAGAAGCGATGTCACGGAAAGGGTGGCTGCAAGTGTGGGAGGTACGGGAGTTGTGGATCACGACTTGTATAGGACGTCAAGGTCAGCGAGTCTCATGTCGTAAGTTCACGTTCTGTGCTACTCGCCTTGCAATCAAACTGAGATTCGTTGCATTCAATGACATCAAGGTGGGAAGACGTAGGGCAAGACTCGCAGACTCATGACCTACCCGCGGGAGACGAACCTGCGACATCCACTGGTCCCGGTGTGATTCATCGCATCGAGAGAAGCCTTCGCGATACTTTCCGCAGGAACCGTACTAGTCGAGATGAATCGCTATCATCGTCCGCCTTGGCCTCGAACGACGACTTGTCCGTCAATTCGGCAAATTCCCCGCCGACGGCCCAGATAAACAGCTCGCCCGGTGTTAATGTTCATTCAGGGGTGATGACAAGAGACGCCATGGTACCATCTTACTCCCTTCCGCCAGGACAGACAAGTCCAATGCCGGCAGCCGATCCGCATGATATACGCCTTCAAAATGCCAAGCTTTCACCCTTCTTACCGTCGCCCACATCGTATACCGGTTCCGGTGCTGGTGCCCAATTCGCCGGCTTCACTCCGGGGCCAATGTTACAACAAGCATCAGACTCGGCTTTACCTACCCTTGCGGCCGTGCTAGGTACACAAGGTATTGGTTACGGGCATGAACAGCATGCGGCGGGGCTCGGGAGTAGTACAGCCTCTCTACCCGATGCAAACTTGAACGCCAGTCAGATCTCTTCCAGCGCTGCGTCCTACTATGATCTTGCAGCTTCGCGTCAAGGAATGGTTTCACCCACAAACGAAGCCGCAAATGATTCTCATGGAGGGGCACCCGTTGTTACCAAGAAATCATGGCTTGCCGAGGCTTTCTTCGCAGGAGCGCAAGGGAATGCAGCTTCCGCAGCAGCAGTAGCCGCAAGCGGACAAAGTTCAAGCAACGGGAAGCGGCCGTCGATCAGTGAAATGTTGAGACGTAAACCAAGCATACTGGAGCGGTATTCGGCACGGAAAGAGCAGAAAGATAGGGATAGACATCCAGATAGACAGGACACTGCATCTCCAACGATGTCAGTTGACAGACAGGGTGCCGGGATCGCCCTTGCGCCCCCAATCGCGTCAGGTGGTGCTCGCACGATACCAGATGACTCTACTCAGCCAGCCATCTCGCCCCAGGCCTTGATGCATCAGGCCACACCTTCGCCTCCATCCTCGGATCCGGTGACACACAAAGATCCGAGTCCACGATTGGCGTCCGAATCACCCACCATGTCGACTGTCTTGGAGATGGGAGATGAACGCTCAACTGTCTACAACGCCATGAATGTTGGCGCTGTGACGGATGCGCAACCGCAGCGCAAGCCATCAACGGCGAGAGCAAGACTGCTTCCGGCACAAACTACAGAAGTTATGCAGAAGCTGAACGCGGTACTGTCGCTGGCACCAGATGCGAGGCCAGACGTATTGGATGATCCACCACGGAGGCTTGTGATGAGCTTACCGGTGAGGCAGGTGGTGAATCTTCATGCAAGTATTTCTCTTTTGCGTTTGTCAATTGTGCTGGCTAATCGGGGTTTTGTCGTTGCAGACGGTCAAAGACCGTCATCTGTTTCTATTCAGTGATATACTCGTGATTGCCAAACCGCTCCCTGCATCAGAATCGCATACCGCCATGGCATTGGATGGAAGCTTTTCTGTCAAGTCCGTTGTTCCTCTTCAGCACCTCAAGGTTACTGCTGATCAGCAGGAGCATGTGAAAAGCGACACTATGCCGGCAAAACGACATCAGATTGTCCAGCAGTTCATCATGAGGTTTGCGGAGGATGCTGAGCGAGCCGTTCAATTCTTGGAACACAACTCCAGTCGACTTCACGGTGACCTTCAAACACTTGCAAGTGTCCTTTTCAAAACTGCTGAACTGGACAAGGAACAACTCGGAAACTATCTTGCGCCTGCAAATCGAGTCGACCTTTTGAATGCGTTCTTGGAACGATTTCACTTCTCCGGCCTTTCTCTGGAGCAAGCGCTTCGGATGTTTCTGCTTGCGATCCGACTCCCATCTCATAGCGATGGATCCGAAAGAATGTTGAGTGACATGGCAAAGGCCTGGTATCATACCAACGCTTCTAATGTTGAGTATGATGCTCCAGTGGCTGCAGAACTCGCACACGCCATTCTACGCCTCAACGATTCTCTACATCTCGCAACGTCATCTGAATCCCCGCACTCGCATGCGACAACGATATACGATGACTTTGCAGCCTCCTTTTTGCGCGAAAACGACGGTCATCGTATACCAGAAGAAACGTTGTGCACCATTTTCGAATCCGTTCGCGACATGCCGTTGGTCCACGCGTTGAGCACTGTCGAAGCCAAACATCGGTCATGTGCCATAACACTTGTCCCGGCTCGATTACCCTCGCATCTTACTCACAATGTATGGTCGGAGCCCATCCGAATTGCCATTCCCGAGCCAGATCCGGGATTCAGGGTGGAACTCTTTGGAATTGGCCTAACATTCGACCCACCAGAACTCGAATTCTCCATGGGCACCGTCGCTACGTTCCGCGTGAGAGGAGAGAAGCTTGGTTTAAGAACGGTCCTGTTCCGCAGGTTGGGTGTCAACGCGTACGTTCCTTTCACTTACGAAGCTTTCTTGTCCGTTCTGATGTTGCGATCGTGATGTGCAGGCCAAAGTATGGCGGTCTCACTAGTACTCACACTTTCGTCATCGAGAAATCGTTCATGCAACATATTTTCCACATGACTTTCCAAAACCATCTTGGCATGAAGCGAAAGTATGTCTACAGTCTCCGGGATTCCGAAACCAAAGACAACATATTCGCTGTTCTCCAACAACGTGTGAACCACACTCGAGAAGTCAAGAATAACTCGAAAGACACCGCCGTTATGTCCAGCTCATCTCGACAACTCGCCGATCAGATCAGTATCAAAGTACTTCAATCTTCCTTGATTGACACGGCTGAAGAACCTAGATCAAACGGCTCTCGGACTATTAAGAAGGATGCGCCGGATGTATCGCAAAGCCGACGAACCTCGAATCCAACTGCAGTCTTGTCAGCCGACCACACCATTCCCGCTCAGCCTGGAACGCCTCAGGATATTTTGAAGTATACCGTATCACCTGCGCTCGAGCAGACATACAAGTTTGATCCGCCCACACCGGGCGGAGAAGCCCTGTCAAGGAACGTATCTTACAAGAAAGCGCAGTTCGTAGCCAGTCCTGCCGGTGCGAAAACACATACTGGAAAGGATATCGTCTTTATATGCCGACAGAACAGTTTGCTCCCAGTCGTGCTGGGATTCCTCCGCTACGGAATGCCTTCCGAAGAAGCCCAGACTATCGGCGAACAGGAATGAAAGCAAAGTGAAGGACAGCATTATCTGTATTACCAACTCTTGTATGGATCTCGTAAGTTGTATTATGATTGGTTCACGTTGTACTCCTATGTATGGATCCGTTTGTAAGGGACGCTCTCCAGGAAAACATATACCATGTCCCCGTGCTCGAAATGTACCTCGCACGAATGAATGATCTCAATCGACAATCAATAATGCAGGGTAGTGTGGATGTCGAGAGAGACATGTGTGACAAGGCGCATATGTTCGTTGAGCATATACAACCTCTTTGAACGGAAGCATCGGAACGAGAGAGGGTTAACGAAACAGGCGGATCTTGGGCTTGCGAGGAGCTCAACTGTATCTCAAGGCGAGAGATGTTCCTTCACGTCGTCTGGATCTTAGCTTCTTCCAAAGACTTTGCTGTATTCGAGAAATCCATCTTGTGTGAGTAATCAACACTTCCATATGCAAGCTCAAGAATTAGGTTACGTACGTCAATCGCTTTTTCCAATCTGCGGACTTGGTGCCCCCCTGCTCCTGCTCTTTGGCGTAGAGTCTTTCGGACCTAGTCCGCCACCCAACCATTCGAGTAGCCCGTTTGACTTGGTCGATCCAGCCGTTGCACTTGTTCTTGCAAACGTAAGTTCGGACGTCATATTCACCGCCGCACTGGGTATTGAAAGACAAGAACTCAGCGAAGACCACAAGCGATTGACCTGATAGAGAAAGAAAGGCGTCATACTCCGTAACAATAGTGAGTTTTGCACATGATGCATCTAAAGAATTCAAAACGCAAAAGAGTCAGATAGCTGCAGATTCCGGGCGAACGGTCTACTCACGTCATGTGAGGGCATCCAGAGATCCTTTCAGACGGAATCTGAATATGGACATGACAAAAGCAGAGTTCAGCTTAAATCGATTTCTGAAATGCCAACATCTTCAACAATGTAACTTACCCCACATCCTGGACATCTAACCCAGTTTTTCTGCTCAAGCAAATCGAAGAGCAACTTGTCTTCTCTCATGCGCTCCTCGTGAGGCAACAACTGAAATGAGCGAGAGATGAACCACATCAGAACAAGGGAAGCTGGGCGCTCAAGAGTCTGCTGGGACGTACCTGATATTCATTACAAGTATATCCTGTATGAGCGTTCCGTGAAGCACAAAGTAAGCTCTAGCTCCGATGGACTCGAGCGGTGGTGAAACTTTTCATACCTTCGTGGTACATAGTGTTACAATTCAGACAGATACCTTCCAAACAATTGGGACAAGTGCTGGGACCTTTCTCCTGCGGACCTTCAGGGGGTTCAACAAATTCGGAGCACTAATTGTCAGCATCAAAAGGGTGTCAGTTTTGAGAATGCGCAGACGGGCTCGCAAAGGGCTTGCGTTTGGATTAGGGCACCAGATCTATTTGACACACGGAGGTGCAGCATAAAAGATGAGCGATAGATGGCAGCGATGGAGTAGCGGAATTGCGACTGACCCCTTTAGTTCCTTCTTGCAGGTCTCGAAAGTACTGAGAGCCGAGTGAGTCAGCGGCGCTACTTTGGAATTAAAGAAGGGACGTCTTACCCATACTTCCATATTCTCTGTGCCCAGAATGCTTTGCGAAATATGCTCCGCGAATCTCGTGCGAGACGGCTCAGCGGAGGGACACTAGAATATGCATAGGAACTGATTAGTGCAAAGACCAACTCCCGAAGGCGAGAATGCACTGACCTCAGGGCATGAGATCAACCATTCGCAAGCTGGTTGTTGTTTCTCCAACTCGGTCTTCAAGTACTGTGAAGCACAGCCAAGGCAGTACTTGTGTCCACAGGAAGGCATCTCCAGACCCTTGTTTTTCTCGACGGACGAAGTTGCGGATAACGCAGACTTGTAAGGGTCCGCGGTGACCCGAAAATCATCAAAACAGATTCCACATTTTGCTCGTTGGCGAGCGATAGAGCTTGACGAGCCATCACCGAGATCCACGTGATAGGTCATCTCGTCGGACAAGTCCTCTCCCAGTATCGTGAGCTCGTCTGCGTCCAAGAAAACTTCATCTTTCGCCTTTCCTTTGCCCTTGCTTTTTATCGAAACAGTGGCCTGCACGGCAGGCCGCACCATGTCGAGAGTATCGCCGTCGACGAGTGTCTGATCCGTGTCGAAGACGCCAGAAGGAAGTCGCAGTTGGGCATCTGCATAAGCCAGACAGCCTGAGCTGTCCCTGCCATTTGGTGCGGCTTTCGTCGGATAGGAGGGAGGATGTCGGTATCAGGGGAAACAATCGCCGCTGCAGAATCGTTTTGGAGGATGCTGCTTCCGGAAACTGTCATGAATAAGGGATAGGCTCAGTTCGACTAGTAATATAGAGATGAATGATCGTGCATACCATTGCCTTTCGGGATCAACGTGGAGAGGAAGTTGAAGTTGGGAACAGTGTATGTCAACGGCATCTTCTCGAATTCTTGCATATGCTGATACTGTAGGACGCTAACATCAGCTCCATTGTCCATTAGTATACTGTATTCATAACTCACTCTCAAGCGACTGATCGTATTCTCTTCCAACACCTGATTGACTTGCACACCATCAACTCGCTTTCCCTGATTCATCATCTCCTGCAAGCGCCTCGCATACGACTTATCCACCTCCAATGTCGCATTCTCGGACACCAAGACACTGATCAATATCGCGTCATCATCGGAGACCCTGTACGGCTCCGGTCGACTCCTTGCCTGTTCGAGCTGCGCAATCCTCCTATCCAACGCGGCAAGACTATTCTCCAATTCAGACATTTGGCAAACAACGGTGGTGATATCGATGTCGAATACCGAGTCGACCGAGACGGTCATGCCTTCTGCGCTCAGCTCGTATGCGATGCAGGCGTTTTGAAGTTCAGCCATCTCGTCTTGCACGCAGGTGGACATGAGGAGGAGAGTAGTAACATCCGTTTCGTCGAAGAACTGATTGGCTTGCATATTGGTGATTGCTGATAGCGTTGAAGGAGTGGGAGAGGTGATCGTATCTTCCCAGTATGCTATCGAGATAATCACATATATGTTGTAAAGTTTGTATAGGGGCTCACCATTTCCTCATTCTTCCTCAACAACAGCGGCACCCAGGATCTTTTCCGTTGCAGCGTGTTCTACTATAAACCTGGTTGATGAGGCGGGTGCGATGAAACGTGAGCATCCTACAGCGGATAGAGTGGAGGCCCATCCCTGAAACGTGGGAAGCTGATTCGATGGTTGTCAATGGATCCAATGTGAAACAACGCCAACCTACTCCAACATGACATGCTGAGCTGGCGTGATATCTATATTTTGAATACCTCGATCCGTTCAGTCAAGATGTTACAAGTCCGCGTTTTCCATATATCGTAGTCGGGGCCATGATAGCAGTGTGATGCTCAGTGTCACAGCTTGATACCTGATCGCTGTGGTGACGAGACGACGAAAGCCTGTTCCTTACAAAAGCCTTCACCAGACAAGCCTGACTGTAAGACCTTGAGTCGATACATAACAGAAGTGGAACCTGTGCTCAGTAAAGAGTCGCACGGGTTCACAATCACAAGGTAGATGTTTACCTAACAGAAGTGGAACCTGTGCTCAGTAAAGAGTCGTACGGGTTCACAATCACAAGGTAGATGTTTACCTGTGATGCAGGATTGTGTAGAATCGCTTTAATAAACATGTACAAGGTTATAGAGTTACAAGTACTAACCTAACAGAAGTGGAACCTGTGCTCAGTAAAGAGTCGCACGGGTTCACAATCACAAGGTAGATGTTTACCTGTGATGCAGGATTGTGTAGAATCGCTGCCTCCTGTGGTTCTGATGAAAGGAAATGAAATGAATACGATACCTATATAAACTAGATAAGGATTCCAGATCGCACAGCTGATAAATGCTGTAGTACCGACGTTGCTGACGAATAGTGACGCCATCACATGGGTGTATCCACGACTGGTTACTGGAAGCATCCTTATTGCTGACGTGAATGGAGTTAGTCGCGGCTGAAATGCGGAGGTGAGAGATACATGGTATGTCATATGACGATGGCATACTACAGTATTCCAACACCCCCTCTCGATTTGATGTCCTTATCGATGGGCAAATGGTACCCTATGAAGTCCTAGTACTTGATTGAAGTGCTGGGCTTTGACGAGAGGTAGAGTCTTGGTGAAGACGTCTGCAAGATTGTCGTTCGTGGACACATGTTGCACTGAAATGTTTTTGTCATTGACCTGTTCACGCAGCCAGAGGTGTCGCATGTCGATGTGTTTGGTCCTGTCATGGCTCCCCGGGTGATGGGCCAGCTCAACAGCGCCTACGTTATCGTTCAAGATGCATAGCGGATCCACAGGCGCGTACCCCAGGTCTGCAAGGAGACGTCGTAGCCACACTGCTTGTTTTGCTGCATCGGTCGTTGCCATCACTTCTGCTTCGGCAGTAGATAAAGCCACTGTTGGCTGACGTCGACTTTTCCATGATACGACGCCACCGAAGGTCTTGTAGACGTATCCAGTAGTGGAGCGACGGGTGTCCAAACATGCACCCCAATCGGCATCAGCGTAACCAAGAATGATACGCTTACCAGCATCTGCATTGTAAGTCAAACATAGATCCGAAGTGCCTCTGATGTAGCGCAGGAGGTGCTTTGCTGCTTTATAGTGGGCCATCGACCATTTGCTGATATATCTGGCCAGCACATTCGCAGGGTAGGAAAGATCTGGTCGGGATATGGTGGCAGCGTACATGACAGAGCCAACAATCTGTGGGTAGTCAAGGTGTTTTGCCTCCTGAAATTCCTGATCAGACGCAGGTGTTGGTTTAAAACCAGTTGGAAGCGTGGTCTTCGTCGGATGACAATCTGACATATTGAATTTCTGTAACAGTTGTTCGAGGTAATGCTCTTGAGAAATTGACAAAGTACGTTGAGATCGGTCGCGGATCACATTGAAACCCAGGAAATAGTTAACGGCACCTTGATCTTTACATTCAAATCTAGCGTTGAGTTTTTCCTTGAAGGAATCGAGAGCCGGTCGATTGTTGCTCGCAATGAGCTGATCGTCAACATGGACGGTCAACATCATGAAGGTTTCGCCAGAGGTATACACGTAAAGGCAAGAATCCGCTTTAGAAGGTACGAAGTTTTCTGATTGCAGCCATTTGTCAAGTGATTCATTGAAACACTTCGGCGATTGCTTCAATCCATATAGAGATTTGTTCAATTTGAGTGCGGAACTTGCGGGGATGTTGCCACCTTCAGGTGGGTCCAAGTAGATCGTCTCCTTCAGGATACCGTTCAGGAAAGCGGCAACGATATCTACTTGATCACATTCAAGGTTGAGATAATTGACTAGTGCAAGGAAGACCCGAACGGTATCCTTGTGTGCGACTGATGAGAAAACATCAGTGTAGTCGATTCCCTCTAGCTGATTGTATCCTTTTGCGACCCAGCGTGCTTTGTATGCTGACGGTTTACCTGTAGTTCCGTCGATTTTCCTGGTGAAAACCCATCGAGCATGTAGAACCCGCAGGCCAGGTGTCTTCGGCACGACATCCCAGACTTGGTATCGGTCCATCTTGGACAATTCGTCGGCGATTGCGGCCTTCCAAAACGATGCTTCAGCCGAGTTGCAAGCTTGTGAGTACGAGCTGGGATTGTCTGTCACACTCGTGATCAATAAAGCTCGGCTAATTCTCGCTTGGACTGATTCTACCCCCTCTGAATCAGTATTCGCTTGTTTTGCTGCTCGGGTAGGCTGCCTGCGCCTTCCCAAGTCATCAATCTCCGAGGTCTGTCCCATGGGCCATAAAGATGTTCCCCGAGGCTGTGTGGTTTTCGTCCAACCATAACCTTTACCCTCTGTTCGGGGTGGAAGTTCCGGCACGTGTTCCTCCTCCGGCACACGTTCCTCCTCGTTCTGATCTGATACTGATCTTGTGTTGTCCGACCCATCTTTAGATGATGATTCAGGCTCATTGCTATCTTCGCCTGTATCGTCACCCGACTGTTCTTCGTTGAAGTTGTTCGGGTTCAAGGCCTCGATATCAGGTTCGGAGGTGGTTGGACTGTGAGCGCTTGGAGTATTGGAATCTACTAGAAATAGAACTTCCACTCGCTGGACTTCGTCTTCACTGTCAATAGTCGGTGGCAGGATGACGTTATTGGTATCTAGTACACCAATATCTGGACCAGAAGGTATCTCTGACGGTGCTTCTTGATGAGCTTCGCCTGCGTAGGAGGTTTGCGGTTTCGGTTTCCCATATACAATATCTCGTGAGTACCCGAAGGTCTTGGACTGTGCATCATAGTATTTGATTATCGAAGTACTCAAAGGTCGCCATCCCAGCAGAATTGCCTTGAAGTAGCGAGGATGAAGTTTGTTTGTCTGCCTATGATTGCGTACATAGATCTCGGAACCGAATGGACGTAAGTGTTGAAGCGATTCATCCGCCCTTCCTGTCCACAGACTCATTGGGCTACGTTTTGAATCAGGTCGAGGTAATGAATTTCGAACCTGCACTGCATAAGCAGCAGCTTCTCCCCAAAAGGAGTCCGGCAGCCTGGCGTCAATCAAGTACGTGCGTACTAGATTAAAGATTGTGAGATGCTGTCTTTCCACGCGACCATTCTGTGCATGCGCGCCAGGTGGAATCGGCATGGCCTCAATCCCGTTTGTCAATAACAAGCGTTGGAATTCATGCGAGGTGAACTCTCCACCGTTATCTGATCGAACCACTTGAATTGATGTCTGACAGTGATTCTCTACTATTTTGATGTAGTCGCGGAACGCTGTTGCAGCTTCCGACTTCTTCTTAAGGAAGAAGATCTGAGTCCGATGGGAGTAGTCGTCTTGGCAGGTGAGTAAGTACCTGGCTTTATTGACAGTGGGTGTCGGCGCGGGTCCCCAAAGATCGATATGAACGATTTGGTTCGCTTGGACAGCCCGTATATCATTTGGTGGAGAAGGCTGACGAGTACCTTTTCCCATAGTGCATGATTCGCAAAATAGATCTTTGATATCGGAATGTTTCAGCGCTTTACACCTAGTAAGTACATCTTTGTCAAGCAAGCCTAATTTGGCGAGTCTGATGACTTCACTAAATCCTGTGTGTCCCAACCTGTTATGCCATAACATGATTGGGTCAGTGACAAGTGACGACATTGCTCGAGCAATAGATGTACTGACATAGATGGCATAGGCTCCCAGCGGTTGACAGAATACGGCGTGTGCGAGCACCTTGTCGTTTGCTTTGGGATCGGTGACGGTGCATGCATCAGGTGTGAAAGTGGTATTTTTGTTCTCCACACCAATTTGCCTGACCGAGATTAAATTGCAGCATAGATCGGGAACGTAAAGGACGTCGTGCAATGTGAATCCGTCTGCGACCTTGACGGTTCCTTTGTGAGTCCCATACAGTTCGCTTCCATCGCCGATGACAACCGTGGACGAGTGTCGTTTGGGATTGACAAGCGTGTCCAAGCTGTTGACCATGTGATCACTAGCTGCCGAATCGATGAAGAACACTTGGTATGGAGCGATTCGAGAGACGTACGCGGTTGCGACTGTGCCCGAGTGAGTGTGAGGGTTACCCGATGAAGTGACTGCAACATTCGCTTTACTTGTCGCAGGTGCTGAACCCCTTTGTTGACTTGCTAGACGTAATCGACAGTCTTCTGTGTTGTGAGAGTTTGCGGCAGGGTGGTTTGTACAGAAGAACGAGCCGGGAGGAAGTGTCGTTCGCTGATTAAAACCCGTCTTGCGCTTCGATGACATCAAGGCCACAGAAGATTCGTCGGTTCTGGGGTGTCTCAGCTCGTAATAGCTGCGGGCAGCATCAATGACCTCCGTAGAGGTGAGTGATTGTTTTGCCTTGGCGAATAGTACCTGCACGGTTGCAGAGTATGAGTCGGGAAGTGCACGAAGTAGGATGAGAGTGAACAGTTTGTCATCGAAAGGAACATGATTGATGTTGAGTTTGTCATACGCGGTACGCATAACATTGAGTTTGTCTCTAGGATCCTCTTCGTCGTCGATCCTCGTCAACATTATGATGTCGATGGTAGAAACTAACTGTTGTAATTCTCCTCCTCCATATTTCCTTCGTAGTTCATGCCATAACATTTTCGCATCCGGCTTGGTCGGATCAGACACGGAGAATGGTAGATCGGCAATGATAGACTTGTGGAGTCTACTGAAGATGTAGGAGTATGCTTTGGCATTGCGCTTGAACTCTCCAGCGTCCAACTTGGTCATGTCCTGCTTGCCAAGTTTCTCTTCATCTTGTCGAATCGTAGCTGAAGTGTCCTTTTCCCCGACGGTGATAGTGGCTGACCCGCCTTGATCAGTGGTGGCGGGTCTTCCCACGAAGATACGTGCAGGCGCAGGTGTGTTGTACTTCAGAGGTGACGACTCTGGCGTGATAATCGTGTCGAGAAGACTGTGTCCCGCAAGGTAGTTGAGTACAAGCTTGGCCCATAGAGGGTAATCTGTATTTGATTTGAAAGGCTTGATGCGGTTGGAACCGCCACCCCTTGTATCGGAATCGGAGTCTGAGCTAGACATGGTATTGTAAATGTACTGGCGTTTGGACAGGACGTATTTGTATAGATGTGCTGTCTTCAGATCGGAAAGGCTGGGCCCATAACCTAACAGAAGTGGAACCTGTGCTCAGTAAAGAGTCGCACGGGTTCACAATCACAAGGTAGATGTTTACCTGTGATGCAGGATTGTGTAGAATCGCTTTAATAAACATGTACAAGGTTATAGAGTTACAAGTACTAACCTAACAGAAGTGGAACCTGTGCTCAGTAAAGAGTCGCACGGGTTCACAATCACAAGGTAGATGTTTACCTGTGATGCAGGATTGTGTAGAATCGCTGCCTCCTGTGGTTCTGATGAAAGGAAATGAAATGAATACGATACCTATATAAACTAGATAAGGATTCCAGATCGCACAGCTGATAAATGCTGTAGTACCGACGTTGCTGACGAATAGTGACGCCATCACATGGGTGTATCCACGACTGGTTACTGGAAGCATCCTTATTGCTGACGTGAATGGAGTTAGTCGCGGCTGAAATGCGGAGGTGAGAGATACATGGTATGTCATATGACGATGGCATACTACAGTATTCCAACAATACATTGTAGTTCTTTGTAAGCCGTTTTATTGGCTTATCGCTTTTGAAAGTATGCTTGATGAAGGTCACCAACCACGAAAGCCTTTCTTTGCAAGTTACAGTAAATCAGAAGAAGAACAGGAAAGAGGAGGAGGTTTCCTCGCTTGTCCGGTGTTCCGAGACAAGTATGCGGAAGCTAATTTGAACTCGTAATCGGACACTCCAAACGTCGTCAGTACGCAGCGTAGTGTCCCCTTCGACTTTTAACAGATACTCCAAGTCCAGAGGCTTGCATCCTTGGAGAGAGGGCACAGTCAAGGATTACCCTACAGAGTACTTGAGGACGCTTTCACTTACTATTCGATCCGGTGGATGGTTGTTCGCCGCGACGTGAATCCAACAGACAAACCGCAAAGGTACGTGCCGTCCATCATTTCCTTCCATCTGATAGCGTTCATGTCTGTTTCTCTGCGCCATAGATCGCCTTGAGCGCCCTAGTCATTCCCAATGCTAGCATTTCTCGGTGTCCTACATCATGAGTGATGAAGATACACCCCCGAGGACGTCGCTGGCGGATCTTCGGTCAAAATTTGAAGGTCTCGCAGAAGTAGCAGAAGAGCGGCGGACGAGAAGCGGCAGCAAGCCATCTAGGAATACACCGGGATCGACGCCGCCATCGTATGCTGGCCGCTCACAAAACAGCAGTGGCCGTACCAGTCGTCGTTCGTCACCTACGAGGCTTCCGCAGATACAAATCAGTCAGTCGACCACGGATATGTCAGCTGCGCATTTCGATACGACGATGAAAAGCAGCGCAGGAGACTCCGGAGATTCCACTCTGCTACCTACAAACAAAAAAACAGACCCTTCAAACAAAGCATCCCTCACGTTACAGCCCGAGTCCAATACCTGGAATGTCCACTCTCCAATCGTCCTTTCGCCGTCTTTGTCTGTACCCCAGCACAAGTTTTCTTCTGAATCCGAAACCGGTAATGATCAAGTCTCAACCGATGCGACACCGAGCGTGGCATCGCTCAGGTCCAGGTTCGATACGGGAATCAGACAAACGCTCGGAGCGCCTACACCCATGCAAGTCAGACTTTCACCGAGTTTGCAAGTGTCCAGTCTTCCGCAGTCGCCTGTTGTCGTAACTCCGTCCGTGGCGGATCAGCCCGACGACTCCGTACAAACCCAACCATCCAGATCTGCCAGCATACAACAATCCGACTCGGCTCAGACGCAAGCCGGGCCATCTATTCAGATCTTCTCGCCATCTCCCGTCCCCTTGGCCGCCTCAAAACCTCCACCTCCGCCAGTGCCTCCCAAGAACCGGAAGACCAGCCCTTCGCCGTCAATGGAAAATCCACCAAAGGCAGCTGAAGAACCAGGCCGTGCGCCGGTCGCGATCCCTCCAAGACCGCGCAGCACACGCATGGGGTCGACTGCAAATGTCTTGACGGCATCTCCTCCCGTTGGTACGCCGCCGCGTTTGCCAGAACGAAGTCCGAATACCGAGGCAGAGGAACACAAGCCGCCAAAGCTGCCGGATCGACTCAAGGCTACGGCAACGGTCGGACCGATATCTGCGAGCCCCAGTCATCCAGGTTTACCACCGCGACGAGGATCGGCCAACGTTTTCCGGTCAGATGAGACGCTCGCTCCGGGAGGGTCCCAAAGCCGATCTCCTATGACCGCCCATATCTCCAATGAGACGAGTGGCGATGATTACCAACCACCGCCTCCACCGGTCAGGAAAACGACACCCAATCCGTCCCCGCGACTACAGTCTCGCGTGGAGAAACGTGGCTCGCAAGACCAAAACTCTTCAGATCCAGGAGATGAAGAGGATGACGGAGAAGAGCCCCAGGGGCAGAGAACCACCATGTCTAATTTCGCCAGAAGAGCATTGGACGAGTACCCGGATTCAAGTCGCGCCCACCGCCGTGCGCCGGATTTCGTCCCGCGACAGTACGTCAGCACCACCGGCCAACACCATATCCATGCGTTTGCAGTTTGTGGATATAAACTATGCCTTGGCTCGCATGTGTTGAGGATCTATGATCTGGCTCTCGGTGATGCACAGCCGGTTATTACGTTCGATCCGAAATCCATGGGTTTGGAGACCAAGGGAAGCGCTATCAAAGTCACAGCCATCTCTTTCCGACCCTCGTCTCCCGGTATCGAGGAAGGCCGATATGTGTGGTGTGGTATGCATCTGGGCCATCTGATAGAGGTTGATACAACCACTGGCAAAGCGACACAAGTCAGGGCTGCCACATCGGCAGGCGCCATCACCCATATTTTTCGATACAAAGAACACATGCTCAGTTTGGACGAGAATGGTAAAATGCAAGTTTTTGGTCCATTCGGAAAGTCAGGGAAAGAGGATGGCTTGACCATGTTGTCACCTGTACGCACGATTCGAATTGCAGAAAGACAAAGCTTTGCTAGGATGCTTGGGAATCAGGTTTGGACTGCATCTGGACCGGCAACTCGATCTACGACGGATCCAAGTCTTCGCGGACCCACGATACGCGTTTATGATCCGTTAGGCGATAACAATGACAGCAACGGAAACGGAATGACGTATACTAACGAATGGACAGGAGCGGTAACAGCGGCAGCGGTACTTTCATCCAATCCATCGCTGGTTCACCTCGCACATGAGGGTGGCTATGTCTCTATCTTTGATCGCGATTCTTTGGCTTGTCTCTCCGTACTCAAAATCTCCTCGAGTGATGTTCTGGCTCTGGAGGGTGTCGGCGATCGTCTATGGGCAGGATATCGAACTGGTATGATTCATGTATATGACGTATCAACCAAGCCGTGGACAGCAACCAATATCTGGATGGCTCATCCGTGAGTATTGTCGGTGTATCTGCCTGTCAAGTATTCTTGCTTACCCTTTGTACAAA
Organism: Naganishia onofrii; assembly: GCA_030039215.1. Classification (NCBI taxonomy): domain Eukaryota; kingdom Fungi; phylum Basidiomycota; class Tremellomycetes; order Filobasidiales; family Filobasidiaceae; genus Naganishia; species Naganishia onofrii. Next base: position 1,301,161 of record JASBWV010000001.1, read on the forward strand.
GCGAGCATCCATTACTTCGTATTCATGTGGACAAATCTTCTGTGGAACAAGTGCGTTGTTAACCAATGCATCAGTCAATTGGGTGCACTAATCTGTTATATGCGCCACAGACCGGTCGATTTGCGGTATGGACCTGGGCAAGGGATAAGCTTCATGCTTGGGATGGTCTGCTCAGTGCTGATTGGATCGGTAGGTCAGTCGCTTGATTCGTCTTATACGATGGCTGATGCTCTATGATCTTCCCTTAGAAACCCGGCTTGAAGACCGAGCAGGGGATTATTCCAGCCAGAGGCCATTGAATGTCCTTATATGTTCTTGGAATATCGACAGTTGCAAGCCGAGCGACTTGATTGGAGCAAACGAGAATACCAAGTTTTTGGAGGAATGCATAGGCTCCGCGCATCGACCGGACATCATCGTCTTTGGGTTTCAGGAGGTTATCGATTTAAATGACAGAAAGCTGGCTGCCAGTGAGTATTTCTCCAGCAAACTACAGCTGGCAATCTCCGACCGTTTTGCTTTGGGCAGAAACTATGCTCTTCGGTCGAAAAGACAAGCATGATGGCAGAGGATCTGCCGACAACGTCTCGCATGCATATGCCAGATGGCAAGAAAAACTGTCAAGTGCCGTCAAACAGTATACCGGAAGTCAATATAACATGCTTGATACCGAGTCCCTGGTCGGTTTGATGACTGTCGTTTTCGTCAAGAGCGACTTGAAAAGTCGAGTGTCTGACGCTTCGATCACGACCATGAAAAGGTGAGTCCGGACCCGCGAGCGTTCTATCAGTATTTGACCTCAAATGGTTCAACAGGGGCATGGGAGGGAAGTATGGCAATAAAGTAAGGCTATGGAACCCTTTCTGCTTGAACCGTTTGGTAAACCAGTTTGCGTTTTTCATAGGGTGCGATCGTCGCGCGTTGCGTCGTTGACGATTCTTCGATGTGCTTTGTCAACGTGCATCTCGCCGCTGGACAGTCTCAGAGGGTTTCACGCAACGCGGACATAGCAGCCATACTTGAGGACAAATCAGTTCTGCCACCAGCTACCTCTCCTCTGGCCTTCATAAATGGTGGAGATGGTACGAGGATAGGTGACCATGAGACCATTTTTCTCAGCGGAGATCTCAATTATCGTATCGATCAAAGGCGGGACAATGTCATTCCAAGAGTTGAAGCAGGTGATTTTGCCTACCTTCTTGAATTCGATCAGCTTCGAAAAGAAATGAAGAACAACTCGATGTTCCGTCTAAGAGCATTTAAAGAGGCGCCTATACATTTTGCGCCGACTTATAAATACACTCCAAATTCGAAGGAATACGATCAATCGCAAAAGCAGCGAACACCCGCTTGGTACGTGATTCGCTCCGCGTCACTTTACTGGCTCTGATTCGCTTTGTGCTGCAGGTGCGATCGTGTGCTCTGGAAGACTCGAACAGACGAGAACGTCGACTGCGTCGAATACAGGAGATATGAGGCAATGGTATCCGATCACCGTCCCGTCTCCGCCCATTTCAATCTGACAATCAAAGAAATAGATCCGGATCGATACGCAAAGGTTCGGAAACAAGTAGCCGACGAATGGTTTCAGTAGGAAGGGGCGCTCATAGATGGTATTATATCGCGTCTGGCAGCGACAGCGTAGAATGAACAGACGCAAACAACGTTGTACAGGCCAGAATGTGTATCGCATAAGTCCAGGGTTATCGGTTGATCGGATTCAAAATTCCGACATTATCTTTCTTACGGATGAGCGACGCAAAAAAGGATCAAAGGTATATCGACTATGTGTAGCGTGCAGAGGTCCTGTCAAGACAGCATGTCACATGATGGCATAATCGCCTTCCTGGTCGTAAGTCCGCAACAACACCAAGACCATTCCTCAACCAGGATACCGCGAGATTTGCACGGCGATGGCCAGATGCGCCAGTGGGCGAGCTGCGAAAAGCACAGTGGATTTGACTGCCAAATCTTCCAGGTAGCATCTCTATGTGAATAGACTAACAAACGCTTATTTCTTGTAGATACAGATGACGTCCTCGTCCTCCAGAATATGCTCCAAACCAACCTTTTGCCCCCTAGCATGCTTCGCTGACGCGCCCCATACGATTGCGTGCTTGAACTGCTTGGTAATCTCCTTGTGGATGGCTAGCGTGTGAAAGTGGCAAGGTAAGAACAAAGTAAAGAACAAAGACAGGAAAAGGTGACCTACAGTTACAGAAGTCCTCGACGGAGCACTTGCCGCGACGGAGAACGACGGGGGCGGTATAATCGGGCAACTTACCCTTCGGACGCGTGTAGCTGCAAACGACTGCGCGTCAGCAAAGGGAAGACAAATGAAAGAGCCAGGCCATGTTTTCAACTCACATTCGGACAAGGTTGAGATCTTCCCACATTCTTTCCGTCAACTCGTCCACGTTGAGCCACAATTTCGAACTACAAAAGGTATTTGTCATTGGATTTCGTTCAGATATATCGACTTCTGCGCGTAACCTACCTGATCGGAACCGAATGGGGGATCTGAACGGACAGCAACCAAACATCAGTCGAAGCCCGCTGAATCATCAACGCTGGTACTTACCTTGTATAACAGATCGAGTTCTTCAATACTGATTGCATCGATTTTGTTCAAGACGTAGATGGCGGGGATGTAGACACTGCATCAAGTCGCGTGGCAGAATATATAATCAGTCAGATGTTTATCACCGCCTAGATTACTTTCACGACTTACCGGTTGCCTTCGATCACATCGATCAGATCTTCCAGTGTAGCATCCGGCTGGTGAATAGCTACACTAGCTGATGACAATTTGTATTCCGACATGACAGCTCGGATTTCATCCTGGTCAAGGTTCGTCAGCGGTACAGTGTTGGTGATTTGAACCTATAGGCCGGTGGAAACGAGAATAAGTTTGTATACTTCCGAAAGAAACGGATCGTCAAAGCGCTCAACTTACACCACCCTTTTCCCTTCTCTTTACAGTGATATTCGGTGGCCTCTTGTTCAACCGGATTCCAAAGCCTTCCAGTTCGTTGGTCAGGATGCTGAGATCGTTGAGCGGTTTGAGGACGTCCAGTACGATGAAGATGAGGTTACAAGTTCTTGCGACTAAAATTCGAGGAAGAAAAATATGAGTCACAGGTAATATTCGAGTTGCAGCTTCAGCGTATACTTACCGGCAATGACCTGTTTACCACGACCTTTACCATCCTTGGCACCCTCGATAATACCAGCTATAGATGAGGAAAAGAATGGCAAAAATAGGACATCAGAAGGGCTTGTGAACCCAGCACATTTGGGCTGACTTACGCAAATCAACAATTTGAATTTTAGCACCGTTGTAGTTGATTTCACCGGCGATAGCTGTCAACGTTGTGAATTCTGTAAGCAGGGAAACGAGACGTTAGTTGGGATGTGCACTGTGGCCGAATCGGTTGGAGGTATAAATACCATATGCAGCCGCTTCGGAGTGGATACCGCTGTACAGGGAATCAATGATCGCATGCTCAGTGCCATCCCGGTGACAACGTTCTACGGGTAGGAACTCACGTCAACTTGGACATCAACGTTGATTTACCCTACAACAAGGATACGTTAGATTGTTCACCCATGTCCCCCGACTGCGAACAAAACGACTGTACTCACGACTGAAGGAAACCCTACGAAACCAACACTCGCCATACCCGTTTTGGCTACTTCGAAAGCCGGTAAACTTGCTCCACCACCACTTCCACTTCGAGGTTCAATCAACTCTCTTCGAAGCTTGGCGAGCTTGGCTTTCAGCTGACCCAAATGGTACCTAGAAGTTACAAATCCGCCACTCTTTCAGAAAAGGTCGCGACATATACTATCGGGTTGGAAAACTCACGAAGTCGCCTTATTCTTCTGCGTCTTGGACATTTCATCCTCAATCGCCTTGATCTTCTGAACCGTCGTCATTTTGGAAAGTAGTCTTCTGCTGTTGCTCCGATCCGGGTTTGTTGCGTTGTTGTTATTCGATCTTCTTTTGCGCTGTCAATGCTGAATTCCGACTCCTCTGCTTCAGCTTATTCTGACCGGAACTTGTGGCAAGAGTTAATGCAAGAAGCTGAAGCTTTCAGAGTTAGAAGACATTGGTCGACCTAGCAAAGCCGGCGGCCGTTTTCGTTGTCACGTGAGCGAGAATGCGGAAACAAATACAGGTCCAAGGTTGTTTCAGTACGTTCTTCACGTTCTCCTCTTCCTCACTGGCTGTTTGGAAGCGCAATAAGTCACTAGTAAACGTGTTCGCTAGATCTACTTCCCGTCTTAGCATATCGAAAACAAACCTGGACATACACTGCACGAAATCTTGCCTCGACATAGCTCGCATTACTCGCAAAAATGGCGTCTTCTACCACTTCCAAAGCCCATCTCTCCTATTCTGCTCGAATTCCCTATCACACCAATGCTGCTGCCGTCAAGCTCCTCGAGCTTATGGACCGCAAGAAGACCAACCTTTGCGTCAGTGTCGATGTCACTAAAGGAAAGGATATGTTGGAGGTCGTTCGTCGCGTGGGCAAGAGCTGTTGCATGATCAAGGCAAGCGATGCACCTCTTTTCCCGCTCCGTATCGAACTATGCCCTAATGAATGCAATGTACTTGAATGTAGACGCATATTGACATTATTGAGGACTTTACGCTTGAACTGGCGGACGAACTTGTACAGCTTTCCAAGGAACTTGATTTCATGATCTTTGAAGATCGGAAATTCGCCGACATTGGTGAGTCACAGGGGCGTCTGGCGCAATGCACGGTTTGTTAGAACATGGCTCTTGCTTTTCCCTTTCAGGAAACACTGTATCCCTGCAGTACTCTTCGGGTGTGCACAAGATCGCATCCTGGTCGGACATCACAAACGCACACCCCATTCCCGGAGATGGTATCGTCACTGGGCTTTCCGCCGTCGGCAAGCCTTTGGAACGAGGACTATTGCTGCTTGCCGAAATGTCTTCCAAGGGAAACCTCGCAACCGGGGAATACACTCGGACGACAGTGGAAATGGCCAGACGACATCGCTCGGACGGATTTGTCTTTGGCTTTATCGCCATGGGACGAGTACACGAAAGATATGCACCATCCGAAGCAGCTGCTGCGGAACAGGAGGACTTTTTGATCCTGACTCCTGGAGTCGGATTGGATGTCAAGGGAGACAAAATGGGCCAGCAATACCGAACACCGCATGAAGTTATTCTCGAAAGTGGGTGTGACGTGATCATCGTCGGGCGAGGCATCTATGGCAAGACGTCTGAACAGGAGGTTCGAGATGAAGCAGAGCGATATCGAGCAGAAGGCTGGAAAGCCTATCAAGCCAGAGTACAGACGTAATGTGTATGATATAGATCATGAGGAATTATACAACGCGCGTCTATCAATACAACTTGGTCGGGAAAGCCACATGTTCTCCTCCCAAGCACGCCTCACAACATATGTTGGCGCGCACCCATTATTGCGTCTTGATCTGTTTCGGTGCCTTTGTCTCGCTGTCATCTTTGGCACCATTTTGCCCTTCGTCGCTAAGGTCGTCCAGTTTCCTCTTGCTACCTGTCCTTTCGGCGTTCTGGAGCTGATTTGGGCTTCCATTCCCTTGCCCCGCGTTTGCTGTTTGCTGCTGAAGCTGACCGGCTTGTCCCTGCATCGGCAAGCCATTACCGCCCATCTTTTGTGGGGAACGTCCAACTGGTCTCCTTTGCTGTTGTGGTTGTGGCTGATGTTGTGGTTGCTGATGATGAGACTGCATATGGTGATTTCCGTTTGGAGTGTTCGCGCCACTATGGCCGGTATTGCCCATATTGTTGTTTCCGCCCATCATCGCCATTGGGTGTCCACCCATGAGCATTTGCATGGCGTTTTGTTGCATTTGCAGCTGCATCATCAACTGCATACGCATCGGAGGTGGCAACTGAGGGTTCTGCAATGCCATCACAGTCTGAAACATGCACAGTGTTAGCTGGATATATAAATACTCCAATGGCTCAAGCAGCGTAATTACCTGGGTCGCCTGCATCTGCAATGCTTGGAATTGCATCATTGGGTTCATACCCATCATCATACCCATCATATTCATGGCGTTCATATCGAAATTGCCGTTCGCCATGCCCATATTTGCATTAGCCTGAGCCTCATTTCCTGTAATCTCTCCCGGTTCTGGTGTACCCTCCTTCACTGCCTCTTCGGCCTTTTGGGGAGATGTTGCTGCTGGCTTGGGCTAAGGCAAAGGGCAGAAATTGTGAATATCAGTGAAACTGAAGTGGCTGTCTTTCGCGGCATATAGCACAACTTACTGATTCCTCCTTCTTCGCCCCTTCTGTTGCATTTTCTTCCTCCTTGACACGCTTTTCGCCGCTGTTATCAGCGTCGCTATCACCTGCACTGTCTCCAGTTCCATTTGACTCTCTGCTGCGTTCGATCTCAAACTTGACGAAATCTTCCACCTTTCGCCTCGCCTCATCATCAGGCTTCAATCGGTCGAGTGACACAATCTTACTCTCGCAATTGGGGCAGACAAAGTCTTGCTCGAGAAGCGCAGTGTGGATACATTCTTCGCAGTAAAGTGTCTTGCAACACGGTGTTCGTACAGCTTCTCGAAGTAACCTTGAGCAAATCGGGCATGACAATGCGCTATCCGTCCCGGCACCTTCTCGTACATCGGCTTCTGTGAGTGCTTTAGCCTTTGTATGCTTCTTCCACGCTTCACTGTAGTATGTGCATCAAAGTCAGTCATTCGGATAGATGAATCACGCGACGGGGAATTTGACTTACGTATCAGACTGTATTGTCACAAAGCTTCCATCCGCTGTGATCATGACACCTGCATTGCCGCCTTCGCCAGCGGCAGGTTGTTCTACGGTCTTCAGGAACGACCTCGGAATTCCGGTCGTGCGCTTGAAGCGTGGTTTATTTTCCCACTCAGGATTTTCGTTAGTCGGACAAGCTTGAATCCAGTGACCTAGCCGGGCAAGGACATACTGTCAACAAATGTCGCGCTCAAGAAACCGAGTTATATAACGAAAACTTACCCTTTTGACCGCATCGGTAACAGATGTATCCTGGAGGAGGAGGTTTTTCCGGGTCCAATAAATAATTGTAATTGGCAGTACTCAGACCACCACGGCCAGACGCTCCGCCACGACCAGCCGCGCCACCACGGAACGTGCCTCTACCGCGACCTGCTCCGTCGTAAGCAACTCGAGTTTGTCTGTAATTCAAATTTACCCAAGGAAGATTTGATAAATTCGAGGAAGAAGACAGCGGAATGAGTATACAGTTTGAATGAGTTTGATCACGCTCAGATAGACAGGAGGCTATGGCTTCAGGGAATTGGATACAGGAAATCCAGTTGATTGAACAGAATGGGTGTCTGCAACCGACACCTCGACACCTCGCGTATGCATAATAACCACTAGACATACATATCTGACCCACGTAACAAGTGCCATCGCCGTAAAGGAGAGGAAGCCGATACTTACTGGGAAAGCTGGTTTTGTTCTTCTAGCCACTGGGCATCCTGTTGCTGCATCATCGCTGCAAGGCGAGCGTCTTCTTCCGTCGAGCCGGTTGACACGGCTGGTAAAGCGTTTGCCGCAGTCGATGATCCCTTTCGAACGAAATGTCGAGTCATGGTAAGCAAAAAGAAACAAAGGGTCGATATAGAGAAATCCTTTATCACAACTTACCGAAGGATCACTCTTCCCGTCGAATCTTGCGGTCATATGTTTGCCGCCGGGCATGCCGGGCATACTGAGCCCCTTCTTTGCTAGCAATTCTGCTCTGCTACCTGCTTCTACTCGTCTGTCCAAAAGATCGTCCCGCCCTCCTAAAGCAGCTGAGGTACCTGCAATATATTTGGCAGCACTTCCTCCTTTTGCCTTGTTTGCTGGCGGTAATCTTCTAGCGATCAGTGATTTCGACCGAGGAACTTGATAATGGTCATCTTTTAATTCTATTCGAGTCAAGAACATCAATCGAATCGGTTATCTTTTGCGGAACAGCTCAGAATGATCTTACCTTCGCCAGTTGCTGCATCATATAATCCAAGATCGAAATCTTTGCCACTGCCCATCTTATTGTTAAGCATGATCTCCTTCTTGATGTCAAAGACCGATATATGGGTGCCATCAAAGGTCACCCGAGACTCGTTCTTCGACGAGGCGAATTTGTAATATACGGAAGACATCGCGAATTTTTGATTGTTTAGTGTGGTGTGTTACACGGTCTTGAGGGTTCGTAAAGGGTGTCTGCAATCACGCGGCTGTCGTCGAGATAAGCTGTGGCGGTCACTGATATGGTGAGACTCGCTGGAAGAACTTTGCTTTACGCAACAAACCTGCACCAGAGTCAGGATCACAAGAGCGGTATTGTTTCCTGTCTCCGAGCTTCAAAGCGTAGCAAATCGCCAATCCAAAGGTAATCAATAAATCTGCAAAGGTTCGTAAATACCAAGAACAGGTGGATCCTTTCGTGGTGGCAGGCTGAATCCCGATAGCAATATGGCACGAGACCTTGCAGCACGTTCAATCAGGTCAAGAGCTGCTTAGCAGTGTGGTCAAGCTAGGGTCGACAAGGTTGAGGGGGACTAGAAGAGCGAAACGTCCGAACGTCGGTAATGACTGGTTGCTTATGCATCGCCTCGGAGACAAAGGGAAACTGGCGATCGCAAGCGTTGGTGTTTTTGCTTCTCACGTGGGCTTTGGCTAAAACGCTTATGTAAGCATACTCGCTCAATACTGACGCTGTTGTCGTGTAACGTATCCCGCCGTGATATAGCAAGCACCCTGTGCTTGAGAGACAGGAGACTACTCCGATATCCAGGATCTTATCTAGAAGAGCAACGATCTTGCTTCAATGTTACTTCCAGGCTATATCTCACTAGGGAAACTAGCTGGGAAACTCCCAAAATCGATGCCTCATTAGGAATCATTTCGCATAACCAGATGCATAACCGCATGTTACACCCTAGAGCCCGCCAGCAGATGAAATCAGTAACATGGCTCGCCTAGCAGTCGCATGCGCCATTAGTCGAGCGAGTTAGTGAAGAGATTCTGGAAGCTGTCACAGGTTGAGAGGACTGTCCAGCATGTCCAGCTCATCGGCTCACAAGAGCTCTTGTTGAACGAAATCATCTTGGTAGCTAAATCGGTCCGGAACGCCGTTTTGTATCCGGGGTGGGTATGCGGTAAAGAGCCGTTATTATTATTAGCGGGGAAGTCGTGGCAGCGTCCATATTATCACTGAACGTGCATATCTTTCTAACACCACAACCGCTAACTGGCTCAATTGCAGCCTACTTGAACGTCATCGTCGTCACTTGGATCCTGTATATCAAGCAATTGGACTCAAGCCGACGCGAGGCAGCGGAACCTTTGATATGGCAGACCAAGATTATTACATCGGATTCGACGTGTGAGTTATACCGCTCGAGCCTAGTCGATAATTCGTCGTTTTTATAGACTGAAGCCTTGCCATGTTCGTTCTGCAGAGGTACAGGCTCGGCTCGTGCAGCCTTACTCGATCGTCATGGTCGGATCCTCGCGGACTCTACGGGTACGTCTCTCCTCGCTATGTCAAGCGGAAGCCGTGCGTTGCGAGCTCATCTTGTGGGTCCCGTAGAAAACACGATTACTTACCGAGACGAGTCAGATCACCGCATATTCGAGCAATCGGCCTCCAACATCTGGTCATGTCTAGCGAAATGCTGCAAGAGCGTCCTTCAACAATCCGGCGTGTCTCCGCAAGCAGTCAAGGGAGTCTCTTTTGATGCGACATGTTCGCTCACGGCCGTGGACGACAATGGGACGCCGATTTCAGTCACGAAAGGCGATGGCCTTGGCAAGGCTGGAGACCGAAATATCATTCTTTGGGCCGACCATAGGGCCGAGAAAGAAGCTGAGGAAATCAATAAAACAGGTGAAGCGGTGTTGAATTTTGTTGGAGGCGTGATGAGCGTGAGTTTACTGTTTTCGCTCCTGCCTTCTTTCTCTGAGCAGAATCTCTGCTTCTATGCTTCAGCTGGAAATGGAGATTCCGAAAACCCTCTGGTTGAAGCGAAACATGAGCGCTGAGGACTTTGAGAAAGTGAATTTGTTCGAGTGAGTGTTGTCTTGTCACTGCAGTCGAGCTGGGTTGATGCTCATGATCTGGGATTTTCACTCGTAGTCTGCCAGACTATCGTAAGCGTCGTGATCAACATTCGAGTCCTTGTTTCCAGGGCTGAAACGCCATTTTTCATAGTCACCTATAGGGCTACAGGTTCATCGGCCAGGTCCAACTGTTCCCTTGCGTGCAAGTTCTCATACGTCCCGCCGGGAACCAAGATGACAGCGGCCAGCGGTGCAGACCAAGAGGAAATGAGCAAGGGGTGGAGCCAAAGCTTCCTGACTAGGATAGGTAGGAATACTATGTTATTCCGTCCACTGAGCCTCCACCGCTAAACTCTCATCGTATTATTAGGCCTCGATTCTCTCGTCACGCGCAACTATGAGCAGATAGGTGGCCTTCCCGGTGAAAACGGTCTCATCATGACAGCAGGTCAACCAGTTGGCAATGGACTCACTTCCTTGGCGGCAAGCGAGTTCGGGTTGAAAGAAGGGACTCCAGTGGGGAGCGCTGTGATTGATGCGTGAGTGCACCTAATCGCTCAAGTTCAAATGATCCGCGAGGCTGAATTGTTTCTTCTAAATATACAATATACCAGTTATGCGGGCTGGATCGGCACAATCGCAGCTAGTCATGACCATGGGGACGTTGCCAGCCAGCCTCCATCGTTAGCGGAATCATCTAGTCGGTTAGCTGCCGTTGCAGGCACTTCTACGTGTCATTTGGTACAAGTGAGTGGAGCATGATACAATGAGGGTGTGTACTCACACGTAAAGCCGACTTGTTCTAGAGCGACCATGGTATTCTGGTTAACGGGTAAGAATTTGCAAAATAGCAGATTGCCACGATCAGCAATGACTCATACAAACCTGCCCTCAAAACAGTGTGTGGGGTCCGTATCGTCATGCCGTATTTCCGGACTACTGGATGAATGAAGGAGGACAATCGTCGACCGGACAGGTAAGATCTCACGAAGGAAGCAACGGAATCACCTACTCATCAACAAGCCTTTTCCCTTCTAGTTGATCGACTTCATCATACAAACTCATCCGGCCTATAATAAAGTGCTAGATATGGCAAAGCAGCAATCATCCAATGTCTTTGATATTCTTGAAAAGAAACTGGAGGAGTTGAAGAAGGAAAGGGGCTGCAGGAGCTCTAGTAGGTGGTTCATCGCCTGGTAATAGGTGTTGGCAATGAGCCAGTTTAACGAGATCTTACTTACAGCCGAACTCACCAAGAACCTACATCTTTACCCTGACCTAGTAAGTTGCTGTTAATCCCGACTTTTAGAAATACAGCCCTAACATCCGTCTTTCCAGCATGGTTCGTGTTTAATCCAACGTTCTTCCTTCACTACCGCTTATGCTGGGTAATTCACAGGCAATCGGTCACCGCTAGCCGATCCAACGATGCGGGGTATGTTTATGGGCTTGACACTGGATAGTGGCGTAGGTGATCTGGCTATGAAGTTCCATGTGACGTTAGAGGTCAGTTCTTCCGGGCTGCAGTGCGAAGCGAAGCTGACAAGGGGGGCATTTTAGGCGATCGCATTGCAAACCCGACATATCTTGGATGAAATGCACGCGAAGGGGCACTGCATCACCGCTATATACATGAGTGGTAAGCAACACGAGCAATCGATAAAAGAGACTGGTTGACCGAGACTCTATCATTTGTAGGTTCACAAGCGAAAAACAAGCCGTTGATGGATCTCCTTGCGTCGGTCTGCAATGTCAAAGTCATCATCCCGCCAAACCCTTCTTCTGCAGTAGTAGCGGGCAGTGCGATGCTTGGCAGATACGCTCACGAGGTAGCAGAATCGCGTAAAGGGGAGCCCATCTCTACGCAGGCGCAGCAAGAGGAATCCGCGAAGACATCGAGCGAGGCACTGTGGCGAATCATGGTACAGTGATCTCAAGCTTGACAACACTCTTTGCGCCTCCTTAACCGTGGACACTCGCTATTGACTGTACAGGTCGAAATGACACCCGAGGGCAAGGCGGTACTACCTGAAGCTACGGATTACGAAAAGCGGATGCTAGACGTGAAATACAAGATCTTCAGGGAATCTATAGACGTACAAAGAAGGTGGAAAAAGATGGTCGAAGATGTAGAAAAATAGGCTCGTCGGAAACGCCGCCATAAAGGTAGAACAGACGTTGGCTTTCAAGATAGAGAGACATAATCCCCGTGTTACCAGCTCGTCTAGACTGATGTTGTAGCGCCGTTGATAGGTCGACATCATCAGGCAGCGCCACACAGCCGTATGCTGTCCTGCTCTCATCCTCCAAAGTTGAAATGGTTGTTCAAGCCAGCGAGCTGCGAGAGCTCTCTGCAACGTGAGCGGCACGCGAAGAAGACGATTGCGGAACCGAAAGCGGCGCGGCTGACGAATCATAAAGCATGAGCTGGACGGTCGTTGTATGGGTGTAATGGGGTATGAAGATCTCCCTCTTTGAAGGTTATGAATATACATAATAATAGCGGAACATACACAACTAACAACAGTCTCTCCTTCCCACATCAAACAAACCGAGCAATCATGCCTCCTAGAGCTCACGTTACGGATCCAGCAAAACTTCTGCCACCTATTCTGCGGTTGTTGGAACAAAGTCCTCCCGACGCATATTCAGCTCAACAAAAGGCCAGGACGACAGCTGCACGACTCCTTGCTTCATCGCATTATGACTCAGCAATCGAGATACTATTTGGAAGTGCAAAGGAGCTGCTAAAGTTGAGGGAATGGGGAAGTGGATGTGATTTGGCGGTTTATTTGGTGCAGGCTTATGAAAAGGGGGAGGTCGAGGTTACTGCAGAGAGCAAAGGTGAGTCTCGATTTAGATAAAAAAAAAGCGTCATCATACTAATGCGGATACCTGTTTCAGCTCGCTTGACTCAGCTACTGGCACTCATCACTGGCGAGGGATCTTGGCGGAAGAAACTGGCAGACAGCGCAATCAAGTGAGTATCACGACCTGACGCGGCAGGGTATTGTCGCTCACCGGGTTGAACGCTTGTTTCCAGATGGAGTGCCGACTTTGGCGACTGCCCAACTGGAGATCCTGATATCCACAAGTATCTGGGCGAGCTTTACTATAAAGGTAATTGAGGGTCCTTGTGGGTTCTCGAGATCATCCATCTAACGAGATCTTGTCTTTACAGATGGACAGTTTCCGCAGGCCGAATACCATTTACTAGCTTCTTGCAAGCGAGATGCGGCAACGATGTTGGCTGATTTGATGTTCGAATGGTACGCAAAACTAGGAGGCTAGTAGGTGATCTCGCGCTAAATCTTCGACGACTACAGGTGCCACGAAGGCGCAAAGGATCCTGGACCTTATGCTTGTCAGGTCGTTCTTCCGTAAGCACACCTACCACCCGCCAACGCTGATTTCGCCCGTGACTTACAGCTATATTGACATGACATATAGATACATCTCCCTCACGCCACCAGCAATCCTACCAGCAAAGGCATTCATGCACCGTTTCCTATCTCTGCTCTCCACGAAACATCCCGCGTTCATCACATCGAGTTTGACTGCTCCAGCAGAGCCTCCAGCCGTACCGACAGAGGTCTCGCTGACGATATCTGAAACACTCAACTTCCTCCAGCTTGCCATTCTAAGTGTCCAGCGCGCACCAGCGGAGGGTGTATCCGGGGTTCAAGCACGAGGTACCAACGGTGGGGTAGGGAAGGAGTGGGAATCGTTGGTCAGGCGGTACAAGAGTATGAGTCCCGTGATAAGAGATGAAGCGGTACAGGAGGTAGGTTTACGTGCAAGACATCCGATGACAAGGGCTCATTCCATCTGGTTGCGCTTAGGCCATCTTACACATCTCGACGACGGTTTTCAAGATTCCTCCCCCAAGAAGTGCAGCAGGGGGTAATGACATGTTGCAGAATCTTATGGGTTCCCTGTTCGGTGGTGGTGGTCTTGGCGCACCACCACGGAGATGAGAAGGGTAGCAGGATGTCGATACATTTTTGAGCAACACTAGCTGCATTTCAGGTTGGGAGTAAACCCAGATGAACTCGAAATCGCGCGCAGTGCGGCGGGTTCAATTCCTGCTCCAGGTTGTATCATTCTAGCAAGGCGAATGTGGGAACGATACACAGCCTAGTCATATATGAAAACAAGTCGAACATGGATACAACGGTTATCTCGTTTGAAGGTTGGACCTATTGGCGTTGCATTGTTTAGCTTCAGAGTCATTTGCTCGGAATTAGTCGAAACTGACCTGTTTACGGTAGCCAGACGATGGACTTCATCCTTCCTCTGCAACGCTGTCGATGTCCCCTCCAGCACACTCATAAATTCCCTCGCCAGTCTTCCGTTCCTTGGCTGGCCGCCTGCACGACCTCTTTCCGCTGCTTTCAATATCCACTGGATCCCCTGCCGTGATCGCTGACGAGCGTCGAGAGCCGATGGAACGGGAATGTTCTTTGCTGCGCGACGAAGACTGACCATTCGGATTGATGGTGATACCATGTCGATAGCTTTATGTATCAGTCTGACTGGATCATCTCGAGTAGTTCGTTGTCTAGAAGAGAAAGACCTGTAAGTATTGCTTCACGCACACAACTCGACGCTGGAGTAGACTTACAATTGCTGCAACACATCCGCTACCACCTTGTGTGCCTCAGCCTTTCTTCCGTGCTTCATGATCAAATGGGCAAATAGCTCCAGCGTTGGGTCCACTTTGGGCGGAAGGTTGTCTACGGTATATCCTGGACGAGTAGGTGTTTGCAGAAAGGAAGTATCGGTCAAGGATGTCGAATACTCCGGCACGGCAGGACGGTTCATGGCGCTGTTCCCGAATGGTTGACCGACGATGTCGGCGATGCTTGTCATAGCTTTCTGCTCTGTGCGTGCTGAACCGGAAATCTGTGCTTGTTGCAGCGGCGGGGTGTTCTGTGTGCTATTCCATCTTGCTTGTATCACCAACGGCCTGGAAATGATGGCTCGAGCGCCAGCCGGGGTGAATCTTCTTAACGTAGGTAAAGACATGACTGAAAATTGTCAATTGAATGCTAACGATAACGGATCATATTCCCTGCAACGTCGGTATACGTTGAAGAGCTGATTGAAGGTAACTTCATTGACACGCTCCGATCGCATGCACTCGGGGAGTTGTTTCCGAAATTCAGCGCTTCGCCTCTTCACATGGCGCGCTTTCACGGCCTGCGACCGACTGCCACCTGGACGACTACAGGACGCTGGTGGCAAAGGGTATAGTGGATCCCTTGACGAGTGTCCCATAGCTTTCTTCATTGTGTATTGTAAGAAAGCAGCAGGGTGCATCTTTCAAAACCCAGACGCAACGCAATTCAGAATTCACCTGTGTTTCCTTCTGGTCTCCGAACGGATATCTGACAAATGCATTCAGCTAGCAAGATCGGAAATGTTACGCCATTCGAATCGCTATCTCAACGCCGCCAGCGTTCGAAGTCTTCCAGCTGGCATTCCTCCTCAGTGATATCATAAATATGTCGGTGCCAGTGATGCTGCTTCCGTGATACGATCGCGTCGTCCAAGATTTTGGATAGGCAAGTCGGGCTGCGGCGATGCAAACATATGCCAGTGTATCAGCTGGAGAACACCATTCGGTAATCCTCATACGCGATGGTCTTATGTCCAACAAGCACTTTCTCGCGGGAAATACGGGAGGCTGCCAGTTTTCAAGGTGACTTTGCGGTGATCTCGCTTTGACTTCAATGTCTTCGGTCGCATCTATGACATCTGCTTCCCTCCGAGCGCCGGATGCACCGGTATCATACTGGAGTCGCTTGGGAAAGCTTCTTCTCCTCAAGACATGGAGACCTGCGGTGTCTAAGGGTTCGGCCAAGCAAGAACGTTGTTTGCGGCGATGACTCAGTTTTTGTGGCAGAACGGGCAGTATAGAAAACGTGGCTCTTGACAGGCATTGTTGCTTGTCTGCCGGGCGGCTGTAACCCCGAGACGTACAACAATTTTACGGTAGATCGATATATCAGCTGATGGCAAGTCTGTGTTCGGCGGAGTAGACGGTGCGGGGTGTAGCAAGATGAAACAAGGCACAGAATAAAGGTGTAGGAACAACCAACAGGGTTGGCCGCAGCGCTTCGGACCGCTTTGTGCAATGCTTCGCTGGAGGTCGTTTCCCGGAAGGTTCTCAGAGACATCATCAGCTCACTTGTAGTAATTACCTAATTGTTCATCCTGCGTATGGAAATGCGCCTGAGGGCACCGACATCGAAACACGAGCAGCCCACGAATGGTGCTCTCGTGTCATGCGCTTGACATGCATCAGTCAACGTTTCAGCGTACATCGAGCCGCGCGGCGGCATCAGCGAGTCCTTTACAGGGAGAAAGAGCGCAGAAGTCTGACTGATGAGTGGAGTATATCAAGCCAACGGCGATGTGAGGTTCGATAGTACAACGCCGTAGTACTCCCTGCCTCCAGCTGCAAGCTGCCGTACTCTAAAGAAGGATTGTCGAATGATTCCTACCATAGGGCTTGGATAGCTGCCTGAACTCTGAACTCTGGGCAGTTGTGCAATGTATGAATCTCACTGCTTACTTCGCCGCGCACCAGGTCGGACGAACCTCCGCAGACTAGTTGACATTGGTGGCGAAATGGCTGTTTTGCGCGGATGTGTAGCGGCTAGCATGTGTAACTGCATGATTTGCCTCTTGCGGCAACGAAGCTGGCAAGGGACAACTCGAAGGACACCCCCATGAGCACTTTCAGGTGCTGAAGCTGGCGCTGCCCAGAACTGTAGTTCACTCGTTAGCTCTATCCCGAGACCGGCAATATCAAGGAGGGAGGAAGTCGTTTCAGCCGGAAGGGGTCAGAAGGCATTGCGTCATAGCGACTGCCATAATCGTCGCCTCGTGTTGTCCGGTTCTCACCGCTTGCCCGAGCACTGACAGTTCCTATATTTGCTTGTCCGGTTGTACCAGCCACCATGCTTGACCAAGTGCCGAGCCAGGCCCGACTTCGGCAGCTGAGCGAGCGGCAGCGGCTGCTCATATCGCTCAAGCCGTCAGGTAAATGGACAAGGACAACAAGCAAGTAACGAATACGGGAAAGGTGGCAAACCCAGCTACCAGCCGTAGAGCTTGGCGATTAAGAGAAGCTTTGAGTGAAACGATCTAAACAGCTATCTAAACCCGCGGAAACTTGAACCGGGCGCACCTGTGGCTTGGTTTTCTGTTTGATCGGGCACTAAAAATGTGGCTCGGCAGCATCCGCTGGTTACTGGTCTGGAAGATGCTTTGCAAACGTCATTCGGCACATGTCATTATTCGCCTATACTTTTTAGAATGTCCTGCTTGTAGCGAAGATTCCAGGCGTCACTTGACCGCTGATAGATTATCAATCACCACTCAGTCGGCGCACCAGGAAACGGCAAGTAACAAGATTTCTCTGGCCCTGGCTCAGCTCCTGGATCTAATCAAGTGCGGCAAGCAAGAGCTGACGAATGTCTACCACAAGCGGAATCGCCTTTGGACAGTACGGCAAACGCATTTTTTGCATCTCTCTGTCGTCATAGCCCAGCTCTGCCCCAGCAAGCACTCGTTTCAGCTCAGCTGGCATGGCATACATATATGTCGGGCTCATTCGCCGTGGATGCCCTTTGTCCGCTTGCACTGGAGTACAACTAAGAATCATATCTGGAAACATCAACCACTGAACAACAGCTATCAGTATGTCTATGTGAGTTGATATCTTCATTTTCAGGCCATATTCTTGGTAACATCTGAGCTCATCTGCCCTCACCACCTAACAGCCTGATCACACTCAAACACCTCGCTTTGGGTCTCTTGACCGCGTTGTCGTTCTCGACCTTCATCCTCTCCATCATCTACACCAACCATCAAATAGTATGGGGTACCGGATACTCCGCCGCGGTCGTTGTGTTGCTCGTCTGCGCTTGTCTTCACTGGCTCTACTGCCTGTTCTTGATGGCTAGCGGCCAACGAGGAAAGATCAACGCCTCAAAGAACCTTTTGGCCGTTCACGGTTTCTACTTGTTGTGGTACTTTGGTGAGTTGCTATCTTTTCACGGATCATTCCTCCGCATGCTCATCTTATCGACGTTCCTCCTTAGCCCTGGCTGTCTTCTTGACTGCTGAGCGATACAAGGAAAGGTTCCACACTTGTCCCGCTGGATTTGTACGAGAGAACTCCACCTGTGGCGGTATCTACAAGGTAAGTAGGTCAAAGCATGATCCAATGGACTACGTTCCTGACCTTGCTGCTGTCAACCATAGGCTATCATGGCTTTGGTCTGGATCGACTTTGCCGTTCTTCTCATCTACCTCGCCCACGTCTACATCCTCGCGAAGCGATACGGTGGTCTCAGCGCTCCTGACCGAGACCAGATCCCACTTGAGGAACTCGAGGCTCGAAACATTCGAGAGAAGGGCGGGCACTAAACGAATCCTTGTGTTCGGGATTGCGGAAATGACGGACGGGAAACTCGGATGGACTGGATGACGGATGACAACTATGCTGCCGAGCGAGCGACGTTGTGCATCAGCGCATATCGCAGAAAACTCTCAGCAACTCGCGAAACACTGTATCTCAAACTATCATAGAAACTTATAATTTCAACCTCTTTATTATAATTCATACTCCTCGAATACTGCTACTCGCTGCTAACATCAAGTTGTCCTACATCCCGCGCCAGACGCCAGATGTCCTGGTTTTGGCAAAAGCTGGATTGTTTCCACTGAGTTTCAATAAGCATTCCGGCGAGACTTTTGCCCCTGTCAAAGTGGGGAAAGCTGCAGCATAAAGCGATGAACGAGAAACGACAATGATGAAGTTTGCCTCTCAAGCCCTCTCGGAAACTCTCTCAGATCGCCAAATGAAGAACCAAGCAATGAAGCAAATGAAGCAAATGAAGCGCAATAACCCGCGAGACGCGCTAACGAGATTCATGCCTGAGGCCGGAAGTAGAATGTCAACAAACATGTTTGGCGTTTGATGATGACATCTGTAGTCTCTGAATAACGATAGAACCGCCGCTGAAACTCATACTCGACATTAACAATCCAACTTTGACGACTGCGATGAAACAGAGTGAAAAACGCACCCAATGAACCCATATTTGGAGAAACAACTGCCGCTATTAGGGGATTTACACAAGAAGCTGGGACTGTGTCAACAAGATCTCGATACCGACCTCGAAGCTATCAACGATGCGATCAAAAGAGCCATAGATGAGGCTATAGGTCGAAGAAGGGAGTCTGTGCAGAAGCTAGAGGAAGATGTGGATCGGACAAGAACAGAAATCCGGGCATTGAGACGGGTGTTGGATCGGGAGCAGGAAGAAGGATTAGTCGGTCCTGAGCCAGTTGTGAGTCAGATGAATTCTGCCTATGTTGCTATTTAGCAAAATCGATTAATGATAGTACGCAATCAACCCTATAGGCACTTCCGATAATGCTGGGACAGCTCAGATCGTCGAGAGATACGTTGAAGAAGGTGAGTCATGGTTTCCGGTACGACTGGTTGATCAGGTAGCTTATCCACGATGTGTTTGAACGAACAGACCTACGAAGACCGTATACAAACGATCTCAGGTGACTAGTTAGGCAAATGTCGCCAAAAAAGCTTACGGTACTGATGATAGTGACATTCACATAGATCTAATCGCTCAGTTGCTGAAACTTAAAGCGATTTTGGGAGAGGCTTATCAGCTTCCAGAAACCATCTTACGCCAAGCTGGATCATTGGAGGCACTACAGGCTAACAGCACAGAAACTCATATGCAGATAGCTACCGGTGATAGGATACAAGCTCTTCGAGACTTGATAGGTAGTGCTCAAGCGGAAAAGGTTCGTATGTTTCGTTCATAGCGCACCTTACTGTCGCTAACTTCCGGCATGGCTGGTTGGATAGACCAAAAGATCGAAAGCTTTGCAGGAATCCTTTGATGAATTGCGCTTCTTGCACGTCGAGCTTGGTCTGGAGCCAATGAACACATTCACTACTTCCCGTCTCTTGCCCGTCTCGACATCCAGAAACGTCGGAGAAGAACACCTTGCAGCACTGCATCGATTCATCTCCATGTGCTCACCGGAAGAAGATGAAACGGATGCCACCGTGCTAGCCGAGCAGCCGACGATAGAGTTGATGGCATGGGCAAAAGAAACGTTATCGCTGGTATGTAATGTACACAAACGCCGCCTCGGTTTGATCACTCATATCTTCCATCCCTCCTCAGTGGCAACAAGAGAAGGTTGCTAGGGAAGAGCAGATTCAAGCCCTTTATGACGAATTGGAACCCCTGTGGCATCGGCTAGGCTTCGAGCAGGAAGATATTAATGCCTTTGTAGAGGAACATTGCGGTCTGGACCAAGAGGTTCTACAGGCTGTAAGAGGTTATTCGCCTTCTTCTTGTTTGGCCACAACTGACCTCGTGTACGCATTTGAAATACAGTATCAGGATGAACTCTCAAGGGTCAAATTGCTACGGCAGGAAAAACTAGCTTCTTTCATCGACGCCGTAAGAGTAGAAATCACAACCCTATGGCAAAAACTGCATTACGGACCAAAGACGTGTGGATACTTTGACGCCTTTTACGATGGTATGTGGTGTGACTCCACATCGCGTATGCCGATTATTTGCTTACAGCGCGATTCAATAGAGGTCGAAAGTGAAGACGTGTTGCAGCTGCATGAAGAGGAGGCGCAGCGCTTACAGTCCGAATTGTCGAGCAAAGAGCAAATCTTGCCAAGGGTGGAGGAATGGGTGGAGCTTCGAATACAGCAGCAAGAGTTGGAAGCCAAGCGAAATGGTCCCGATCGGTTCAATACACGAGGAGGCGCTCTCCTTCTAGAAGAACGTACGAGAAAACGCATAGAAAAGAAGATGCCACTTGTGAGTCGTTCCCGATCGCAGCTGACAGCAGTCTCTGACAACCTTCTCTCGTAGCTTGAGCAGGAGTTACTCCAAATCATACCACCATGGGAGCATGAGCACGACATGCCATTCCTTTTCGACGACAGCCGCATAACCGATATCTTACACGACGAGATGGAGAGCAGGGCAGCGGAAAGAAACGCAAAAATGGTATGTAGTGCACTGCATCGAGTTGGAGCCGTTCGACCGCGTTCTAAAGTAAATTCCTTAAATAGCGCTCGAGGGGAGGGTCATCCATGACACCTGCTCGGCAAGTCCGCACTCCCGCCCCAAGTACAACAGCCCGAACGCCAGGTACCGTTCTAACGAGAAAGCGGGATGCACCAACGCCTACTCCGAGTATGACCGCTGCATCAGCAGCTTCCATGAAGCGGTCCAGGTTAGGCGTTTCTACATCATCCGTACTGTCCAACATCGGCGGATCGCCTATGCCGAAGCGCAAATTGCCACCACCACATTACGGTCTGCCAAATCCTACCAGTTCACAGACACAATCCCGCAGCACATCGACTCCGATGCCACTAGGCCAAAGCAGTATACCCAATTATCGTCAACAGCGAAGCGCTACGCATGTAACATCATCGCTCCTGCCAAAGCCGATTGTTACGAGTTTGGCAAAGGCAGACGGTCGCAGACCCAGAAGACAGAGTTTCAAGCCCCGTCAATCTGTCGCACATCGCCCGGCACCGATGGGAATGCGGGGACACGTCTGGTCGAATGTTCCTGAGAATGATGTGATGTAGCTCTGCAAGATCGGATGTCCGTCGACTCTGCAGTAGAAAGAGCGAGACAAGAAAAGATCCAGTGTACTGAGTAGGCGATCTTGAACTTGAGCTTGTACTAGGGAAATTTCTGGATGATTGTATAACGGCCGGTCTAGCCAAATCAGAAGCAAAACATAGCAATAATAATAACCACTTGGCTTCATGGTCTACTATACCCTCTTCAATGCTTACCCCCGATGGGCTACATCCTCCCGCACGACCTTTGCTATCAATAATCTCCCGGTATTCAGCAGCTTATTCAGCCCAGCTTTTATGAATTACGAGGGGCGATTTTGTTTTGTAAATGATTCAGACCGGCAAGCTATTTCATCGAGGCGGGATAGCATGAGGAGTGAGAGGAAAGAAAGAGCCAACAAAGGACGACTTAGTTAGCGCCAGTTGCTCAAGAGGTCTACAGAGGAGGTGACTGCTGTTGGTAGAGTGAAGGGTTAGCTTTTTGCTTGGATTGCAGAAGCTAATTTTGGCTTGTTATTACCTGTCCGCGTTGTTGACAATTCGAGACAAATATCGCAAATAAACAACAAACTTCTCCACCTGTTCACTTTCACTTTCCATGTTAGCCTAAAGCGCCCTGGTGGCGTTCACATCGCGAACAGGACGTCAGCCACTCAGTGTCAACACTCTGCCTGCTTGGAGTCGGGATCACCGTCTGGTATTCCACAAGATGGATGCACCGTTAGCTCCGCAACGATCTAAGAATCACCAAGATGGGTTTCAGTCACCCTCGGGACAAATTTCCAAAGCAGCATTCTTTCGAGCACGGCCTTTCAGTGGTCAAGCCAACAATCGGACATCATTTGTAGACAATGACAATGGACCATCAAGCGTGCAGAACGTTGAGGAAAGTTCATCGACGAGTAGTATCGCGTTGGCCATCGCATCTGGAGCACAGAACTGGCCAGATACTTCTCGGCAAGCGATTCAAGACAGCCATCTAGGGACGATGTCTCCTCCGGCTACTCAAGGTCATTCACCTGTTACTCTTCACGAACATCGAGCCGAATCAATCGACTACGACAAGCCATTACCAGCAGACTTGAGCCGAATACGGTCAGCTCGCAATGGCGTTGGCGACGTGCGAGGTGAGGCTTCACACAAAGCCTCACCCAGAGCGGAACCCTCTTCTGTTATGAACCGTTCGTCTTCGAAGGCCAGCAGTAGGGTCGGGCAAGTCAAAAGAGTGGATACACTCGTGCGCAACAGCCCCGAAAGCAGCAATAGCCACATGAGTGGCGAGTCGGGTGACCTCCTCATGTCACTCATGGCGGGTCAAGCAGCTATGGACAATCAGAATATGCCAATAAGTAGTTGGGAGCAGGTAGAAGAATGGAAGAAGGTCTGTCCCGACCATTTCCCTTTGCAATTGCAAGCTAATATGACTCAACTTTGCAGGAATTATCCATGCTCAGCTCGCGACTGGAAACCCAGATGGCCAAACACCAACGGGAACAGAAGATTCTTACTGCGGCCAGAACATTGGCGAAGCTGAATATGAATAACAAAAGAATGTCAAAACAAACCTCAGATAGCGTGGAGGTAGCAGAGCAGAGAGTTTCCGAAGCCGAAAAGGTCAGTCGACGTCTCAATCTTGATCAAGATTAAATGTTACTGATGCGTTATCGCTTTAGGAAATGCTGTCTCTACAAGGCCGAGAAGGAGCGATGCGTAGAGCGCTGATGGAGCACCAAGCTGGAGTATTGGCTTGGGAAATGCGTCGGTTGGAAGCCGCAAATCAGGCTGCCGAAGAAAAGGCTGCTAGATTTCAAAAGGAAGCGGAGGAGGCAAAGGAACTTCGCGTGATCGCTCAGCGGGTCCATCAACAAGAGAAGCAGCTTAAGGATTACCTGAGTCGGATGCAGCAATTAGGAGCAACTATTACCGATATCAGCGGGAGGGAGCGAAGTCTTCTTGCCAAGGTTGAAGCACTCGATCACGAAAAGAAACACTGCCAGAACCAAAGTGCGTCATTGTCTCAGGAGAACGAAATGCTTCGCAAACAGGATGCCGCTTCTCGAAAACGGGAAGATGAGTGGTCGCGGGCAATGCCACTGCTGGCGCAAATCCTCAATGTTCCATCGTCTCTCAGCTTTGCAGAGATGACAGAGGCAGTGAAAGCGCTCAGATCCTCGGCCACGCGCAAAGAAGAAGAGTTGCGTGTTGCCAAAGAGGAAATGCGGGAAGTCAACATGGGAATGGAAAACGAACTGAACAGAGTCGCCACAGATAAGGATGTCTACAAGGTTCGGATAGAAGAACTAGAACGCGAGATCGTGGAGCGCAAGCGGTCGGTATCGCGCAGAGCCGACTTGGAGTCTTCGGTGAAGGTACTTTTCCTTTACAATGAGATACACTTGAAACCCAGCTGAGCTTGATTTCATGCTTTTTAGCAACTGTCCGATAAGATCAATCTACTAGAATCTGAAAACGCACAAATGCATGCAGCGCTAGCTGCGGCGGAGAACCAAGCGTGGAATCGCGCCGCGAATACATCGTCAAACGAGTCCGCATCGCGTCTTAAAGTGCTGCGAGCTGAAATGGAGGCTCAAGACGTTGTGATGGAGGAGCTATGGACAGTATTACCAACTCCCGCCTCGCGAAGAGCGACAGGACTTGTGGATGCCGTTACCGACCAGCTTAGCTCTCAGGTTTCATCGCCAGCAACCGAATGTCGGCCCGAAGCATTACGAGGTTTATTCTCGCCAGCTCCTCTGTCTGGCCAAGAGGGCTTTGCTGGTCTCCAAGAAACTGTACGCCGAGTCAGAACGTTGATCGAAGATAGCAAAGTCATTGTGGAAAGAACCGTACAAGCAGGGAAAGAACGCGAGCTTTTTAAGAACAACCACGCTAGGGCTCAACGATTAATGGAGGAAAGTCACGCTAGCTTGGCTACCTACCAGAGGTAAGCAGCCTCACACCTTCGATAGTTTCTCCGATCAATACCAACCTGGTTTGTCTCTGATGTCATAGACAAGTCAATATTCTCGAAGCAAAGCTCAAGAAGGCTAAAGAAGATGGAAAGCAAACGAAGTAGGTTCGTCTGATCTTCCTTGACGGCATGCACCTAACAAGATGCACTCTTCCTAGCAGTAATCCAGATATCGCTATTCTGGAGCAAAGGATTCGCGACGCCGAACAAGCGAAAAACACAGCCGAAAAAGATCTCGCCCGGCTAGTAAAGACTTGTCAGCAACTCAGAGAAGCGAATGATATATTGAGCCAGCGGGCACTGGGCGTCTCAGACGAGATTGAGCAAGAGAAACGAAAAATCCAGTCGCAAACCCAGAAAGACATCGAGGATTTACGCAGACAATTGACCGATGGGGACGAGGAAATGGAGAGGGTCCGATCGCGAGAACAGAATCAAAGGCTGCAATTGCTAGACGAGGTGAGACAAAGTTTGTCTGCCATACCGAATATCTACTGATCTCACGCCCTTGATCAGCTCAATTCCGCACAAGAAAAGATTGACAAGCTCAATATGCAGCTCAGAGCCCGCGGTGGCTAGGTGTCTATGCTGGTCGGCATTCTCATTCTTCGTACCATTAAGCCGGGAGGGAGCAACAACTTTGTTATACTCGCCTTGAGTTTGGACCATGCCTTTGCTCTCCGGTCATCGTGGTATTTCATTGCAAGGCCGTCGTGTCGTGCAAAAGGATGGAAGTGCATGATCGGCTGGGACGTTACCTATTATTATATCACCACGCTGTATAAAGTTTTCCGTATACTCTGTATAAAGATCCGTATGATGCGTAGATTGTATCCGTAATAAGCAATGATATACAAGCCATCAACCAGGCCTGTGAAGAGCAACTGTAACGGATATCTTCTACATTTTCGTGTTATATATCTGGCAGAGCAGAAGATAGACAAGCGCGTGTGCGCAAGCCTGGGGATGACACGCGGAGGAGCCGATCACGCTGAGGCACAGCCAAGCGGCGATGGTGACGATGATGCATGTTATCCTCTCTTTATACAAGTGAGCACCGCTTTCCTTGACCTGTGTATTGATCTTCGCAGTCATTGGATTCGATTATTACTCAGTCTTCCATTACTCAACCACTCCGAATCCGCCTTCGTCCAGCGTGCCAATTTGTTTCGCTATCTTCACATTGCTCGGAAGACGTAGCCTTTCGTATCAATACCCGACAGCAGCTCAGCCTTCAGCGGTACCATAGTAGGAAACGACCAGTATGGCTATGGATCAGCAGCTTATCTCGCTTATCAACAAGGCAAGTCGACCGAAGATTCCGTGAGGCGGAATCCGTAGCTGAAACTTGTCATTCGCATAGCTTCAAGATGTGTTCTCCTCCATTGGAGTGAACAATAACATAGTAAGTCATCTCGTCAAGCTGTATGAATGACCTTTCGCTGAAACGACATTGATCTCAGGATTTGCCTCAAATCGCTGTTATCGGATCGCAAAGTAGTGGTAAAAGTAGTGTTTTAGAGGTGAGGTTGACGACTATTTGCAAGCGCTTCCCTGTAGAGGCTGATGACCTGGCTACGCACCTAGAACATTGTTGGAAGGGACTTCTTGCCCCGAGGAACGGGTATTGTTACCCGTCGACCACTTGTAAGTTCAGCCGGTTCACTGTTGATGTGCCCACCTGACGCTTTCTGCTGAATTCCTGGCAGATCCTGCAACTTATCCACCGAAATCCGACTAGCAAGCCAAATGGTACCGATAAGGACAAGCCTGGTATGTGAACCAGTCCGAAGAAAGGTGACTGCGCTCGAAGACTTATTCAATTATCTACCTCCAGAGGAAAAGGGTTCAAACGAGAACAATGCCGATGAATGGGGAGAATTCTTGCATCTTCCGGGACAAAAGTTCCACGACTTCAGCAAGATCCGAGAAGAGATTGTGCGTGATACCGAAAAGATGACGGGAAAGAATGCAGGTAAGAGGCATCAGATTCAACCTGGCTAGCGACCATTAGCGGTATTGACTAACAGCCTGTGTTTCCTTTCCAAAGGCATTTCCCCTAATCCTATCAACTTGCGAATCTTTTCGCCCAATGTCTTGACCCTGACCCTGGTCGACTTGCCCGGTCTCACCAAAGTGCCTGTTGGTGATCAACCGCGAGACATTGAGCGACAGATCAAAGACATGCTCATAAAGTATATCTCAAAGCCGAATGCCATCATCCTCGCCGTCACTGCTGCGAACACCGATTTAGCCAATTCAGACGGTTTGAAGTTGGCACGAGATGTCGACCCAGATGGAACCCGGACAATCGGTGTCCTGACCAAGGTCGATTTGATGTAAGTGCCGAGACACCCCACCCCTAATGACATCCGCTAATTGTAAACTTTGCATCATCAGGGACCAGGGTACCGATGTCGTCGACATTTTGGCTGGCCGAATCATTCCTCTTCGTCTCGGCTACGTCCCGGTTGTCAACCGTGGCCAGCGAGATATCGATCAATCCAAGTCAATCTCTTCGGCATTGGAGAACGAGCGAAACTTTTTCGAAAATCACCCGAGCTACGCTAGCAAGGCTCAGTACTGCGGTACTCCCTACTTGGCACGAAAGCTCAATGTGGTAAGTCTCCGCCTCACACGGAATTTTCTCTTCAACAATGAGCGCTTATTCTGTCCACCCTGCAGATCCTTATGCATCACATTCGAGCGACTTTGCCAGATATCAAATCACGTATTGCACAACAGCTGGCCAAGTACTCCGCAGAGTTAAAAGCTTTAGGAGGCGCCATGGGCGAAACGAACCCAGTGAGTCCCGACTTCGACCCATTGTTAAGCTTGTCTTCTGATCTAGAAAGTATCAAAATATAGGGCTCGGTCGTATTGTCAACCATTACCGAATTCTGCTCCGAGTTTAGGACAACCATCGATGGTAATACCAACGACTTGTCCCTTAACGAATTGTCCGGTGGCGCTCGTATAAGTTTCGTCTTCCACGAGCTGTTCAACAACGGTGTCAAGGGTATCGATCCCTTTGATCAGGTCAAAGATGGCGATATTCGAACAATATTGTACAATTCTTCCGTAAGCAACTATTCCGGTGTTGTCCGTCAAGTCATCGCACTAACGCTTTTGCTGCAGGGTTCTACCCCCTCGCTTTTCGTGGGGACTACCGCTTTTGAGGTCATCGTCAAGCAGCAAATCCGACGTCTTGAAGACCCTTCTATCAAGTGTTGTCAGTTGGTGTATGACGAACTGATCAGGATTCTCGGGCAACTTCTCGTCAAGACGGTATGTGATCTCCTTGCTACGACTACGCACCGCTGTTCCGGTCATCTTACCCGTGCTCTATTTCCTGTATGCAAGACTTCTTTCAAGCGATATCCCGAACTCCGAGACAGATTCAACTCGGTGGTGATCAACTTCTTCAAGGAGTCTATGGTGCCAACGCAGAAACTCGTGTCTGATATGGTAGCGTAAGCCTTAGCGCATACCTGTCGCTAGTCGGGCAGAGACTAACTTCCAGGTTATGACAGAATGCAAGCTTGCTACGTCAACACCACCCATCCTGACTTCCTGAACGGCCACAAGGCTATGCAGATCGTTCAGGATAGACTGAATGCTAATAAGCCTCCCGAGAAGCCTATTGACCCAAAGTCAGGCAAGCTAGCCCCAGGAGTTTTGAACAACGGTCGGGACCTCGATGCAGACTTCAAAAAGGAGGAACCCAGTTTCTTTGGCAGTTTCTTCCACAAAGATAAGACGCCGAAGCGCAAAGGCACACCCATCATGGAGGCTCCTCCCGCCGTGATAAAGCCCGTAGCATCGCTGAACGAGCGTGAAATCATGGAGACAGAAGTTATCAGTAAGTCCTTTCCCCCTAGAATATTGGTGCAGTGCTGAATTACCCTTCAACAATGCAGAACTTTTGATCATGTCGTACTTTGCCGTGGTGAAAGTGAGCAGACATCCGGGAGATGCCCTAACATACACATACTCACCATCATCCTGTCATATAGCGTGAAATGATCGACATGGTACCGAAAGCCATTACTTTGACGCTGGTAAACTTTGCCAAGGAGAATTTGCAGCGGGTGCTCTTGGAACACCTTTACAGTACGTCGTATACCGCTCAAACTGACCGAGTCAAGCATAGCCTTTGTCTTACGTTACTTGACTGCTCTTAGAACCCGAAATTCTGGAAGAATTGCTTAAAGAATCGCCTGATATCGTTGCAAGGCGAAAGGAATGTGTCAAGATGGTCGGAGCCCTCAACCAGGCCGAAGCTATGTAAGTGTATTTTAACATCTTGCGCAGTCAAAAGTTTTGCTGATCACCGCGCGTGTGTCATGAAACAATAGCATTGCCACAGTTTGATCAATCGTCTTGGGTTTGGCAGCTCAGCCCTTTGTATCTTATATGAGAATGTGTTACAAATCTATGCTTCATCATGTCCATGATCGTTAGGCCGAACGACGGAGTGGGGTCTATACATAACACAACTGCCAAACAAGCAACCAAGTCATTATTCTACAACCGACGACGACCGGCTTTGATACGCTTCGAATGCCATTTCTATATCTTCTTGCGTTTCATACGGTATCCTTAAATCGGTAGCCATATCTATACCATGTTCTTGCCTCATGAAATCGAGAACGGCATTCTCGTCCGGATGCGGGATCTCCGAATCTTCTGGCCGTGGGAGAGGAGGTAACACGGTAAATACCTCCCTGGCAGCGTCGACCTCCTGTAGATAGTCGGGCCCCACTAACGCGCGAAGTTTTTCGTTACGATCAAGGATTCCCTCGATAGTGTCATGTTGCTGTATCAGCTTCATTGCTTTGACGGGTCCTACACCTGGAATTCTGGAGCTCGCGTCAGTGCCCAGCAAGACTAGAAAGTCGATGAATTGCTCGGGTGATAGGTTGAAGGCGGACCGCAAGACGTTTCCCTCGACAATCTCTATAGGCTTTGAAGTCGTGGCCATGTTCCGGAGCAGTGGCGCCTCGTATCCCAGAACATCGCTGTCTTCCGTCCCAACAAAGTCCGCTATACCAGCAAGAGCCATCGCTGAAGCTAGACCCTCGGCTTCAAATGGCGGATGTGCCAAAACTACCGGAACGCCCATAACGTGCATGAGTTCCTGGCATTCCTCTAGCTCCCATTTGCTGGGGATTTTGTGACCTCGTTCGTATGTTCTGGAGACATGACGTGCTCGTTCCGCAAGATCGTTGAAATCCTTGCTGAATTCCGTTATTTGTGACTGATCATAGGCATTGGAACGCATTGCTTGGTCAACGTCTTGTAGCCGAAGATCTTCCTCGGAAGTCAAAGCCATCTGTCGAGGACTTTCTGTGTAGTCTCTGTCCGGCTCGACTAGCGCTCGCTTTATCTCCACCTCTTCCACAATATCGTCGGCAGCGACATCTGCCAGAGTGGCGATTCCAGCTTCAGAGTCGTTGGCCAAGGCGATCGTGTCATCAATGCTAGAGGACACATTGATATCGTGTTCCTCCGCTTGGGTTTCAGTCGGAGCGTGGTTGATGGCGGTTGTTCCGGCTTCAATGTCTACTGTCCCGGACGTTTCAGCTTCGGTAAAGCTGACCGGTGCAGTCAAGCTGTCTTGGCGAGGCGTCGTGTCTGGGTCCTCTACGTCGGCCTGACGCTGAGCTTCTGCGCCTAATAGCCGTCTGATATCGTTATCCTTGATAACATGTCCCTCCGCGCCGGTGGTCGCGGTACTTTCGGACAAAACTGCGGGAGCTTCCGAATGGCTAGCGGGTGTCTTCCGAGATCCATCTTCAAGGGTGTTTTCGCCCGGTGCATTGACCTCTGATTGAGCTTTGGCCTCCTCTCTGGAATGTTGGTGTTGGGCATGACCCTCGATCGCCTTAAACCTGTCAAGAATTGTCGTGTCTTCAACTTCGTGGCTACCATTGTCTTTCACTGTCAATGTCTGACTTTCGGTTTGAGTTGTCGCCTGCGCCGAGCTATCTTCAATAGGGATCTCGCCTTCACTCTCCATTCCCGCTTCAGCTTGGCTTTCATCCCCCTCGTCCAACATTCGGCGCCTAATGCCCTTACTTGGTCGACTACTAGATTGAACTTGTTGTATGAGGCTCTCTATCTCTTTCGACAGAGACGAGAGTGCATCATCGGCGTTTACCTGATTCGCAGAGTCGTTAGCGTAGGGTAATGACATGGTCGAGCAAGCGAGAGAAACGTACCGATTGTCTACTGGCTTCCTTCTGCAATCTCGGAACGTTTCCCAACAGCCTTCGGATCTTGTCTAACCTGACCTGTCTTTGATCCTCATGCAACACCCTGGACATGTTGAGCTGCCTAGAGAGTTCTCGACGCGCGTGCTCCTTCATCTTCCATGGTCGTTCGCCCTTGACGTCCCACACTGTAATCGGTTTCACTCCAGCCTTGCGCATTGTATTGATCAAGCTGTACATGATTCCATTGTCCATCAGTCCTTTCACTGACGCTCGTATACTGAAGGTTGCTTACGCATGCCACCCAATAATCATTCGCTTGTCCTCCAGCTCCTGGCCTCCCGCAGCGAAGAAGAACCGGCTTGTCAATAACGGACCATCGATTGCTACCGTTCGACCCTGTAGTTCCGGAGAGAGCCATCGCTTCGGAACTTGCTTGATGAGTTCGGGACTGTCAGTTGTGGGTGAGTAATACAGTAGGACAAGACGATAGGATAGTAAGGCGCTTACTGTGTTTTCTTGATATATGAGACGAGACCCTTGATCCCCATGGCGATGCGTTACCTTCTAGGGGTCCTGCATGTTCATGTCGTCTACAAAGAGGGAGAGTACAGAGTTGTTGACAAAGGAGGAGCATTGCTGACCAAGAGTGATAAATGCATAAAATAATTAATTTGGTGTGTTTCAGAATCACCTCCTTGAAACGATTCGATCACAGATTCGATCGAACTGTCTTAACTGTCTTACAATTCAACATCCCCTGGCCCTCCTTCTCCTACACTTGGTACTCCGAATGTTCTCAGGTGTGCACACTTCTGCCCTTAGTTTACGTCTCTTCAGGGTGTCTCAATGGGCCCTCTCAGGAATCTTAATCCGAATGAACACAAATTCTTTTTATGGATACAGTATAATATCGACTCCGACCCGCTGGAGCCATGGACAGTCAATCATATGTTGTGTGCGGTCTTGACTTCAATCATATGTTGTGTGGGCGGTCTTAACTTTTGCAAGTTTTCTCTACTCAAACTTGTCGTCTTGTTCCCCGCACGGAAGATGGCGGAGGACGGGTCGATCCCCGTGCAACTGAAATTACGGGTGTGGAAACCGCTCTCTGCGACGTTCTCGATAGTACACCTTCCCCGCGTGCAGTAGAAGATGGACCGATAGGTCGAGCCATTGAGGAGGAGCGACCATTGACCGTCATGCTGAGCTCGGGATTGCGAAGCCGGGTTCCAAACTTGGCTTGCGAATTGATCATTTCGGTTGGTGATCGTGCTCGCAATGGCAAGCTGCCTTTGGCGGTCGCTCTTGACGACACGCGAGCCGTTCGTGGTGCTGGGACGGTTTTCTTTGGAGAATCCGGTAGGCTTGTGGCTTGTAACGGGACCACATCGTCGGTGTCACTTGCAGACGTCGTTGGCTGTGGTTTTGTAGAAGCGCGACGGCGAGGGGCAACTGCACCTAGAATGAAATCCATCTGTTCGCTATCATCCGAATCGGATTCCTCGCTGCTTTCCTCTTTGATACTCTCGGGATGTGACATGGCCGATTCACCTGATGTCGATGGTCGTCTCTCGGATCTGCAAAAATCACGACGCACGGAGCAGCTACATCAGAACTGACCAGTTCGGCGAAGCAGAAAATGACCCAAGCGCTCGCTTACCTTGTGTTATCAGAGGTAACATTCGGTTGATCCTGCATTTCAGTATGCCATTCTTTGATACTGACGAACTTTCGATATACGTTGATCAGCTCGTTGGCCGCATCTACCGGGAACCAAATGTGCTAGCTTACTTTATAGAGATTTCGAGGCTCAATTTGACGACTTCGCCTCCCTGATCTCATGGCTTTGCTTTTGACGTGAGTACGTCCCTCATCATTACCTTTGCCTATCCGGCTGTACACAGGCAGACTCGTACTTCCAATTTTCTCGCAAATCAGAGTGACGTCGGAGAAGGTCCTATCAAATTATCAGGTATCAACCATGACGCCGCACGAACAACAAGAAGCTGGTGGATCTTACACCTTCCAAAGATCCACAGGGTCATTTCCTCGCATCAGGTCACTCAACCGCCTCAAAGATCGTCTGTTCGTGTTTTCGGGGCCGAGACTGGAGCGTGCCACATCCGCTGTTGGGGTTTCACCGATAGACACCCTCATTGATCTAGGAAGCGACAATGTCTGTACGCTCCGCCAAGCTCAGTTTTAGCAAGCTTCAGAGTTAACAGTTCGAAACACAGGTGACTTACCGGGTCGCGTTCTAACCCTTCTATGCGCGCCAATGTGTCTCTAGTCCTTTCCCTCTCGTCCTCGTTCGCTTTCTCGTCCTCTAAAGACCGAACTATACCGTCAACCTCACTCAGAAGACTCATGCATGAGTCATATTCAGACAGGGTAGCGTCGGTATTCTGATGACTTTCATTTCAGCTTGCAACTCGCGGCATACTGAAAAACTGTTGAAAGGCTCACATATAGCAAATTCTGAAAGAGCAGAGGATATTTCAGTAGTCGCTGGAACGGTTTGCTTAATGAGATCGCTAATCCTGTTTCTCCCTTGTCGTCTGCCGTTTGGTTCAGTGCCTGTAAATCGATGTGCATCAGCCTAGTTCGACGCCTGATTCAACCGGCTTACCGGCTACTTACTTGAATTGCAGAACCAGCTGCTGCCAGGCTGTCGGCATCAACGTCATTCGCCTTCTTCTTGTTGGATTCAAAGGCGGTTTGACAATCGTCCAGTTGCTGTATTGCTCGTTCCAGGTGTATCACGAATTTGCTGTACTCTTGGAATAAATGTGACTATGGGTTCATCATCGGGAGAAGGCGAAATGAGTACAAAAGGGTGTACGGACAACGACTGGAAGCAAGACCTTACATGTTCGATAAAGATATCTGCCAAACCTCTTACAAGAGGATACTGATCATCATACCGTTTCCTTAAGGCATCACTCAGCGCGATGTGACCCTTTAGAATAGAATCTCGGGTGACCTCGAGCACAATTCGCAAATCTTCAGGCAGATTTACAGAATGAGATTCGGCCGTCTCGGTGGCCAAACCTCCTGTAGAACTACGCTTCCGGGTAGCTGAAAACCTTCGCGGCCAACGATCCGGTGGATTCGCAGATTCTGACGAGATCGTGGGCTTGAGAGATTGGCTGGATATGGGACGCTTTGATATGCGTTCTCGAATAGCGTGATCTTGCGGCGGCCGCGATGGGAGGGGTGGAAGCGGTAAAGGAGGAAGGGACTTGTGGGCGTAGCTTTTGTTGTCAATCGGTTGGTCGGATTCTTCGGCTGATGGCTGTCCTCTAGACAGATGATGGTACGTGCGTTTAATCCGGATCGTTGCATCCAGATCTTCTTCTTCATGCACTTTTGATCGTGGAGGGGAACTGGGATGATGATCATTGCTGACATCTTGATGAATAATCAATGGCGGTAACAAACCTCCTATGGGAGTGGCTGAACGGCTGGTGGCGAAATGAGCAGCGATGGGGAGACGATCAAGGTCGACTGCTGTTGTTTCCGACCGTGAGACCGATCTTGATCCAAGCTTCGAGAATTCTATATTCGGTGACGTCAACGATGATGTGGATTCACTGTGCCGTGACCATGTTGGGGATAGGGGATCCGGCAACAATGAAAGCCGAACATCCGCTGGCAGCGGTATAAGCTTGTCGATGAAGGTTTCTTTCATTTTGATCAAGTCGAGTACGTATCTACACAGAAGACATGGAGGCAGTAACGGGTTAGATACCCTTAGACACCGACACCAAGCCTTAAAGATCACTCACCTCTCCTCGCTGCTGACAATCTCAAACAAGACCTCCTGTCGAGTCCGTTCCTGAGCACTCAGATTCGCAACCAGATCCACTTCCGTCATGCCCGTCCAGCTTTGTCGGCTCTTGCAGTACTCTTGATCTTCACCCGATACCATAGACTGTTGAGACCGCGTGCTCACGGGTGATAAAGCGCCACTCAGGGAGCGTGATCCGAATCTGCTATTGAGGCTAGAGCTTGCTGAATCTTTACGGTGGAGCGTTTCGGCCGGTTTCTGGTTGCTCTTCTCTCCGGCGGTTGGACCTTGTGACGTTCTCCCCAGCCATCTTCGCGCGAGAGACTTTCCTGTGGTAGCTGTTGTCGAGGAAGCCGTGAATGTGCCGTCGGTATCTTCAGTGGGTGTCGGTTTTATTGGCACTGGAGCGGCATCAACAATTGATGGCCTCGCTGGATTTGTAAAGCTGGAGGTCGAACATTCCTCTCGTTCAGGTTCGCGAAGCAAGCTGTTTTCCAAAGACGATGCCACAAGATCACCGGAAGGGGTTACTGGACGAGTGGTGTCTGCCGGTACATAGAGCGACGCCGAGCGATTGAATATCGGAGTGTCGTGTGGAGTTGACAGTAGGTGTACTGAAGCTGGCCGAGCAGGTCTAATTGGCGCCTTTACAGGTCTCCCTTTCGCGGCAGACGCCGACCCGCTAGATTGCCGTGATTGTAACGTCTTCCCTCCATTAGTACGGGATAGACTGCTGAATCCCTGAGCAAACTTTCGAACTTGATTTGGACCGGTGTTTTCTTTTCCCTTGTCTTGTTCATCATGAACGTCTTTCGACTTCAATCGCGAGAAGATCGCCTTCATTGTTTGTCGTGATCACAGTCTCCTTCAGACCCTCTGTTGTGAGTCGCTCGCTCTCGTCGGGACGTACCGAAGTCGATGAGTGGTTGAGATACTACCTGCCCGACGCCAGACTTGCATAGAGCTGCAGCTGAACACGAGGTAACATGGACAAGAACGGAATTGCCTGGGAGTCTGTGCTGTCGTAGTAGTTGTCCTTCGGAGATTTTGATGGGAAACGGGCTACAAGATCACATGATGGACGTCCTGAAACCCATCTCGAGTTGGTTCGACATCTGAAACACTCAGGGGCACGACCGACGACCGCGTTAGGTAAGCGGGCGGAAGCAGATCACCGCTGGAGAGCCCGTCAGCATTATTGTGCTCATTATTGGTTGGGCACGTCTGCTTGTGACAACCAATACGTCAACGATGTCCATTCAGGGCCGTACATAGGGTCCGATACACGAGTACAACAGATCCAGAATGGTAGTAATACAGAATCGTTACACATGTTGAGAAATATGGAGAAAGAGAAGTGGTTGCTGGCCTTGAAGTCGAGTAATCGTACAAAGACGGTAACTTCCCTAGTCATCTTATCCTAAGGACTAAGGACCAGACGGAGTCGTCGTCGGACTCTCCAACCCGATCCACGAACCATCCATCCCCACATACCCACTCCCACTAAGACTATCCACCCCACTTCCCGTTCCCAACCCCGTATGCACGCTACTCTCAAACTCGCTTGAATCCCCCTCTGCCCGATCCGATCCCGATGAATCGGGAAGAGAAGAGGTGGAGGGTGTGAATGAGGTGGCGGCGCCGGCAGCGCCGGCGGCGGTCGCACGTTGTGCTTGCTGAGGGTGTACGTTGGCATTCATGTTGTTGCTGGTAAATGTGGTGGAGCTGCTGTTGGACGTTGATGCTGATGAGGCTGCAGAGGCGTTGAGTCGCGATATTGACGGAAAAATCAAGGCCAGGTCGGTCCGTCTGAAGAGAAAGGCGATCAGGCCTGCGGGCAAGAAGGAGGATAAGAAGGAAGGCAGTAGTGCTGATGTAATCCAATTACCATCCGTCAACACATGTACCGCTTTCTATTTGTTGCAACGCGACGAAAACTCACTCTGACTGCCGATATTGTACGAGCCAGAATGCTTGTACTTGACAATCCTCAATAATTTCTGCTCTACCACTTTCCACTCCCTTGAATCCTGTCCAATCCCAATGAATCCCAATACCATCCTAAAACCAGTCCATATTGGACTCAAGAATCGCATCACCCCCGGCTGTGCTTCGCGGCTGGACGATTGGGTAAAAGAATGGGCAACGATACTGGAATAATAGTCGATCTCTCCGATCCCGACGTTGGTGATCTTCATCGAAGGGTGGGTGATACCGACATTCTTGGCTAGCAAGAGGTTGGTAGTCGTTAAAAGCTGTTCGGCAAAGTTTGTGGGAATAGGTAAAAGTCCCATGGTATGATGCAACGTGATAAGCGAAGGCAAATGCGTCCCCGCTGGACTTCCCATGCCTTGTCCATCAAACGGACGTTCAATCACTTGCCCAGCCGAGTTCTTGAGCGGCGGACAAACAAACGATGGAATCGCAGGCAATCTTCCTCCTTGACCAAGCGACGGATCAAGAGACGGATGAAGCGCGTATAGCGAGACGATGGAATGGAGGCTCGCTAGATGGGTTGGTTCTGGCGCGTACGGGTCACCTGGTGGATGGGTGGCTCGTGCGGAGGGTGTGGTGGCGAGTGTTGACGAAGGGTATCGGAGAGTGAGTGATGCCCAGAGTGAACGTTGGAATGGCTCGAGCGACGTAGACTGCATGCAGAAAAGACGTGGTCGGTATCAGACTACGCGATAGACAAATGTAAGGGTTTGTGAGTACTTACGTCGGCTGGATCATACACCAAAACTCTGAAAACCACAGCCAAACCCTTGGCTTTGATCTTTTCGTTGGCTTTTACCTTTCTCTCCAGCTCATCCGCGTCCTTTGCCCTCGGCACTGCCACAAACACGATATAATCGTTGTTGAGGAGAGACAAGACAAGTGGAAGCAGTAGCGCCGGGAAAGGCGTCGGCGAGAGGATGAGAACAGCGTCCTTGAGCATGCCATCAATTTTGCGTCCTTTGAGTCTTTCAGCTCGCCTCTGAGCGAATGACAAGTGGCTGGAAGTTCCACCACGCAAGCCGGCAAGGAAAGACGGTCCCGATCCCTTGCCGGTTCCTAGCTTGTAGCCATCCTTATCTGCAGACGACTGTCGGATGTTAATCAACCTTTTGCCGGCTACACGTAAAAACGAGTTTTCATCTTGCAGTGAATATCCAATACGGATTCCGAGCGCGGTGATCCCCACGACGCCAGTCGCAACGACGTAAGGATGCTCTGCAGTATACTTTGACAACCTCTCATAAAACGATGGAGGTGGAGGAGGCAAAGGTGGTCGTGCTGGAACGGATATCACCCTCGGCGTTTCTTCATTGTCTAGAAAATCTAGAAACGGGGGTAGGTGAATCCTGATCGGTGGAATGGCGTTAACGGCCTCGTCTAGGACGTAGTGCGAAAAAGTTCCTATCAGCTTGTCATCATCTTATCAACCAACGCAAAACGTGCAACTCACAAATTTCGCCCATCAATTTGTCTACGGAATCGAGCATCCTATGCGGCAAGTCATGCAGGTTTGGGGGCACGGTATCTTCGTATAGCTCCCTGATGACACTGCTAATTCCGGAAGGTATATTTGGGTAATTGGGATCCATGGGTGCTGTATGATGGGAAATGATGGCACCACGTATAGCTGCCTGCCTGATGAAATGTAGAAGGAATATAGAGAGAGAGTAGAAACGAAAAGGGCAATCAGCAACGCTTGGCTGGTCAGCCGGCATTCATCCAAAGTGTATTCGTCATCAGAGAGAGCCAACTCTGGCCAGAAAAGCTGCTCTCGATCGTTTCAGACTAAATTGCCATGCACATTATTGAATGAACGCTTTCAGTATCCCTTATTGAGGCAAAACTCATTCATTATTGTACAGGTAATAGGAGCAGTTCACCGCTACACTTTACTCGTTGCCACCAAGTATGCACCGTACACCCCGTCTCTTCAGTCCGATCCTGACACAGAGGATAGCCTCCGCGTATGGAAAACCAGCAACCAGTTTCAAGCAGTCAACAACATCACCGATCAATGCATGCTCGTCCTGTATAGCTAGTCATCGAATGGCGTCTACCGCCACGGCTGCGGCCAAGACCCCAGCAACGACAGGCGTAACGAAAGCGCCGTATTCCCGATACAAGAGTACTCCGATTCCAACCACTGGTGGACCGATCAAAAGAGTCATCAAGTCTGCAACGCCATCGACCAGCGCTGCGACCTCACAAAGCGTAGGTACCAGCCCTACGGCGGCTAAGGATTCTTCCTCCTCTACGGCCCAAGTTCCCGACCCTTCGTTCCCGGTTCCTCAACCTGCCGCTCTCCTCCCGGACTATGCCGCCCTCGCTCCACCCCGTGATCTTCCTCCACCAGGCAAGAAACCCGCCGCACAAGCAACCTACCTCGCAGAGAATCCCGGATTCGAAACTAGTCCCGCTGCCGCCGAGACGATATCCTGGGAAACGAGTTTCCATGGCCTCAGTGCAAAGCCGTATGAGAGGGAGGTGGCGCAGATCTTGATGCGGCCGTTGGGTGTCAAGGATATCGAGATTAAACCAGGTGCGTCATCGTGCCGGGGATAGTTCATGTCATCCATACGCCTCTGGACAAGACTCATTTCTTTTTTCTTCGTGTGTGGGTAGATGGTCTGCTGTATTTACCAGAGATAAAGTATAGGAGAACGTTGAATGAGGCGTTTGGGCCTGGTGGGTGGGGACTTGCACCACGTGGTGAAACAACAATCACCGAGAGACTCGTCAGTC
This sequence comes from Naganishia onofrii, assembly GCA_030039215.1. Lineage (NCBI taxonomy): Eukaryota > Fungi > Basidiomycota > Tremellomycetes > Filobasidiales > Filobasidiaceae > Naganishia > Naganishia onofrii. Next base: position 1,340,655 of record JASBWV010000001.1, read on the forward strand.
GGGAATGGGGTCTCGTTTGTCTTGGTCGGTCAGTACACGCTGTACTCTCTGCCTTGGGAAGTCGCATTGACGAGGACTTTTGTTTGTTCGTCTGAGTAGACTGGCATCCGTGGCAAGAGGTGAACAAGAGTACTTTAACCCCGATGGCGTGCCTACTGCGATTGAAGCTAGTAAATCCAACGCTTTGATGAGGTGCTGCAAGGATCTAGGTATCGCAAGTGAACTATGGTAGGTATCCTCCTTTTCCAGGTTCTCGTAGCTGTATCATCGAGTAGTAACCGCTTCTCGTCTTCCCAGGGATCCCACGTTTATCAAAGATTTCAAGAAAAAGCACTGCGTGGATGTAATGGTCGAACACGTCACTTCGAAGAAAAAGTAGGTCATCGTCGTTGTCGTCGTCTTCCTATAAAGCCAATGCGGGATCTCTAATTCGATGTACTGACCGTTCCCCCTTTGACCCTGCCACAGGCGCAAGTTGTGGCGTAAGAAGGAAGACAAGTTCGAGTATCCGTACAAGGAGTTGTAGGTCTCTTCTGTGGCCATGGTCGCTCGTCGTCAAAGGTTGAAAGTGATAGTTGAACCCATGTCGGAATGGGGATAAGCTCTGCCATAATCAAAACCTATCACTCATGCTCTCGTTGTAAATTAGCTATCCTTGTGAATAGTATACACCGTCGCTCGATTGTTGCGGCTCAGTAATCGGCAGCTCAATGATAAGGAGCGCAAGAAACGGTTTCATCGCGGGAAAAAAACGGGAGCGCGAATCGCGACTGACTCTCTTCCTCCTTTAAGGACCGGCGTGCCACCAAGACCTTAAACCTTGACAGCACTGTTTATGAGCACACCGTACCCCTGAATTCTACTCTGGTCTGAAGAAGGTCTCAGGGCTGTGGTAGCATGCGCGTCATCTCTCCCCAACGCAATTTCCTTGTAAATTCCAGCACATAAAGAGATTGACTCGTTGACTCGAAACATAGTACATTGACTCGATCTGAAAGGAGCGAAAGTAGAGCAAACCTGTAATTTGTTGCTCAGAGGAGCTCTCAGAGACTGAGGAGTTTTCCGGGAGGATTTCCTAAACCAGGAACGATGCATAGACATGATAGACAAAGGCTGGCTGGCTTGCTCATGTTTGCTCAAAAAGTAAACAAACAACGAACGTAATACCGGGTGCCTCCGATCAAATCGACGAAATCAAAACAAATGTCGATGTGGTGTGGACGGGGTATTTCCAGTTTCTTGCATGAATACCTTCCGAACCATGAGCGTGTTGTTCTTGTCTGTGAACAACCTCAACGACAACGACCTCCCCTGAAGACCAGGAAACCGCGCCTCCGACAAACAAGTAACGGGGCAAATATTGAGCCGTTGGAAACTTCCAGGCATCATGTCCTCTACCGGTGTCCCGCCGCCCGATGTATACTTGGCTCCCAACTTTGAGCCAAGTGCTTTGAAGGTAAGCTCTTGCGGTGTAACACTATGTATACTCTGTTTCAAAAGGCTGAAAATGTCCGATCCCTGTTCTTAGGTTGCCCAACTTCGGTGAGAAAAGAAATAATAGAGAATATTTGCGAATTCAAGTCGGCTCATTCAGGATAACATCGTTTATAATAGCGGCATTCTCTTCGCCCATCAAGTTACCGTGCCATCCACCGCCAAGAAGGCTGATTTGGTGCAGCTTTTCGAGGATAACGTTCGACCGCGAGCTCAGGTATGTCCTTCCCGCGCAACAGATGCTGCTAATCGCTTCGACTCACGTTGTTGACATTGATGTTTGCTGTTTACAGAAACTCTTGAGCGATGCTTCCAGCGTCAAGCCCTCAAACAAAGGCATTACCGAGATTGGTCACGATGGAGAGCCTATTGCTGTTAGTCGTAAACTCTGCTGCGGTGTTCTATTTGTGCTGATTCGGGGGCGTCAATATATATTTTAGGCTCCCAAAACAGCCAAGAGACCTAGACAATCGCGAGTCAAGAAGACCGTTGTGCCAGAGGTGGAACCTGTATTTGATGATCTTGATCCTGGAGCTGATGGAGAAGCAGAGGACAATGACGCCGAGGTTGTGGAGATCAAGCAGATGGTAAGTTCAGATGGTGCGCGACCCCTAGGGCCGCATATGTACCCTAAATAACATCCAAATTCTAGCCGAGGAGAACGACCCGAAGGTCTGTTGCCGCATCGAGCTCTCCCCCGTTCGAGGCGGTACCTATATCATTACCAGCTACTACGCGGAAGTCCCGAAAATCAACAGTCAATCTCGCTCCACCGCTCAATTACGACTCACCTATTCAAGACAACGTACAAGTTTCGGTACCTAGCACTGTCCCAAGGACCACAAAGAAGAAGCCAAGTGTCGGAATATTACGAGAAGAAAGTGAGCCAGAGGACGAGAAGACAAAGGGAAACTCCAAGGCGGGAAAGATCGATGTCGAGGTGGGTGAAAATCGTGCCCTTTTCTCGACACAGAACCGTTGACGCATGTTGGAATTACATAGACTGCCGCCCCCGATGTGACTCGGCACTCCAAGGCTCGCAAATCGGTCATGCTGCAAGAAGACCGAGATGTTGAGGGAAATAGCGGCAACTTTTCGGATTTCAATCCTTTCCAATCCGGCGGGGAGAATAGTCCGCAAATGGGGGTTGCAGAGCAAGTGCGACTGAGGAAGAAGCGACAGGTACGAAATCTGTCAGTCGGTACCCCGGCATCGCAGGCTAACGGATTACTTGTGATCCCCTAGACTCTAGGTGGAGCTACGACTTCCGGCACACCTTCCCGAGCAAACAGGCGGAGGTCTGAACCGGGCCAGGGGCACATGTTCCACAATTCCGTGACTGACGCATCACCGGAAAAGGTATCAACGAGGGCTCGCGCGGCTGCGGAATCGGGTGTCACTCCTCCTTCGTTGAAAAAGTTCCAGCCCGAGCTTGGTCAAATGCGCTCACCTCCCGATGAATGGAAGAAGAGCCGGCTATCCAATGTTGCTGCTCAGTCCGGCGATGAGCTCAAGGATGAGGACGATCAGCCAGATCTCGCGGAGGATTTCGGTGACAACATCGACCTGGCGAAATATGAGCAGCACAACAAGCTCGTTTCGGAACGTATATCCGGTAGAACCAGATCGAGTCTAGCCAAGATGGGCGACAATGGTGATTCGCAAAGATTAGTGGCACAGCGAGTGCCTTCCACAGAAGACACGGCGGCAGCCAACGATTCGGTATCAGTCGTGCACAGCACTGAAGAAGTCGCGACCTCTCAGGCTTTGATCAAGCCGACTGTGGATTCCTCCTCCACGAAACACCTTTCGCAAATCCTGATCATCCTGCTTGTCTCCATTCTTACACCAGTCCTTCGGTCGTGGCAGGCGCAGTCTACTCAGATTGGTTACTGCGATACTGGTATCAATCTCAATAATCGTTTGATACAGGACCGGCGTGAAAAGACAAAGAAGATTGACTGCAAGAGTCACAAGATCGATGATCCCGAATTTGCTTGCCAGATTGATCAAGAATCCTTTTTTGACATCTTGGGCATCGCGCCTGATAGCTGTACACCTTGCCCTGAGCATGCTGTTTGCCAAAATGGTGAATTGCTACGATGCCAACAGGGCTATCAGCTTGTGCCCGATTGGCGTCAAACCGAGTTGACCAAGTATCTGCTGGACGGCTTGCCCGTCACTGGCCCGATCGCCTTCCCGCCTAGCTGTCAGATTGACTTCAAGCGAAAGGCATTGAGTGCGAGAATCGCCAAGGAGATTGAATCGGACTTGGCAAAACGTCATGGGGATGTCATTTGTTCTCAGAGCGTATGGAGTAGCGATCTCTTCGACGATGGATTGGATATAATCCGAGATGGAATGTCTGAGCAAGAATTGAAGGAGTCGTTATTCGCAAAAGTAAGTGTTCGCGATCGAATTGATAAAGAAGCATGCACTCAAAGATCATCTTTCTTCAATTCATCAGATGAAACTTTCCAAGGAGGATTTTGAAGAACAATTCAACATCGCTGTTAAGGATCTTCTTGCGTATGACAATATCGGAATCGCCCTTGACAAGTAAGTTTGACTAGTAAAGGGCTAGTGATCAAACATATGCTTACGTATGTCCACAAAGCGGCACAACCTACTACGCGGCTACCCGATCTGTTATTCCTACTTCTTGTGCGCTAAAGATCAGGACTGCGAAAGAAACGAAACAGCATAAAAAGGAGATTGGACGTAAGTAGGCGAACCAAATTATGCGACTCTGCTGATATGCTTATTTCCTCAATCCTACAGTGCTCGGCTTCGTCAGCGCATTGACCCTGCTCTTGCAAAATCGATACAAGCAGAAGAAGGCGGAAGACATCCAAGTCAAGGAATTGGTTGCAATCTCGCTTGCCAAACTACAGGACAGGGTCAGTTGCGATGTTTTCGAGCTTCTGCAAACAGCTGATCGGGTCTTTGTCCTTGATAGAAACACCTTCACTTTACGGAGCCAGAAGTAGCTCCTGAGCCGTATTTACGACCGGATCAAATGCGTGATGATGTACTGATTCTCGTGCCGCAAGCTCAGCGCAAGCATCTTTGGGCGCGAGTACAAGGCATTGTTGAAAGCAACGCCAATGTGCAAATTGATGAACAAGAAGTATTCGGGGATGTATGGAAGGTATGTTTATCAAGTTTGGCATATTAGGTCCAGGTGCTAAAGTTACCCGTCGATTCTAGACTTGGGAATGGGTGGGAAGCACAAGAAAGGACTTGCAGGAACGAAGCATGTTCCCTGTGGCGTAATATAATCGAGGCGTTCGCCTGAGAGTGTAATTCTGCGAGATGTATAATTTAATTCCAGCTAAGTTGTGGCCATGAATAGGAGTATCAATAATAATGGACCGCAACGAAGATCCAGTATTGTATGCATTGAGACGCATCTAATTCTTGAGATTATATATGTCTTAATCATATGTGGAGTGCTTCGGAAGAACACGTAGACTAAAATCTACGTCAAATTCATGACGATTACTCCATCACCCTTCATGTCGCTTCGTCTTGAGATGTCTTTGCATGGCATCCTTTCTATTATGGGACAAGAGGATTAGTTCAATGTTTCTTCTAGATACCTACACGCGAAACGCACCGAGAAAAGATCTGACCGCAGTTCGGGTAGGGACAAGGCCAAGAGCACTGCGGCCTGCCAAACTCTATCCACAGTTTGGCGAGGCTTTCGTTGAGCTTTCCCGCTTCTACAGCACGACCTTCATTTCGAGCGTGGATCGTTTCTCGATGACGCGCGAGATCGTATGTTCGATGGAAATGTGAAGTGCATTTTTCAAAGGGCTAGCAAGGGAATCGACATCAGAAAAGCGACGCACCGCTTGATCTCCAAGACTTACCGGAAGGGGTTCAACATAGTCACAAAATACGTCGCCATCTTCTGCAGGCGCGCTCTTTCTCTTCTTTCTCACGACCGTACCATCCTTCTTTGTACGAGTGACCGTTGTCGCTGCCTCTCCCGAGCTGTTTGGCTTATCATCGCTTGACTTCGGGAATTTACGCTTTGCAGGTGGCCGAACCGCTTTTCCGCCAGGGAAAGGTCCTGCCGCATTCGTCGCATCCTGGTAGCCATCTTCGGATTCCAGAGATCTATCGTCGTCATCCTCGTCATCATCATCGTCGTCGTCGTCCTCCTCACTCTCCTGGCCTGCCTTGCCGTTACCATGATTTCGATCTGCTTCACCTGATGCGCGCCTGGCTTGACCCGTAGGTAGCGCATTGGTCTCCAGCTTCTTGTCAACTTTTTCAGGTTTCCTCCGCTGTCGATCATCATCTTCATCCGACTCGTCATCACGTCCGCCATTCCCGTATCCAATACCCCCGACCGTGATACTTCCGGCCCGATACCTAGCCCACTCGTCGTCGGTCTGTGACCCCTGCCCTTCTTGGCTCCCACTAGTACCTTGATCTCCGTTCCGGGTGTCACTATCCGTCGTATCCTGCTGTTGATCACCCTCCTCGCTCACTGCCGTCGCTTGACTGTTGGTTGCACTGATAAATGGACTCTTGCTCCTAAATCTCCAGCCACTGCCTTTGTCCCCACGTTTCGCCGTGCGTGCTTCGTCCCCGGACTCACCAGACGAGCTGCTGGTCGGACTCATGGGCGGGAAAACAGGGGCGGAAGCTGGATTTTGAAACGTGAACTTGGACGATGACGATGTGGCTGCATTCGACGGTTGCAATCCAGTAGTAGGACGAACTTTGGTAACGCTCGAAAGAGGAGGGAACAAGGGTCCACCAGCAGCTGTGGTTCCGGAAGGTCCAACACCTCCCATCCTCGGGCTAGCATGGACTGGTCCACCACGCGGTGTCGCAGGCGTTCCATTTCCGAATCTCGGTGAGTCCAACCCGGCTTGTTGATTTTGCCCTGATCGATCAGACGCACGCAACGACGTGTCAGGCAAGATCATTGGCGACGACAAGTCTTCTTCTTCAGATGATGTGCTCATGAACGAATCCGCCGTCGATTGCCTCAGCAGCGGTCGTTGCTGTTGTTGCTGACTTCCTGGAATACCGCCTATCGAGCGGGTGAACGAACCGGAGATAGTATCCGCACCAGGCCCACCACTTGGTGAATCCAACATCGGCGTCCCATCCGGCTTGATTCTCGGTGGTGCTTGTCCACTTCCCAGTGGTCCAGACGGCATACCAGCAAACGACTGGTGAATCTGTGCGAGCGGTGATGTACCCGTTTGATTTTCAGCAGCACCGCCAGCGCCTGATCGTGGCGTGTAATTGTATGCAAAGGCATTAGTATTCTGTTGTCCTTGCATTTTACGATATTGCTGCTGTGACTGCTGTGCAATTGGACCAGCAGCTACAGGCGGAATGACTTTGCTCATTGGAGGGAACAGACTCTGCTGAGGCATCATAGATCCCGATGCATTTGGCGATGTACCTGCCGGAATAAAGGTCTCATCACTCGCGACACTCAATGTCGGACTGGCTTCTGCATTACCGCCTCGATTCTTTAGCAGCGGCGAGAGCTGAGGAAGGACAGGATGATGGTATTGCGCCATGGCAGGATCGGGAAAGGAAATGCTTCCTTGCGGGTGCTTGGAGATATGTTGCGGATCAGACGCAGAGAGGTAGTAACGTCCCAACGCTGAAGGTGTACCACTCGTCGCCTGTTTTGCTTGGCCGGAAATAACGTTCTTTGGCGTTCCTGAAGGACCGCTTGGAGATCCGGAAACAGGTGCGGCAGCAGCTGCCGCCAGAGAAGCTTGTTTTCTCAGTTGATCAGGCGGAGACGTCGCGAGATGTGGATACTGCGCATGATGTTGGAACGCATTGCCTGGAATTGCTTTGGGTGTGCTCACACCCAGTGCAGGGATGAGGTTGTGCAGCGATGTCTGTGGCTGCTGCTTGAACGGCAGATCGTCCAGCGTCGGAACGACAGGCGAATCCGATTGCAATGGCAGGGGTTTGTCTCTCGTATCCGCTGTCGGAGTAGTATCTCGTCTGCCAGTAGCAAAATTAGCGAGGAATCACTTTACGCGCGAGAACTAACCACTCACCCTTCTCTCCATTGATAAATATCCGGCTGACTGGGTACATCCTGCTCTGTACCCATTTTACCCAAATCAGCCTGCCCTTGCTCGATCACCTGAGACTCTGGTGTGAATAGGTCTTCTGTCCAGAAAGGGTCCGGATTACCAGCAGCTCCGTCAACCGAGGCATCAAAGTCGTCCATCGCTCCGCCATCAGCGCCGCCAGCCGCAGCAAGGGAAAGGGGCTGACTGGAAGGCATCTCCGGAGAAAACGAGAAAAGATCGTTTGTCCCCGTCGGCGTAGGTGTTTGATCCATCAGCTGCATTTCATTTGCAATAGGGTCTCCACCAGCGCCGTCGTCTGAATCCATATCAGTGCCGAAAACCTCTGTGTGTTTGATCTCTTGCTTGTATTCCTTGTTGTCGATCCTGCCTGCACCGGAACGCAACGTTATCGCGATTCGAAAGCGTGGAAAGCTGCCCTCTCTCTCCGAGGGGAACGGAGTAGTAGTGAACTGCGCCAGCTTGAAAGTCCGGGAAGGATAGTCTCGCGCAATGGGAGAATGGGCTGAGCTAGGGTGGTTAAGGATTTTGTAGGAATTGGCTTTGAATCACTCAACAAGACGAATTCAGACATCATCGCGATTCCCAGTTTGGAATACGTCACGGAAACAGGTGCGCCCGCGGCAACTCGGCCATCCATTCGCGCCCGAACCAAAGGCGCAGCAGCAGTCTTCTGCTTCGCCTGCTCCTCTTGCTTTTACATGGCCAATCCGAGCGAACATTATGAAGGAATCAACGCTCTGCCACCTACTCAACTTCCTCAAAGACCAACAACCCAAGTGAACTGGACTTTGGGTTTTTTCTATTTGCAGACACGGAATGCCATGAAATCTCGATATATGTTTATTATGCTCATTCACTCGGCTTCCCTCCTCTTCATTCCATTTTCTTTTCTTGCCTATGACTTCGTTGGCACCTGCCTTTAGACAGTGCCGTTACCAGCGGGGGCGTTCTTGTCATAATTCTTGTCCCCTCGTTGCTCCTTTGGCTGGATCTTTACCACGCCTGTTCATGATTGCGGAGAAATTCAGTAAAAGCCCCGTCATCGATGAAGATCAGCGACTCACCCTTGGCAGGAGTGTTTGAATAAGTGGTACCGACGACAGGGTTGTTCTGCGGCGGCTCGGCGTTGGGTACCTTAGGCGTGGGTCGGGAAAGGGAGTGAGTTGGTTCTATGGTGTGCTCGGTCGACGACAGAGGGGAACCTCCATCAGGCGATGGAGGCTGGATGGACTCGTCGTCATCAGCGATTTCTAAAGATGAAGCAAAGCGTTGGTATCAGAACGAGAAAAGCTTTATCAAGGGCCTGAAGTGCCGACGTGACCGAAGAAGACAGGTATCTGCGGAACAGATACGCAGCTCGGAAAGGTCGGTCCTCCCTCCGGAATGCTTTTGACCGCGCTTGAAAAAGAGAACAACTTGCGATTCGCTCGGCTCGACCGAGTAAAGATGCTGCATTACCACCTGGTAGGCCCTTTCAGACATGCGTTCAACGCCTTGAACGACTCCAAAAGCGGAAACACTGCCCTTCGCAACCCTTGCATTCTTTCATCTCGACTCGTGAGTCCAACTCACCTTCGCCGTAAACATCAGGGTGCTCCTTGAAGCACGCTTGCATCTGCCTAAACTTGTCGATGCAGTCAACACCCTTTGGCTCCTCTGTCGAGTGGACAAAGCACGAGAATGCAGCCTTGAAATCCTCGCCGCATGGTCCGTGGGCCATACCGCCGAGACAAGGGCAGTCCCAGTTGATTTCACCGGTTTCCTCGTTGTACGCCGTTTGTGTGGTATCGGCTTCCGCTTCGGCGAGCTTGTCTTGAACAAGGTGGGCTGCGGCCGAGTCGGTCGCTTCACTGCCGGAAGAAGAGGTGGATTTAGCGGACTTAGGACCGTCGTGTTTCTTGTTATCGATGTGCATCGAGTTGGCCGAAGTAGCTTGGTTGTGGATGGGAGTGTCCGGGGTGGCGCCGTACTGTGCGGCAACTGCAGAGGACGGAGGGAAGCGTTAGCAAGGCGTGCGATGTGCGGATACCATGGAGCCTCTCTCAAGCGTTGCATCAAAAGGCACAGAAAGCACAAAATCCTAGCCAGGCAACGACATCGGATTTCAGGCGTCGTCCCGTTCCTCGCAAGCCAAAATCACGAGCGTCGGCTAATAGCAGCGACCTTCACATTAGCGTCGGACAGCCCTCCCTCGTTTTCGGGAACTGAATCGGGCTGCCTCAGGCAACCTTTGAACGCCGAGAACGCTGTAGTTGATTACGAGCGACTTTACTTGAGCTGCCTACGCCGGTCCTCAAAGGAGAGAAAGAGGGTCCTTCGAGCTCGACTCCTGCGGCACTTCTGTCTATGGACTTGATACCGCTTCCGTCCTCCCTCGCCGTAGGGGATCACGCCAACTCACTCTTGTGCCTGTTTGTCTTCAAATCCTCATTGTACTGCTTCTTGTCCGTATCCCAGTTCGCCTGCGAGTTCCATACTCGACGGGACTCTGCGGTTGCTGCTCCGTAACCGATGGCCGAGACGGTTGCGGCGGCGGAAGCGAACAAAACGGAAGGTCGGATGGCGCGTGCGAACATTTTTTGATAGTAGATGTAGGTATAGAGAAACCTCTGGATCGGGATGGCAGACTGGCCGGATCGGTAGGGCTCTATATAGCTCTCTATATATCGACGACGGCTGGAATGTCTGACTGACTGACCGATGTGTCGATTCGTCGATGACGGCGAGGCGGGTTTTCACGGGCTGACTAAGCGCGGATCCAAATTCTACACGTCAAAGGAAAGAAGACAGAGCTAAGACAGCAACGAAACCCTGTATGAGCTTGTCTGAGCGGTAGGTGTGTGGGTAAGCTGGTAGGTGGTAATCGCTTTTAGACAAGCACAGAGGAAAAAGTTATCAGACCAATGCAACCAGGAACGCCTATAGGATTGCTGAGTGCACACGGGTGAAAATATATAAGCTGCCAGAGCAAAAGATAGACCCGCCATATGCACGGCGACTGTCTTGGATCGCCTTCATCTTCGACCGCGTCCAGACAAAGAAAGGCTACGGAAGGCTGTAAACTTATTGCTCAACGCAGAAGAAATCCGACTTTCAAGCATCATTCCGTTATATGTTACGTCTTATAAAATATACAACCGAATTCCAGGTTTCGTTAACAATCGACACGCCAGTACAAATATTTTCCTTCAGTCTTTGCTTTTTGCTAATGTACATTTGAGATACAATGCGCTTGTTGGCCATTTATGCGGCCTCCTCGTCACGACCCCTGTACCTCAGTTCGGTGCCGTTCATTGCAGCCAAATCTTTCTGAACTTGAGTAACATGGCCTCGCCACTTTCGGAGATTGACTCGTTCAACGAACCTGCAAACCCCCACGTGTTAGCAATTTCGCAACGAGGGGAATAATCGATCTCGTACTCACATTTCCTGGATCTCGGCAGCGCTTCGCTGCGACGTTTCGGGCATGATAAAGTAGGCGAGAACGGTTCCTCTGTATGCATGGGAATGTCTAGTCAGTGCAAGCCCAGACGATATTGACGACCTGTGTACTTACGGAATACCGAGACAGACGAAAAGCCATACAGCGTTGACAGCCCACTTGGCGACCATGATAGGCACGACAAAGTTGAAGCAGATGGCGAACAGGTTGCAGAAAGCGAGACCCCATCCACTGTACAAAAGGGTTGGCGATCAGCTTGTATCCTTCCCGCCGGTCGAGAGAAGGAACTCACGTTGCTCGGGCCTTGAAGCGCTGTTCAGGACATTCAGTCAAGTATGCATACGAGGTACTGCTCTATGAAGTGGAGGTGAAAGGTGTTAGATCCCTGCATAATGATTCTTGCTGGAGTGCAACACTTGCCTGGAATGTATTGCAGAAGTTTGCGATGACACCGGAAACGACCAAAACAGCCCCAAGTCTGGCGTTCTTGTAATCTTGCGTTCCGATGATACCCATCAAAAGAATACCGACACAAGCGCCGGTGAATCCAAAGAGCGTCATTCGACGTCGACCGATTTTCTCAACGAGCAAGGCATCGCAAATGACAGCCAACATTCCGCAACAACTCAAGATGACGGTAACTATGGCGCCAAGGACCTATAAGTACACGATCTTCTCGGTTGCACACAATGAAGAAGCACTTACCCATGAAAGGATCTTTGTTGCCGGCAAGTTGGAAGAAGTAACTCGAGTAAGAGGAAAAGATAGATAGTCCCACGAATTGCTGGAGGACCTTGGGAAATGAACCGATCAAGAACCGTTTGAGGTTCAAACCCTTGAGCATGGCAAGCGAGCCTTCAGATTTGGAAGCCTTGTCAAACTCTCGTTGGTTTTCAATAGTAGCTTCGATGATAGCAAATTCCGTCTCGACATCATACTGTGGAACGTTGGAAAACTTGGAGGCAAGGATTTTCTTGGCCTGTTCATTCTTGCCCTTGCTGACCAACCACCATGGCGATTCCGGTAAGAAGAAGAAGATGACGGCTGAGAGCCCAATCATGGCGAACTGGGTATAGATCATGTTGCGGAAGTCCATCGGGTGAGTGGTTGCACGAGCTTTGAGGGCGACTGCACCGAACAGGCCTCCGGCAGTAAACCACAAGCTGTAGGCGACAACGAGGAGACCTCGTAGAGTAGTTGGGGCGTGTTCGTTGATGTACTGCCCGAGACAATGGTACATCAGCCTGCATGATCTTTCCAAGTTGACCACCCTTGCTGCTACTCACGACGGGAAGAGTGGCTTGAACGGCACCAATTCCGACACCAGCGATCAATTTGGCGATGGTCCAGTGCCACCAGACTGTGGAAACTGATTCAACAATGACCGACTACATGAAATCGCAAAGTGGGATCAGATCTCGATATAGTCGCATGACATGGCTGATACTCACAATTAGCAACAAGAAGAGAAAGCCGTACATGGCGATCTTTCGGCCGAACCAGTCCGAAATCCACTGGATACTGAATTGACCGATGACCTGACCCGCACTGCATTGCATTTGGCGAGGAGATCAATGAAGTGTGTTGCGGACAAGCGCCCTAGCAAGTGCTTACCTGAAGAGACCCCCCCAAGTGGAAACGTGTTGCGCTGGAATCACATACTTGCCTTTGACGAGTGCACCGAACTGTTTCTTGAAGCCAGCGTTGGCGATGATACTGGCGGAGAGGGTGTTCTGATAGCCATCCGTCGCGGCACAGAAACCAGCAATGGCACAGATCAATACTGTCTTGCGGAAAACCCAGGCGGATTTGGCGATGGGTAGAGCGTCGAGTTCAGATTTGAGCTGGACGTGAGTGTTCTCTTGGGCAATGTCCTCGATGCCAAAGTCTTCGACCTTTTTCTCATCCAACTCGTCCATCGGGGTGGGCATCATAAATTCGTCGTTGCGTTGATGCGACATTGTAAAGGTTTTTAGGTTCGTTCGGTGATTGAGGTTGCTTCGGGACGTTTGCGTTGTCCTTTCACACGAGTTGGGTATATATCCTTCTCATAATATGCTTTGCGGGCAGATGAGGGTCCCCGGGGGTCCCCTCGACAATGCATAGTAACAGTTCCAAGATGGTTTCGGACCGAAGTGATCTTCCCTTGCGGCCAGAGAAGGGATCTGAAAGTTGCTCGCATAGTTATGTCGGACCGGCTCTTACGTCTTCTTGCAACAAGGGTCCGGATCGTGACATAAAAGAGCAAACAAAACTGAGATTCTGTCCTGAGTGGCATTCGATCATCGGAGGCGGTATCCAGAAGGCAAACCGCTACCTAGGGAGGCGAGTGACCAAAGAGATCGAAATGAAGCTTGGTCCACAGAAGATACGTACATGTGGGCAGCGTGGTTGCATCAGAAGACGCCGGTTGAGCTGAGCTGCCCGCTGGCAGCAGTCGCATCAGGACATGCGCAGGAGACAGAGAACATGGCTAAACGGATAGTGAATAATGAAAGCGGATCTGACTGACTTCTGAGTCTTCCTTGCAATATGAAATAGTAGTTTGGTCCCGAGGCTATAACAGAGTCCTTCTCTGGTTCCGCCTTCACCGGCAATTTCACTACGGCTGTCACCGTGGACAATAATCGGTGAATAATTCATAGAATATGATCCTCATCTTACCAGCTCAGCTTGTTTGCACCCTCGTCTAGTATTCAGAAAGCGGGAGCTGCTCGAACGGAAGCATCAAGTGTAGAAGCAGGAGAACTACTTCTGTGGACAGGAAGTCAATTTAGTAAGTTGCCCGTTCATCTTCCGCCGCTGAAGCGGTTGCTTCGCGCTGTCGGTAGGTGCAAGACTAAGACGAAAGCAATTATTACGGGAGGAGTTGCTGAGAGCTTGCGCACATGTCCGCAACAAGTAGTCCCCCTGCTATTGCAGCTGCTATTGCGCCATTGCGCTGATGTTTGGGCATGTTCTCGAGACCGCATGTTCGGACCGAAAACTGCGGATATCGGGACCGGTAAGCCATATCTGCCACGATGAGGACATGAGGAACCTGTTGAGGAATGACGATCACTGAAGTATGGTCCTGCTTTATAGATTGGGTGCCAGAATTATCAGAGGTCGCTGCCGTCATTTGGCGAAGTGACTCTTCGACAACGATCCAATACGTTCCAGCTCAACAATCCCCATCATCCTCATGTCGAAACACTCTTCCACAGGCTCTATGTCGCGGTCGATGTCGTACGAGCGAGTCACTGAATCAGTCAACCACCCTTTGCTCAAGGGTATCACCGACAAGCGGCTTCACCTATTCACCGGTGGCCACTTTGCCAGCCAAAATCTTTCTTCCATCTTAGAGCGCGATCGAATTGACGATGAAGAGCACGTCAAGATGCGGGTCTGGTCTGCGCCGGGAGAGAGTAAGCCTGGCTTCAAGGAAGCAACTCAGGCATTCGTGCCAGGAGAGACGGGGATACAAGAAGGCTCCAAAGAGTATAAGAAGGGAGACCGCTTGGGCCCCAGTTGGACAAACCACTGGGTGCATGTCGAGCTGAACATTCCAGAATCGTTCCAGACAGCCAACGAGCCGGTGATTTGTGAGTAAGGTTTTCCCCCTTGCAAAGTGTTCTGGTCTCACTAATCGTGCCGCCGCGGTTGCCAGTCGAATTTGACCCTGAATGCGAAGCTTTGATATTCACTCCTCAAGGGAAAGCTCTGCATGGTCAGTTCCATGCATACAGAAACGCTATGCCAACCAACATGCTTACCCTACCGCATCCCTAGCCATCACCGGCGGTCCCAATTCGGACAAGGACGGCGTCCCAGGCAATCAAGAGGATCGCCGGGTACAACATGTAATTCCACAAGCAGCGGTTGACGCAGGCAAATACGAGGTGATAATCGAGGTATCATGTAATGGGATGTTTGGTCTGGGTATGAATGGATACCGACATCAGCGTCCAGACGTAAGATCCTGAGAAACATCCCTCGCGAGAAGACTCTGACTTTGACCGTCTTGCAGCCCAACCGCTATTTCAATTTGGCATTTGCCGACATCGTTTTGACCAACTCTGAAGCGGTGAACCTCGAGTTAGACTTTGAAATGGTCCGCCAAGTCGCTCAATCGGCAGACAGAGAACATTCCAGTCTGTCCCATCGAGCGCTGCGAGCCGCCAACGAGATGATGAACGCTTTCCGAGCGAGCAATCACTACAAAACCGAGGAACAGCTAAGTGCAGCCATCGAAAAATGCAGGCGCATCGCCGCAAGGGTTTTAGGCGATATGTCGGAAGAAAGGAGGAAGACATTGTGCACGGCCAGCAGGGAGAGCGGCTCTAATGCCAAGATGTGGGCAATCGGACACTGGTATGTAGATGACACTAGCGTATCGCAACTTTGTGCTGATTCCACATCACGCACCTGGGCAGCCACATTGACACTGCCTGGCTCTGGTCTTACTCGGTCACTCAGCAAAAGATCGCTCGAAGTTGGTCTACGCAGATTGACCTTATGCGCCGTTTCCCCAATCACCAGTTCGCTGCGTCCTCGGCGCAGCAGTATGCTTGGCTTGAGGAGCTCTACCCGGATATCTTCGAGGACGTCACGGAAATGGTCAAAGCAGACAGGTTCATCCCCGTCGGCGGCGCCTGGATCGAACACGATTGCATTTTACCAAGCGGAGAGTCATTATGTAGGCAATACCTTTATGGACAGCGTTACTTCGAAAACAAATTCGGTATGAGGAGCAAGGAAGCCTGGCTACCCGACACTTTCGGCTATGCGTCGCAACTGCCTCAAATTCTACGTCTCGCCGGGATGGAATATTTCTTCACTCAAAAGGTAACTTTCGAGAGGGAAGCGGGAAAGCATGAAGCTGACGGTCTATCATCCGAACAGCTGTCGTGGAACAACATCAACTCGTTCCCACATTCCACATTTAACTGGGTGTCTTTGGACGGAACGCAAGTGCTTGCGCACATGACTCCTGTCAACTCTTATAATTCCCAGTGCAATTAGTAAGGCTCTCATTTTGTCAAGGTGCCATACATGACTAAAATATCACGCCTTTCAGTGTGGAGTTGGTCGACGGCGTCGGTAACAACAAGAATCTCGGAGTGACTGATGAATGTCTCTTGCTCTTTGGTAATGGTGACGGTGGTGGCGGACCGACTCCGCGAATGCTTTCAAAGGTGGGTCTTGCAATGGACGAATGATGTATGTGTATTCGCTCATCGAAATGCGACCGTTAGCTCGAGCGCATCTCTGCCCTTGCAACTGAAAATCCGGGGGTTCCCAACGTGAAGATTGGCAAACCAAGTGAATTCTTCGATTCAATTGCAGCCAAAACCCGACATGGACGAGATCTGGCAACTTGGCGTGGTGAACTATACTTTGAGTTGCATCGAGGGGTAGGTGTAAACATTGTTATCGCATTGAAAATATGGGCTGATGAACTTGCTCACGTTCGTAGACTTACACCAGCCAAGCTGATATCAAACGCGGCAACCGATTCATGGAAAAAGCGCTTCGTGATCTTGAGTATTATGGAACTCTTGCCTCGCTACACGACTCCAGCTACAGATATCCCAAGTAAGGGTCGTGTCTCCGATCTCTTGGGGATTTACCTGATAGTCTGCAATTTGGGATTTATTAAGGGCCGAGCTCGATGCCGCATGGAAGGATACAATGTTAGGGCAGTTCCACGACGTATTACCTGGCACCAGTATTCGTAAGTCCCGTATTCAATCACCCATGTAGCAGGCCTCGGCTGACCGGAGACGCCACATCTTAAGGCAAGGCCATCGATGACACATTGGAAATGTACAAGAAGCAGCTCGCCATCACTGCACCGCTGATCCAGAAAGCACTGGACGTCATCCTTCCGTCCACTTCGACAAGTAACGGACATGCAAACGCCGCCAAGAATAGTACACACATCGCTGCTGCCGATCCCGTACGACTTCGACGTTGCGAAGTGGTCAGCATGGATCATTTCTTTGCAGATGTTGCGCATCTTTCGCGCATCCAATTGCATCCCTCAGGTGCATTCGCCTTGCTCTGCACCGATGAGAGCGGCAATAACCACGTCATCGACAGTCCCGAAGGTAGCTGTGCGCCTAAGGCCTACCAAGAGGGCGACTCTTACATCCTTGAAAATGCCCATTTCCGATTCATCATCTCAAACGGACGTATTACGAGCTTGGTTGACTTGATCGACAGCCGAGAGCTAATAGTCGCCGGTAGCAGCGCAGAAACGGGTGGTCTAATGACTTACGATGACTTCCCCTTGGCATACGACGCTTGGGATGCAGAAATTTATCACCTGGATTGCAGTCACGTCATTGCATTTGACAAGGTCGAGATCAAGGACAATGGGCCTTTAAGAGCGAGTCTACTTGCAACCGCCAAATTTGGGGATAGTACTGTGGTCATGACTGTTAGTGGGAGCGACTCTAAGCTGTGGATTCCGTCTAATACCGTTGCGCTTTTCCCACAGTTCTCTCTTGATGCTGTCATGCCCGATGTAGATCCTTCTGCCAGGTCGTGGATCCGAGTAGAGACTTCAGTCGACTGGCACGAGACCCATACCTTCTTGAAATGCAAGTTGCTCTTTTCTCGAAAATCATAGCAGATGCTAAATATTTCGCCCCTCAGTCGCCCTACCCGTCGACATCCATAGCACCGCCGCTGTTTACGATACACAGTACGGTCTCATTGATCGGCCGACGCATAGGAACACCACCGTCGACCAGGCCAAGTTCGAGGTGGTCGCGCATCGATTCGCTGATTTGAGTGAGACTGGTTACGGAGTCAGTATTGACTTGTTCTTACCGATAATGAGGCTTCGGGCTGATCAGCTCATCCCTGAGTAGATTGCGCTGGTCGCCGATCACAAGTACGGATATGCCGTCGAGGGCAACGTCATGAGGTAGGTTCTATTGAGACAAGCTACCTCGACTTGCGACTGATGCGTCACCTTCGATCATCAGATTATCCCTTCTCCGTTCCTCGACTGCGCCAGATCCCCAGCAAGACATGGGTCACCATGAATTTTCGTTCGCCATCATGCCGCACACTGGACGCCTTGTCGAAAGCACGATCCCCGAGGATGCACTAAGGTTCACCAACCCGCCTATTCGTAAGTCTTCACGTAGGTTTGCCACGGCCGAAACGTGGGCCTTACAAATTGTCTCTCCAGTTCGAGCCGTTGCATCCACAAAGTCGAGCTTGTTGGCCAAGTCTAAGATCACGATCACGGGTCCTCGAAGTCGAGGTATCGTTCTCGACGCCATCAAGCGCGGCGAAGACGATGCTTTCGACGGAAGCGCATCGGAAAAGACGCTTATCCTGCGTCTCTACGAAGGGCTTGGAGGACGCGCTCGAGGACGATTAACATTGTAAGTAGCTGTGCGTCTCTATGTTTGCGGTTGTAGAGGCTGACACATCTGTTGATAAAGTGCCGGCGTTCGCGCCAAGAAGGTTTCATACGTCAACATCCTGGAGGAAGACATGCCTGGATCGGAACGGGATGTCAAGTGGAGTAGTGAGGCGGGATCGCTTGTAGTCGACTTGGATGTGCGAGGTTTTGAGATCAAGACATTGAAGGTGGTGGTAGAGTAGACGGGCACCGTAACAATGTGTATATCGAATATGGACGAGCCATGCATGGGAGAATGGAAATAACAGAATGAAGTCGATATCATCGGGGCACGATAAGAAAGCGTAGTGTGGTAGCGCTTCTACATGGCGTGCACTTGATAGCCATGCCGTAATCACTGTGGTCATATCTATGATTCACTTTTTGTGAGTTTGATACTTTCATGGCTCTGCATCTGGTGGATGTCTACGCCTTGGACTGCCGTACCGGACATGTAGAATCGACACAAGTGATATGCCGACCGAGTGCAAGCGGAGTGAACGACACGATGAAATTGACGTGTATTAACACGCAAGTCTCGTATCAACGCCCAACAGAGTCCCATATCTTCTGATCTTCGCAACCAACAGCTTGATGCCTCCTTGGCTCAGCTCAGATTACAAATCAGTGCCCGGCAACACTACAGTTCAACGTCGTCCAAAGGCAACAATCCATTCAATCCGATAACTCCGCAGAACATTTTGACATATTGCATTGTGGCCCCGCAGACTTTCGTCCTTCCTTAGCACTGCTCATCCTGCATAATCTGGACACGACGTTTGAATTGTTACAGTACAAGCGGGAATATACAACCTTGGAGTAGTGAACGCAGGACAACAACGCCTGTTCAACTTCATCTCAAGAAACAAATCATCCAGACACAACCATGCAGATAGAAGCGCTGCAATCCATGTTCCCAACGGTCGACCGTGCCGTTGTAGTCGCCTTACTCGAGGCGCACACCAAGGACGGCTCAGCAGACTCAGATGCTGTGATGGCTAGAGCCACAGAGGACCTCTTGCAGCTCAGTGATCCGGACTTCACCCCAGAGCATTCAAGACAGGAACACACAGTAGATCCGGTGAGTCACGTCTACTGCTACTTACCCTATAGCGTGTCAGGCTTACCCTCTTCTACTCCTTTGTTAGCACACACAGTCAGCGCTCGATGAAGAATACGCACGATCACTCGCTGCGGCCGAGCATCAGCAACACCAGTCCCTTCCATACCAAGCACGGACGCGACGTCCTCATCCGCAGCACGTCCCCGGAACCGACGACCACCACCAGACCTCAGCTACGTCGGAGGCCGTCTACGGGTACCGAGGAGGTGCAGGAGCAGATCCCGCTTACCCTCCTGCCATGCAGAATCTCGAGGAGAAATTCGAAAAACTCGCCTACGTCGGGAAACAGAAGTTTGATTCCTTGTTGCAGCAGGCAAAGGAAAAGTACCAGGAAGTGTCTGCACCTCAGAACCAGCAGCAGCGTCAGGGGGAAATGGGCCACGGCGGGAATACGGCGCAGGGGCTGGGAGTGGGGTTGGTCAATACTTTGGGTGGGCTCTGGAACGAAGCGTCGGCTGCTGTTGCCGCTCGGACGTCCGGTACTGGTACCGCTAGCTCCAATGCACAGTACGGGCAGGCAGGCGGAAGTAGAGGATGGAATGAGCAGAAAGAAATGGTTGGAAATGGAGTGGGTAATGTCGCGCAGGGGTTAAAGGGTTGGTTTGATGGGGCGAGGACGGCGATAGCACAGTGAGTCATCGCTCGATATCGAGCGAGGGTGATCAAGAGACAGGAGATTGCGGTCGGGATCTGCGGCTGCGGCGCCTATCCGAATCGGAGACTGTCGAACGAGATCTTTGCAACATCGGCTCCCAAGACTACTGCAAGCCTGTCGTACTCGAAAATCTGGATATTCAGATAGTTCAAGGAGCCCTGCGAGTCGAGCCTTGGTTCCGCATTGTCCGGTTTTATACGCTCGTCCTTCTTTCGCGCTTACCTTGACTTCGTATTATAGAAAGACAGCAGGCACCAACACAGAATACCCGTCGCTTGATTCCGCCAGTCCTGCCTCCGGTTCCGCTGGCCAGTCATCGTCAAACAGACGGTGGCAACCAACAGACACCTACGGTGAGTCTGCTCTGGGCCCTTGATCGCTTGCCTTTTCTTATCTTCCACTCTAGAACCCGACGCGCAACCGCGTTCTATCAATGTACACCATTCGTCCTCTTCTGCCTCGTCTGCCTCATCGATTCCATCCACGAGTGACGATGAAGGCGACGAATTGCATGCGCTCGATGTGAAGGACAACACACCGCGCCCAACTTCGCATTTAGCTGGCGCACCGCCTCACGCCGGGTCTGCTGGAGGCGCATTACCGCCACCTGGAAAGATTGATCTATGTACGTATCATGTCCAATTGTCCCTTTCAATGCATCGGGTCTCGTTTGCTGACTTCTCCGCCGCGACTGAATAGCAAAGATAGGCATGCTTCCGAAGAAGCGAGTATCGCTCCTTCCATCTCCGGAGGCAACGACATCGACAGCTACGCTGACCGGTCCCACCACCGCCGCGTCGTCGACTGACCATGCGAATAATGCGGTTGTGCCGGAACGCAGGCGAGTGGATGAAGACGACGAAGAGGAAGAATACACTAAGTGAGTCGTCGACACCTTTTCCTCGTCGTAGTGTTCCTCGAGATATATAGAATGGTATACTGATAGCGACTCTCGCAGGAACCCATTCGAAGAGCGATGAATAGATTATCGTCTACTCTTTCATCATAACTCGCTTTCCAGGACATTCGCTGCTGTAGTCTTGAACACACCTGATCACATCAGGGTAATCTCCCTATAGATCGTATCACGCTCCAGATCGTAGTAGTCTTGCCATTCAATGGTAATTATAGCACCGCTGAGCGGCGCACATATTTGTCCTCCCGCCGCTTGAAACGTCATGTGTTACAAACCAGTGAACGCCATTTCCCCTGCTCATGTGAACTACATAAGCTGCTCGCCTAGAAAAGCGGTTGCGCAATAGTATGGATGATGTACATCGCGAAGCTTAGAACACATATTCTCTTCTGTGTTCAATCACTCCTTCTGCAGACCAACAACATACTACATAACATCTTAAGTAATCATTAAGTTGAGTAACAAGTAATCGAGTAACAGATATAGGTTCTATGTCAGTCAAAAGATATGACGTACTCCTAACTTCTGTGATGCCGAATGGCCAAGCAATTCTTGAAGCGATCATCATATGTTCAGCTTTGTCGGTTGATTCCGCGCCGGATCGGCCAATGCGCAAACGCCAAGAAATATCGGGAGAGCCATCGACCTCATGAGCTACCTCAT
This sequence comes from Naganishia onofrii, assembly GCA_030039215.1. Classification (NCBI taxonomy): domain Eukaryota; kingdom Fungi; phylum Basidiomycota; class Tremellomycetes; order Filobasidiales; family Filobasidiaceae; genus Naganishia; species Naganishia onofrii. The sequence goes on from JASBWV010000001.1 coordinate 1,362,445, forward strand.
GCTGTGAAGGGATAGCCGCAGGGATCCGCCGCCCGGACAGCGTACGGCAATCATGTACGACCTTGTGTGCGGTTCTGATCATTCATTACAGCTTTCAAGGTAGCTTCATTACGTAGGCTGCATTTGCGACGTGTTTGCTTGACCTTTGGGAGCTCATTAAAATTGGACCGACGGAAAGAGAGGGCAAGATACGATGCGAGAGTCGCAGGTTGGAAGGATACTGTCGTAGCTTGTGGATAAACGGGTCATATACCGGCCGTCCTGAGAGGAAGTCCATGATGAGGGGACAGAAGTTGCGCAGTCCAGTAAATCACGTTTCTCACAGATCCGCAGACTGAGGGAAAGGAATACATATCCTTGAACAACAGAACAAGTAATAAAGGCTGAAGACAGTTGCGGGGCTGCAGTAGATCTAACCTCCCGGGCTGGAGCTCGGGCTGGGCACTTCGTAAATGGCTTTCTTTCTCGGAGTTTTAGCTTGACTGTCACCCGCTGGCGGCGGCGTTGCGTGGCTGTACCTCCACATACAGCCCGGCATTTTGCTAGTGCCAGTCTTAGCCAAGATTCGCTATTGACTCAGTTCGAAACGAGAAACGCCGCGCAAAACTTGGAAACGCCAATGGGCTGAAAACAGGCAGAACACGAAAGCAAGACTTCAGATTGATATCGCTAATCGTGGTTCCAAGGCTTCTCAGTTCGCCGTGTTGGCGATATCTTGAAATCTTTGCTGAAATGGATGGCGCCATCGGCCGCCGCCGATTCTTACCAGGGTCAGCTTGCGTGTATGCCCCCTGAATTCTGGAAAACTATCGATTACATCCTTGGCTGACGCATTCTTGTCATGCCCAGTATACTGTAAACCTTCTTCGATGCCGCTCAACGAGCGGCAACCGCACGGGCGCCTTGGCATTGTTGCCGGGATGGATGGCGCTGGGCGGGGGGTCGCGATAACGATTTCAGTTATATAGACGGGTTCCAAAGGTATAGCAGGTCAGGATTGACCTCTCGTCTTACCACTCAACAATTTCAACGCACAAATTTGTCTTGTTTTACCAAGTATAGCAGTACGATCACTGCAACCGTTTCTCTACAATATCGGAATCTGAAAATCTATCAGTAATGGCCACGGAGGGAAAGGATCATCACGACTCACGGGTCAAAGAAACCCGGACTATGGATTCCGAGCGGACCGCAGTGTCGCGGCAGCCTGCCGGGACTCAGGCTGGCAAAAATGGGAAGGATTACGAAGACTCTCCGTTATCTGCCCATGCTCATGTCATGACGGATCGGAGAGTGATGGAGGAGCTAGAAACCAGCGCGGAGAAAGGTCTGAGTTCACAAAAGGCGACAGCGCTTCACCAGCAGTGGGGTGACAATATCCTGGAACCGCCGCCAAAGCCTTCTCCTTGGAAGCTTCTCGGGAGACAAATTCTCAACGCAATGACTATGGTGTTATTAGCTGCTATGGCAGTTTCATTCGGTACGCAGGATTGGATTGAAGCAGGTGTCATCGCGGCTTTAGTGGCTCTGAACGTTACTGTCGGATTCACACAGGTGAGTGTCGAGATTTCGAAATCAAGAAGTTTTGATTGACATTCTGAACGTTGCTCAGGAATGGAAAGCTGAAAAAACAGTCGCTGCACTGGCTAGTGTAGGTGCTCCTGTAGCCCAAGTAGTTCGTGATGGCAGGGAAATAGATTCGAGAGTGGAAGAAGTGGTTCCGTAAGTCGTATAACGTTCAAGGATTCTAGTCAGCAAAAGCTTACTATCTTCTTTGTAGCGGCGACATCATTGTTTTGACTCCCGGTAGCATCGTACCAGCTGATGCTCGGCTGCTTGAAGGATTCGTGTCGAACCTCGAAACTGATGAAGCACTCTTGACCGGTGAATCCTTGCCCGTAGGCAAACAGTTTGAGGTTCTCGAAGATCCCCATATTCCGCTTGGGGATCGCCTGAATATGGTGTATGCAGGATCTCAGGTGACCAAGGGTAGAGCTCGAGCTGTCGTCGTCGGTACAGGCATGAACACCGAACTTGGGAAAATCGCTGAAGCCATCGAACGAAAAGTTAAACCCACGGAAACCGGCTGGAAGGCGAAATGGTACAAAGTTCAAGTCGCTCTAGGTGTCAAAGGCACTACGCCTTTGCAAATGAAGTGAGTCGTCGGAATCCATCGTATATCTGTGATATAATCTTAACTCAGCTTCTCCGCTAGACTCAACAAGCTTGCTTATCTTCTGCTCGCTATCGCCATACTGCTCGCCGTCGTGGTTGTGGCGTCTACTGGGTTTACCGATATAGACAACTCGATAGCTACTGTAAGTAATAGTTCACAGGTGCAGACGATCGACAGATCACTGAGCGCTTGTCCCTTTTCAAATAGTACGCCGTGGCAACTGCTGTATCTATCCTTCCAGCCTCTCTGATCGCAGTGGTCTCTCTCACTCTTGCTACAGCAAGTCGAGAACTCGCTAAAAGAAATGCTTTGGTCCGGCGAATGGATGCGTGAGTTCTTCTAGTTATCAGTATTTTGCGGCCCAACTCTAAATATGCTACAAGGTAATAGCATCGAAGGCTTGTCGATTGTCACAGACATTTGCAGTGACAAAACTGGTACACTGACTGTTGGCAAGGTGAGTGACTGACTTATACATGCCTTCTTTCGATTTCTGACCATAATTAATGGATAAATCAGATGGTGATGAAGAAGGCATGGGTTCCTGCCCGACTGCAGGATCCTGCCAACAAAGAGTCAGGCAAGGTTGACATAAGTGTTGGCCAGTCATACGAAGTTGAAACGGGATCAGAGTAAGCTTGTCAAAAAGCCCAGTACTTTCCGCCGTTGCTGACAAGTACTTCTGTCAAACCTTCAGCCCTTACTATCCGCGAGGAGTCGTCCGATACATTGAGAACGACAAACCCTTGGTAACAGACGTTGTCGAAAGCGATGAGTCCGGGGATTCTTCTGATGACGGCTCGGGAGAAGACGTGGTGCACCCTGCCGATATGGAGAACAACATGGCCAATATGGCTCTCTGCGCCAGCCTTTGCAACATGGCCACGATACATAAAAACAAAGAAGGTAACTGGCAGGCCAGCGGCGATGCTACCGAGATAGCACTTCAAGTGTTTGCTCACAAACTCGGTCGCGGCAAACCTCATATGACGCATGCCAAGAGGCACCATCATCCACAAGCAGGGGCGCCTCATCCGCCAGGAATGCAACGAGCAGGATCTACCTACTCAGCGAACGAAAAAGCCGTGCCTCTCGATGGTCATTATAAACTGGTGGTAGAACACCCGTTCGATTCCACAGTAAAGCGGATGTCTACCGCATGGAGATTCGTCAAAGAAGATGGTACCGAGAACGAGAAAGAGTGTCTCGTCTTCATGAAAGGAGCAGTTGAGAGGGTTCTCGACAGATGTGAAGCCGTAGGACTCGGCAATGATGCGGTTCCTCTTGATGACTCCCGTAAAGCAGAGATCATTGCTCGTATGGATGCTGTAAGTCGAGGCTGCATACTTTAGAATGCTTCAAACTCATTGAAACTTGCTTTTACTGATCATAGCTTGCCGCCGAGGGTCTTCGAGTACTATGCTTATCCGGCAAGGTAGTGCAGCAATCTCCCGAATCAGTCAAGGCAATCCCCAGAGATGAACTCGAGACTGGACTTCGTTTCCTCGGTCTTGCCGGTATCTACGATCCTCCTCGCCCGGAAAGTCGTGGAGCTGTATTGGAAGCAACCCAAGCAGGCATCACCACTCGAATGCTCACAGGAGATCACCCCGCGACGGCTTCAGCCATTGCCAAAGCTGTTGCCATTCTTCGAGAAGACCATCCCAAAGGGGCTGTGATGACTGGTCAACAATTCGATGCTTTGTCGGAGCAGGAAATCGACGCATTGCCTGAGCTACCGGTTGTTATTGCTCGATGTGCACCAGAAACTAAAGTCAGAATGGTCGAGGCGTTGCATAGAAGGAAAATCTGGGGGATGACCCGTTTTGCGGTCATGACCGGAGATGGTAAGTCCATGTCTCCAGACCTACTAGGATTGTACTGACTGGGGTTTCGTACAGGCGTCAACGACAGTCCTGCCTTGAAACGGGCTGATGTGGGCGTTGCGATGGGACTGGCCGGTGCAGATGTCGCAAAATCAGTCTCTGACATTATCCTCGCCGACGACAACTTCGCCTCTATCACTCGAGCTATCCGGAAAGGCCGGGGCACCTTGATGAATCTCTCGAAGTTCTTGCTTTATCTTCTTTCGGGAAATATCGCCGAAGTTCTCGTTCTAGTTGTCGGATTGGCGTTTCTGAACAAAGAAAAAGTCTCGGTTTATCCTCTCAGCCCTGTCGCTGCTCTCTGGATCAACACCATCGCTGCCGGACCACCTGCTTTGGCACTTGGATTGGAGCCTACCGCGAAGGACGCTATGGAAAAAAGCCCTCGAGCCTACAAGACTATCTTTACCCTGTCTTGGTACTGCGACTTGTTTTTCTACGGGATCTTAATCGGCTCTCTATCCATCGCAAACTTTGTGATCGTCGTATGGGGTAGAGGCAACGGTGATCTTGGCGTCAACTGTAACGAAGGAAGCTACAACGACAGCTGTGAAACACGTGAGTGCCGCCATCATTCGTTTCTCTGGTAACATACGCTTACACGCTCTGTCTAGTATACTATGGCCGAGGCACCACCTTCGCGACTTTAACAATCATGTTAATGATACATTCCCTAGAGTGCAAGCATCTCGAGAAAGGGCTTTTCCAGATGGATCTCATGGACAACAAGCTTCTCCTTTGGAGCGCTTTCGCCCTCTCACTCTCCGTATTCCCGGTGCTATATATTCCCAAAATCTCCGATTACGCCTTCCAAGTGCTCGGTCTCAAATGGGAATGGGGTATCGTGTTCGGAATGATCTTGGTTTACTTGGTCTGCACGGAGCTTTACAAACTGCTCAAACGGATGATCATCAAAGCGGAGCCAGGGGGTCCAAAGGTCACCGAGAAAAATTTACCTCGATTCGAAACGATTGCTCCCTGAGCGAGGTCGACTGATGTATCCACCGCGTTGGCTCCGCGTATCATAGATGTGCTAAAACCACATGTCAGGCGACCTCTTGCTAGTCACATGTATCATGATGTATAATAAATCAATGTATCAAATAAGACATCAGATGTGGTTGATTTGTTTTTCGTTTCTGCTGCCTTTATGACATCCTCCTAAGTTGTCGGTGAAGACCATTCGCAGCAAGTATCACTGCCCTTCCACGCGGCCCTTCTTCGTGGTCGTCGTGCCAGGCAGGGGAAGTTGGAACGTGCAACTATCATGCATAAGCATTGGCAAACCTCTGTCTACAATGGCGACCGCGCTGACATTGATGGGAGAGCTGTATCAATTGCTGTATCAGTCGCACGGAAATCATGACGTCGACAACTGCTTGTGATCAATCATGGAACTTTCTAAAGCTCCCGTTATTACGAGACAACGGAACGTTTCAAAGATTGTGAAGATCGAAACACCGAACTGCATCGAGAATCAAGCGGAAGAGACGCACGGGACAAGGGGGTTGGGCAGGCCAGACAGATGCCGCCGCATCTGGGTCTGTGCGCAGGTCAAGTGGTAGGCGGTGTTATGAGTTTCACAAGAGAAGGTATACGTTCGTTCTCACCAAAGAACCGCGCTCGACAGTTGTGCGATTTCAAAGGCTATAACATTCCCGTTCGAAAATAGAGGTCTTCAATCCGCAACAAAGTCAACCTCCAGATATATCATCGTGGCGACGGTGGAACGTCTCCGCCCTGGTTCCTCTCACCTCTCAGTATGCCTGCTGTCGCTACGCTGGCGATAACGTTGCTATGCGGCTGGTCACTTCCGAAAATCAGGGCTCAAGTCATCAAAGCGGATGGGTGTCTCTTGTTATCTGGTACAATCACTTGTCCACCATGGAATACGGCCTGGGTCAACCCCATGGAGCTCGCCAACGCAGGCTACCCCGAGTTTGCTAATGTCAGAGATCTTCCGACCTTTGACGCTGCAGCAGTATCCTATTTGGGCAACCTTGACGAATGTAAGATTCACCAAAGTCTGATCCGCAATACCTAGACTACTCTGACCCGCTACGTGATATTCCTCACAGACAGAGCAACAAAATTTGGGAACGATCAGCTGGCATGCACCAATGCGTCCACTGTAAGCATCCTGTCTAAGACTTTAAAGCACGCTTAGCGACTGATGGCTTCTGATGTGACCTTTTCATGCCTCTAGGCCGTCATCAGATATTCTCGGTCGATATTATGCTCCACTTGGATCAATGCTGAGTCTTCTCTCAGGTGCTTCAATCTTTACAGTAGGTCAAAACGGGCCAATTTACGGGCGAGGGGAAAGATATTGACAAAGGAAGATATCCGTTTCCATATAGGCCAGGTCGATAGAGACATAGGACCAAAATATGTATGTCAAAACACATGCAATAAATATGCGGCAAATGAACGGTCAATCGTGAATAACACTCAGTGTGGGTCTTCAGAAGAGCATGCAAAGAGTTTTATGGGAAAAGGACAGCTAATCTCGTCACTACAGATTGCCCGACGAATCTTTCTGGCGGAAACCGGTATCTTACTTTGTTACGAGACTATGCCACTTGCACGGATAGAACTGTAGGTGTTGCCTGTGCATACTGTTCCACAGCTATTTTGTCCACCAAAGAGCAAGCCATTTATGAGATTCTCTTTACAACGCACAGTCTTCTCTCACCAACAACACCGATACATGCATAGACGGCGACAGGAATGAGGGCAGCTGTGGATTTGGAGGATCCACAGCCCAGCTATGCGCCCATTGCAACACGTCGAGCCCCGACAGCTGCTGTTATCAGTGTAAGCAGATCAGTATATCAGTAACTCTAGCGCTCAATAACTTATCGAACGTTTGCGTCTCTTAGCAAATACGGATATTACTCCCTGTGGGTATGCGCTTCCTGTTCTACCTTCATCTACAACCAGCGCAGCTTCGACTAGCACCGGTACAGCGACTGCTGCTGCTGCTGCTGGACGCAGTGGCTTGAATGGCGGTCAGATAGCCGGAATTGCGGTCGGCTCTGTTATTGGCGGTCTTCTCGTGAGTACTGATTGCGAGGTTTGCGCTTCCAGCTCCAAGCCTTGACTGATAGCTCGCTTCGAATATCACTTTTCAGCTCTTGGGCCTGCTCGTCGGTCTCCTAATCTGCTGTGGAGTGCTCGGAGCTGGTCGCAGGAAGAGCAGATCGGCAGCATATGAGAAGGCACCTTTCGCACAGGAAAACAAGCATGATCCATACCAGGGCGCTTCAATGCACCCTGCCTTCCTCGCGGATCCTGCCTCGGGGACTTCCACATCATCTGCAGCAGAAAGTCCAAACATGACCTCAACTTCGTCGGGAATGCCAGGTGCTTTGGCAGCAACAATCCCTTTACCAACAGAGCCCGAGAAGGCGGTAGGTGGCCGGAATGTATTAGCCAGCATGAGGGACGAAAATCAAAGTGGCGAACACCTGATTCTGCCAAACTCGGTCGTGACGGTTCTATGGCCGTGAGTTGCCAAGTCTGGCGGATAAATACCACGAACAAACACTGATGCTCGGGTTCCAGATACACTGCTGCACTGGCGGACGAGTTGACCTTGGTGCCAGGAATGCGACTGGTCGTACTGCGTATATACGATGATGCTTGGTGAGTTCAAGTCTGGGATCGCCTCTCGTGTCTTTCGGCGGAACCTGAAACTCGATATTCTATGTGAAGGGTCACCGGGCAAATTTTAGACTGCGTAGATGATCCCACCCAAAACGGAAAGGAAGGCGCATTCCCCTTGGTCTGCGTAACACAGGCGGCTTCGACGGGCATCGGAAGCGTCTCTGGTTTGGACAAGAACTAGTCCAGCGGAGGATCTCTCAATAACAACTATATAATGTACAGAGTCGCGTTGGACAGGACTGCGACACTCGGATTCAAAAAAGGCCAGTGGATCGAATATTCAATCCTCAGAGCGGAATACTAGCTGGAATACTATTACTTCTGCCAAAAAGAAAACTCATTATAATGATACAGCTATATTACTATAACATGTTGTAATCGAAGCGTAGATTCCTAAGCGGAGGCGCAAAGTGTGGCGGCATTGGATTTGGTATAGTTCCAAACAATGCCACCATAGCGAATACTAGAATACAATAATACAAACGGTATGGCTGTTGTGTGTAACGGAACGCGTGCTGTGAGCGGATTTGAACAAGAGCCGGCGCCCGGACGGTCGCTGCTGCATGCCTTCTATCCCTCTTTAGCCTTCTTCCTGCCCTATTGTTCGTAGATCTTGTAAACGAGCAGGTCTTCAGTGGTTGTGCATTAGCCCCTTCCCGAGAACATTACTCATCAATTGCATCGGGTCAACATGTCTTCCCTTTCCGACGCACCGCATACCGAGGAGGATAATGAGCCGAAGTGGGGTCGAGGTGAGCGAAACGTTCCATTTTGTAAACAATCGTCAATACCATTGAACACTCTGCCCAACTTCTTCTCGATCAGTCCTAATAGCAGGTGGAAACGACTGGTAAGCTCTAGAATCGAATAGGCACCAAAGAACTACTCTGATCGCTTCTACACTTCAGGGCGAGGCTCGGTAGTAAAACTAAACCTTCAGTCAAGTGTGTTGCCTTCCTTGGCCGGTTGTGGCCCCAAGCTCATAATACTTTGTGCTTCCTGACGCAGCGGCGAGGATCTCCTGAGTCCTCATATCGTTCGCTCCCTTTCCAACATCAAGATTGTCAAGCTGTGGAGTGGTTGTACCGCATTGCATGTGGTGTGCATCGATAGTGAGTCACGATGCAGGATGAACTGATCATCTCGCCTGACTGAAAGAGATGCAACGCTCTCAGTTTTTGGAAACGCCCATCTTGTCGGCCGGAACACGTTCTCCTGCTTCGGTATCTCCTCCACTATCCTCCCTCAGACACCTCCGGAATACGCACACAAGGTCCTCACAAAGTCGCTGCCCGGAGCCAGTCCGACAACGAAAATCGTTCAGGCAGCATGTGCTAGACATCATACCGTGCTCGTAGGAAGTGAAGGTCAGGTTTGGGTGGCAGGAAAAAATGATGCTGGACAATGCGGCGTTGCGAGAGAAAGTAACCAGGGTAACGAGCTGAAGGCGTGGACTCTGGTCAAGGGCAACTGGGCGCAAGATAAAGCAAAGATCGTACAGGTAAGTATCGTTCTCGTGGTCTGCAATATGCCCTCGATTGACGGAGGACGACTACAATAGGTCTCTTGTGGTCTCACCTTTACACTGTTTTTGGCTGATAACGGATGGGTGTACGCCAGTGGCTCGTCAGAGAAAGGTCAACTAGGTAACGGCAAGACAGGTAGGTTTAGTCAATGTCTCGAATACACCAACCCCGGTACCGTACTAAGCAGCATATTCTCCATTCCACAGGCGAACGAATTGTGTCTGCTGGCAAGACATCATTCGACTTCGAAGATAGACCCAAGTTAATCAAGCCTTTCACCGAGAAGAAGATTATGATGATAGCGAGTGGGTCGCAGCATAGTTTGGCTTTAAGCGATGACGGCTATGTTTGGGCATGGGGTGAGAGTCTACGTCATGTGGAGTACTGGCCTTTACTAATCTTACGTTTTGTTCAATAGGTTTCGCTGGTTATGCACGTCTAGGTCTCGGAGATCAGAAAGATCGGTAAGCCTTGCAATCGGTATATGATATATTCTGGACCATACTCAAGGCAGTCTTTCGGTCCCCCAGACTCACTCCTACTCTAGTCCCAGCATTCACTGGTAGTAATATCATGACGAGAGCATCGTACATCACCTGCGGACCAGCTTGTAAGTCTATCCCAGTGTCTAAGGAAGGCAAAGTGCTGATACTTCTATAATTCAGGCTCCATTGTGGTCAATCGACAGAAAGTGCTGCAGGTACGCTGCTCCGTCGATGCGAAGGGGTATGCAGGGAGAGCCTAACCATATTGCCGACACGCAGATAGCAGGAAAGTTCAAGATGACAGGCGATGGTTCGGGAGGTTCCCCGTGTAAGCGATTTCATTCTCTGTTAAATAGCCTGTCACCTGCCATTCTGACTGCCACTTGTTTTCCGCCTCAGTTACCCAGTTCAAGTCAGTTAGCGAACAGCAATTTCCAAAGGCGTCTTAGCCTTAGCTGATTTGAAGCCATATCTTGCCTGTTTGTATCCAGATACATTGCGGACAGTGAGTAGAAGCCACATATCCTCGCCTTCGATCCCATCTGAAATTCCTCTGTCTTTCGCGAACCAGTCATGAGCTGCAAAGTAAAATCTGTCGCTTGCGGCGGCAACGGCCTGTTCATGATCACACCCTCAGACGCCAATGAGGTCATGTGCGTAGCTTGGGGTCAGGGTTGTGTAAGTAGCCCGCGTTATGAAAGTCCGAATGAAGACGTTCATTAAGGCTGAGCTTCGAATCATTAGCAAAATGGCGAACTTGGTTTAGGAGAGGACCAACCGAAGTAAGCCCTTCTTCCTCGTTCTTACACGGCCCAGATCGTTGGGACTGTACTTTCTCTTTACTGATTTGTGTCGTACCAAATAGGAATGCAACGAAGCCAGTCCGAATAATCCCAATGAACGGCCTCGATACTCTCGAGTAAGTGAACAGGTTAAGCTTAGTGCAGCTGACATTGATCTGACAACCCGAACGTGCACATCATAGCATCGCCGCTTCGTCGTACACGACATACTGGTTGATTCACCCCAATCAGAATAGCTCAGAGTTGGACCGATGGCCAGCAGATGTGGACTCATCACATTACTGCGTGGCCTGCAGCAAGGAGCTGAAGGACAACCTCCCTCTAGAGTGCGAGAAGGTACTTGCGGTGTTGCCCGGTATAAAGATGACATACCCCCTGACAGCAACTTTACTCTTTTGATATAGTGTGATCAGCCTTACCATCTTGGTTGTCTCGACCCGCCTCTGTCAGAAGTACCAGATGGCGAATGGTTCTGCCCGAAATGTTCCAGCGAGGCCGAGGACCCGAATTTCATGCCTGCCTTCCCTGCGATAACGCAAATCGATGGCGCAACAGAAACGCAACAAAATGGAAAACAGTCAGCTAAATCAGTGAAAGAATCAACCCCCGCGTCCGAGAAAGCGGCGACTGGCAGCAAGCGAAAGGGCGCGAGTGCTGATGGTATGTCAACGGACTACTGCATATTGCATGACATGCTAATGTCTTGCCACTCAATTCAGGCCCTTCCAAGAGGAAGAAGTAACCCAATCCCATTTTGGAGCTAAGGACGGCGAAATATCTCGGATGACGGTAGGAGGACGGTATTCGTGGCTAGATTGCTATCTTGATATCAGCAATCACAATAGCGGGCAAGCGTACACTGTACAGCAGGTGCAAAGAACTCTACAAAATTGTTACTCGTTACAACAATCAACCTATGACATGTCTGCAAAATTCCGAGAACAAGACCCACTCCAAAAAGGACGAATACCAAGTGTCAGCAGCTACGTCTTGACTGCTTCCCTCTTTGATTTCGCCTTGGGTATTAAGGAAGAGATGACAGCAGCAACACAGAATCCCAATGCGAGATTCTGAAATACTGAAAGCTGTCTGGCGAGGGTATTGACAGCGATCGCCGCCATAGCTGTGCCCTGTGATACACGGATAGAATCATATTAGCTGGATCCATAACCCCGACTGTCCGAGGTACCGTACCAGTAAAGGTTTCGCGGAACTGGCCTGCTTGTTATGCGCGAGCGCTTGCTTGATGTCGATCCAGGTTGTGCTCGTATATCCCGCGTCACCCGGTTGTCTACAACCGCAGACCGACAAATCGTTAAAAGAGATAGAGAACCATGATAGCATTACAAGTGCACTCCACTTACGGTTGTCGGTTGTTAACCACCGAGCTTAAATCAGCATACATTTCCTTACTCAGAGGATCAAAGTTAGATGCCCCAATCACAAGCGGTGTTTTGTCATCCGGTAGCAGTACAGCTGTATGTCCACTTTGTCACGCGAGAAAACCAATGCGATCAGGAGCGATCCCATCTGGGTAAATCAAGCGCGCGGGGGGGGGGGGGGCATACGTACCTTTGTGCGCCCGTTGGCGTATCACGTCCGACGACCTCGAGAGCACGTGCAACATCCTCAGCGGTAGTCTTGGGAATACCTGCTAATGCCAATAGAATCTACCGGCATACGGGAAAGCGTTAGCTACGAGGACGAACGTTGTTGTTTGGACGAGGAAGGCAGTATACAGCTGTGTCGAGGATAGCAGTGGCTGATCCAAGGAATATGCAAGTCAGCGTCACGATTCTCGAGGGTTGTGAGAGAAGGATGGCTCACCAGCGAAGAATGGACAGATCGCATGACAGCTACGTTCGAAGCCGGGTGAGAAAGGCTCCAGGTTGAAAACGAGAAGATCGCCACAACGTACGAAAATGTATCATCCTTTAGTCTCTCCTGCTCCGCTGCCAAGGCGACCCAGTAGCCCAGTATACCGTGCTTGGCCATGCTATACAGTGTGCCCATAGGTATACCTTCCCATCCTCCCATGGACGAAATTAATATCAGTTTACGCTGTCGTGCGAGGGCATGCCCAGGCTCTTGAGCAGCGTCTTTCCATGCCCGTCTCGCTACTTCTGCTGTTAATATCGCTCCAGAGAGGTTTACATCCAGCGTAATTTGTCCCGGCTTTTTCGGATACACTCCGTGTTGATTGTGCAGCACAACGTCGTCCTCCAGGTGACCTATTTCGTTTACTCCTGCGTTAGCGATAACAATATCCGGTGGTTGACCGTTGAATACTGTCTGGGCAAAGGTAAAGAGGGAGGTGGTCGATGCTTTGGATGCTACGTCGCATGGTTCAGTCGGGGTGAAGCATTCACTAGACAGGTGAAGCGAGAAGGAGGATAGCTTCAGCTGCTCTTCCGAGCCCTCCACCTCATGAGCGGTCAAACTCACCCACCATTCCCTGGCTTTCCGCATAGTCGCACAGTTTCTTGGCAGCCAGCGATGTTGAGATCTCCAACCACGACGTGCGCACTGCGACCATGTCCCTCGGATATAAGGGTGTTGCAACCTGTTGGCAAAGAGCGTTACTTACCCCTGCTGCACATATCGCATCGCTACCTGTCTTCCTATACCGCTTGCTCCACCTGAAAGAGAGCGTTGAACAGTAAGCACATCACCATTCCGAAGATAGAATACACGACCGAAGGGGGAACGTACCTGTGATCAGGACCCTTCTTCCGATATGCGACGAGCCAGATGACGAATCACTTTGCGTGTCAAAGCCTGGTAGTTCGGAGAACCTGCTCATTTTGTGTGTGGAACTCTTTTCCAATGGTCGATGACCGGATTCGAAGGGTTGAAAACGTAGTGGGATAAGCAATTGTTAGACTCGTCTACTTGTTCAGCTTGATATACTGTTGTACCACTACCAGCAATCCATCTCGGTGGTCACCTCATTCATTGCCCGGCCGGCTCAAGTTTGCATCCGCGTACTAGACCTTTTGGATCCGGAACATGATCACTCATGCATCTGACTGACTGACTTGGTGCGTGGGCTGTTTCGTTATCATTCGCCTCGTCAGCTCGTCGATACAAGGACGTGTGAGCGCATACTCCACTTACTGTTCCGAACAGACACTCTTCTTCGATGCAACCAATAGTACAAGGTCCACGATGTACCTACCACCAATAATCGCACGTCTACTGCCCCTCTTTGCCGACTCTTCCACCTCCTCAACCGCCTCTTCATCATCTTCGATCGCAGTAACAACCGATGTAAAGACGTTCAGACCGATCAAGGCTCATGCGACACATCCTACCACCCAGGCATTATTATGGCACGATGCATCACAACGGCATACCCTACAGGATATGCGGGTGTTCGACTCTGATTCCGATATTGATGTTGATATCGAGTCAATGACAGGGACCGATCATCCCATCGATCCACCGCCTCTCGTACTACGAACACGCCGAATCACGATCACACGTCCACGCCACCTCCCCTCCCCTCACTCACTGAGCAACCTCACGTTCCATCAAAGATCGACATTACTATCCTCGGCGCCAGAATGGGAGGAGACGGAAGTTGAGGCTCCAGATATTACGGATAGGGAAACGCTAAGGTCGTTGGCGATGATGAGTTCGAATGCTTATATCGAGCCTGATACGCCCGAGTGGTATCCGTTGGATAACTGGAATGCAGTACGTTGACGACATTTGATACCACGCTGCGGTGTTTTACTTACCTCGAGGGCTGTTCGCCGCAGACAACACCTTTTGGTTGGGACAAGGATTCAGACGGTCTTCGAGGTCATATTGTGCGTCTTCCTTCCCTTACTCATCAGACCATAAACCCTGTACAATGTCTGACCGCTTTCTCTTTGTCTCTAGTTTGCGGATGATACCAATTCGACAGTCGTGATCAGTATCAAAGGGACCTCGGCCGGCGTCCTTGGTTCAGGCGGACCAACATCAAAGAACGATAAATTCAACGTAAGCGCCTTTTCGTTTTCTTTCTCCTCACACCTCGACCGAAAGATCTCGCATCTGACTACAGGTGGTACAATCCCTCCATAGGACAACCTCCTTTTTTCGTGCTGTTGCGCTCGCGTAGATTTCTCCTGGACGCCCGTGTGTGATTGTTACGCTGGAGGGTACAAGTGCGAACAGACCTGTTTGGAAAAGGCGTTGATAGGGGAGAGCGTATATACCGCTGTTGGAACCGTCAGTCTTTGTTTGTCTGAATCGGCACGTGTTGTGGTCATTCTGATTCGCTCTCGTTACTTTGACGCCTCGCCGAAACAGAATCTTTATAACAATGTTTCCTTCATGTACCCAAATGCCAGTATCTGGCTGACGGGTCATTCCGTAAGCACTTTTCCTCTTGCTCCTGTCGTACTGCTTGTGATTTCTAACATTGATCTTGCTATAGCTCGGCGGAGCACTATCCTCCCTCATCGGCCTCTCCTTCGGCGCACCCGTCGTAGCATTTGAATCCCCTGCAGACCGTCTTGCCGCACAACGACTACATCTGCCATTGCCACCCGGAATCCCGATGAATAGGATGGGCATTACGCATGTCTACCATAATGCTGATCCGATACCGATGGGTGTTTGTACGGGTGTCTATAGTGAGTAGTTGAAGGCTGATGGAGTTTAGGTTGATGATCGTGTGGTGCTGATTGCACAATGTGACATTGTGCTGTAGGTGGCTGCTATGCTGCAGGATTCGTAAGTCAGAATTCCTGTCCGGGGAGAATTACACGCTAAGAAGAGTTATTCAAACCAGGCATTGGAGAGTCGCTGTCATCTCGGCGAATCAATCATCTATGACACCGTAGGGAAAAAAGGTTGGGCAGTGGATGTCCGAACTCACAGAATCACCGAAATCATCAACCGAATATTGAACGAGGACTGGGAAGCGCCACCGTCAGAAAACACTACAGCGGAATCATATGGACAAACGTCGACGCCGTTCTGGTCAAATATGTGGGGATGGCCGGGACGTCGGCGAACTGGACATGAAGGGGAAGAAGAGGGGAAACCTAGAGATCCCAAGAAGAACAAGAGGAATCCAAATGCCGTACCTCAAGCGGAACCAGAGGATGACTGTGTTGATTGTTTCAGGTGGTACGTGTAGTGGGACCGTATTAAATTTTGCGATGGGATGTACTGACCTGTCATTTTGCGCAAATAGGGAGTTTGGCGATGACTACAAGAAAGAACCGCCTACTACTACCATCGCGACCAATGCGCATCCCGGTAGAACAGGGATATAGATCCAGTTATATAGATATTGACTTGAGTTGTAAAAGATTTAGCGTTCTCGCGTGGTGGTAAAAAGTTGTACAGCGTAAACATTAGCTTTTTGTACACGCATAGTAAGGATCAGCAAGCTGGGTTCATTGCCGGGCCACGTCAACGTTTTAGCACACGTTCAGCAGAGATGGCCATATAATACATATACAGGACGCTTATGCCTCTGACGAAAAGTAACAACCATTATATTATCCGCCTTCCAGCGTTATATACTAATCTTTGTGAACACATGAAAACAAAGTAGATCAAGTGACAGGAAGGAAATGCAAGGAAATGAGAGAAACGCGAGTGAATGTGGCGTCGAGACGCGGGTATATGTGTATCACCAAGGCGATAATGTTGTTTGTTGTTCTGTCCTAGACACCTCAATCGTGTTGAGGCCGACGGAGATTCCAGAGGGTGCAATGGCGACGATTTTACTTTGCAATCTCTAGAAACGTCCTCCTCGCGTCTGTGACGGAGGAGCCTGTTGTGGCCGAGACACCATCTGCTGCTGTTGTTGCTGCTGCCCGTTATATGAGTGAGACTGCTGATGAGGTGCGTTGGCCGCTCTGCGTGGATCAGTTCGTGGGTCGTACTGTAGCGGCGCGCTGTTGGGAGGCGGTGGACCATAGCTTGGTCGCTGTTGCTGATATCTTGGATCTGTTTGTATAGGAACAGTACCGGCTGGACGTTGGCGGCTGCCCATGGGAGAGCCTGCAGGCGCTCGAGGCCCGGCTGGATAAGCGTTCCGACTACTCGGTTCAGCGGAAGCAGGTCGGCTACCGGGTCCGGGACGAGGAATGCCTGATCTAGCTCCTTGGGAGGGCGCAATGGCGGGATTTGAACGGACAGGGTGCACTCTGGAAGCGGGTGCTTGGAGGGTAGATGCTGCTGGTCTAGTGGCAGCAGGAGCGGTTACTGCTGGGTTGTTTATCGAGGAAGGCCCAGGGCCGGTTGATGCTGGTCCAGCCCCCATTGCCTTTTTCTCTGCAGCCTTGATGATTTCGTCGCTGATCGCGATGGAAACAATGATTAGCATGCCAGCAATAAGACCGGGTTGCTATACCTGGCGGCTTACTCGAGCAAGTTCAAACAAGCACAAGCTATCACCCACTCTACGCAATCCTCATTGCCTTCTCCAAGCGTTTGCCACACCTTCTTTTCATCTTCCGTCTTTCCTGTTACAGTAATTCTTGTCCCGCCTCCCTTTTCCGGTGCGTTTTTGGAGATTTTACCAAACTATCAATGTAAGAGGTGCGCTCGGTCAACCATGCCGTCCCATCTTCCTTTACTAGTTCCAGCTGCACTCACTTCTACTCGCTTCGGCGGAATCTGATGCCCAGCATACGCAAAATAGAACATGGTCCAGAAATCGGCATTGGGATTCGGCTTGGAGATCTGATAGAGCGGAGTTTCATCCGAATTGACGATTTTGTAAATGGGAGAGCGAATACCGGTATTCTCGATTGTCCATCTCAAATCTCGCGAGGCTTCGCATTTGACGATGTTATTTCGTGATGATGATGAATGGCCCGAATCAGACGCGTGACCTGGTCGTGCACGGTTTGGTGGGAATAACTTGGCAACGCAGAGATCGCCTTGAGGAGAGGGTGTCAAGAGGTAGTTGACGGCGTTCTATGGAACAGGGGGCAATACATGATAAGTGCCGGTCACAAGAGCATAATGCATGTCTCCTCACAAATTCGGTATGCCTGTCGCATTAGAAAGAAAATGCATCAGTACAAGTTACAGCTCACTTGGAAATGCCCTGAGCGAAGCGTACAAGTAGGAATACAGGATCTGATGGGGTTGACCTAAGAATCCAGAAAATCTGAAATCAGTTTCGACCAACGCTACATTCTTCACACCGAATGAAACCTACCATGCGGAGTGATAATCAGAGTCGGGAGATGATTTGGCATCGGCGCATGATGCGGTGATGTGAAACTATATGGGGAATGTAATAAACATGAGAGCACTGAATAGGTTTGTGGATAGTAGAGATACGTACACGGAATAGATAGCTAAAGGGAACGAGAGAAGGACGCCAAGCACACAAGAAATGATAAAGCGTCAGTAACTCGTCCTTCTGGTAGGCCAAGACCCATGTTCACTTGAAGGCGTCGACGTTCCTCCTGTACGACGAAGAACAACCATTGTCCACCGCTTTCTGGAAGGATGATCTCGTCAAAGACGTCACCCTATTCACAGCGTGTGCTTGCGGTACCTCCAATCCACCAGTGAAGTGCAAAGAACGATCACAGCTCGAGAAGACTTACCTGACATCTCGGTATATGACTCGATCCTTTCCTATAATCTCCGTTTGATCCTCGACGTCCCACGGTTGTTTCACTAAAAAGTCCCTTTGAACTGGGGATAATGGGAGAATTGCTGGATCGTGAATCTTCAAGAGAGCGAATGTGTACTTGTCGGTATGTTGAGATGAAAGGGTGGTTGAGGATATGTACGATGGGATGTAGAAGTAGTCGGTCCCAACGACGAGTAGGCGAGTAGTAGAAGATGGCTCAACAGAGAACAAGAATACGAACTCAGACGATCAACATTATTAGCGGGAAATTACCCGTTTTGTATTGATTATTTGTCGCGCGACTTGAACCAAGTCGGATGTTTTTTCCTTATTGTTTTGAAGGGGTAGGGGTTTTGCTGCGTCGACGACGAAAAGACGACGTCGTTCTCGAGAATAACAATCAACTCGGCTAGGATACGCAAGCTGATACGCAGCTGATCTGCATGTGATCCGATATTGTTCGACACCAAAGCATATGATGGCAAGCGGTCATGAACAGGGATAGCCAAACTGACAGCTAGCAGCAGCGTAAAGGGGCTATCGAGCGCGGAAAAGAGTTCTTCCTTCCTTCCTATACAGCGCTTGATGCAGTTAAACCGTGTACTGGCTTCTTGTATTTGAACCTCGGCTACAGGCTGCCCCTTGCATGGGGTACCCTTTTTCCAATTGATGAGCCTGACCTATCTTTGATAGGCTGGCCTACAGAGAGGACTCAAGGAGAGCTGCAAGCTTGTTGATACTTGTATTTGTACGATAGAATAACTGATCCCCCGCTATAAAGTTGAACGAGGGTGAGGACGACGGGCACATTGAAGGATACATTGATAGAGCAAAGTTTGGACCCGCGGGTGCCCCCCTGAACGATTACCGCTTGTGGAACTTGTTGTGGCAAGTTTTCGCGAAAAGCGATCGAACGGCTAACCTAAGCAATTCCGGACCTTTCCGTTTTGTGATACAGGCTACAGCCAGTTCAAGGATAGCATAGGTTACTGTTCTGAAATCATCAGTTCACAGGTACAAGTCATCGGTCGAGTGCATAGACGCGCTCAGCTATATCACCGTCGATTAGGCCAGTCGTATTTGTTCAAGACGCGATGTCGATGCGTGCACAGTAGTGGTATCTCGGTCGCGTCGACAGGTGTCAACAAACACATCGCCTCAAAAGTAAACATCGCTCACAGTACATCATACTGGTTTGGGTAGAGCGTACGTGTCGAAATGCAAGGCGAATCGACAATTAGGGATCTCCCTCCTCTGGATGATGCTCGAATGCACAGTGAAACGATAGCGGATCATGACATACAAGGTGCAGAAGCGGTATACGACACTCTGGAGTTGGCGGATTTGCAGGAATCTACTTCTCACACATTCCACAGCACCGATGCCAACGATCACGACGTCGCCAGTTTTCTCAGAAGTGCGGGAGTAGAGGTTTCCGAGGATCACCATGATGTGGATATGGGAACGGCCATGGAGGAAGACATGGGCATGAGGACGGGAATAGAAGATCACCATTCGCCAGTTGAGGGAATGGCGCATATGGATATTCACGCGTTTCATTCTGACGGCGAGGACGAGCTACTTCACGATGATATGGAAGCACCGACGTTTGATTTACATCAAATCCATCAAGAGCTCGACGCCTCCTCGTTACCACTGGACCACCATAATGCCCCGATCGAACACGCGGAACAACGAGAATACGATGACGGACCTGCCTTCTCGCATGGGATCGACGACTCGACAAATCACGACACTCATGCTAGATCTTTCGCGGATCTCAATATGGCTCCATCCCCCGATGTACATATGCCTCAAGCGGGAGCAGAGGAGATGCCGGTTCCGACAGGGGTACAAATCGTGAATGAAGAAGTGTTGATAAACGAAGAGGGTCTGTTGCCACTGTCAGAAGACATGCCAGCTATATCGGGACTTAAGGAACAGCATGAACTCGAGGACGACAAGGATCATCTCTACCAGGAAGTGAGTCTGCATTTTATGGCTGCTACCACGTTCGTCGTGCGCTGATCAGAAAGCTGGTTGTACTTTTAGGCTCCCCTCGAAGACCGACTTTCAGCTTCTGCGCAGTCACCTAGCTCAGGTCCAGCTGCAGCAGCCATGGTCAAGACGCCGTCTGCTGGTAACCCTCCGTTACCGATCGATCTCGCTCTGACAGAACCCATCACTGCGTTTTACAAGTTACAGTTCCTCGAAGCTCCTCCGGCGCAGACCTCGGGCCCGCATGGCGAGTATCGGTCAAAAGAGGCCTTCTCGTATTATATGCAGACGCTCGATGTCACTATTGGTAGAAAAGTGAATCGGCTCAAGAAAGCAGGAGCCAAGCAGCAGGAACGGCGAACATCATCTGCCGCGGCAGTGGTTGGTTCAGGAGAAATGGACGACAAGAAGGTGGACGTACTGCAGGATTCCGACATACAGGAGCGGACAGATAAAGATAAAATTAATGCTGCAATGTCGCTATATGGTGACGCCGCCCACCCCAAGAACATTGAAGGAGAAGACGCGTCAGAGCAGGGAAAGCGGAGCGCACCACCAGATGTTCCACCTGCGAAAGAGATTGCCAAACCACCGATTCACGAGAACAGCCAAGATGCAGATGCACTGGGAAAGGCCGAATCAGATCAGGATAAAGTGAAACAGGAAGAGGAAATGGACGTGGCACCACATGTCAAGCAGGAGCCAGAACTCGATGAATTGGCGGGTGTCGATGATCAAGGTCAAACACAAGTAGAAGATGAGGACGAGAGGCAAGTCGACGTAGACTTGGGTGCATTGAAGAGCGTCAGTCGGTTACATGCACGGATAGGGTGAGTAGTCGGAAGTTTCAGCTGCATATGAGAGAGTTCTAAAGCGATGGTTACACAGGTATTCGTACACGTTGTCACAATTTTACCTCGATGTCCTGGGAAGAAATGGAGCTTGGGTCGACGATGTGTTCAAGGTGAAGGGTAGTCGAGTCGCTCTAGGCCCTTAGTACGTTTTCCTCTTCACCATAACTCGCCTGCGCGATAAGCTAATGATTCTTGCATGAATGCAGCACCAAAATCCAAATCTCAACGAGATCGTTCTACTTTATCCTTCCGCCTGCCTCCATCGCGACCTATCCGATCCCGCTCAATCAAAATGCCATTTCAGGGCCGTCTGCATCGTCGTTCCCTCTCAGCACTGGACCCACGGCTGGCGTATCGCATCAAGCTACCCCTGATAACGAAAAGGATCTACACCATCTATTCCGTCAACCCGCAACTTTCAACGCCTTTTCCACAAATCGCGAGGAATGGGAAGACGAACGGATGGGCTTATTCGGTATGGGAGCGGGAATGGGCAAAAATGGGAGCTATGGCTACAAGAGGCATCGCAAAGGCCGAAAGTGCAAGAAGTGCAGGCTTCATGAATTCCAGCATACAGCGGAGGACGACGGGGAAGCCGATCATCCTTTTTCAGCCAGTGAGAACGAGGCAGTATCCGACGATAACAGCGTATGTTCATGCAGTCGATGTGCAAGCGAAAAGCAGTGGATGTCCTCGTCACCGGAATCAGGCGTCGAATATTCGAGTTCTCTGAGCAGTGTTTCATCCAGCGAGGAAAGTTCTTCTGAAGAGGATGAAAGCGATGAGGACGAGGATGAGGACGAAGCGGAAGAGGAAAAATGGGAAGATGCCGAAAAGGCGGAACAAGAGGACAACCAGGTGAAGATCGTGGCGGGTGATCAAGGCACGATGGTAGAAACCAACGGGAAAGTGGCGCCGGGAGAGGAGGTTGCCGCTCAAGACAGACTGGATAGGGATCAAGCCATGCCCGCCTCTGCACATGTCAAGACGACAGTCACTGAAGACACTGCGGCAAAAAGCGACGAAGAAAGCGAAGAGGAAACACTTGCCTCGAAGCTCAAGGTATCACCGCCGAGACCTACTACACTTTCGGCACCGCACTTCGATGACTTCAATGACGAAGCATCCCCGAGCATGCAGGTTAATGACCTACCACCAACAGATTCACATGTGTTCCCGCCAACAGAAGCAGACATTCAAGCTGTTCAGGATCTCATCGCGAGTACAATGACAACACCAATGGGAGAAGAAGCTGCACCTTTACAAATACAAGGTGTAACCAACGGTATTTCTTTCGACAACGGTATATTTTCTTCTCTGGAGAGCTCGCATATACACGGCGACGGCGACAGAATGGAACCGGTACCTGAAATCAAACTCACGAAAGCAGAAAAGTCAGCCCTGGCTGCGCGAATTCGAGAGGCCAAAGCTGCTGCACGGAAAGAAGAACAGGAGCGAAAGAAAGCTGAGAAACTCGCGCAGCGGGAAAAGGAGAAGGCTGAAAAGGCTCAAGCGAAAGCGGATGCAGCGGCTGCTAAAGCAGCCAAAAAGCAAAAGGCTGATGCTCTTGAGCGAGAACGAATGCTCGCCAAGATGGACACCTTGCAGAACACACAACCAGATGAGTATGGGATGGGTGATCATGATCCGTCAGGACTGGGTACTTCGGGAACAACCGCACATCCGCCTGGCTCTTCATTTCCTCCAGGTGTTCGACCTGGAATGCCTCGTCCTATGCATATGGGCAGCAGCCAGGTCGATATACGACCTGCCATTCGACCTGGCATGCCTGGAGTACGTCCGCCACGACCAATGGCGAATGGCTTCAGGCCGGTGAATTCCGCTGTCAATATTCCTGCAGGAGGTATGATTCGACCTATACGACCAGGCGCTCCAGGCATACCGATGCGACCGGCCACGCAGGCAATCAGACCAGGTCCACCAGGTGGTGCTTCCATGCGTCCTGGTCCAGGCTCTGTCCCACCCATCCAAGCACAGATGCGACCAGGCATGCCCATGCGGCCAATGCCGCCGGGCATGAGACCTGTAAGGCCAGGTCAGGTGATGCGCCCCTTAAACCGGCCAACACAGCCACAGCAGCGTCCGCCTTTGCAGCCACATATGAATTCGGGCAGCTATTCACAAGATGGATATCGAATGACATCTCCTGATCGGACGCCAACCAGAGGTACGTCGGTCTTATCACAAGATGGGCCCTCTCGATCGCCGTCGCTCGACCCAACTTCGCAGAAACGCACTACGCCACTTCTCGGTATAGATGGTCAACCTTTCATCGGCCCTGAGCCTATCAAGCCGGATCTCACCTATGCAACCATCATATATCGGGCACTTGCAGGGGTCGACCGCGGTCGTGGCACATTAGGCCAAGTTTGCGACTGGGTCGCCAACGAATGGGAATGGTTCAGAATGAATCCTGAATCAGGTTGGCAGGTAAGCTCAACCGATCTGCAGGCTAGTCATTGACGAACTAACGTCTTTCTGTTGCTTCTGCAGAATTCGATTCGTCATAACCTTTCGCTAAACAAGGCATTCCTGAAAGTACCACGAGTTCCTGAAGATGATCCGGAATCAAAGGGATCCGTTTGGATTTTGGATCCTGTCCATGCTCCGGAGTTGGTTGAACGGGAGCGCAAAGCTGCTGAACAAAAGGAGGCGAGATTGAAACGTGAAGCGGAAAAGGCTGTGACGCTTTCGAAAATTGTCAAACCGAAGCGACCGGTCGAAAGGCCATACAGACGGGACTCGGACACTGATCAACTCAGAACGTCGGCTTCGGCAGGCGGTGGGAGTGCACCTCCTCATGGCGTTGAATCAGTGCTGAGCGGCCTCATTCCCCCACTACTGGTCCCTTTAAACCGGCAGATACCCCTCATGCTCGGCGCGATCCCACCGCATCTAAAGTCGGTGGATATCAAACTCAAGCACTTGTTGCCAGAGCCGCCTTACGTCTACGACAATAACACCATCATCCTCAATCCCATCGTATTTGGCAGGTTTTCCAAACAGCAGTTGGCGCAAATGCAAGCTTTGCCTACGAAAAGCGCCATCCAGGTATTGCGTACGTATGTTCTACGGTGGTTGCAAGAGAAGGTCAAAAAGCTTGGTCCATCATCGCTGCCCAATACTGGCAGTCCAGCAATTCGGCCTGCGATGCCCGTGGCAACAGGAGCTCCTCGTCCCACTGGAACTCCTGTCCGACCCAGCTCTGCGGCCATGCCACCCAGGCCACCGGGTGTTCGTCCAATCCCAGGTCAAGTACGGCCGTTGCAGCCTGGACCGCGCCCGGGAATGCCGAGACCTGGAAGTATCGTTCGACCAGTGACGAATGGCGGACCGATACGTCCTGGAATGCGGCCCATCAACGTGCCCGGGACTTCTGGAATGCGCCCTGCTCTCCGGCCGGCCAACGGTGTCTCGCGACCACCACAACCTACGCCAGCACTGGATCCGGAAACCCTCCGCAAAATCACCCAACTCGCAGAATCTGCCATCAAGACCAATAGCGCTCAATCAGCCAATGCAAAGGTTCTTTTGCAGTATCTGAAGCAGGTTGGCTCGCAGGTCAACATCGCCATCGCCACCCAAATTCTTAGTACAGGTGTGATCCCTCCAAACGCTATTCCTGGTCGTCCAGCATTACCTGTCGCAAACAGCACAGGCGTTAGACCACGCCCATCTCCAGCTTCTATATCAGGCGCCCAACCGCCTTCGTCCGTACTCGGAAAGCGACCAGCGGACTCTGTAACAGCTACGAACGCAGACTCAGCAGAGGCCAAGCGTCAGAAAGTGTAATTGCTTCCCTGAGAATAGAATTCGATCCGTATAGGTTCAATCATCGTTGTATAGCATTTTCATTGTTGTATGGCTTGTACGTAGGGACGTATTGTAAACAATATAATCAGCACTACGCGTTCTAATACCACGAGGTTTTTCGCTGGAGTTCTTTCACCAGACGTTTCATGAACATCAACGTGAGAGCAACCTCGCCCCAATAGCAGTCTCGCTTTTCCAGTATATTAGCAAACCGTTGATTCCGAAAATTAGCCAGGTCCTCTAGTATGTTGTGTGGGGGTCAACTGGTGAAGTGAAAATCTGTCTTTGTCGATCGTGGTCAATCTATGTGATGTAATGATAGAAGCAAACCGATGTAGGGCGAGCTGTAGGTCATCGCGAAAACAGGAGTTGAAGCCCTTCGACCCTTGACATTCTCGGTATCCGAGAGCGGAGTAACGCGTCAATCGTAAACAGACGGCTTGGGAGGACTCGGCTGAAACAACGTAATTTTGGCCCTTTGAAGAGGAACTACGACCACTTCTGTCGCACTATCGTTACTCCTGTATGAAGGTGCCGCATGAGCTTTACGTTTGGGCAGCGTCGACGCAGACGGTTCGAAAAACTTGTCGGGAAGTCGGAAAGGCTGAGAATAAGCGCTGTTGCTGGGTGTTGCGTTGTTGTCGCCTCTCTTGCGCTTGGCAGGGATAGTAGACCACTCTTCGTCTCTGACTACCGAACCTCCAGTCCTGTCTAGATCTCCAGAATCAGTCAGACCTCTCATTGAAGTGTGACGATAAGCTGTGCAGGAACCAAGGCGTGGCTGAGGAGCATAATCGGCAAAGTAGGGCGACGATTCATTTGTTTGGCGGGAAGGCGGAACCAATGACTGTGCATAGTGGGAAGACCTAGTCTGGGAAAACGCTGGTCCGCGAGGGGGTTGTCCTGCATATCTTGCTGAACGATCAAATGTCATAGCTTGCCCACTTCGCATAGGAGGTCGAAGAGACACCCTGCTAGAGCCATACTGCGCTACTGTAGAATGATTTTCAAGCACGCGTCTGTCGCCTGTCTGAGAGGGAGGAGATTCGCAGGTCCAAAAAGGTCGATCGTGGTCTTCATGCGATGCGCACAGTGTTTGTTTGGAATTTTCTCTAGCGAAGCGAGCGTCAGAGGCGGGTGAAGTATGCACAGTTACCAAAGGATCTTTTGGTGTGTTTGCTGTAGTCTTT
Organism: Naganishia onofrii; assembly: GCA_030039215.1. Classification (NCBI taxonomy): domain Eukaryota; kingdom Fungi; phylum Basidiomycota; class Tremellomycetes; order Filobasidiales; family Filobasidiaceae; genus Naganishia; species Naganishia onofrii. Next base: position 1,388,472 of record JASBWV010000001.1, read on the forward strand.
GTATGTTCCATGATAGGAGCTTGATAATACTGCGGTTGATCTTGAAGTGGGAAGCCCATACTTCTGTTCCGGAACCCGCTATGAGGCCCATCTCTTGCGTCGGCTGATCGAGAAATTGGTTGGAAATTGTCAGGTTCTTGATTGTCAGAAGGAACTGTGTCATCCATAAATGCTTTGTGTGTCTGTTGGGAATAGAAATCCTCATTCTGTCCATGGGATTGTGCTTTACGAGACTTTGAAATCGACGAATTACGTGAAGAGGCAAAGGTTCTCTGCTGTTGCGTTTGTTGCTGCTGCTGCTGCTGCTGCTGCTGTTGCTGTTCACGTTGGACTTTCGCAATTTGTTCCTGTCGCTGCAAGCCTTTGACGATAGGGAACGAATAAGGCGATCCTTCCTGGATCTTGGCTATAATCCACGAGAGCGTTAGCATGTTCATTAAATCGGTTCTCAAGGAAACAAAATGCTTGCGTAATTTTCCAAAGCTGACGGGACTCGGCTTGGTCTTGCTCTTTGCAGATTTGTTAGCGTGCTTTCCCTGCTGTGTCTGTTCCCTTTTCTCCTGTTTGGTAGATGTGTCTAGTAGCGCGGTTTCCTTTCGAGGTTCCTTTGGTTGATGAATGGATGAATCGATAGGAGGTAGATGAACAGGGTTGGATGGAATATTCTTGTTGGGACTGGATGAATTGCCTAGGTTGCCAAGTGGATGAAGCGCAACGTCCAATCAGTCAAAAGACTGCCTGATATGGTTCAGCAGGCTCGAAGCTATTACTTACCGGTGCTAGTACGCTGATGGTTGATCGTGATCCTCGGTTCTTGTTTCGCCTTTCCTGAAGCCTTGAACGGAAACACACCATTCGGTGGAGGAGATTGGGTCTTGTTACGCTTGTTCTTTGCCGCTATGGTGAACGGGTTGATTTGCACTTTTGCGAAATCCTCTCTGCTAGATAAATCGAGCTGGTCGTGGTAAAAGTCAGGCACACGCAAGGTTCGTGGCCTGTGCTGAGGAAGTCCAGGTGACTTACTTCAAACCATAGCCTATCCTTCTTCCAGCCTGTTTCATTCGCATCCTCGTAGCCGTTCAATTCGCCTTTGCCATCAGAGCTTGCGGGAGAAGGACTACGAATATCAGTCTGCCAAGCGGTTTTGATCGGTGTCTTTGCAGGAGCAGGTTGTGCTGATTGCCCGACGGTGGGTGTGACGGTGTTTGTTGTTTCCATGATGGAGATGCTGAAAATTGCGACAGCACTCGAGTTGGCAATCTCCTGGCGAGGAAGTCTGACTGTAGCAAACGCCTCCTGTATGGATTCTCCTAGCATAAGACCTAGGAAGTGGAAAGCAGAATTGCTCGTGTTTCAGGTTTCACTCTCCGAGAGCTAAATAAGAGACCGAGCGTGCAATCGGGACATCAAGTCGGCGGGAAACTCGGGAACAAGAACGACTCCTTGAAGCATCTCCTCCTTGTAACATTCCTTTCTCTATACCCTCGTACTCTTTCGGCGATCCTCCTCGCACATCACCATTATGGCAGAACCACCGCCCTTGCCTTCGGAAAAGGAGCTGGAAGAGATGCAGCACAGGCTAGCGAATAGGATGGTCAAATCAGGTGAATGGCAGCGGTGAGTATCAAGGTTTCGTACACGTCTTGATTTTGGCAATGCTTATTCTTGATGGTTTCCCACCTCTAGTATACAGGATACCTTAAGAACCAAGCTTTCAGAGAGCGGATGGACGGATCAAGTGAAGAGCCATGCAAAGGGTTAGTGAAGCCCTCCACGGAAATATTATTTCAATGTACATACGGCTCATCGAACTGCCTTGCTTATCTCACTCGGTAACATCAGAACACGCACGGCAGATGCAGCCATTAAAGTTTGACGCACTACAGCAGAATACGGCAGACTTTGCTTTTGGTACGTCCATCACTTTTACCGCATCTATCACGTTCACTTCAATCAACGGTCCTAACGAAGGATTGTCGCTGTTCTACCGCTTATGATATAGATACCTTGCCGGATCCCGTCAAGAATGATATCCTCGCACAGATACGCAGTTATATCACCACGCAGATCGATGATACAGGGAATGTTTCAGGAGGAGCAAGGAGATGATATCGTTTGGCTGGGCATTTCCGGCCGGGTATAGTGCTGGGATGCAGGATCCGTTAAGAGACAAACAACCAGCAGTCAATCATTTGTACACACTTTGTTGTATTCATTCTATTTCCTGCGTTTTCGTCCCTTTATCTAATCAAGCCGTGAGAGGACAGTTGGGCTTCAACGTGCACCTGTCCATATGGCACTCGCCAGGTCCCGTTGACGAAACGGATTGTTTACTGATAATCATGCTACGGCACACGCCAAATTCTACAAATAGTTTCTCGAATACGTTTCTTCACTTGCTATGATGTCTCTACTTTCAATGTTACACATAAATTTACTCTTTTGCTGTGCTGTTCATCAAGGCTGCGAGTCATCCCCCACGCAACTTCTTTAACAGTCTCGACCCCTCGCAGCTCATGCTTTCCCGCTCCGATAATGAAGCTGACGGAATCTAAGCAGTTCCGTATCGCTCGCCCGCCTTTCTCGCCATGATTTCACGAACAGGTCCAAGTAGTCGCGTGAACGCTTTTTCACCCAACGCCGCAACGCGGAGCTTGGCACCCTCGCCGCCTGCTGCACGGATGGTTGCCGCTCGAGAAGCTCGGTTGAGGAGGGCGAGTTCTATATCGTAAGCGGTGCATCAGCCGTAGCTCGCAGGGTCATTCAGAGGGAAATGGCCGAGCACGTACCACCAAAGTAATCGCCCTTGCTGAGCTCGCCAATAACACCAGCTCCTTGCTTTTCAACCTGCGCAACCCCGCTTTCAATCAAGTAGAAATCATCACCCGGTTCGCCCTCTTTGATGACTTCTTCGCCGGCCTGGTACGTCCTCGATTCAAGTGCATCGGCAATCTTGGAGCGTTCGTAGGTTTCGAGAGAGGACAGGATTGGGACAGTCGCAAGGAAGGTTTCGTACATTCTTCGCTTGCGAGAAGTGTGCTAAGGGTGACAAAGTACGGGTCGGTAGGTTAGTAAAGCGGAAACCCCTTTTATAAACAGCTCCAGCTACTTGCATCAAGCAAAATGGTTCGGAAAGAGATTCGGTCCAAAGCCCAGAGGGTTCCAGGTGTGCTAGCCACGACCGTAGCCGCTCGAGGAGCACTAAAAGAGGTAATGCGTGAGCGGAGAACACATCGGCACGGTAGACTTTGACTCGACTTACTTGTACATTAATGCCAATTCACCAAACGAGCCACCCGGAACAGCGGTATGCACTTTTTTACCCCATTTGCTTTCGTCGGAAGACGATTCATCTCCTGCCTTCTTGACGTAAATGTCGAATTCTCCATCTTCAACAACGTAGAAGAAATCACCAGCGGCGCCTTGTTCGATCACTACGTGTCCTGGATCAACGGCAACTTCTCGCATAGCGGCAAGCACATCCCTCTCCTGCTCTTCATCCAGGTTTCTAAACAGGAAATTGTTCGAGATGGACTGTTTGATTCGTTCAAGTTGAGCTTCTGATTTCGGAGGCAACGTCTCCGCAGTGCCGCGGACGTCCCTACCACCGAGTGTCGGAGTTGCATCAGCGTCACCACCGCCACCGCCCAATGCAAGTCCGGCGGTAGGGATCAAGGATTCAGCAGAGACAGATGTTCGTCGACCGAGTGCATATGCGGGAATGACAAGCTCGTCGGCAGGGATATTCGCCTTGCCTGCCGAGTTTGCAGGTGGAGGGAACTTGGCTGTGGTCTGGGCTCCGGATGGGCTGGATCCGAATGCGGGAGTGACGTCTTCGTTGTATGGCGATTGTTCAGGTGTGGCGAATCCACTTGGGCTGCCCGAAAAGGAGAATGCTGCAAAAGATCCTGCTACATTGGAGCTAGGGTTTGCTGATCCCGGAAACCCGCTGAATCCTTCTTCGTCTTCCTCTCGTACCTCTCCCAATGGTGCTCCATGGAGACTGTGAGGAGCAGATGCACCTCCAGCTGTTTCGCCAGCGTCAGGACCGCCAGTAAGCGAGTTTCCAAAGCTAGGCCCTGCGAATGTGGCTCGACGCTGTGCGAGAGTGCTACTCGGTGTCGATCCATGTCCAAAAGGCGAGTCGGAAGCCAGATGCTCGGAAAACGGCGAGGGTTGAGTCAAGTGTGCGTTGAATACGTTGGCGGGGACGGAAGGAAGACTCATGGCGGGAAAGTTTGGGAATTTTCGAGAGGAACCGGTGGTGGCCGAGGTGGTGGATGTGATGGGTGTCGCAGAAGAGGGCTGAGGTGTGGAAAGGTTGCCGGATGTTTGGATAGATCGCTAGAGGGAGAGAATGTCAGTCGTGTTCTGCAGTGCGTCGAAACGAGCTACCATGAGACTTGTGCGAAGACGCCTGAGCTTGTGCACTCAATAGAAGACTACTAAGCTCGACCGCCCTACGACGACCTTGAACAGGCGAAGAAGGCTGATACTCTACGGCCACTCGGTAGAGTCTAGCTTCGTATGGTTGATTCTGAGGCACTACTCGCTACTACTCACCTCTTGCCTCAACTTTTCCTGAAACCAATCTGCACAAAACTGCACAATGTCCTTCGGTTGGTTCGCCTGAAAGTCCGACGTCAAGTCACCAAGCAGGGCCTGCAATTGCGAGGCTGGCATTATGTAGATGTAAAGAAGGGAAGGGAAAGGACTTGAGGGATAACTCAAAGTCCAGCAGTGAGGAAGCGGTTTCTGTTCTGTCGGCGTTTACTGGCTTCTTTCTGGTTCCCGGATCGAAAGGAGGAAGGTTGTACGCGTTTCACGTGAATTGACGACGAGCTCAGCTTGTCGGGTGGATGTATGAAGAGTGAATTTCGGGTCGGGTTGATGAACCGAAATTGGTGGAGATAGGGTAGTTGAACTGTTGCGATGGATACGAAGCGAGAGAATGGCAAGATGGCTGTAAGTGAGGAGTGTGAATGTGTTGCCCACAGAGGGTACTGCCCAATCGCACCGTGCGCGCTAAGTAAAGATGCCACGCAACCACGGGCCCCGCTTTGGGAAGTGATAGCGGACATTTCCGTATGTCCGTCGCAGTGAGCCGAATATAGACGTCTTTCAACAGAGGTTTATATGAGATGATGAAACATCAACTATTTCCATACCGTTTGCCCTCCACTCTTCCGCCCAAATGCTTAGTTTCTCGACGCTCCTCCTGCGCGCATACTACAACGAAATAGGATGGAACGAGGATAACCTGTATGCGAATATAAGTCGCAGTTCGTCGGGTGAGTTGCCCGTGTTTTAGCGAGCTGATTAGTTGACGAAAATGTGCTAACGACCTCTTCTCGCAGCTATCCTGTAAGTCGGTATCATGCTACGGCCAGACGCACGGCTCACCCGCTTCTCACAGCGACTTTGCAGTCCCGCCAACACTCTCTCTGCAGATATCAAAGGCGCCAACGGATATCTTTTACGCTTCTTATGCGCTCGATGCGTTGCCGCAACTCAATGGAGGGGTTAGCTATATTACAAGTTCGATTCCGTTAAAGGGGGTGAGTAAGAGCCGTGGCTAAAGGATGGGCGAACCGATGGAGGGTGACTTAGTGAGGAGTGGTAGCGTGACAACTGTGAAGCTGGGCGTCGAGCATCTATCGAGCGAAGCCAGACTCAGTCTCTTTGCTTCATCGAGATCGCTACACGACGGTCAAGCGTAGTCGCATTCGCGGGACGCCGTGTCCTTGCCCTTGTCGCTTCCGAGGAGGGCGTAAGCCGTGCGAGACTCGGTTCATTCGCCTTTTGAAGCTGTCGTAGGATGGTCAAGCGTAGGTGCCTACACTCAGTAGTCAAACGCGAGCGTTCACCGCTTTTGCCAGAGCAATCATTCCCGACACTCCGGTTGCGTTCTTTGCCGTCACCCGTCTTCCTGCGACACATGCCAACCCTTTCTCTTCCGGTAGATCTCCCCGTCACGGACGGTCCCTCTGCATAACATGGTCGACCACTTTCGCGTATTTCCGCCTCCCAAACGACCTTCACCTTCCGAAGAAGAATATCTAGCAGGCGACCTCGTCATCCCAGCACGAGATTACCTCCTCTACTCTCGCCTTCATTTTCCGACCCTGCATCTTTCGGGACTCGCGACGACTAAACTCAGTCCGGGATGGCAGGCGAGTCTAATGTTTATGCATAGCCCTGCTACAGGTGTGCGAGGATTCGGCGTCGGTGCAGGTAGCGGAAGCGGGATCTCAGAATCGGGATCATCTTCAGCGAACCCGGCTACACAGGGTGCCGGGAACGGCGCGTCATCCTCCTCTACAAGTCCTTGTCAATCCACTATCGTCACGCCACCACCACCGCCAGGGAATGTCATCCTTAGCTTACAGCAGGACACGGGTCGGTATTCAACCGAGTATACGTACTCTGCAACAGACGGAATGCTCGGTTTCCGCGGGCTGTATAATTTCGGCTTGACAGAGGCTACGTTGACCGCCGATGAGCCACTGCTGTTACATGACAGAGAAACGCCTACTACGACGACGGCAGCACAGGACCTGTTGGTGGACAAACAGACGAGGATTGATGAGGAGGAGGCTATGGAGGGCGGGCTCAGAGGTCGATTCTCCGCCGGTGGAGAGATCTACTTTTCCCGGAAACAACGAAGTTTGGGTGGTGAGTCCTCGTCCCCTATGACATGAGCATCCGTTGTCTAATTCCTACGCAGTCTCCACCGGTCTGAGATTCACCACGATCCCACCTTTATCGACACACACGCATACGCATCACCCGCCATCTCCACCGACAACCCTAACGCTGCTGTATAATCCACTTATGGGCTTCCTTTCTACTGCGTATTCTGCCCAGATCTCGCCGCATCTGGCGCTGAGTTCAAGGTACGGGGTGAATGTGTATAGCTATGAGAGCGATTTATGTATCGGTGGTGAATGGTGGATCGGGAGTGGAACGGGGAAAGGTGGATGGCGGGGGTTGCGTGGGGGCAGTGACGGCGCGAGCAGCAACGTTGAGGAATTGTCCTCAACTGACGTGGATAACACGTCGTCGATATTCTCGCTGCCGCCAACAGCGACAACGACGACTGCTGGAGGGGAGAGCAAATCGTTCATGGCGGCTATGCGCTCACATACTGAGCCGCAACGAAACAGTGATCGGGATGGAGTCCTTAAAGCAAAAATATCAGGCAATGGGGTACGTTTACTCCTCATCTTGCGCGCTGAACTTCCATTTGACTCTTTGACTGAATTCGCGCGACAGCTCGTATCTTTCCTCTACGAATCGCGGATACGGAAATGCCTTGTATCAGTTGGCGTCGTTTCGGATTTCTCGTCACGTTCCAGCAACCCGGTAAAGACGATCGGGATGGAAGTTCAGTATTTTTCTGATTGATATGAAGGTTAGAGTAGGGGAGTGATGTGAGGGCGGATGAGGCGGGAAGGGAGCGATGGGCGAGGGAGGCGTTTGTTGCCTCAGAGTATTGGATGTTCGGTATAGAGTCGGCTATTAGAAGTCCTCATGACATGCTGTAGACGGTGTCACGATCACTCGATGTTCACCCTCACTTTTTCCCAAATGTCGAACACAGGCTTCATGCTGTTGACAAGCTGCAGCAGGAAAGTAGTAGAAGTGAAAGTGAGGAGTCGTTTGATTTGTTTGTCTGAGAAGTTGTTAACACTGTTTCGGGCGCTCCTCCGTCGCGTGTCGGCTATAGCGGAACCAAAATCGAAACGTCCCTCCGCCTCCTCCTCCGAACAAGCATCTTGGGTGTAGTCTTCTTCAGCTTGTCGTGTAGCGGCATCCTCTTCAACCACGATAGACAGCTCAAGACCTCGTTTCATCCCATCAGCGAACTCGAAACCTCCGCTTGTCTCTTATGAGCCATTCTGTACACGAGCTCGACCTACCGCTGGCACATCGACCGGACCAAACCGCATCGGAACACGAGCCAGTGGTGATGGCTACGGATAGAAGAAGAGGTATCACACAGTTCACAGTTCATATCCTTGATGCGAATGCTCGATCCACTACGGAGACAGCGAGCTCAACCGATTCTACAGCTGGCAAGTCAGGCAAGTCGGCATCCCGCTGGTCCACGGTAGAGTTCAAGATATATGGTTTGGTGTTTGCTGTGGTCGTGCCATTGATGGTATGGATTCCGATAAGGCTAAGTCAAGGCGAGTATTCCGCATTCAACCTTTCTCTCGCGTTTATGGTTGCTGACACCTGCCTGGCCTTTCTTACAGAATCACATCCGAATTATCGCAAGTATGCGTACAGACTTAGCAACGGCTGGATACCAGGACGAAAAGTGGTATGTGGGTTAGAGAATTCGCTCCTGTAATGGTTAACTGAACGACTTGTCATCGAAATAGGACATCTCAGATCCCCAATACCGAACATTCCGTCAAAATATTCCTGCCTTGCTCGCTCTTGGCGGGAGCTACCTCCTCTCATCGCACGCATTCACGTATATCCGCCCACACGCCTTCCCAACGGCCAGCAAAACGCAGTTCCTCGTCGCGTTTGAGTTGGCGATGCTTGTGATTCTGCATGGAACGGGAGCGTTCAAAATAGGATTGATCGTTTTGCTGAATTGGGCGTTGACGCGCTGGTCGGTTAGGTTGACTAGCGTCGGAAAAGCGCCGACGTGGTTTACACCGGCAGTAGTTTGGATCTTTAATGGCCTGACAATCTTTGCAAACGATTATTACGAAGGGTACAAGTTCGGTGCGCTGCATCCTGCTCTGTCAAACTTGGTATGTCATTTACAGTTCCTGTGTTTTTGTCCATGAAAAACCGTATGTTCAACATTCCTTCTTGTTGTCCAGGCAGGATAGATACTCGGGTCTTCTTCCCCGATGGCACGTCAACTTCAACATCACAATGCTTCGACTAATATCCTATGGCATGGACTACCACTGGGCTGTACAGCAGCAACCCTCGGCTCACAGACTATCAAGTACGCCCGCCTCGTTGGTGCACGTATCACCGCCAACGGGATATAAGGAACGAGTCAAAACCAGCCTACCCCTTCACGAGTACTCGCTCATCAACTTCTTCACATACGCCGTTTATCCGGCACTATACATCGCTGGCCCCATCATGTCATTCAATGACTTTACATGGCAAATCAAACGGCCCTCCGCGACTCCACCCCGCGCGCTCTTCTCGTACGCTCTGAGGTTCCTCGTATGTATACTCACGATGGAGGTCGTCCTGCATTACATGTATGTGGTTGCCATCAAGGATGCTGGTGCTTGGGAAGGAGACACGCCGGCAGAGCTGAGCATGATTGGGTTATGGAACTTGATAGTTGTGTGGCTCAAGGTGCGTTCCTTCACAAATGCACTCATCCAGGATTGCTTCGCTAACATCCTGTGCGAAAACGAAAAAAAAAGTTGCTCGTGCCATGGCGCTTCTTCCGCTTGTGGGCGCTCGCAGACGGGATAGATCCGCCGGAGAATATGGTTCGCTGCATGGCGAACAATTACTCGACATTGGGTTTCTGGAGGAGCTGGCATAGGAGCTATAACCTATGGACAGTTAGGTACGTTACACTCTGGCTTCCCTCTCAAACTCTGATGCTCACCTTCTCTGGCCCAGGTATATTTATATTCCTCTAGGAGGCAGTAATAACCTCATCCTGGCAACCACATTGGTATTCACATTTGTAGCGCTATGGCACGACTTGTCTTTCCGACTACTCGCATGGGGATGGCTCATCAGTCTATTCATCTTGCCGGAAATTATTGGAAGGAAACTTATGCCGGCAGCCAGGGTAAGTCTCCGGTACAGCATCGTCTGGTGGCAACTTTTACTGACACTCCGTGCGCTGTAGTATGGCAACACGGGCTGGTACCGACACGTTTGCGCTCTGGGTGCCGTCTTAAATATCTTACTGATGCTGATAGCCAATCTTGTTGGCTTTGTGATCGGCATTGATGGAGTAAAATACATGCTGAGTCAACTGACAGGAACATGGGATGGTAAGTCACCGAGAACGGTCTTCCCGTGTGACATGGACTGATCGCTTCCGACCTTGTTTCCCATTAGGCATTGAATTCGTGTTGTTTTCATGTGCATGCCTGTTCGTGCACGCGCAAGTCATGTTCGAGTATAGAGAAGAGGAATTGCGTCAAGGCATACAACGAAAATGCTAAAACCGTATTTTGTAATGTTCCCGATTAATTTACATTCATAGCAAACCCTTTTAGATTGAGAGATCTTTCGGCATAGAGATGAGATTCGAAGTACGATTGGAAACTGTGACAGTCAGGCCGTATCAAGTGTGAGAAGCAGCGATCAAGCGGCACTGCACTTGGCCAGTGCCGAAAAGTGTGCTTTCATAAACTTCTTCGCATCACGTTGATTCTAGAAACGATGATGGATATGGTCAACACGCTGCAAAACGAATGCTTGTTGAGGACATTTTCTGACACACCTTTGTCTTAGACGCGATCACACTGAGTTCCTCGGTCAGGTGGTTGTGGAAATCTCGAGTGGCTTGTGTGAAGCGTTTGGGACGAGTGGCGACTGACGGGGCACGACGTTGTTTATCAGCGATGTATATGACAATACTGCATGCGCGACTTACTGATTTCATACGTTCCGATCAGCGTGTCTTCGAATCCCGCAAGCTCCTTATTGGCGAATTTGCGAATGATTGAGCCTACTTCCCTTGACGTCGCCTAGAGGTCAACGTAAAGACACTGCACGTTCAGGCTCAAAGAGGAACGGTACAGCAGAGATAAGTTGCTAACCTTGAATTCATCGAGGACGTCCTCCACATTGACCGATTGAGAAGCATCTTGAAACTCTATACTGCGCATGACGAAATCCTCAAAGACTTGTTTCTCCTTGTGCCTAACCGAACATCGGACATTAGTGTCTAAGCAGGCGTGGTCACATTCAGCAGTCGACCCACAGATCCTTGGCTACTTTCTCATTCTTCGCTTTCTTGAGATCTTCCACGGCTTCTGCAAAGATGTCATTGAACTGTACCACCCTGGCGTTCATCGTCTTCCTTAGTTTCTGCATCCTTTTCGCTAAAGCAGGGGTATTGATGCATGCTGAGTGCCTGAACAGACAAGAATTCGCTATCGCAAGTCCTACCTTCGAGTCTAGCCTTGAGTTCCGCCATCCTAGATGCCGGAAAATGAGTATCGTTAGTAGTCTGCTATCGAAAGTCGAGAAAAACGGAACTCGCTCGTCTTTCTGCTGAGTCTCCAAAAAGTTGGGTTCAACCTGTTCAGGGGCTTCTTGAGACTGCTCAACCCTTCCGTCTTCTTCATCCTCTTCCTCTGCTTCATCTCTCTCCTCCTGAACAGACTCTACCTCTTCCGCTTCGTCGAGTTCATCATCGCTATCGACGCTCTGCTCGCGCATTACTTTGGCTCGTGATTTCGAAGATCTGGAAGGTTGCACTGTTTTACGTTTTGGTGCGGTGCTAGCGGATGTCTTCTTGCCGGTTCTTGAAGCTGTGGTGTATGGCGAGGAAGGGGTATGAGAAGTCTCCAAAGAGCGTCGGAGTCGGCATTCTGTACTCACAACCATTTCCTTTGACGGCGTTCTTACTGGTTGATCTGGCCATTACGAGATCTCCTTGACTGATGATGTTGCTGGTAAGGATAAGGGTGATTCTTTGAACCCGCTACGATGTTTAGCACACTAGCTGCAATATGGGAGCTAGTCCATATAGTCTGTGATGAAGCTGCCACTTCTCCTATACGATAGGGCAGTCCAAAGGATGTTTCACTGACTCTGTCGCATTGAAGTGGCGATCGCCTGAATAGCAGCTAAGCGCGCGGTCATTCTCGACAACCTGACTATTATTGTATGCTGTCCATGCTTTCAGATGATAATATATGATAATGCTACAAATGCGCGTGTCCATATTACGTTTACTTTTGTGTTGTGTGCTAAAAGATACAGAAGGTGTTGGACCTGCAGATACAGCGAATTCGAACTGAACATTATGGTGAAACGGCGTTGGAGCCGAACGTAATCATGGCTGACTTAAGAGAAGACAATGTTGATAGTGATGGTGGTAATGGATGATAATGCGATTTGATGATACCTTAAAGTTGGCGCTTTAGATGGCATCAGTTTTAGCCGTCTAGAGCATACCTGCTATTGTGTAAGAGTGAGTATCGTCAAATATTTCTGAACGCAATCAAACTACTGACCTGAAGTCATCATCGAGGCCGGCGGAGCTGTCAGACACGACTGATGAATCAAATTCAATGCCTTGATAGAGTCTCTGTTGTCGATGACTGTATTTGAGGGGGAACCTTAGATTATGTGCGACGACATTAAGCGACAGAGGACGTACCACAGCTGATGTTGATCTCGCTCGCGCTGTGGTGACAAATGACACTCAGTATATCGGTCATTAGCGCAACGTGTCATATCCACTCACCCTTGCGAGATCATTTCGATGTTGATGTTACCCTCGGCCAAAGTAGCAAACATCTTCCCGGCCGTGCCCACCATATGCCGCATTTGCCTACCGACCAACGATAGAATGGCCATATCATGAGAGACAGTGATCTGGAAAGATAGGTCGATGAGGGGACGTAGAAATTCATAACGAATGATGAGCCAGCTTACGTGACCGATTTTCTCCAGATCGCGAACCAGACGATCGAGCGATTTTCTATTACTGAAATCCTGCATCGCCATACTGACCTGTGGAGATACCTCGAGGATAAGCTGATGGACGCGAAAGAGTATGGCAGAAAGACGTACATGAACCTCGCTGGTACTGATCAAATCCACAACGACTCCAGCGCGATCTAGTGTTCCAAAGATCCTAGCCAGAAACCCGTGTGATATGGTTTTCCTGTTTGAGTGGATATTCAAAACTACAATGTTGTCCTTGATGGTAACAGCAGTAGGCAATTTCACCACCTGCAATCCTCCAGAGGGAATTCCAGAAGTTGAGGCGTCTGAAGCGGTGTGACCGTTTACTTCGCTTGATTCCTGAGGATAGATGATGGTTCCCTCTCCAGCTGGATTATCAACATTTTTGATTCGGATAGGGATCTTGGCCCTGATCACCTGCTCCATGGTGAAGGGGTGGATAACTTCACTTCCGTAATAGGTCAATTCGGCAGCTTCGTCGGGAGTGATGATAGGCACTAAACGAGCAGTGGGAACTTTTCGCGGATCTGCCGTGAAGATACCATCGACCTCTTTCCACACCTGCAACTCTGCTGCGCCCAATCCTACGGCACATAATGCGGCGCAAAGATCTGTGTATCCACGGCCGATCTGGGCGAGTAATGATCCCGGGACGGCACCGAAGTATCCAGTAATAACGGGCACACGAGATCCGCAACATCTCAGTCTTTCACCCAGACGTTCGGATAGCCTGTCGTAGAATGTTTGATCAAGCTGCGCAGCTCCCTGGTCTCCAGTGATATCTGCGGCGGCAGCTTCCTCGATGGCTCCACCCAGAGCATCGTCGACGATAGTATCCAGTAAAACCAATTCCGAGTCGATACCCTGTCGATTGAGAACCATGAGTATGTGTTGTGGTTATGCGAAATCTGCGCTACCTACACGGTCGCGCAATGCGGCCGCAACAATCTTGCATGCCATGCGTTCACCCATTCCGACAATGGAATCCTGACTCCTCAGGGAGATTTCGTCAATGATCTAAATTTCCAAATGCATGTCAACAACATTTTTCTCGGTGCTGGGTGTATTTCCATACTCACTTGGGCAGCGGATAGGAAACTTCTCAGACTTTCACAGTCCCGTTCGAGCTCATGTATCAATTCCTCCAGCAAATCTTCGTCCCGGATCTGCGACCTTGCAGCCGCGATGTGATCTCGTTTCAGTACGTCGACCGTGGTGTGGAAGGCGGGAAGATATGACTCTGGAGACTCTCGGCCAGATTCCGTTTGTGCCATGGTCGGAGACGGTGGGACGGGTGCGGATGACTGGAATGGCGAGGGCGAAGCCGAACGCGAGTAACCGTTGGCAGTCATTTTTAAATCCTTCAAGGACGAGAGAGACGATGACATCTTGTCCTTTTCCGTTCCAGCTCCATTGGCGGTTGATCCGAAAAATCCAGAGCCAACTCGTTTCGGATAGAGCGGAGTCTGCGAACCAGATGCTAATCCTCCACTGCCACCAGCATTGGAACCACCGTTTGATGGACGAAGAGCCTCTTTTGAAGCCTGTAGTAGAAGATTGGTAGTTCCCAACGCTTTTGTGGTTCCCGACCGTGCAGAGCACACGATGGCTACTTTATGTTGTGCCAAATACGAGCTATGAACGCACGGTCAGAAACCCCACTCTTTGAAACAGCCCGCGAAACCAATTATATAGAAACTCACTCTGCGATAGAGACAATATTATCCAGAGACTTTCCAACCGACGTTCCTCCAAACTTCTGAACTACCCATGGTGCTGTTGCATCTCGAGAGTTGCTTTTGAGCAGCGACATTGCGGAAGAAGACAAGGTCGTGGAAGAAGATAGGGCTGTAGGGGTAGATGTTCCGGATTGATTAGTTGTCATTGTTGAGGAAGGCGAACCGACAAAAGTAGCTGATTGTCCGCTTCTTTTCTAGATGGCACAGCGACGTCCAGTGCGAAGATGATACTTGACACTTTTGATTTACTGAGATGATCCTCGGTCTGGGCGCAAGCGGATGTAGGATGTAACAGGACGCGAGCGAGAAGTCGGGATTTCCTTGTTTCTTGAAGAGTCTAGGAAGATGCGGACCTAACACTACAGCTCGGAATGTTCGCTGAGTTTAATGGCTTGACAGCTTTGGCAATAAGAGACACTACCTCAAGACCTGAAGCAGTTGAATACAAGCAACCAGTCTTGACTCTTGACTCACTGAACCGTTCAGCTTTGAGATCGCTCAGGCCGATATTTGAAGGGACACCTAGTAATTTTGGCCTGAGAACGGATGGGACATCGGCCTGGGGGCGCGGAGTGTGTGGTGTGATACCCTGGAGAATTTGGAATGCTCGAGACTTCTTAGGATTCCGAATGTCTCAGTTGATGCCCCGATTGCGTGTTGGTGGATTTCGGGCGAAACTATTCCCCGGGTCCAACCACAGCAGCTCATTTCCGTCCAACGAGCTGTCCAACAACTTGGTCGTGTCAGCAAGCTCGAGCTACAAGTATAAGAACTCGTATCACATATGAGGCAATGTCCTGTGTGTTTTATCAACAGCCCGGTGCTGATTCGTGTATGAGCAATAAAAATACGAAAAAATACTGGCGTTTACAACAACCGTCTGGGTAAGGAAAAGGGATGTACATAACCTGGACCTCCTGCTTGCCATCCTGTCCTATATGCCTACGTACTGAAGACCGATACCTATATCTCCATTGGTTGAGGACCAGCGGGGTATGGTGTACGGAAGGTGACAATTTCGTCATACCTGTACGGAACAAGAATCGCATATCAGCAAAGGTGACAAAGTGAATAATCATATTCGCATGTGCCGACTTACAAAAGCTTCTTGAGTTCCTCCCTGGTAATGTTATCCTTTTGAAGATCAAACTCGAAAAAGTTCGGGTCGAGCGGCGCCGCTCCAGGTTCGTCTTCCGGGTCGTGGTAGGCTTCAAGATACGGATGAGCCAAGCACTCCTCCATCGTCATTCGTTTCTTTGAGCTGACTGGAAAGGTTGAAAAGGGGTACATATTAGAACCCAAGGCAAGGAAAGATCCGACAAGTGAATACGTACATGTCAAAGTCTTCTTCAAAAAGTCAATGGCAGCCGGACTAGCCTGAGGGTAAAGGCTCTCAAAGCTCTTCTTTGTTCGCACAGGTAGATTTCGGAGGTAGTCCCTGGATCGTCTCGAAGTAACATCGTAGAACTCTTCCATGGGTGGCGTACCGAGAACATCCAAGATTAGCTTCAGTTGATCGTGGCTACAAGGGTTGGGCATGTCCTGTTAGTATCACACACATGAAATTACGCAATTCTTAAACACTGACTAGTCTTTGCCCGGAAACAATGGCTTCCCACTAATCATCTCAGCGAGAATGCACCCGATACTCCATACATCAATTGCCTATCCAGTTGAAACAAAATCAGTATCGGGTCTCACTTGATATCTGAAAGCCACGCGCACTGACCTTGGTGTATTGCTTGAAACTCAACATGACTTCGGGTGCTCGGTACCATCGGGTAGCTACGTATTCGGTCATGATTCCATTGACGGCGCCTTCCTGGTGCAAAGCCGTTTGCGTAGACCTGGCCAAGCCAAAATCGCAGACCTACATTGTGGTCGTACCGTTAGTTCTATGGACTCGATAGTCTGGCTGCTGTACCTCACCTTGAGATCGCAGTTGGCGTTGAGAAGGAGGTTGGAAGGCTTCAGATCTCGGTGTACAACTGAACGGAGTTGCGCTTAGCGAAAAAGAAGCTTGACCCAATAACAAGAGTACTTACTTTCTGCGCAGTGCAGGGCTTTCATTGCTCGGCAGGTCTACGGGTGAATGGTCAGGCATCGTCCCAGGCAGGATGTGAAGTGAAGGCTAACCTGATAGACAAAGTATTGACAGTGATCGTCACTGAGATCTTGCGTTCTGATGACTCGGTGCAGGTCCGTCTCCATGAGCTCTTGGACAAGGTAAACTTCCTTAAAGCTATCGAAAGAAGAGGGCTGGATGATGTCCAAGATGCTGATAATCTATTCCACAAATCAGACGTTAGAAGAATGAACAATCTACATCCCTAGCTGAATTGCTTACATTGTCGCTAACTTGGTTCATGGTAAAGTACTTCAGCAACTTGAGCTCCCGGAGAGTTCGAAGCGCAAAGAGGACATGATCAAAGGGACTGATCTGAAAATTGGTCATAGAGGTAGAGCATAAGCTATCAGCCTGCAATCCCACAGTATCCAAAAATGGGAGTCGGCTTACCTTCTTGATCGCGACCTTCTGTCCGTCTCGTCTTCTGGTGGCGACAACAACGATACCGTAAGCGCCTTCACCAATGACATCCTTGACTTGATAGTCTGTTCCCACGGAGAACTTGACTTTTCGGGGCTGCGCCTGCGAAGGTTGCTGAGGAGCAGGGCGTGTCGAACGCTGTTGTTGAACGTCGGGCTGAGACATGGTAGAACAACTGCAGGCACGCTTCGTTTATGTAGGTGAGATGAAATATGTAAAACACAAGAGAGGCTGCAAAAGACCTAGGACGCCGGATCAGTATCAGGCAAAAGAGGGAATGGTTTGGTCTAAAGTGACACTTACCTCTTATGACAGTAGATACTGTTGGATGAGTGCAGTGTTCGTGCAGTCAGCTGAACAATGGCAGTGTCGAAAGGACGATACAAGGGCAAAGATTTCAATGGTCAGCGTTCTTCAATGACAAGCGATCAAGGCCTTTTGACAAGGGTAACTCACTCCACAAAGGGTCAAGAAAGGCGGACCGAAGGTAAAACGATCTTGAAGAAGGGATGTCGGCTTGTGGCGCAAAAGAGATCTTGATGACGCTTGCAAGACAGTGGGAATGAAAATCAAAGGGATTTTCTAGAGGTTGAGATTCGCGGGCACAGTCGTTGTAGCTTTAGTGTAATCGTTCAAGTGGTTTTGACGGGTCGTGAAGAGAAAGGGAGCTGTATAAGGTCAGTTTAACGAGTGACTATGGGTGAGTGGTGAACTTGATCGAAAGCTGGTCGTATGTAGTAGACCGAAGACTGAGAGGCGAAAGGAGTGTTATTTCATAGAGTTGGCATCAAGGTACATACGTTCGCATCTTTCATCATGCTCTCCTTTTTAAGTGTTTCCGGACGGCTAGCTTCTCGACTCGCATCAACCATCTCGTCGCTAACACGACTGTGTTTTTCCTTGTTCATGGCCAGCCTCCTGTAGTATGTGGGATTGTTATGGGAATAGCCCGTGCCGCCATTCTCCTATAGAAGACGTTGATGATCCCGACCGATGTGCTATATCTCGGGAGACTGTTCGAAGTTGTTTGGCCACGACGTCTGCCTATTGTCTGTTCACGTTTCAGGTTGGCAGATCCAATATTCGTGTCGTTGTTCTTAGTTCGATCACTATTGTCTACTTTTAGCGCGCCAGATCTGGATACCGTTGCAGCTACCGTTGCACGCGGTGTTGAATTGAACAGCTTGTTGTACGCTCCGGTTAATTTTCACTATTGTAAGCGAGCGTACCATTTTCTTGAGACGTAGGTGTTGTTTGGTGGGAGAATGTTGCTGCTCACACGGTAAAGGGCGTGTACAGGAGGCTACAGAAGAAGAAAGCGCCGTCAAAAGATTCATATGGACGCATCCCGACCTGGTAGTTTCCTGAAAAAGCCGTGCGGCTGATGCCAATGAGATGGTGGGTAGAGGATTGGCATGGACATGACTTGCTATATTGGCACGTAGAGAACGTTTGCTTGTTACTAGGGATATATAGTAATACATGACAGGTTCCGCTGTTGCATATGCTCATGCAGGCAACGGAGAATGGTTTCTGTGACCAGTACTATGCTACAAACTGGGTTAAACGATTCATGTATGCGTTGGCGGGGTTTTGCCAAAAGTGTTGTCGGTCGTGTCGAATCGTAAACGAAATGTCGGTGATGAATGGATGTGTTGTCAAGCCTGAATGCTGCTTGTCGACTAGTCTTGCAGCGCAACAGCGCCTTCATGCGCTGCATGATTGTCCAAACCCAATACCTTGTCGAAATTGACGTAACCCGCCTCCCCCTTGCATGCGTTGTAAGCCAACTTCGAGTCAAAGCTTCCCGCGATAGACGCTTGAGAAGCTGTGAGCAAACTCTCATGGCTGAGAGATGATCGAAGAAAGTCCGCAGGGCCGGTCGTTGCACTACTGCGTGCTGCCATGGGCATCGGGGTCGACTTGTGGCGATGTGTTACTGGACGAGCCGGAGAAGCCACCGCTTGACCAGCAAGGGACGTGAGTGAGACCACTCTCAATGGCTGAAGAGAAGCGGCCTTGTTGAGCGTGTCGAGATAGCCGTGCGAATGATGCACACGCGAGGTGTTGAGCCGAGGGCTTGGCGAGCTCGAGACTGGCGAATCTGGTTTTGGGCCGATGATTGCCTGCTTGAGGCTCTGTTTGCTACCTTGTTTCCGAAGTGTGTGTTGATGCTTTCGCTGCAGCATGGCCCAGTGAACGGGGTGATGCTCTTTAGTGATTGGAGTCTCCACACCATCCCAACGGGTATAATGTCGTTTCTGATCTCCGCCTTCCGTCGCGCTGCTTGCTGTTCGGCTTCGCTTCAAAAGCCCTTTGTTGAGGCTGCCGCTGCTAGCATCTTGTGGCACTCCACCGGAGAGAATGTTGTGAGAAGACGCTCGCAATGGCCGAGGATGGACTAATCGTTCGACTGGTAATAACACCCGAGCTTCTGAGGTTGCAGCCTTGCGTGATGGCATTGCGTGGCGTAACCACTGCAATGGTCCATGGTGATGATGATCTGGAACGTCTGGAGATTCCAGCACCGGGAGCACGCCTTCTTCGACGAGGTCGGCCTCAGAAGGACCCTGTGCGCTCAGATCCATATTCGCAACTCTCGGAGAAGATATCGGAGATGGGATCCTGACCATTGACGAGCCCATGATATTCTCTAGATCCTGATCTTGGATCCTCTTGAGAGAGATCGAAGCGCTTCGGCGTGGCAACTTGGACATGCTGATTTCGGAAACATTCGACCCGTTGACATCCGTTGTCAGTTCCGCTTGACTGGACGCCGGACTGGAGGGTGCAAAGATGTTGGCGATGTGCTTGACAATGGTCGGCGATGATTTCTGCGATAGCGCTCGAACGGGTTTCGGCGGCATTAGTTTCTGCGTCTTGAGCTTTGTGTCTCGCGTGTGTTTGGTGTCTATGGATTTCGCCGATTTGCTTGATAAGAATGCTGGGCGGGATTCGGTGACCACCTCATTGATCAGGTCGTCGACTGAAGAAGGACTAGACAGCGCTCGTGACTGGGCCTGGATGATTTGCGCGGAACGTCGAGGTTGTATGGGTGAACTTGTTGTCAGTCTTGGTGATTTGGTGCCTGATAGACGGCTGTTTGACGTCCTATGCACAAGTTGATTGCTATTGCGATCCTTGAGTCGACTGGAAGGTCGGTTTGGTGTTTCCTTTACCGACAACATGTCTTCGACCGTAGCTGTTTCGACTGCGCCGATATCTCCGTCATCCGCAAGAGTACCCGTTTCCGAGGCATTCTGGACTTTGATAATGATAGGAGCGGGCAAGCGGGCGGTGGATTCGGTAGATCGAGAGCAAGGCTTGACATCCCTACTTCGACCACGTCTTTCGGAAGGCGACATGACACCGGAATTCAATGCCGGTAGCGCAGATACGGCATTTCTGGGCGCGACCAGACGAGAGGCACGTCCTCTTGCCCTCTCCTCGACGCACAAACTTCTCGCATTCCTTTCCGTTTGACTTTGCGATATTTTCCTGCTGTTCTTTCTTCCACGTCGAATAGTCAATATGCTTTCTCCTTCGTCGTCCGACCCTCTCGGTGTCCTTGTTTCGCGAGTAGGCACATGAAAGCCGAGTTTGTCGTTGAGGCCAGAGAGATCAATACTGCCGTGCTTGACGCTGGGTTTGACGTGTTGGTGGTTGACATCAAGTTGGCGAAGAGGCTGGATCATGCCTGTCGTCGTTGCGCGCCGAGGAGGAAGCAGGAGTGGTGAAGGGATGTCATCAATCGTGCTTCCATCCAGTTGTGGCCGAAGTACAGGGGCTACTAGGCCCTTGTCACGATGCTCAACTCGTATGTTGGACGCAATCCTACCTGGAACTTGTAAGGTATCCATGATCAAGCTGGGATCTGCTGCGGGCAGAAGACTTGGTGAAGATGGAGACTGCGAAAGTTGACTGTAGGGATGTAGTCGATTGTTGGCGAGTCGTGGAAGTTGACTGCTCATGATGACGACAGGCATCCTTGCCCTGCCGCGTCGAGGTGATGAAGCTCCGCTGCTACTGGTTGACAGAGTGCTACCAGGGGTTTGCATTTCTCCTCGCGGTCCAGATATGACAGAAGTCCTCGATCTTGATCGTGTAAAGTGAAGGGTGCTCTGAAGAAGAGGGTATCGTCAATATGATAAAGGACGAGAACGAAGTGTGTGACATTGGCTCACCATGATAGCTCGTATATTCTCCCAATTCGTCAGAATGCTTGTCCGCCCGTTGATACTTCCTCGACCGATTCCGTCAATGTTATAAGCCGTTCGCTGTGAATTGCATGTCCTAGGCCAGTAGGGATGGGTATGGAAAATCTGGTGATACGGCGAGCTGATGGAGAAGTAAATCAGTTCGGGTACTTCGGGATGGTGGCCAGGAATTGTGATGGGGATGCTTACTATAAGGTTTGATCTCACAGGAACGCACCAATAAAACGGTGTGCGTGTGGTGATCGTGGGGACCGAGTGTTTCCAAAGAATGTCGGGTTACAAGTTCAGATATCAAGTCTTGCCGCAATCAAAGGGCTGTGGTCTCGTCCGAGGTTCAATGTGTCCGGTCGGTACGGAAAGTAGCAACGCAGGTAAATGCTACGGAGCTGCTGGATATAGAACTTATATGATGACGACAGCCAAACTGACTGACAGATTGGAATTCGGGATCGTTTTAGTCGGTGATAAAAGGTCGTCAATTGCGCTGATCCAAGATTCCAGGAAGCGTATTTTGGTGTTCGCTCACCTCCTTTGCCGGTTGGGTGCTAAGTGCTAATGCTGCGAACGATCAAAGGGAGGCGAAATGAAGCAACGCCTGCCTTTGCATTTTATTTACTTGATTACATGAACGACCAGGAGGTTTGGGGAAGGGACAGAAAGGGACTTGGTATGATGACTACCGCCCAGTCCCTGCCTACACATGGTACACCCAGAGGCTGACTTCCAAGAGAGCTTGGGGAACAAGCTGAACAAACGACTATTTGGCTGACGTTTCCGATCTGGGTGATTTGATGGCATCGCCCGTCTAATGCGAGGTCTCGGTTATGTCCTATGTATTCCTGCAGCTCGGCATCACGGCATGCGAGTAACGAAGGCCTAGAATCCTAGATCTTTGACATGAGTCGGATGACCCGCGCAACGCGGGAATGAGAATGAAGGTCCCTGAGCTGCTGAGTCAGCAAATCAACCAATCCCTACTACAGTATACAGTACTGTATTTGTATCCTCCTCCTTCGGCATTCCTCTCCTAGAAACGTCGGAACAATTCGTACTATTGAGTACCCAACTATTCTCGGAAGCTTGTGCGCCATGAGCTAGTCAGCTAGTCATGAGCTCGCATTCTTGTTGTGGGACAGGGCTGCAAACGTTTGACAGTGGTTCTAGCGAGTAGCGATTGAGTAACCCGCAAGGTGCCCGGCATAGGCGCACAGGCCTAGCGACGTATTATCCAACAACAGCAGCTTTCTCCACCAGGATCCGTCCGGCCCGAAAGACCTACAGTTTTTGCCACCATGAGCTACTGTCCCTATGAGCTGTATGGCATGTATGGTATAGAAGACCCTGTCGGCGCGGCGCTCCTTGTACATGCGACTCTTCGACGAGCTTCTCTGCAGGTTTCTCTGCCCATGTCACCGAGAACTAGCCTGAGAACCTAAGGGGTCAGGGAAGCTCAAGTGAACTAAAGCTGCAGACCCACAAAGCAAGCTTTTCATCACATCTTCTATCGCTCAACTTCTCGAGGTGAACTTCGCAGAAGAGACAAATTATGGTTCCCGCGACTCGCTGAGCTTGAGTAGTTCGTCTGCGGAACTGCCATTTCGGCGTTAACATCTTCGGCGTCGTCGTCGCCTCTAACAAAAATCCGTTCCTCGCCACCTCCATCGCCGTTCCATTCCACCAGCCTTATCATGCGGCAGCGGATATCATCGGAGGGCAGGTGGACTACGACTTTCCCTCAGTCGCAGAGAACGTTGCAAGAAGACAAGTTTCGCCACATACCCCTTTGAGGCATGGGACGGTGATCCTTTCTAGTAAGTCCCTTACCCACCAGGAGGGATAGGATTGAGAGGGTAGCGAGTGTGTGAAAGGGCAGGTGACCTTGTAATGAAACAGCACAACGTATCTTATTGCCACTATTGCGAACACAATTCCGGTTGGGGAAAAGATGTTTCAATCCTCGTCAAAGGCTTCAAGCAACATCACTGGCCTTCAAAACGGATGCTCCAGGAGAATCAGTACCGTCGAGAAGCAAGATGAATACCGGAAATCCGCTATCACCTCCAAGCAGATACTCCCCCCGCCATGTCGACGAAGCAGAGGAGCAACTTGCGCAAGAAGTTCCCGACACAGGCATCTTCTCGGCATACCATAGGGAAACCATATTTCGAGGAACGAATCTCGAGAGTCCTGTTCCAACTTTAGAACTTAGGATACAAGGCTTCGAGACGCCTCTGCCAAGCGGTATCCCCTCGGCGTCGGAAAAGCGAGTAAGGAGCGATCCCGTATCTCCAACAGATAGTGACCCGTTCAGCGACTATCTGAGTTACGAGAGCGAGCAAG
The DNA here is from genome assembly GCA_030039215.1 of Naganishia onofrii. Classification (NCBI taxonomy): domain Eukaryota; kingdom Fungi; phylum Basidiomycota; class Tremellomycetes; order Filobasidiales; family Filobasidiaceae; genus Naganishia; species Naganishia onofrii. The sequence continues at coordinate 1,411,976 of JASBWV010000001.1, forward strand.
TTGACCCACCTGAGAACGAAGACGTCGACGTCGACTCTCACACGAGCGATCAAGAAACACCAAGAGGATTCGACAACGACACACTGCTGCCTTCGCAACAACAGCCAAAACCAAGAATCATCACTGACGTTTATCCGCCGCAATCACAACAGGCACCACGCAAACAGATCCCAACTCGGTCTCCCTTGGATGCGCTATGTCATAGCATGCAGACACCCTCGGATTTACCCACCTCACCAAGTCCTTTTTCACCGCAGCCGCCTCGGATTAACCCCGTCGTTTCCCAACCGCAACATTATCTGCCAACCCAAGTACAACAACGGCTGACCGCTGCCTATACAGGGACTGACTTTGCTCGTCAAGGCTGGGAACCGTCGGGAATACCGATCATCAATCGTCCACGGTCCTCAAGCGCTGTGATGCCCAATTATAGCTTGCCTTCTTTCAAACCGCGAGCTGAAAACTCCCAAGAGAAGACAGGAGCAAATGGACCGGCACTTGAAGGATGGGAACGGTGGAAGGATCGATATCGTCGAGCTGCGCCTCTTCTGTCCTGCACTCTGGCGATTGCACTGGCTATTGGTCTTACAGTCTGCGGTCGTGGTTCGAAAACCGGGATCTCTAGGATCGCCAAGATACCCTCTTCAGCTTTTGTCGATTTGGGCAACGGCGTCACCCAAGTGGAGATGTACCCCAGCGGAGTATGCCTTGTGGACGGGGGTAATAGGTGAGTAACGCAATTCTCTGGCAATAGGCCGCAGTGGCCTGCAGCTGAACGACATCCTTTTCCATAACAGTCGACATTGCGAGGGATACGGCTCTTTATCTCTCAAGGATACCAAAGGCGAATGGAAGTTGACAGAAGAGTGAGCACTAGAACAGATCCTCACAGCTGTAGCTTTACCCGTTGACACTCCACACATGCCGCAGTTCCTTGATCTTGGTGGACGTTGGATTTACCATCAGCGCAATCTTTGCTATCTTTCTGGCAGTCTACCTCGTAGTAACCGTGCTACTCTCTTCAATGTTACTGAACACTTTACGGCTACCGGTGTGCTATTTCACGACAGATAAGCTATCAGCGACTTATCGAGAGAAGCTGGATCAAGTATACACCCAGGCCTCCGAAGAAGACTTGATCGTGATATTTTGGCTCTGGTGGGGCCATCATCATGCCCCTCTGAACATTATTTTCTTGCTAGCAACGTTCTCATCAGTTTCCATGTCGGTAAGTGAATATGCGGTGCAGACAGAAGACAGCAACCCTGACCAGCCATGCTGGCAATCCCGTGGGACAATCTTCGGAATTCTCGGGAATAGATGATCAAATTGGCTGCGATTCTTACGAAATTACGTGGAGACCTCACGATAGGGTGCCAATCTCGTTTCGCAGCATGCAGCTTGTGCAACTCGTAACTCAGATCTAACACTCAGCTTATTTCACGTAGTGCAGGTCTCGTCATACCAGTAGTCTGCGTGTTCCTCTACCTCACGTGGATACTCGAAATCGGGGCATTTCTTGCCAACCCGGTAAATCGACAACCATTCCCTCGTCGAATTAGTACTGATACATGTGTCATTATACATTCCGAAGTTTACGCTCTTCGGTAACCTTTCCTATAATCCCAAGCTGCGAGCGGAGGATGAACGGAAACTCGTTACATCAGGTATTGATATGCTTGTGCCGAGGGCGCATTCAGTCGTCACTGCTGTTCAATCCACTCCGAGGCTTGCACGACAATCACCTTTCCACCAATTTTCTTTTGGTAAGAAAACTGCATCTCTCGCGAGGACAGCTAACACACGCACGCGGTCCGTCGGTACCGATACAAGTAGCTTCGTGGTGTACGAGCGGCCCGAGACTGAGTTTTCCTCTTATCTACACTCGCAAGGTAGTACAATTATTGAGGAATCGGACAGGTCACGAACAACGATTGCCAGCCCAGTGCAATATCGTTCAGCTGTTACACCCCAATCTACTGCTTTTTCTGTAACGCAATCACCCTTAGCGATCTGTGCTTCTGATCAGCGCTATCACGTCGGGGAAAGACCGCCACCAAATAGAACATGATGTGTCGCAGCATACGTGCGGGCTGGCGAAGCGAAGCGAAATATACAATATTGCAATGTTTATCTACTTCCTCTGCCTACAATAAACTTGGCGTCAAATCTCAAAAGTATGAGTTCAGATGGCACTACTGTAGCCCAGCAAAGCAGGATGGACTGGTGAAATAGCTGTTGCAAAGTATCTCATTCCCTCGCGACGCGACTGAGAATCCACCTATCGTTCTGCAGTCTGCAGAACAGCCCTCGCCTCAGTTGGCTGCTGAAACGATTGAACACACAGGCGCCAAAAGGAAAGCGAGCCAGGGGTGCCTGACCCTGAAGAACTCAGCCCAAGAGAGGTTTCACTCTAGACTGAACCTCCACCCTTGGGGACATCCATTGTCTGTGCAGGAGCAAGGGTGAATATATTTCAGTAAGGAATCAAGGAGGCATGCTGACCCTGAACACCAGGCGACAGACCACCTAAAAAATGCTGCCTATACATACATATATACTGCCGCGAAACGTCTTCCAATGATATTGTGTGATCATATGGAACCATCCACCTATACAACCGATTTCACGACCGTAAACCCTGCTTCCCATCCAACGACATGAATACCAAAGGAAGTGGAACGTGCTTGAGGGGAAACAAGTACGTCGATGCACTCCGACATTGGGCAGTCCTTCCGCCACCAAAGCCTCTCAAGATCGCCAAGGGGTCTGCCGCTAAACAGCAAGCAGTTGTCCTCGAAAGATATCCCACTATCACATCGGAGCAATGGTGGTCTTGGTTGGGACGTACCATATGCGCTTTACTTACCGTAGTTTTGATTCTGCTTCCCCTCTTCGCAGCGTCCCCTACACCCTGGGGCTCGCTTGTCACTACTATCCACAGTCCTGTAAAGGACGGATCAAAGGTATATGTCGGCATCGATGAAGCATGTGACTTACTTCAACAGCAGTAAGTGAAACAGCTCTAACTGGGGCTTCCGCTTCAAGTGCCACCTTCGGCTGCTGATGTGTGGGAATGTGGTGGGTTGTTTGCACTTTCTAGCTGCGGAGAGTTCTCGCCTAACGATCTGGGGCCGCTTCATCGGCAGGAGGACAGTTCTGTGCATGTCGTCAAGCGGAAAACCTCCTCTAAATCGACAGGAGGGTTCAGATTCACCAACCCGTTCAAGAGAAAGAAGAAGCAGAGGAAGTCCGGCGGTGGCGAGGCGGACGAAGAGGACGCACTCGCTTCTTACGTTGCAAACCACCTCGGTGCTCCCGCATTGTTCAGTAAGTGGCTCAAACCCATCATAGACCCCCTCTTAAGCTCTATTTCGTCTAGCTATCTAACAACGAACAAAAGAGATGGTTCTCAATCAATCAGACATCGGATGAGGTACTGACCCATGATCTTGTCTTACAGTTGCTCTCCTCATCATAACAGTTCCGATAAATCTTTTGTGGTTTTGCAAAGAAGGCCGAGGCTACTCGACCCGAACTTTTGGCAAAAACCGATTTTTTCGCAAGAAGGGCGTTCCATTCGCCGCAATAAACGGAATTCTATCATTCTGTATATCATTCATTCTTGCATCGTGGCGGTACTACTGGGTATACAATCGCCATACTAATGCTCAAGCTGGACCCGTTTTGCATGTGTGAGTGCTTGTCCTGGGAACCATTACGGTACGGCATACTTAATGATCAAACGCTCCACATACAGGTCGTCTATAGGAGCTGTATTAGCAGCATTGCTATGGATCATTTTTCGCACACGAATTCGACGTGTTACGCTTACTATCGAGGCTAAGCTCAAGAATGCCGGCGAGCTTACGGACGCTGAGCACACGGAGGAAAAGAAGGGGGGCGATCTGGTATAAGCTTATTTGCCTCGAGATGCATCGAGAGTGACGCATTCCGATGTCATCGCCCTCGATAACCGCTACACACTGAAAGAACTCTGCGGCATTCCCTAAAGACTAAAGAATAACCCAATCGGAACGAGACCCTATTCATACACGGTGCAACACTGCCTAGCTGAATTGTATATTATCCTCCTCGACCATACCAATACCATTCAATGTAACATCCGTTTTGGCACTCAGTTGCATGTGCCGTGTTAATATTGACTTATACAAGATCGGCCACACCAACAGGCATTTCGTCGATGACGGTACTGTAGAACTGTTCGATATCTCGCAAGATACGGACATCTTCGAGAGTGACGAAGTTGATCGCCACACCCTTTCGGCCGAATCGACCACTTCGACCAATTCGGTGCAAGTAGGCTTCTCTAAATACAGGAAAGAATCGGTGTCAATATCGACTCATAGGTGTCACAGGAAAGAGAAGGAAGACTTACCGGTTGGAAGGTAAATCGTAGTTGATGACCAAAGAGACGTTCTGGACATCGATACCTCGAGCCCAAACATCGGTGGTGATGAGAACTCGGCTGTTTCGGACCGAATAATATGCATTAGTATATATACTTTGTGGCGTATGGAATCGACACTTGCCTTGAACCGCTTCGGAACTCGGACATAATAGCGTCTCGTTCCTTTTGCGGCATGTCACCGTGCATGGATGAGACCTGAAAGATTAAAAATATCGATAAGCTCGCGCTTACGAAACTTCTGTGTGAGCAAAGTGCTTACGGTAAAGTTGGCATCTCGCATCTTGTCGGTCAACCAGTCAACCTTTCTCTTAGTGTTGCAGAAGATAACAGCTTGAGTGATAGTTAAAGTATCGTAACTGAAACGATGAGAGCAAATTAAACATGTTTCCGGTTCCGGCACAAAAGTTCCAGCGACCTACAGATCGGTAAGAGTTTCAAACCTGCAGAGAAACTCGGTCAGTTACGAGGAATGCCAGCGAACGGAAGGAATCAGACTCACTTGAATTCCTCCTTTTCGACCGCGACGAAGAATTGTCGGATACCTTCCAAGGTCAATTCATCACGCTTGACCAAGATTCTGATAGGGTCAGTCATGAACTTGGTGGTCATCTCAAGCACATCGTGCGGCAGAGTAGCAGACAAGATGACAACTTGGGTCGCGGGAGGCAAGTATCGGTAGATGTCGTAAATCTGATCCTTGAAACCCTTGTTGAGCAGCTCATCGGATTCATCGAGAACGAGCATCTTGATGTTTTTGGTTCGAAGAGTTCGTCGTCGGATCATGTCGAACACACGGCCGGGAGTACCGGAAACGACATGTTGCCCATATTCGAGCTTCTTGATGTCCTCTCCGATACTGGTACCACCGATACAAGCGTGGCATTGCACGTTCATGTAATCACCCAGAGCGAGAATTACGTTTTGGATCTGAACGGCCAATTCACGCGTAGGCGAGAGAACGAGAGCTTGGCATTCTCGGATCGAGGTATCGATCGACTGAAGGATCGAGATACTAAAAGTGGCGGTTTTACCGGTACCGGATTGCGCTTGCGCAATGACATCCCGGCCGGAAACGATGGGCAAAATGGCTCGCTGTTGGATAGCAGAGGGCTTTTCGAAGTCTGGAGCGAGGGCCGTTTGAGATGAGTATAACTATGTGTTTTGACTGATCGGAACAAGGTACATACTGTAGGCGTAGATACCCCTCAATAGATCCTCCTTCAAACCGAGTTGCTCGACTATTTACCACAAAACGCAACGCGAGGCAAAATACGGTCAACAGAATGCGATTGAGCGATGCCAACGGATTGACTTACAGGTACCAGCCTATAAGCCGAAGGAAGTGACAAGGTGAGCAATGTGGTCTCTACTTTCACTTCCTCCGGTAAAACACGGATGGTCGCTTTCCAATCCAATCCGCATTTGGCTGCTTGCAGTGACTTGTGCGGTCTGCAAGAACATCGAGGAGCGGAAGGGACAGGAAGCGGTGAGAATCACAATGACCAACTGATACGTACTACCTTGACGTTCTCGGAGGACTCGAAGACGAGTTTTTCGTCGCCACTGTGACATCCAAAAATGTGAGTGAAGGGTAGTCGATAAAGGCGGACAGTAAAGCTTACGTGTTGAGCTAGAGGGAAGGCAAGACAATACATACATCAATTCACTGTGACGTCCACGAAATATCCCGGGATTCGAACTTACAGCAGCCATTTTATGATTCTTCTGATAGTCAATAGTTACTCCGGGTACGGTGATCCGATGCTAAGTGACTCGTTAAAGCCAAGTTAGACGATTAGGTCTTCCAATTCACATCGATATGGTATTGATTGTCCCAACAGCTGTCCCACCCAGCTGAGCCCGAGAACGACCTCGCGCCATGCAATCGCCGGTCACGTGCACGCGAGGCGACATGCCACCATGCCCACCAGGCGACACCAGAGAGGCTCGAGCTGGATGAAGTAGTAACGCACTTGAACGTGGGAAGAAGAACGTTGCCGCCTTGCTCTTGCTTATTGTCCAGCTGTAGCTATATCGTCACCATGGAATCCATCATAGAGCTTCAGCGTCAGGAACATGAGGAAATCGAGAGATACGAACAAGCATTGGCGGACATTTTAAACAAACCGGTTACTGGAGTACGTTGTTTCCAGCTTGCCCTTTTGTCATACCAACCAACGTGCCTTTTCTTGCCAATTGTAGAGAAGAGCAGAGCTTCGGAACCAACACAAGGCCTTGGACGTTTTGAACCGTATATCGGACAGACAGCGGCTACTAAAATCTCAATACGATGACGCAGACGGGTAAGTCACGATCAGAGCGAGCTGTTGTCATGAACTTACCTTGACCTTAATCTCCCGTCTCGACAGGTTGAGGGTTGCCGAAATTGACGTTCTTTCAGTGCCAGCGTCTTCCAAGGCGCCAGGATCAAATCCTCAGGACGACCTATCGGAGTTCTATACTCGGTTCAACCACATCAAAAAGGTTCATCAGGACAGACAAGCAGCTGGAACCACTCAGGAGCCTGAACTGCGGACCTTCTTGCGGAGCCTGGAGGAGCTTGTCAAGTCGGATGGCTTGGAGCGGGTGATTTTGGAAGACGGAGAGGAGGAGGTTATTGATCGTAAGTTTCGCGAACTCTGTCAATACTGATCAACTGCTAATTCTTACAACCGTAGCACTGGACACGATGTTTACTGGAGAGGAGTCTATGGGACGGTATCTTGATCTATACATTCCGCATACTCAGTTTGTGAATCTGAAGAGTGCAAGAAGGTGGGTTTCAGCTTCGCAGGAGTGTTGACTGGTTGTCGCAAGCTAAGCTCTCTCATTCGTTTAGGTTGACGTACATGCAGTACCTTAACATGTTGTCCAAGGGTCTGGTTGGAGAAGCAGTCGAGCAGAAAGAAAAAGAGTCTGCTGCATATCTTGAGTAAGCGACAACTGCCCCGCTCTTCCTTATTTAAGAATCCTTCGCTGAATATATGTTCTTTATAGCTACGTGCAAACGTTGAATTCCTACCTACAGGACTTCTTACGGCGCATACATCCTCTAGACAGAGGAACGGTAGAGGCCGCCCTCAAACCTGTAGAGGAAGGTTTTGAGCAGGAGTGGAAAGAAGGCAAAGTAGATGGATGGCAGCGCAAGGCCGCAACCAACGGTCAAACGTCCGGAGAAGCAGGTAGCGAAGAAGGCATCTGGTGTGCTGCATGTACGTATCACCTCCATTCGAAATCGGACTTACATCATGCTGAAGAAGGCTTCGTGTAGGCCAAAAACAATATGCCAAACAGACAGTCTACGATGCCCATTTGACGTCCAAAAAGCACATAAAAGCAGCAGAAAAGCTTTCTACAAACGGTGACGCTGCCGCCTCCGCAAGTGCCCCGAGCGCCAATGCGAGTACCAACCACCACACATCGACATCCACCAGTAAAGCACACGCTGCAGCGCTTCTTACGCGTCTTACGGAAACACTATTACTGCTACCGCCAATCCCAGCCTTGATCAATGACACGCAACAGAACATTGAACGTAAATCGGCATTGACGGCTCGAGAGCGAGAACAGGAAGTGGAAGATGCAATGGAGGAAACCAAAGCCGCCGCAGACGATGCCGTAGAGGACGAAGACGATGATGGCAGGATTTACAACCCCCTTAAACTTCCGCTTGGGTGGGATGGCAAGCCAATTCCTTATTGGCTCTACAAACTGCATGGTTTGGGTGTCGAGTACAGGTGCGAAATCTGTTCAGATTATGTATACATGGGGAGGTGAGCTTTGAACGTTTTCTCCGTCCGATTGAATCCCGACTGAAGGCGTTGTCACTTGCTTCGCCATTCCAGGAAAGCGTTCGATCGTCACTTCCAGGAGTCTCGGCATGCATTTGGTATGCGAGCTCTGGGTCTCCCAAATACCAAGCATTTCCACGAAATCACCAAAATTGCTGATGCATTGGCATGTGAGTCTTTGGCATCGCCTGAACGGATAAATAACAATGCTGATATATTTATCCTCCATTAGTGGCCGAACGTCTGAAGAGAGAAGGAAGGCAAGAGCAGAATCAGGCTGAACGAACAGAAGAATTCGAAGATGCTGAAGGAAATGTGTAAGTTGGCTCAGTGTCACATTTGTGTCATGAATCCATGGGCTGATCATCTGGTTCACAGCTACGACAAGAAAACATACGAAGATCTTAAGAGACAAGGTCTGATCTAAAACCTAGGGCCGATTTGGGAGTTGTAACGTGATGCTTGGTTATGCCATGCTTTAATAAACTATCTATACAACGCTGAACAGCTTCAGATTCCTTTGATCGTCCAAGTCCTGACACATGCGTCACTCCCTGTACTGATGACAGTCTGATCATCTTGCCAAGCAACACCGGTGACTCCGCCAGCATGAGTATTCTGTCGAAAAACAACATCTCTGCCATCAGATGACGAAGACAATATCGTAGCATTGTTGTAACTCACCTTGATTGCCACCTTCTTGAGCAATTGATCAACATGGTGGACATAAATACTTTCGTCCAAGCCACCTGAAACCAATCTTAGTCCATCAGGGCTGAATGCAAGCGAAGCAACGCGGCCAGTATGTGCTGTCCACCGTGAGCTAACCAGGGTCTAGAAACGCGAAAACGGCTTTCGTTAGAAACTGCAGACGGTTGCATGCATTCGAGCGCTTACCTTTTTCTCAACCACGTCAATCAAGACAATTCGACCGGAACTCTGTAAAAGCCAGTATATCAGCGCGGGTCCATCTGAGCGTTGTATGAAATGATCAAGACTTACGTCTCCAGCGGCAAGAAGTTTACCCTCTGGCGAGAATGTGAGACTAATCACTTCTCCACGATTGTCGTCGAAGACCGCAGCGCTATCGCCACTTGAAAGCGATTCAACATGAACCTTTTTGTCCTATTCAGGTAACGATACGCCTATGAGTTCGAATCGTTGGCTTTGTAACGAACATTACTTACTGCTCCACCGTAAGCAACGAGATCGCCCTTCACAGCAACGGCGGAATAACCGTCTTTCGCGGACAAGCTTTTGACCGTTTTGCCATCTTTGAGCACCGTGACACCTTGGCTATCAGCCAATGCAACGACACCGCTAGCAGCGGCAACGTCTTTGGGAGCTGACAAAGAAGCGTCAAGACGTACGTTCGAGCTACCGCAAAGTCCGAAGGGTTTGTCAATGCCCAGTATATGTGCGGGTCGTGTCTGTCGACCTACCTGAAGGCTTTCTTATCCAGCCGCTCCAAGCCCCGCCCGTCAGTCCACGTCGAAGCCCAAACATATCCTGTCTCCTCATCGGCGCTCATTCCTGTGATCTGTCCTTCGCCAGACTGCCCGTCCACTGTATGCGCTTGTCCCGAGGGCAAATCAAAGGCTCGTACTGATCCATCAAAGGAACCAGTGAAGAAAGTTGGTTCTGGTTTCGCCAGGAGTGTCGAGGCTGTGACTGCTTTCGTGGGGCCCTAACATTGCAGAATAGCGACATGTTAGCTCTGAAGCGTTCGAAACCCTGGCAACGGCTACTTGCATAGATCTTCCGCCAAGACTTGTCCTCTCGAGGGTCAAGCACATTCAACGTGCCGTCGAGGCTCAACGAAACAATCGAATTTTCAGACGCCCAAATGTTGCCATTTTGTTGAGATGCAACGTCAGATCCGATGGTAAAGGTGGTTGTCGCCTGCTTGGTCTCAATGTCCCCTGAAAGTGGCACAAAATCATCAACTGGCACTCGTGATTTACGCACATTGCGCACTTACATAACTTGACAGTGCCGTCTGCACTGGCAGTAGAAAGGCTCTTCGAATCGGGACTCCATGAACATGCCAACTACTCAGACTTTGCATTATTCAGCCTCGGGTCTCGTAAAGCAGGGAACATGACCTGTACTCACGATAGATCCGTTGTGAGCATCAATCTCACTTAAAGTCTCTCCCGTCTTGCCATCATACAAGAACAACTTGCGGTCGGAACCGACCGATGCGAGATGATCTCCCGAATGCGAGAACCGTACGTCTTGCACAAAGTTACTGTGCGTTCTGATGATCTATTGCTAGAAATTAGTTTGTGTAATGCATCAGATTACCTCGCGTCACATACTTTGTCATTTTTGAAGGGTACTCCATGGAAAAATACGATAGCTCCATCATCAGAGGCTGTAGCAGCCCTGAAAGGCCTCTGATGTCTTATGCTAACGGCATTAATGACCTATAATCAAATAGTAAGCAAACCTGCTCAGCAACAAGAACACCTAAATAGGCTCACCTTGGAGTTTCCCTGGATTTCCCCACAAGAGGAACCCGAATCTGCCAGGAAAGCGGCACCGAAGCGCTCCCTCCCATCTCCTACTGCGATAATCCGTTTACTTTCTCCATCCCAAGAAAGGTCGTTGACACGGCCTCCCAAAGGCCGTGTTGCCAGCTTCAAAACCTGATCTGATCCCGCGATATCCCATATTCGCACTGATGCATTGCAATAAGCGTTAGTAGGCGAAGAAAGAGCGCAGGTGACTGTGACTTACCGTTTCCAGCGACGTCTGCGGAGGCACAGTAGTACCCGGACGGGGAGATCCGAGCAACGGTTGCGGTTTGCGTGTGTTCTGGAGAAACGCAATAGTGTTTGAGCCATGGAATATCATCAACAACTAGAAACATCGCGTACGAGAATATGTGACGGATTTGGTGGGATCCTTCGGGTATTCGATACCAACTTATCAGTTCATGCTACGCGAAGCGACTTGAGCTGTGTTTCTCAACTCACACTTAGATCTCGGATCTACAGACGTATCAGGGGTCAGTGAAAGGCCTAAGGTACATTGTAAAAATCGTATTGACTGCGGGTTTAGGAGGACTTACAACAACGGTTCGTCCATTGACATAGACAATCTTCTCGCCTTTAGGATCACATCCCAGTTTGACAGAAACCAGCCTAGCTGTCGCCGGATTACAAGCAAACGTCGCGCCTGGAGTGAAAAATGAAGTCGTCGACGATTACCTCACCGGGTTTCACAGTTGTTGTAACGCAGTCACGTACCCTTTTCAGAAGACATCTTGTATCGTGTACAGATTGCGGTATGCACGCTTGGTGTACTTGGATCTGTGGAATCGGCCCGAGCGAGTGCAGTAACGGTGGCTCTACACTGAGAGACCCTCTTGATTCACAGCAGTTCTTGTCTATCCGTCGCTGGGGGCGAAGGGACTGTCTATGTAAGGAAACTAGCTAAGTCAACGACGACTCATGTGCACCACCACCACGACCATCATGATGCACGACATGACGAAGCACGATTTGGTTCCGCGCTGGTACGTTGGACCGATCCTGGGCTTCTGGGCAGGGAAGTATCCCACATCAGAGCTTGTAAAATTCACGCTCTGTCAAAACTCAAAAAGGGCAAGTCGGTTTAGATACTGTTGCGGAGCCGATGGACTAGTAGTGCCCACACGCTCCAGCGCCTGGTCCCGATATCGTTATCGCCGCCACAACCCCCTCAGGACGCGACGAGCATAGCCGACGCGACCATCATGAAGAAAACCTTGGATAGCCTCTTTCAACGTCCACAAGATATACAACATTGCTGCTACCACAAAGACTCCTAGAAGTATTAATGGCTTCCACTCGAACCGGGCATCGTAGAGTGAACGACCGAAGCAACCGCAGATGCTACACCATTGACGGCAGCAGCCGTCATCTGCTGAGCGGCTGCCAAAGCACCGTTAATGCCTGCCCCCACGGCCGAGGAAGCGCTCACTGTGGGTGCGGTATTGTAGGGGGGCGCTGCCCGAGGTGCTGGTTCACCAAGAGCTGTGGAAATGACCTGCGTAAATTCCGGGAAAGCTGCGTTCATAATGTCCGTCGGTTTGGCATTCGCTGTCGATATAGGGGTATGATAAGTTAAGCGGACAGAACACTTGAGATATGGACTGGTTGGCGCAACTTACGGAAGGTTACGATCTGTGTTTTAAGCCTTTTCGAAATTCCCTTTTCATCCAACACAGGATGATTCGTTGGGATGTACAGCTTTGAATGCTATGTTAGAGAGGCGGATCAGTCGCATGTGCAATACTGACGACTGGAATGGAATTGCATTGCAAACATCTCCACGCAAAAAAAACTGGGCTTACCTCGCGGAACCAGTTGATCTTGTCCTCCTGCCGCGTATCCGGCTTTACCAGGGTGTTCATTCCCGCGATTTGGATAATCATCTTAACTTGATCCTCGACGGCTAGGAGAGCGAATCAGATTATGATCAGCGTTAAGCCAGGAGCTTTTACAGTTGATGTCAAGTCGTCTCACGTCGTTCGTTGATCAAACACATCAATGCTTGACACCCTGAGCCATGTCCGATCAAAATTACGTTTTGCGCTTCCGTCAACCTGCGAGATGATGACCACGTCAGTGGAATGGCAATTGGCATGTCTCCAGAGGGACTCGCAAACACTTACTGAACATAGTTGTCCCATATGTATTTGAGCAGTTGCGTCTCGGCTATCAGGCCGTCCGGATGTCCTTTACTGGTATATCCAAAAGTAGGTGAATACTCCTCCTCGCCCAATTTGTTTTTCTTATGGTTGAGATGCTACAGTTTGTACATCGAAATTAGCTGAGTATACGGTGTAAGCGCAAGGGAAATGGAAGGCGTACAGTGCGGTGCGTGGGGAGAGCACGGAGAACATTGACATCAATCAAGGAGTATCCCTTTGAGTTTACCCAGTCTACGACACGGTCACTGGTATCCAACTAGCGAAGATATCATTCACGTTGGCTGACCAGAAGGGCAGATCACGACGAAGCGAACGTACAATTGCTGTCTTCTCTATGTCGGGATGGTGATGCAACCTTGCTTGCCCTTCGACAAACATGTTTCCACTTTGGCAGCAGTCGTGGATTCAGTAACTGCATAGGATGCAAAGCTAAGAAGAATAAAACTCACAAGTCATGGACAAATACGACCATCGTCTTTGCGCTATAAGTGTTTCCGCTGTACAATGAAGTTGACTCCGCTCAGCTATGATAACGCCTACCGAGACCAGAGCGGAAAACTGACGTGTTCATGACCTGTTCTGGGAATTTCGATTGCAGATCTTTCAATGCTAACGGCAAGCAAGTCATCTTGTACTTGTTGTAAAGATGATGTGCGCGATGAGCCTTGATCATATCTGTAAGAAGCCAAAGATGTCAGCAAGGGGTTCCGGGCAGAATCTGGGAACAAACTCGCCTGGTATGTAGGTGACCTTGTAGATGTCGGGGTTGGCAGTGATTTCTGTAAGGTTGACCGGAAAGCGTTGGAAATTGGAAATAAAAAGAAAGAGAAGGCCAACCGCTCACCATCAATGGGCATGCAAGCCTGAACGTCTATCGATGTCCAATACCTGCTTTGCATCTTCGCGACCTGGTACATGACCTCTGTTGCAATATCACTAGCTTGCAACGGCGGTAGCGGCGGTACTGGTTCGCCGAGGAGCACCCTAGCGACAGCTTCTGCCGAATTCGAGATGGCGGTTAGGTTGTATCCTCCCTGTAATATTCTAGCATGTCAGTATGTCGCGCTCGAGAAGTAACAAGTTGACTGACCTCCAATGCAACAACCAGTTTCCCCCCGGCGAGAGCGGATAACATGTAGGTCATATGCGCATACCCAACTGGAGTGACTTTACATTGACCCAAAGTGTCACCATCTGCAGCGTCGAATCCGGCAGAAACTGAATAGTAGAGAGATCAGGACCACAGACAGGCCACTCGGAACGAGACAGGACATCAGTGACTTACTGATCACAAGCTCCGGCGCAAATTCGTACGCAATTGGCATGATGATTTTCTGAAAGGCGTACAGGTAATCTGCGTCGCCAAACCCTCGCTTCGGCCACGGAATGTTTACACTCCTGAACAGAGATGCAGCAAATCATACAGCCACTACCATCAGCGCCATAAAGGAGAAGAGCTCGGACCGTACTCACGTTCCCTCTCCGGGCCCTGCGCCTGTGACTTCCAACGCTCCAAAATCAGACTGAGGATAGAAACTACCGCCGTCGTGGCGATGTATCGAGATGTACAGCACGCTGGGATCGTCAAAGAAAGCTTTTTGAGTACCGTTACCTGGTATTGCCTGAAGGTTAGCCCAAATCGAGGCTTCTTTTCAAAACCTTACCCACCATGGTGCACATCCCTACAAAGATTGTCATGGCAGAGATTACTTGCATGTTCTCATAGCCATTTTCAAATCTCACTCACCAGTCTAAAATTAGCACTTTCTTCACACCCAACTCCTTTTGCACCACTTTCGTAGCGACTGCAACGTTATTGTAGAAAGAGAACCCCATACAACACTCTGGCTCTGCGTGATGACCTGGCGGACGCACGATTGCCAGAGCATTCTTGACTTTTCCAGTGACGACCGCTTTAGTAGCGCACACAACACCTCCTGCCGATAAACTAGCGGCTTTTGCTGTATGTTGATTGACGTATAGCGAGTTGTATTCGTATAGATCTGTCTGCGCTTCGATCTCTGCGTTGGTCTCATCTGAAGCATAACAGTTTGTACGATGAGAACGCATGATTCTTGTGTCATACATATGAGCAGTCGCTTACATTGTGTCTTTTCAACCTTGTGCCACAAGGCCTCTGAGTGTACTAGCAGAATATCTGCGACTGACACTGGCGGACAAGGTAATGGTAACATCTGCTTCGTCAATCCCTCCTGCTGTAGCTGGTCATATATCCGCTGAATACGTCGAGGATCCTCCGGATGCCACGACAATGGTTGATCAACATCACTAGTCGACGAGTTTTCCCAATCGATGTCTGCGTCATAATGCAGTGGAGCGTGGAGCATCATTTGAGCATCATATACTACTCCAGTCTTTCTTGAAGGGGGGAAAGCTTCAATTTCTCGCGGTGGTAGCGAGGATCCTGAAGTGACGAATGAGAAATTGCCCGCTTGGGCCTTGGACGCTGAAGGGTCAGGTGGAATGACAAACTCGACTGCTGATGCTTGACCATTGTTCGGAACTGTCGAGTTGCCGTTGGCCGTCGGTTTGGAAGGTCCCGGTTCGCTGTTCGAAGCATCCGCGGAGACCATCTCGATATCCCCATGAAATTCAATGTGGCTCATGTTTGGCGTGTCGTTACCTGCTGAACTGACGACAACTGAGTTGCAGCGGTGCTCGAGACAGGTATATTGATGGTAACCTATAGCCAGAGCAGGATGATGGAAGCTGGCATGGCACTCGATCGTCTCAAGTCACGTGAATTTAAAGGCCAAGAAGCGATGATTCATGAGGATATAGTCTCATCTACTATACATAATCCAGTCAGCTAGCAAAGGATAGACATCATACCATCTGCCGACGTCTATACGTTCTCTCCCACTCGCAAGTTCGACATATTAACTGCCGGAAGCCACAGAAACGGACGTAGTTTTCGCCGTACAATCAACCCAGAAAGTGCAATCATGGTAAATTCATCTTTGTAGACCAGCATCATTGTAATTCTGAGACTGACCTCCTTGTTTCTCTTAGGCTACCAACATCGCTACCACATCTGCTACTTTGCGTGATGTCACTAAGATGGAAAGAATAGGTCAGTGAGGCTTCACAATCTTCCGTCAAAAGCGGTAACGAAGACTGAACTGCTGTGATATACCAGGTGCACACTCTCATATTCACGGTCTCGGACTAGACGAGAATCTCGAACCTCGAGCATCATCGCAAGGGATGATCGGTCAAGGACCAGCAAGGAGAGCAGCGGGAATCATTCTCCAGATGGTGCAGGAAGGAAAGATTGCTGGTCGTTCGATTTTGATGGCTGGCCCGCCAAGTAGTGGAAAGACGGCGATTGCTATGGGTATGGCAATGACGTTGGGTTCGGACGTACCGTTTGTTACATTGGCAGGAAGCGAAATTTATAGTTTGGAGGTGAGTTAGCAGTGTCCCGTTGAACAATCACACAGTCACTAATAGATCATTTTCAGATGTCGAAAACTGAATCTCTCACACAAGCTTTCCGACGGTCAATAGGTGTCAGGATCAAGGAGGAGACGGAACTTATTGAGGGTGAGGTGGTCGAAATCCAGGTTGATCGGAGCGTTACAGGAGTAAGCATCGGCGGAAATGAGCTCAACGCTAGAAGAATGTTTTTACTGATTTTGATTTGCTCACACGCATAGGCAACAAAGACTGGGCGATTGACCCTCAAAACGACAGACATGGAAACAATATACGATTTGGGCACCAAAATGATTGATCAACTCACAAAAGAGAAAGTTCTGGCTGGCGATGTCATCCAGATAGACAAAACTTCGGGAAGGATCTCGAAGCTTGGCCGTAGTTACGGTCGAGCCAGGGACTATGATGCCCTTGGCGCCGATGTAAGTCTGTTCACGATATCAGGCGCTTAACAACAGGTCACTGACTCGTCCCGTACAGACTAAATTCGTACAATGTCCAGATGGCGAACTGCAAACGAGAAAGGAAGTTGTCCACACCGTTTCACTGCATGAAATCGACGTCATCAATAGCAAGACGCAGGGCTTCTTGGCTTTGTTCGCCGGTGGGTTAGCGTATGCTCGTCGTCGTACATGACGATGTACTTATTGAAACTTTACGGCAGGTGATACCGGAGAAATTAAGCCTGAATTGCGAGAGCAGATCAACACTAAAGTGTCCGAATGGCGAGAAGAGGGTAAAGCTGAGATCGTACCAGGGGTATGTCCAGTCTCTCAACAAGATTATGTTGAAGGTCCACTGATGTCTTTTTCTACAACAGGTACTCTTCATCGACGAGGTTCACATGCTAGACATCGAATGCTTCTCTTTCTTGAACCGGGCATTAGAATCTGAACTAGCTCCTTTGGTCGTTATGGCGTCCAACCGCGGCATTACCCAAATCCGTGGAACAAAATACCTCTCGCCGCATGGGATTCCGCTTGACTTGCTGGATCGAGTTCTGATTATCAGCACGAAAAAGTATGAGCTTGACGATATCAAACAGATCATTCGAGTTCGGTAAGTCGTCGGTCGAAAATGTTTTCCATTCAATGATGCTTATCATTTTTTGATCTGCAGGGCACAAGAAGAAGACGTATCGTTCGAAGACAGCGCTTTGGATGCACTCACGCAAATTGGTTCACACACGTCGCTTCGATACGCATTAAACCTGATTGCTCCGTCCAACCATGTTGCCAAACGACGCAAGGGGACCGAGGTCTCTGTTCAGGATCTACGAATGGCCTACAAGTACTTTACCGACGTAGGACGCAGCTTGGCATTCATAGAGGAGCAGCAGGACCTGCTAATGTTTGGCGAGACAGGAGGCATCTCCAGCAGCAACAGCGCGGGACAGCCGATGGGTAGCGGTTACATGGCGAATGGCAGCGAGAGTGCACCGATGGAGATTTCATAAATCAACAGAAATAGTTGTCATGAAGGGACGTATGAAACTATAGATCGATACAGTTTTTTTTGACACATTTCCTTTGTATGTTGGAGCAGGTATGCGAGGTGTTTACAATTCCCATTCGTCCGGATATCGGACTATCGGACTTCCGTCAAAGTATCAAGACATTTCGATCGTTTTTAGAGCTTGTTTCCGCATATCGTATCCAGTAACTTGTCCGAAAGTTGTAGATTATGACGCAAAGCTTGGAGCGTGTACACCGATATGGTTATAGATGTTGGAAGGAAACTCGATATAGTCTTATAACGCTCCTGCACAGTCGATCCTGTTCAGTCATAGTTTGAAACAGCCCAGCGGCGAATGCCCGATGCAGGCTAGTGAACGCGGGAATGGCCTCTGGCTGAAGGACGCGGATGAGTGGATGAAACGTGAGTGTTTCTTGAGCGCTTGGCCCTTTATGAACTGTTCTTGTAGACTGACAACATCATTCTTAGGGCACAATACGGTAAAGAAACACTCTGTGTGAAAGTACCGATGGAGTCGCCGCTTACAGGACTTGCTCCGCTTCTACGCATAGGTGGTGGCAGCAGGAACAGCTTCATTAGCTTCTACTTTCACCGGATATCCAGTAAGATACCTCCGAATCCGAAGACTCCATCTCCCATAAGCTCATTCACGTACTCTTCTGGTAGCTTGATTCCCTGAAATCCCGGCTTCAGTCAACGAGAGAGCCTATATCTTTGCCTAGATTGGCAGCGGATGTGATCAAGGAGGAAGGGATCCGGGGCCTTTGGAGAGGGTTTCCTCTGCCCTTGGTAACAATTGCTGCAGTGCGGTCCATCTCCTTCACCATATATACATCAACGAAGCGTTTCGTCAACAA
This sequence comes from Naganishia onofrii, assembly GCA_030039215.1. NCBI lineage: Eukaryota > Fungi > Basidiomycota > Tremellomycetes > Filobasidiales > Filobasidiaceae > Naganishia > Naganishia onofrii. The sequence goes on from JASBWV010000001.1 coordinate 1,430,693, forward strand.
TGGACCGACAAAGCGGAAAGATGGATTCCTCGGAATAGATGGCGAGGAGAGGATATCAACCGGCACCTCGTCACTGACGGCCCAGATGAATCAGGCATTTCACAAGGGATCCGGGTTGGGCCTCTTCTCGAATCCGTCAATCACCAATGTAGCTCTGACGTCTTCCATCGCTGGGGCGGCGTCAGGTGCAGTAGTCAGTATCGGATCCTGTCCGTTCGAGCTTGTCAAAGTGCGGAGACAGTTGGAATATCAGATAGCAAGGGATCGGATGGAACGAGCGGAGAAATTGAAAGCACTTTCTTTGGGGCAGAAGTTTGATCCTCTGACGCACTCAGGGAAGGATTTCATGGCGTCTTACAAGCCGCCAGGGACATGGACGGCTGTGAAGGATATTTACAGAGAAAAGGGAATTACCGGTCTTTGGGCAGGATTCAGGTTACATTCAGGTGAGTCGCGATCCGAGCCTTAAGAGTCTTCTGCTAGCTAAGTTCGTACATCCTCAGTTCGAGATACACTGGGTACAGCATTATATTTCGCCGAATACGACGTATTTCGGTATCTCTTGGGGCGGGACCCATTGACGGATAAGCAGGGACCAGTACCGGACTGGGCTAGAGGATGGCTGCCGGTCAGCCTCATACCGTTCTCTGCAGGTGCAGTTGCTGGCGTCACTAGTTGGGCCCTAATATATCCCGTAGACGTAAGTCCGTTGGTGCAACCAGGAAAACCGAATGCAGCTGAGTGATATACTTTTCATGTTTCGTAAATTTCCAGGCTATCAAGGTAAGCAGCTCTTCAAGCGGCGTCTTGCGGAAAGACGACGCTGACTCATTTTGGGTGTGACCGCCTCCTAGACACGGACGCAGCAGCGCGTGTTATCAGGCCTAAAAGGCAGGCCATTTCTGACGCAATTATCAAGACTCGTGAGAGGACGGGATGAAGCGAATCCTCAACCTTTGTTGACTGGAATTCACAGACTGTATCGAGGGTGAGTCCTGTCATTCACTGAACAAAGGGCATAGTCCGACAAAGAATATCTGCCGAACAGTTTGGGAATATCGATGATGCGCTCCGTCTTGACGCATGGTTTGCTCGTAAGTGTGACTGCACAAGAATCTTTCGGACACGCAGAGCTAACATTTCGGCATGACCGTAGTGGACAATGATCGATGCCGTAAACGTCTGGATAGACAGTAAACCGATGGAGCGATATGGAGAACAGTGGAATATCGATGAACGGTGATCGAGCTAGGATGATATCAATTCCAACCGGGCCATCAAAGTCAACCAGGGACCAGATCAGAGGCTAGCTATCAAAAAGGATAATGGCAGCATAGTAAATTAAATGCAAAAGAATAATGAAGGCAAAAAAGCTGAGAGCAAGCTCGAAGCTGTTGCATTTCCGTACCGTCGTATAGCATTGGCCGTAGCAAAGCGGGGTCTTCACCTTGTGGTTAAACCAGAGCTTTGGCCATCGCAGTTGATTGCCATGCATTCACGGTCCGTCCAGCTCGAAGCAGCATTGTGTCATCCCGGTAGAAGGGAGACTCGTCCCGCAAGTAGTCGTTGAAACACGCAGCTCCTGACCGAAGTATAATAATGTCGGTTCCCATCGGATATAACCGTCAGTCCCATAAGGTCCGTTGCGGGTTCAAACCGCTCAACGACCAACAGAAGAAGGTCAAAGCGCTGTGAAACATAAATATGAAACGGCTTTACAGCAAAAGCGGTTCTTCATAGTTTTATTCGCCTCTACTTCCACACGTCCAACAGCTTCCTCAAGCAAAATCGAAATGTCCAAAGCCTACCCATTGATCGATCCTTATTCAACCGGATACCTGAAGGTATCGGATGTCCACACCTTATAGTCAGTGAGCTGAATTACATTCATCACAATTGTGTTGATCGCTAACGTTCTTTTTACCTGTAGCTACGAAGAATGTGGCAACCCTAACGGAAAGCCAGTGGTATTCTTGCATGGCGGGCCCGGTGGGGGTATCTCTTTGACGGACAGAGGTTTCTTCGACCCGGAATTCTACAGAATCGTCCTCTTCGACCAGCGAGGAAGTGGAAAGTAAGCCGAAGGGACTGACTACTTGGTCTGAGCAGGCTCTAATCCGATAATCTGTTGATAGATCCACACCCTCTGCGGACCTTCGAGAAAAGTTCGTGCTTGCTATCGTCTTTCTAGAGTGATCCAGCGAAAGATATTTACCTCTCTGTCTGTGACATAGTACCACTTGGGACGTAGGTGAGTCGTGTTCCACGTTTGTTCTCGGTGTTGAAGCTGAATTGGTTTGTATCGTACAGTCGAGGATATTGAGAAATTGAGGAATAAGCTGAATATCGAGAAATGGCTGGTTTTCGGTGGTAGTTGGGGAAGCTGTTTGGCATTGGCATATAGCCAGGTATGTTCACCTGTTCCGCGTTGCGGTACCAACCTCAATCGCTAAGCGCGGTCTCGACACCTTGCTCAGACACATACCGAGCGAGTTGTCGGCATGGTTCTTCGTGAGTGAGCTGCATGGATTTGAGAGTCTGTCGTATTTATATGACGCACGCGGTTTAGGGGGGATCTTCACCCTCAGAAAGACGGAATTAGACTTCTTCTACCAGAATGGTGCAAGCCGTGAGTCGCCTCTACGATGGCTTCGAGACTGTCAGCGGGAATACTCATCGGTCTTTTGCGCACGGTAAAGACATCCACCCGGAAGCCTTGTATGTCACCAGTAAAAGCTAGATTGGCACTGTGACTGAATGTGTTTTCCTCGATCAGCGAGGAATATCTTGCCCCTGTACCTGAGAATGAGAGGGATGACATGGTCAAAGCCTATCACAAGCTTCTCAACTCCGACAATGATGAGATTAGGTAAGTTTCCGCTTGCGTCTACGTAGCCCTTCTTTATACCGAGTATTAACTGGTGTCTGCAACAAACAGGGTTAACGCAGCGAAAGCATGGTCCAAGTGGGAGTAGGTGCGCTCGACTCATCGGTGATTCGAACAGCCAACTGACAAGACTGAGGCGCGACTTACCGCAACAGGATGGCAACCTCCAAACTGATTGTCGACCCACTGGATGTAGCCAAAGCAGCGGAAGACACCTGGGCAAAGTAAGGCATCCACCTCTCAATAGCCCCAAGAGCGAAAACTGAGCTCATTCTTTCTCGTCTCAGCGCCTTTGCCAGGATCGAAAACCATTACTTTGTGAATGAGGTCAGTACAAATTCGCTAGTGGCGGGATAATTGCCCTCTCCGCTCATCTGCATCTCATCAGGGCTGGATGGAACAAGGTCAATTGCTCAAGGCGGAGAACGTTAACAAGATGTGAGGCTTTTCTGGATATTCAGCGACCTCTTGAAGAGATGCTAATCCATTCAGCTATATTATATAGCAAACACCTTCCCTGTATCATTGTGCAAGGACGTTACGACATTGTTTGTCCGGTACGTTTGCACACATGACATCACGTTCGCACTATTTTGACTTACGCTGAGTTCTTTTGGGGAATCCTAGTTCAAGACAGCTTGGGATTTGCACAAGCAGTGGCCCGAATCCCAGCTCAAGGTGGTTCCGAACGCCGGACACTCTTCCCGGGAGATCGATACCCTAGCCTTGCTGGTCGAGGCAACCGACGAGTTCCGTGGCTTGAGTTGGGAATAGAAAGTATGCTATGCGAGTCGGATTCGAAACGTTCAATGCAAAAGGGCCATTGACAGACACACAGGGTGGATTTTTCGCTATTGTGCGTGAAAGGAAAAGTAGCATTCATAGGAGAGCATGTCAGCTATCGTCATTATTTTCTTTATGAGGACTTTTAGGAAACAATGTAGTTTGGTCCCCTGAAAGAGTACCGGATGGTCAAGCTGCTGAGTATACTCAAGGTGGCACACTATATAACATTTAATGGGTCGTCGCGAAAGCCGCATAGTGTAGTTTCTGCCTGGCTGCCTTTGGTAATAGGATTCCCGTTTGCGCAGCCCAATCAAAGATTCGGTTGTACCCATTGCGTCGATGTGATGACAGGATGTACTCATAACCCTACACGGAGATATCTTTTCATATGTCGTGGTCCTGGCTGGTGCGCTGCGCCGATATCTCAAAGGGAACAGCTCGTGACACGTCAACATGCGAGACGGCAAAGCCGGGAAGAGCCTAAGCTATCTGGAAGAGCTTCGTGGAGCAGGGGAGCGGTCTAAGATGCCTCGAGTTGGGATACCAAGAGTAGCAACCGGGTTGACGAGCTGGCTGACGAATAATGATCATCCACGACAACGACAACAGACACGACAGGTCCGAGCTCGAGACATCTCGACCGATAACACTCTGACGACCAGGTAATGTGCCAGACATCGGAATATTTGCGATAGGCACAACAAGGGGAAACGAGTGTGATTGAGTGAACTCTGCACGTGACTGAAGCCAAAACATCAAAGGCTCGCGCTCGGTAGGACGTGTGCGTGGTGCCGGGGGTTCTTGGTCACGGGATGGAGGGCGACGAGTGGGCCGATTGCAAAGGGCTGGCTTGTTTACTTTGTGAAGATTAATCGTCAACCGCAGTAAGCTTGGAGCCTGACATTTCTCTTTTGATCAGGCGCGGTCACAGACAGACTAGTTTTGGGCGCTCCTCCCGGAGTCTGAGCAACACTGTGAGGCAACGAGGCTGGTATACTCATACCGGTTTGATATATAAGATGCCAACAAATCAGCCTATCTTATCCTCCTTTACTATTCTTACTCATCCGCAATCAAAGCAATCAATAGCTCCCGAGCTCCCCCTTCTCGCTTCTCAACCACCACCAACCAACCAACTACTACACAATGTCCGGTCGAGGAAAGGGAGGAAAGGGTCTGGGCAAGGGTGGAGCCAAGCGACACCGAAAGGTACTACGAGACAACATCCAGGGTATTACCAAGCCCGCGATCCGACGATTGGCACGACGAGGTGGTGTCAAGTAAGTCTTCTTTGATTATCTTCTACTGTTCAGAAGCACCTTGCTTATGCTCTCAACCTTTACAGGCGAATCTCCGGTTTGATCTACGAAGAGACCCGAGGTGTGCTCAAGGTCTTCTTGGAAGGTGTCATCAAGGACTCTGTTACCTACACCGAACACGCCAGTATGTATTTGCATGCCTTGCTGTTTACCCGTGCCATTTTTTGACCAGTTTTGTTTGCCTACTTTCAGAGCGAAAGACTGTTACTTCCTTGGATGTTGTCTACGCTTTGAAGCGACAGGGCAAGACCCTCTACGGTTTCGGCCAATAAACGGAGAGTTCTCTCTTTCCGCCACACTCGACACACGCTTTGCACAGCTACTGTCACCCTTTTACGCCTTCGCTTTTCGCTTTCCCACACTGCGCCGTTCAACGCCAAGGCTGTGGCATTCATCGCTACCTATGTCGATCACTTCGTAGCAAGGCTCCTGATCAGTCCCTCGCTTTAGCTAGCTTTATTTGTACCCGCCATTGAGCTATCTGGCCTATTACATTATACATGATGAACATTGTTCTCATTTTCTTAAATCTTTGAGCTTTCATTAGCTGCGTTCCTATGTTACATTTCCAACAACATTTCACTATCGCTTAGGCGACTGAAGGTTCGAGCGAGATGGTAGTATCGGGCCATCGTTTCCTGTCGAGTCATAGTCAGTCAGTATTCACGAAACACAGCAGTGGCATATGTGACGCGACTTGTGGCGGATACAGTTGCTCCGGCGCCATGACTCGGTGACTCGCCATGATGACTGGATCGCCGATCGCTCCTAACTGGAAACTGGAGGAGCCAGCACCACTCGTCTACTTGAAAGCGAGAAGGACTGCGAGGGACTTCGCAATGGAAGCTTGACCCGTCAATTGACACCAAAACCTACTCGACCTTTGACCATGTCTTCTGGTACCGGTATACTCGCTCAAAAGCCTTCGCAGCCAGACGAGACTTCTGCGTCAAAAGCATTCACTCAACTGCCTCCTGATATCGCCAAAGCGGTAGCGGCATTCAAGTCAAAAGGCCACAAGTGGACGCCCGACTACAAGCCTGGATCAGAGGATGAAAAGATCAGAGCGGTGTTCGCTGCTTATGCCACGAACGATGAGCCGGACAACCGGGATGAAAGCCAGGATCCTTGGAAATTCGAGGTATGTCGTGGGTTAGAGGACGTTTATCGAAAGTGCCGACTCATCCTCTCTCGCTTCTCAGGTCGTAAACGGTCTTTTCAGGCAGAGCCATGATGAGCACAGCAAGCTTTCGCCGGAAGAAACGGTATGTTCAAAAATTGGCGACAAAGCACTGTCAGCAGGGTCATAGCTAAATATCCTTATATTGCAAAACAAAGTTGGAAACCGGGTTTGGCTTACTTGATGAAACCCCTGACAGATGGAACAAGTTCAAGGCATCGGTAGAGAGTGAGTTGAAACGCGGGCAGGTGCTTTCATCTAGCGAGGACTCGACTCATGAGGATTTTCCCAGAACTCCAGCGGGAAGCTCCGGAAAACGTGAAGTACAAGGTCATGTTCTGTGGACGACACGGTCAGGGATGGCACAACTTTGGCGCTTCCAAATATGACCCAGTGGTACGTACAATTACCCGAAAGTTCCAAATCATTCTTTGAAGTAGCTAAACAACCGTTTATACAGAGCTGGGAGTTGGACTTGACGAAAAGAAATGGCGATGGCGAAATCGTTTGGGGACCCGACGCAGAGCTCACCCCGCTAGGCGAGAAGCAGGCTCTAGTCAGTATCTGTTTTCCACTCAAACTGATCGCTTCTATTGTACTAATTCGTTTCGTCTCCCCTGCAGACGGTCCAAGAAGGCTGGAAACGCAACCTCGCCTTGGGCGCGCCTATGCCCGAGGTCTGGTTCTGTAGTCCGCTTACGAGGACGGCTGAAACTATGCGGTTGAGCTTTGGCGATATCCTCGAAGGGAAAACGCCGATCTTTGTCGAGGTGAGCTCTCAGCGCAAACCAAATCAGCGATGTGTGGCGCTAATTCTTGCGTATAACAGGCTTTCCGAGAAATTTTCGGTGAGCACACCTGCGACAAAAGGCGAACCAAGGCAAGTCTGGCTCGGCACATTGTTGATATGTCGTCCAGTGCTGACTATCGTCGGCATTCCCCAATTCCAGTCGTACTTGCAGGAACGATACCCGACCTACGAATTCGAACCTGGATTTGCTGAAGAGGATCCTTGGTGGAAACCAGGTCAGTAAAGTTCGTTGCGGTCGGCCAGCGAGCGATGTAGTAACGATGCTTTCGCTAAACAGATGAGCGAGAACTCGAGACCAATCGACGAGAAAGACTGAGGAACGCAATGTTCAAGCTTTTCGACGAGAACGATCAGACTTGTAAGTGTAGATTATTGGCTGTGATGCATCGTACAGGTCTAACCATACCGTTGACATTAGATGTATCCATCACATCTCACTCGTGCGCATTGCGATCGCTTCTAGTGGTTCTTCACCACCGACCTTACTCCCTTGAGACTGGAGAGATGATCCCGGTCATTGTCAAAGCCACCAAGCAAAACTAGACGATATACGATAGAACCGTGGCATTAAAGGTAGAGGAAAACTGTATCGCATCATATACCGATATATCCATGAATATGAAGTCTCGTGACTCGAGGTCCAGAACTCTACGCCCGTGTCACAATGTTTTTTAGTAAGGACATCCTCATGTCTGGTATAGATGCTTCCGAAATCATGCAAAGGCCCTGATACCTCCATATACAAATCCTGATATATACTTTTGCATGCTAGATTCTTCACGTAGATAACTCTGGATTCTTCCCCCTAGATTCTCATACATATGTCAGGGTGGTGCCCATGGCGATCATCATCCGGATCTTTTGCCATGCAAGGTCAAAGATGTTTCGCCACCATGACGAAGCCACGATGTACCACATAGGTATCGTACTTCCTGTACTCTGACCCGTAGCTACCAACGCCTTGCGATTCTTTCGGCGCCATTGGCGGCTTGCGATGAGGAAGATGAGACCGATTGCAAGTGTTGCGAGATATTTCGGTCGGATGAGAGATAAGATACGCCATGGTTTCGTCGCACTGGCTTGAATTTGACGCCTTGGACGATTACGCCGGTCCTCGTTTCCGCTTCCGAGTCCTTGAGAGTCGGCACCCCGCGGTTCCGATAAAGGCTCATCCAAGTACTCGATTACTCGGCTTCGTAATGCTGCAAAGCTCGAGACTGCTCTCGTCACAGGCCCGTTGCCAGTCGCCGGGACCGAAGTATCGCGTGAGCCAGTCGTTTGAGGAACCATGTCTTGTCCGCGTTGCTCGTCTCGTGCTTCCAGACTTTCGTCAGTAGACCGCGGGCCTACGCTGCTTCGTGTGGGCCTGCTGCTCCTATCGAAAGGTCTTGCGGTCCTTTCCGTTGATGCCGCAGAACTGCGTCGCGAGACGCAACCACCGGCAATAACAGTCTCAGTGTCCATATCCTCTGGATCCAAGGCAGACGTGGCGGAAAGCGAAGTCATCGAATTTGGAGCACCCGAAGTGCTTCGGGTGAGATTGCCAGTCAAGGGGGAGGTTCCCGAGGAACGTCGAGCTCGCGTCACTGATGCGATGTGTTTCGACTTTGCATCATGAAGACGCTTGAGCATTTGCTGTTCAAAAAGAGATCCGGTATGAGCTCGATGGCGAGTCTTTGACAAACACATCGGAATGTACTAACCTCTTTCCGTTTTGCACCCATGACGAACTCGGCCATGATGAAATCGCTTGCGATATCCCAATCATCTTGCCTCGGAAGTATCTCCAACACATACACCTCTACCAGGCGAAGGTAATCCTTTTTAAACTGCAAAAGGATCGAACGATCTTGATCATCGGATGAAGGAGCCTCAACGAGGACTGTTGATCCAGAGGCGGATGCATCCGATATATTGCCGGCGTTGACTGACGAGGTACTAGAGCCTAACGAAGACGTGGACGTCTCAAGCGGAACCTTGGCGGATGATTTTCTGGGTTTTCGGGGTGTACGTTGTGGACGAGCTTGCGATAGCGCATACAACGATTCATCTGGAAGGACAGCAAGCCAATCTTCAAACAGTTTTCTAGCAAACGAGATGGCATCCTGGTTCACACGCGATGGTTGAGCGGTTGATGTTTTGCTGGTAGTGTCCGCGGAAGAGCTGATTTTGATACTAGCGAGCAGGAAAGTCAATACCAGCGACGGTGGAAGATCGAGTACCGCCGTGCTGGGTGTGTTGAGGTTTCCGATGGGTTTGTTTTGCGTGGAAGTATGAGGAGGTTGCGAGTCGTTGAGCGTCTGAAGGCATATCTCGAGCGTTGTCAGGAGAATGGCATTCGAGGAATCCGCATTAGGCGGAAGGCATTTGGCCAGTGCTTCCAATTTGACATCCTTCGGACCATCTTGCTTCCTGCTCTGTGATCTCTGACTTCCTACGCCTCCAGCATTTCTTCCCTTCCGAAGGACTTCCTGCTCAGTCACTCCACCGGCCCAAGCAGAGACATAGACGGTGCATAGCAGCTTGAGGGCTTGAATAGTAGAGTAAGGATAAGCCTCCCATTTCACGAGCAGTGGCGGTGTTTTCGAATTTATACGTTCGGGTCGATTATAGATGAACGGATGACGGGAGCGTAGATCGTTGAGAAGGGCATGTACGGTTGAGATTGCCGACGGATACTGACGAAGCAGGAGATGCTTGGACGTCGCCGCGTACAGATCGGTCATGATAGCGTACGAAGGAAGTACCCAAGGAGGTGCTGACAGGTTAACGATCAGGCAATGTCTCTCATAGTATGATCATATGAAGACGTAGCAGTCTCGATACGATATGCTCATCAAGACACCGGTAAACGGTAAACAACTCCGGTTATAGGGTGGACATGTTGGCAATGTCCGTGCGCATTGGAATTGATTCAAGCATTCAAGCAATGTGACAGGTTCCCGTCAACCTTCCTCTCGAAAGGCTCTCTTTCTAAATGCCTTTCGTCCGGCGATAGATTCGAGGCTCAGGCGGTTAAGGCCAGGATACCGACACCCGCGCTCCGTTGATCCACACAAGACGACAAGCTGCGGGCCTTCGAGGCGAAATACTAAGAAATATCTCGAGCTTCGATCGCTCACGTCATGTCAAGCACACCGGTCGTCATTCAGCCCACGGACACTCGTACCGCTACAGCCTCGCAGGTAGCTACAAGTGGAATATCGGAGGACGATCCTCTCAGTAATCCGGACACGTCAAAGATCGTCAAGGTCACTATCGCCTGTGCGATTTTAGTATTGCTGGTTACTGGCGCCGTGGCTGGATTCAAGGTATGTCTCTCAGCTTTCCGTCTGCTTGCTCAACCAGCCACATGAGAACTTACACGGCAACCACAGATCGCGAGGCTGATAAGGTCACGGAGGGAATACCAACGTCGAAAAATCGTGGCCAAGATAATTGAAGCGGGAGGAGAGACTCCAGGATGGATGACACAGCATACTCGACGAAAATGGCAAGGCAGGAAGCTGCATAATGCACATCGGCAGCTCGAGTGGGAAGGAACGGCTGCATAGGGACGCCGTTCTCCTTTGGCGCAAATACGCCAACTCCGTTTCGATATAACAACCGTTTTTTAGGAAAACGTTGCATTCGATTCGGCGAGCCGGACTGGCCTTCGTACCTGACGTCCATTGGCGCTTATTCGACTCACGCAAGTACCGTCAATGAAGAATTCGATGGATAGCATAGCGAAGCGTCGGAATGAAATATCTTGTTTGTCAGTCTTGTCGACCCATGCTGTCAGCCTTATCATGGTAAGTACCTTTCCCACATCCTTGGCCCGCTGCGAGTTGTCCGAAACCTGACAAGTTCTTACAGCGTTCCGGTAACCGCACAAAGAGCCATCTTGTACGACGAGCAACAAGAATATGGAAGGCGGTTGAACCATGTCTTCGAGACAGTCCTTTGCACATATACGTTAAGCCAAGATCGCGTCGTTCGTTGCCGTACCTTTCTGGACGATTCCTCAAACTCGATACAAGAGGTTGCAACGATTTCAGCAGGAGGGAAGAGATATAATCACGAACAAAAGGCGTCACGTAATCACTATAATCGCTATAAAGCTATATGCTATAGTTTCACATAATTGCTACATGGCAAGGTGCCGCTGCCATGACATGGGGCTAGTCCGTTGTATAGTTTACATGGCCCTATAATGGGATTCCATGAAGTTGAATGCTACCTCTATCCGTAGTATTACCACGGAAGGCAATAAGCAGGGTATGAAACGCCCATGAAGACCTGAAACACTAGAACATTATTGCTAACAACTTGCGCCTTACACGCCCAGTCGCGAGAGTCGGGCTGCTTTGATCACCAGATGATTCCGCAGTCACCCGCCTCAGTTCCGCAGGGAGACACGAATGTGGAAGTCAGGTGTATTCCATTCAATCCATTATATACTCATAACTAGGTCGGTTTTCATTGGGCTGTACAAAAACGTAGCATCTCAAACAAAATGGCTGACCAACTGGTAAGTGTGTTACCAATCAGAAAAGAGTAGCCGGAAAGGCCATAGGCAGGCAGAGGACGCGCGAATTGTTGACTTCTTGTTTCCTTTTCGATTTTATCGTCACCTTGCTTCCTCGGGACATAGACAGAAGGTATGCTCAAGGCTTCCTCGGACAGTCAGTCGTATTATGTCTCTGATCATGACTTTTCTCCCGCTGCATTTTGATATAGAACAAATCGCTGGTATGCAGAATTTGAAAGAGCAGGACGGGTTCCCGGATAAAATTAATGTAGAAATGTTGCGTGTTCGTGTGAAATAGAGTTCAAGGAAGCTTTCTCCTTGTTCGACAAGGGTGAGCAGTGATGGTACAGCTTCCCAAGCTCTACTAACAGCTTTTATTGTTGGATCTACCGCACAAAGATGGAGATGGAACTATCACCTCCAAGGAATTGGGTACCGTCATGCGATCTTTGGGACAGAACCCCACTGAAGCAGAGTTGCAGGACATGGTCAACGAGGTAAGTCATTCGTTTGCAACAGTTCAACGAGAGGCCGTGACATTAACGGTGGACGTGTGCCGACTGATTAGGTTGACGCCGATGGAAACAACTCGATCGATTTCCCCGAATTCTTGACCATGATGGCCCGAAAAATGAAGGATACTGACTCGGAGGAGGAGATCAAGGAGGCATTCAAGGTGAGTCTGATGATCCCTTCGAAGGCTAGTAGGGCTTGCGTTGACTGTCTCGCTTTCAAATTAGGTCTTTGACAAGGATGGAGATGGATTCATCTCGGCTGCTGAACTCCGTCACGTCATGAGTAAATAAACGTTTGCATTTCTGTCACTAGAAGCGAAAATTGACTCTGCGATGCCGACTGTGTGAATATAGCAAATTTGGGTGAGAAGTTGACCGAAGAGGAAGTTGACGAGATGATCAGGGAAGCTGATGCTGATGGTGATGGTCAAATCGTGAGTTCTTGCAGATACATTTTGCTACCACGATGCAAGAGTCTGATAATCATCCGCCCATTTCAGAACTACAATGAATTCGTGAAAATGATGATGCAGAAATAAATGTTTTCCCCTTGGAGGGCCGTATCTTAGATTTAGAATGTTCGATGTAGGCTGCGATATTGGACACATTGTTTCGTAATCAGTGGGTAACTGCTGGGAAGGTATTACACCTCTTGATACTGAACGCCAACGCGTTTCGGATAAGCTGGATGCGTCAGTGGCCAACATTGAGACTTTAGTGAGCCCAACGGTATGACAGATAGATCATATCGACGTTGGCTCGTACAACTACCCGCCTAGCGCCTGGTTCATTATAAAGTTTTTTTGTTTGCTTTTTTGCGAAGAAGTTCGTCTTTTCGTTTCCGCCTGTGCAACATGATCAAAGATACCGTCTTGGCGTATTTCGTGTTGATCTTTGTCAAAATTGCCAACGGTGTTCCCTTCCTGTTTTGTATTTGCGAGCTGGACCTCTGATCCAGGCCCCCCGCACCCAGCTCTTCTCGAGCATCCCCTTCTTCCTCCTCTCCAGCTATGAGACCAAGCACCGATCGCCCGTTCTGCAAATGCATATATGCTCGCTCGAGAACAGCAATCGTTAGGTATGTAGGCCGCCACATGATATCAGAAGGCCTCCACCGTGTAAAGAGGTTGGAATCGAAAGAGAAACGTGGCGAGTCGGACGAAGGATCCAAATCAGACGAGCGCTCTTCTCTGAGGACGCGATAGGAATCGACATCGTTCCGAAATTCATGTCGTCTATTTGGCGGTCGCTGAGCTGGATCGAGTATAAGGTGTTCTTGAAGCGCGGTCGTGTTGTCTTCACCGGCAAGATCCACCTGTACGGCCGTGTCGAGCTCGGACTCTGATCGCATACCAAAATGACGTCGCGCTTGAACTTCCTCTTCCCTCTTTATCAGGACATTTTCCACGATTTCGAAAGCCCTGATGATATCCCCGCCCCTGGCGAGAGCAATGGCTAGATTGTTCCAATTATGTGCATCGAAACCGAAGCCATTCTCGTGTAGCTCAGACCATACTCGAAGAACCTCCTGATGACGGTCTGCGGAAGACATGGCTTCGATATAGACGGAAAGCGGAATGCAAAGGCGTCGGTCCTGCATATTGGTGGCAGGTGGGTCACCAGCCGCTGCCGAGGTGCCCATCTGCTCGATAGCCAATGCGTAAATACCTTCCCAGACTTGCTGTACACGGTCGTACTCTCCCGCGTGACGATATGCGTCCATAAGCATTGTGTAGAGCGGTATAGAAGGTCGGACGCCTTTCTTCGTCGCGAGCTTGAAATATCGTTCAACTTCTTGCATGTCTCCGGTTTTGACTGCTGATCGTATGAGCGGCACGGTTATATTTTCGACTGGCTGGCCGCGTCCTTTCCAAGGTTCCCGCTGAAGTGTTGTGGCTTCCTCCAACAACCGATGTGCCAGTTCTTTCGCCCGTGTGGCGGACATGGGCCACTGGCCTTTCAAAGCAGAGTCGATGATGGTTGCATACGTAACAGATGTCTTCATTACTCCCTCCTTCTCCATCTCGTCATAGATTTCTTTCGCCATAGAAATTTCGCCGTGTCGAATATGACCGATAACCAAGACAGAAACCATAAAGTGGTTTACGCGCAAATCGGAATGTGGTTGTTTTGAGAAATGAATGAAGTCGTCAAACAACTCCCTGGCACGAGGCAGATATCCACCATCACAAGCAGATTGGATTAAGGTGATCCACGTTCGTGCGTGGGCTTTACTGGGATCCGGAGATACCAATGTGAAGGTCCGGTAAACTTCTTGAAAGGGCGCGGATAACAAGACCATGCCTTTCATAAGCGTGTTAACGATACTCTTGTCAACTCGGGCATGTTCGGGAAATCCCCGCCAGGCTGTGGCAGCTCGATTCCAATCTCCTGCCTCTAGGTACGCGTTGAGCAGAATGGCATACGCAACCGCATCCGGTACGATGCCTTCCTTTTGCATCTCGTCGAAGATGTTCTCCACTGCTCGAGTATCCTTCTGGTTTACGTACAGCGACATTAAAGTAGAGTATGATTTGAGGTCGGGAGCGATTGACGCGGAACGCATGTGATCAAGCACGCGATGAGCAGAGTCGGTATCGGATCGTACGGCGAACGCTTTGAGTAACGCATTGAGGTCGGCAACGTTGAGGGGGACGCAGTGTGCTATCATGGTCTGCATGACATGATCGGATTTAACCAATTCTCCAGAGTCGAGATAGGCACTGAACAATGATTGCAACACTCGTCCTTCCTCCTGAAGAAGTTCCGTACTTGGTAAGCCAGCATTGAGAGCTTCCAATACGCGAGGATAGTGGAGTGACAGGATCTTTGAAGCCGTATTGTCGTCCGCCCGCTGGATACAGTGTTTCAGAACATTCGCAAAGAGCCGGGGGTCGGTAGAAACCGAGGTCTGGGATAAAGCTCGTGCTGCTTCATCCATCTCGTTGACTTGTCGAAGCATTCGTAAAAGTTTTGGCGACGCGTACTTGTCCGTGTGTTTGGTAGAGCCCATACTGTAATAGATTTTGAGTGCGTCGGCGCGCGAGCGTAAGTGCGCGAACCTCAACGACAATTCCGCGAGGGTATTCGGACTAAGTTTGATTCCCAGCTTAAGTATTTTACTGTAGAGATCCCTCAACGTCGCAGGCGAGGTAGTATGCATTGCAGCGAAGATTGCTGCTTCTGAGATTGCGCGCAGGAGTGTTTTCCGTTTCGTCCGATGAGGTATTATCCTGGCTTTATCGCTCTCTTCCTGCAGCCAAAGAAGCGGATCCGTTATTGACGCGCTAGCCAGTGCAACGGTATTCAAGAAGTTCGCATCGTGCTTCCAACTGCCCATGTGTCTCGTAGTAAAAAGCTGAACAAGGCCCGCAAAGACCCTTCCTGGCCTTTCCTCCAATGGTTCTGCTGCTAATGCACGTTGAATGACCAAAATGAGCGATCCAAGATGTTCACTGATAATCTGTCCCTCCGCGTCGGTTAGAAGGCGTGACAGTAAGCCCAGAGCTTTTGTCGTTTCGCCGACCTGAATGTTCGCCAAGATGTATAGAATACGGGCAGGTGTGGCGGACTCTGACAAAGGTGTCAAAGACTTTACGCTTCGTAATGACCGCAAAGTTCTGCCTGATCGGTCGTGGATCTTTCGCCAGTCTTGAAGCGTGGCATTTGCCTGAATAGTGCGAAGGGTGCCTTGGCAATCTCGGTCAACAAGCCTTTGCAAAGCCGCTGCGCCGGCTGGAGAAGCAAGGCACAAGGCCGATTGTATTGAGTTCCAGTCGATACTCGTGTCATCTGCCGTAGAATGCGTTTTGGACGCCGATCCCGATTGTACGGCTGACGATTGGGCTATTGAAGGGATATCTGAAGCACTTGTATTGCTTTCCAAGGAATATGAATTGCCGTCCGCATCGGTTTGCGCGTTCGCCTTTGTGAAAACTTGTCCTCCGACTCTATCGTGATGAGAGCTGAATGCGAAGGGGAGGTACGGATCAACGTACGTCGGAAGCTGATAGTTGTGGTTCCAATCATACCAGTCGTAGCTGTCTTCCTCTTCAGTAACTCTGACCGCACTGGCATTTGAAGCGGATCGCCTTTGTATCAGCGATCTGGGTTTGAGCCGAAGATACTAGATTATCAGGACAGCGATCGATTAGTCATTATGAAGCGGATACCTGCCACACAAGACATACTGCTGAACTTTCTGGTCTCGCATGACTATACAGTCCCACGCCAGCAGCATCCTGATGACTGGTTCCGATTGATGAGGTACGAAGTCGCAAGTTTCGCAAATGTCGATGTACGTTTTCCGCCCCAGGTGTTGCCGCTTTCTGTATTGTCGAGCTGAGTGAAGATGCGGCTCGTACGGAAAACGGCAATGGTACGGCTCTCGACATTGGAGACTCGACAGATTAGGAGCCGGACTCGAGCAAGCAGATAATCTTGTATAGCGATTTCGAATTCAGCCACGATGTTCAGAATCCAAGCCTGACTTTTGAGTAACGAGTAACGAGGACATGCTGCAGCCGTGATTCATGCAGTGAGGGCGTCAACGATCGGACAAAATTAGGGTAACTCGCGCCATTTCTGACGTGTATTATTCGTTCTTTTGCTGTAACGCGTTGCCTATCATACTGGTATGCCTGTTGGAACCTTGGCCAGTTCAGTGGCCTAGCTTCCTTGCTCTACATTGACTGGCTGCTGTCTGCATATGTTATTGCAGAGCGCTCCCGCGTTTGTGCGCAAGTGCAGACAGTCGTGCAAACCATACCACCCTATATTGTGTAACTTGGATACCTTACGCGAGCCGACAAGGGGGTATGTCAAAGAGATGTTCGCATTCCTGCCGGATTGCCAGATCGTTAAATCGGCGCAGATCGTTCAATCGGCGCGCCTTCGCACACAGAATCTCTCCCCCACGGTAGATGTGAAATTCATTGCACTATAGGGATTGAACACTTTCCTTTGGGTTGTTTGTCATGCATGTATTGTTTACGTCCTGTCATTCTGCCTCGGCCTAATCAATGCCTCGGCCTGATGATAATATCTATTACGACAACGCAGATGGGACGCAGTCTCTATGCGAGTCCGTATTTCCCAACACTGCTGCGCTACAGTCGTAACAATTCTGGCTTTATTGTTGCTGTTCATTCTGTTGTTGTTGTTCCTGCTGCTGCCGCTGCTGCTGCTGCTGCTGCTGCTGTTGTTGTTGCTGATGTTGTTGGTATTGCTGTTGCAACGTATCCGGCGGCAAGGTTGAATGTCCGTTCGACGGATGAAACGCACCAGAAGGCATCATTTGAGGATTGCCTCCGCCCATCATCTGTAGTTGGCCGAAGGTAACGGAGTCGAATATGGACTGTCCCAGCCCAAGTTCCTGGCTCATGTCCGACATTTGAGAATGGAACGAAGCGGTCATGTCACTGAAGGATACATGAAAGTTAGCGCTTAGAATCCTCGATTCCAGTGAGATGGAGACTCCTACTTCATATCAGAAATCTCCCTCATCGGGGTTTCCGAAGTCTGCATGGTGGGTTCCTGTTTGATGTCCGTTAGACCAGAAGTCAACGACTGGGGCATATGACTTGAAGCCGATGCGTTCGGGGGTCCGGCGCCGTTCATAGCTGAAAGCATCAACCCCGCTGGAGTAGTTGTCGATGCAGCATTACTGAGCCATTGAGAACGATCAAGGAGTCAGTATCACTAGACAGGCATGGCAGAGTCAGATTAGCGCCATACCTTGCTTCCAGATGGCCAACGGGAAGGAAGAATCGAGTCGATACCGCAAGTTCCTTTCCATCCGTATCCAGGAACTACAAGAAAGCATTAGACAACACATCCGAAAAAGGCTCCAGCGTTCATGAGAGAGGACGTACGACTGCTGTAACTGTGATATCGGCCGATGAATCCCCCTCCATCGGGATACCTTCCAACCCTTTGACGTCGTCTCTCCACTTCAGCCACGATGGCAAGCCTTCGAACCGCCATTCTACCTTGAGACCGCTAGTGGACGCCTGTGGATCCCATACTTTCGGCTGCCAGGCAAACTTCGATCCGTACCATGCATGCAGTGGGTCTGGTAAATGTATCTTCCTCTGGAAAGGCCGGAATACCCAGTTCCCATCTGGCAGTCTTTTGGCATCAACGTTCCAAATGTGATTGCCTTTTGATTTGGACTTCTTTCCATCATCGTTGAACCGAGAGATCAGTTTCTGGTTCCACAGATACGATTTGATCTTTTTAGCAGGCAAGGTTTCCTCCAGAATTCCTTTCCGTTGGAGCTGAAAGCGCAAAGTCAGGATGACCGAGTATATAACGCGAAACTTCAGTATTGCTTACTAGTTCGGAGAAGGCGTTAGTGAATGCCTGAATTCTAAACTTGAACGGACGGAAGTCGGTAGACGCATCCAACCGTTCCATCTTCTTTTTCATCAACGGTTGATGAATGAGCTCGCCCTTTGCGTCCGTAGCGCCAACTATCGGAGGGAAACAATTAGCTATCATGCGAAGACGCGCGGTTGGAAACTGTTCACTAACGATCAGAACAAATATCGTTCAAAAACTCATACATGATCTTGTCCAGTTCTGAGCGGATCTCGTCGGATATTAGATCGGGTGGCTGAACCAAAGCTCCTTCCGGTACGTGAGCCTGATCGGAGCTTCTACGACGCTTCGATGGACGACGCTTAAGCGGTCCTTCGTCATCATCTGAGTCTTCCTCATCTTCAAGATCACCATCCTCAAGGGCGATTTCAGATTCCATCCCAGTGAATTGAAAGTTTGGCATATTTGGCTGTTGGGACATCATAGATGTCATTCCCAATGTCGTCATGGTAGGTATCGCACCTGTCGTGATACTCCGCGCATCGCCGACACGAGGTCGCGGGGCAATCAAGCGTCCGTCGACAATTGATCCACGACGGCCCACTGTGGTAGGTTGTTGGATTTGACCTAATGGCGCGATCGTGTAGTTTCCATCTGCTATGAGTTGTTGGTTCGTCCAATTCTGCATGGCAGGATCCATTGGCATTGGCATTCCAGTCGGATGACCGAAAGCAAAAGGGACACCTAGAGGAGCATTGCTCACATGTTGGAGCGGAGAGGGATTCGCCGGTGTATGCGATAGCGGAATGTGCTGGGGCAAAGCGCCGGTCAGGGTTGGCATCGCGTTCATTGGGACCGCCATCATGGGCTGCTGTGCTGCCCCCGCGTGTGGATACGAATGAGCATGTACCATCTGCGGCGGCATCATACTTTGTTGCTGGGCGGATGGACCGGCCGAAGGCTCGATCCCATCCATAGCTTGCTCAATGCGCATATACTTTGTCTGCCCTGATGTCTCTGCGTCCAGCATAGGCGACTCGGGCGCAGACCTCTTGACACTGCTAGATGCGGTCGCTCTTGATAATTCGACCGGTGCTAGCAATGATCCCGTGCTCGGCCGTTGAATGTTACTCGCCGCTTCATGTGTACCCGGAGTGGGCATGTTCGCAGATCCCAGCGTTATGTTGATTGGTGTGATAGACTCTAAGCGAGTGTTCAGAGCCTGTCGCATGACAAGCGGACTCGGCTGACGTTGTACAGATGCACTAAAAGTTGTCATTTGTCCCGACGCCGAGGCGGCGCTTGACGGTGTTTTAGGTTCGTTCTCCTTGCTAACGATCGCCTTCTTGATGTCGTTCAAATACTCATCAACGGCCATGGGATGGTTAAGCTGGGCTTCATTGATGGCGGCTGTCAACTTGTTTTGAAGGCTGAGAGAACGAAGGGATTAGCAGTGGTTTCCTCATCGCAAAAATCACTGATACGCACTTGGTAAGGAAACTGAGCTTGTCCCTCAGATCGTGCGACAATTCCTCCACCTGACTGTTATCAGTTGTGATTGTCAGTGACTGGCCTGATGATAGCTGCATGTCTTGAGAGCTATTGGCGGCGTTCATTTGCGACCCAGTGCCGCCTGTTTGTGCCAAGTTTGTGATTGAAGGTCGCCTGCTACCCATCCTGCTTTTCGAGCCGCTGCCATCCTCGACAGACCCTGCGGAACCCGGAAGATGGTGGGCTGGAGCGAACGATGTCTGCGAATTGGACACCGACATGGGGATCGGAGTCATCTTCATCTCGCCCATCCCGCGTCCGTAAGCCATTGCCTGACTCTCGAGCGTCGGAACGGGGTTGTACTCGTGCAATGACCGTGGTGCGTCCTGAAGAGTGAAATTCGCGCTCATGACTCGTTGTGGTGTCGTCAAGACCGCATCCATGAACGCTTTGTTCTCAACGTCTTGAGCGAACATTTGACTGCCTGGACTCGACGGTGCCGTCCGTGCTACCATTGCATCCCGTGAATGAGCGTTGAAAGGCGACGCCGGAGCGGGGGACGGCCCTTGTGTCCTCGATAAATGGTTCTGCATTTGATACATCGATTCCGCTGCCGCCTGCATGCTCCCGTTTGTGGCAGCGGTCGCATTCATGGTTGGCTGGTAATTGGCGAATTGCATGGGCATGACTGGAACAGTACCGACCGTCATGCCTCTGGGTCTCGTATGCACTTGATGTGTTGGATTGGATAGACCAGCCGGAGTGCTAAAGGTCATCATACCGTTTGCCTGGTTATTGGCATTTGGGCTGACAGGCTGTGATGGCAAAACGCGACCATCTACTGCTAACTGGCCGCCGCCCATGCCGTTCAAGGCGTTTATCATGGCGATATGTTGCTCGACTTGTAGATTCTTCGCTTGACTGCTCTGTGTCGCTGCATTCATTTGACTACCGGGACCGCCTGGCGGCCCCATCTGCGGAAAGTACGCATGCTGGTCCAATCCTTGAAGAGGGGATGATCCTAAATTCTGCGAATTGTCCACCGAGATGTTGCTTGAATGATCTGCAGAGGCTGGTACCGGAGAGGAATCCATTCCACTGAACGGTATACTGAATCGGTGCAACTGATTAAAGTGAGAAGGCTGGGAAACCGATCTGCCTCGGCTCTGCTGTTGCTGCTGCACTTGCTGCGTCTGCTGGACCTGACTGTCGATCTGGGTTTGGATCTGCTGAGCTTGTTGAAAATGCTGCTGTGCCGCACGGAGATATTCATCAATGTCTTCCTGAGACTGCCGTGGGTTTATCGACAAGGGGAGGATGCTCTCCCCTCCCGCGATAGATTCTGCGTTGGTCGTAATTCTGTTTGAAACATTCTATGCGTTTAGTGATACTTGTCAGCGCTGACACGTTTCCACTTTGGCTTACGTTGACACAGGGGACGTCAAGGACGACCCCGGTTCTTCTCTGCACAACCCAACAGTGTTCAATGACCACAATCCTCCTAAAACACCTGATCCACCGAAGCTGAACCTCGCAGAGCCTTCCTCTACGTTGTTTGTGAATATGCCTGAATCGAATGGGACTCCTTCAAATCCTGATGAACCGTCAAACTCTACGGGGCCTGCCTGTGCAATCGACGTATTCGAGTCGTTGCGAATGTGAAACGGCTGGTGATAGGCGAAAACCTGACTGGTTGAACTCTCCGAGCGTTTATGTGCACCTTCGTTTGTTCCCTGGGACACCGTGCCTGGCGTCTGTGGCCGTAAGAAGGTGTGATCCGTGGATGTATCGGAGGAATGCATATAAGCAAAGCGAGGTTGTACAGCCACTATGGTGGCCTATGTCGCTGCGAGACTCGAACAAGTATGGTCACAGTCGTGTGCCGACGAGAATGACAGTGTGGATCGACAAGCCGGACGTTGCGTTGAGATGATGGTTGCCTTCGAGTAGGGGATTATTGAGGTATACGATTAAGAATTCGCTTTCCACAGCTTTCCGCTACGCGGTGCTTGCCTGCGTAAGGAAGTATGTTGATTCGAATTTTGCTTGGGTGATTGATGTCGAGCATATACTTTGAGTGGTTGGATGGTTGGATGTCGTTACCGGAATACTACTGCGGCAGGATATTACTGTTTCACTGCATCATCGACATGACTCTTTGTCGGTAGCAAAGTAGTAGATCAGGCATAGGATAATTGAGCTTGCTACCTCCCAAGTCTCTTGTCTTGTCGCAGATCCAGGGGAGATCACTTGGACATCTCCATTTGGCTGGATTATGTGGCCCATCATCTCATCTCAACTTCTAGCTCCTATCCCAGCGCGCAAAACCCGTTTTTATCCAGCTCATTTGCGAGGACCAAATTTTGTACAAAAAGCATGAGCCATGACCTGACCAATACACCAACTCTCGGCTTCCCTTTTTGTCTATTTTGCCTCCGGGACGAGGAGGAGGTAGCTGAGGAGGTTTCCAATAACGTCTAGTCTTTGACAGTGGCCGCAGCTGTGCCCGCGTGGGCACCTCTCGTGAAGCAGAATTCAGAATTCTTTCATGTCTTCTCGTCTTCTCAGCTGTCTTCTCTATGGAATATGGAACATGATCTCCGTCGTTAGTGGTATCGTCCTCCTGCTGGCTGGCCCTGCTCAAGAGCTCCTCAGCCCTGGCTTGTTTGGAACCACCGGTCTTCGGTTCTCCAGGCCCACATCTTATCGTCTCCTGTACCATGAACCGAAAGAACCTCCGAGGACGACTTCTTCGATGGTCGATAGGCTTCCGAGTATCTACTACATGCTTTAATTGAGCATGTCCTTGGCTATGAGTCCCTCATGAAGTCATCACACGAAGATCATTTTGCTGATCAAAGTGAATAATGACAGAATGCGATTATAAAGGTGTCTCTCCGATACTCAACGAAAGGGATGATACAAGCGAGCCGGCTGTGCAGGGTCTAAGCCAGGTCAGCTACTGACACTGAAGCTGACAGTTGGTCCGAACCTGTTATTACTGCAACCTGTTAACCTGCACAATAGCTTGCACAATGCTATGATGTTGTTGACGGCAATAACTATTCACATCGGATATTCCACATGTGCCTGTTCATGTTCTCTCATTCTGCTTCATGTGCTTAGAGATGGGGTCACCCCATTTGGAGAAGGCGGAGAGCTGGCCGGAGCTCAGTTCGGGCTCCCATCGATCAACCCCGCCACATGGTCTTTTCTTCCACCTTCCCGTCCCTATCTGAAACACGTAGATGCGGGGATGTAAAATACGTTCTCGCAACTACGGTCGGTATATCGCCCGAAACAGCCAGAGATAGGAAGACATGCCACCGCCGGACAGCCAGTTACTGTGAACTATACCACATTTCAGCGGTTGGTGAAGCGAGCATTTGCAAACCAGAAGATCTTTTTGCTCTGCTTTCAGAAATCAAAGATGAACAAGAAACAGGAACAGCCCGCAATGACAAGGCTTGCTTCGGCCGTTCGTTGTCTGGATGCTGGAAGGGGAAAGATGGCTCATTGTTGTATAGTTACAGTGAATTGAATTGCTTGAGATGCGTACAACTATCGTGTGTTGGAATGCGGCAATGCAGAAGAAAGGTTGATGCTTGAGCAGATGCGGGAAGACGAGACGCGGGAAAGTAATGGGAAAGCAGGAGTCCTTGAGAGTCTTCAACCATGGTATCGGGATTGCAACTCCTCGGTGGGTGGTAATGGTTTTGTTCGCATTTCGCTCGACTTTGGCGGAGAGTCGTCATGATCATAGACGGGTGGACGAATACGTGGAAGAGCGCTTTCGTCGGAAACATCTTCTCCCAAGGTGTTCAGACTGGCAGTCGAGGCACTGTTCGAAGACTGCTGCTGTTGTATTGAACCGTAGGACAGAGATCTTGAGCTTGCCGGACTGCACAAGAACATGGGTGGCGCTGGAGAAGTTTCGCCATCGCGCACCTCTGTATGCGAAGGAGGTCCAAGGGTGAAGAGTTTTGGCGGCGGGTTGACCGTTGTCGAGTTTGCTTTGTGCTGCAATCGTCGGTAAGCACGATCGTTGGCTGCAATATCGGCTTTGAGTCTGCGTAAAGCACGATTCCTTCCGTAGATTTCTTCCTCGAAGGTACCATCATCCCAAAGGCGCTCGATGACTTGTGCGCCTGCCTCGGTAGAGTCGGACTCTATGAAAACCACGTCGGTCAACGCAGTTTTGAGTTCGGGATCGAGGTTGTCTGCTCCGCATCTTCGCATGGCAGTGGCATCTTCGATCTGCAGCTGATGAACCACAGTCGGATTCAAGTCCTGTAGCAGAAGGAGCGCGCACGGTAGAGACGAGTCCGAGGTGGCAAAGTATTCTGCAAAGTATTTCAACACGTGTCGGAGAATGCCCAGAGTGCAGGTCACTGAATATTCGCCTGCCGATAAGCGTAGTAAGCATCCACTATCGCGACAGTCATATACCGGTACATACCCTTCAAGCTCCAAATAAGGCATTCCACCCCTCCCTTGATCCAGTCTTTGAAAGCAAAGGAGAAGTCTGGCTTCCAGGCAAAAGGAGTTGTTGAATCCGAGACAGGATTCGGCATAGGGAAGCCACCTGACGAATCGAGTATGAGCTCTAGCTTTGAGAGTCAGTAGAAGCAGAAGAGATAACTTACCTTGTATGCGTAGGACTCTGAGACCGATATCTTCCCCTCGGATTCCAATAGGGCTGGACATGTCTTCGTCCTCTTCATCCAACTGACGCGCAGCTAGGGGGTTGACATCAGGGGCTTTGGACCAGGACTTTCCGGCTTCAATGATTGCTGGATGCACGAGATGCGAGTTCAGAGTCAATGCAGACCCGACTTGGTCGTCAGCGGTCAGCCTGACGAGGAGAACAGCATAAGCAAAAGATAAGCGGGCTAGTAAGCGTATTCACTTACCACTCCACCTCCATAACGCCACGAGGATCAAGCCTATCAAACACCAAATCTACCAGCGCTTTCGCTCGAGCATCATTGAGCGTTGCTTCGACGTATTCGGCTCCGATTAGAGATAATTTGTAGCAGTTGGTGAAGATGATGGTCTTGGAAGCAGAAGGAGTAGGCGGTGCGTGGACATCTGGCAGTGTTCTGGTCTGAATCTGCAAAAAGAAAGTGAAGATCTTTAGAGCGGACTTGTTGGGCAGGGAGGGTGGAAGTTTGCTTACCCTGGGTGATACCTGTCGATCCACCGAGGTCCATTCCTCATCCGCGATCACAAAACGGAGATCTATGATGAGCCATTCCACTTCTTCGGGGGAGATTGTTGGCAATCCGTCATCCGGAACCAGGTCAAAGTCGATTTCGCCATGGTCTCGGAAGAGGCCATGTACCGGGTGAAAGTACTTGCTAAAGGTCGTAAGTGACGAGATGAGCAGCTGGCCATTGCGCAATGTATTTCGTGAGGCGGTGGATGCTACTGATGATGCACCATTACTTTCACCGAGGATGAACGGAAAGTATCCGTTGTCGGGACTCTGTTCATCCGGCACATCGATGGGTGAGAGGACTATTTGATGCATTTTGGTTGTTTCGGTTGGATGGAGGTGGGAAAGAAGCTGTCCGGCGGTGATAGGCATGGTTATGAAGGGGATTCGACGGTGGATTGGGGATGGCAGGGTAGTTGGGTTAGGGTGTTCGAAAGGCAGGAAGTAGAGTGGTCCAAGGGGACTTACCGATACAGGGTCCGTTATATATCTAGAAAGGAGTATTTTCCGTTGGTCCAACAGTTCATCAACGAATTCATGGGGCGACTCCTGAATCAAGGGGAGATTCCTTTCTGCTTGAAGAATGGACAGATCGGGCGTGATCAGCTGAGTGCTAGTCACCAGAAACTACCGCCGGGGAACCCACAACAACGGGCAACGGCCACGTTTCAGGTGGTTGATCTGCCAGTCTGAGACGTACGCAAAGGACTTACTGAGTTGCGTTTCAGCAAGGGGTACACCAAGAACCTCCTTGATTGCCTGCCTCGTACGACGGAAGGTGCTCCGTGAAGCTGTTACGTCCTTGCTAATGGATGATCTGAGAGCCCGCGGGGTGTCGTTCGACTTTTAGTAACGAGGTAACGAGGAAATGGGTGGTGGCACTGATGAAATTCGCCAAAACGTGAGAGAAAAAAAAACGTTCAAGTGTGGCACGGAATGACGAAGGATGTTTCGTTCGAGGGGTTGCTATCGTTGGTGATGTCGCTGGTTTTGATAATGCACTTGGGATGGAATCGAACGTCATAGAAAGTCCAGCGTGGTATTTCCAGTTGGGGAGACTGCGTGCGAGGAGCTGTCGCTAACCACCCTTCAGCTATCAGTTACAAATACATTCTACAACACAGCTAAAGAGCACTCAAATCAGCGCCGAAAACACCCCGCAGGCAGACACAGCGGGACACCTGCCCTCGCCTCAGTGCCGAGCATCAAGCGAGGTCAGCTTTCGCATCCGCCCGGCGGCAACGACATCGGCTGGTCATCGGCTACAGAGCTGCTCTAGCGATATACCGAATATTGCGGCATTGGGGTCGCGCTAGAAGAGGTGTAGATAGCTGTGTAGATGCTAGAATCAAACCTTGTTCTCTCACGAAGGAAGATTAAAAAGGTGGTAATCAAGTTAACAATCTGAAAGCCCTCGTGGGAATTTCGAAGGTGACTTTGGAGCCAGGACAAGTATTTCCTTTGCTGTAAGAGAGCCAGCAAAGGTTCTCATGGCAGACGTGGAAGCTTGAAAAGGTCCTGCTACTTTCCGTTTACTCATCACATGCTTTGGTTCGGCAAAACCATCTTTGGGAACTGGGCAAAACATACGCCCTCCGTGACATCATATGATTATAGCCGACAAGCTGCTCAGCCGTTACAGTAATAGCATCGCAGTACCTCGAGTGCTGTTGCACACTGTGAAATGACTAGTCATGATCTGAGGCAGCCTCAGAGGTCCAATATCGGCCCAACAGCCTGTCTTTATATATCTACCATATTCCCCTGCCAGGACCGCCGGACCATATAGCTGACATAGGGAACATGTGTTCAACGGGCTGACAGGCGCGTCAGCAAACCACTTGCTGAGGCCACTTGAGCGCTGACCTCGATGTATGCGTCAAGCGGCAAGCAGTATAGCTTGAGTAGCTGACCAGTGCTTTGTCGCGAGCTAGTCGCCCATCCCAAGGGTCACATTCTTGGGTTGAGTTCCCTCGAGCTGGTCTTCGTCCTCGGCTTGTTTGATTTTGCTTTCATCATTGGGCTAGCTAACCGGGTTTATCACACCGGGAAACCCTTGACATCGAGCGACAACGAATGTAGCATGGCGAGATCTCTATCAGGCCGACGTATCTGCGGACTGCTGGGCCAGCTTGGTTTGGCCTTGGCAGGGAGTCTAGCCAAAGGGCCCGGATAAGCGCGTTACGCAATCTTCACAGCATCTGTGCGATATGTGAGAGTGCTATTTCCCTATACAGCTAGAATGATTCACCACATATATCATATGGCACTTATGTCTCCCCTTCTTGGAGTTCGTGTATTCGTTTATCGTATTTATACAACTGCTTTCGTGATTCGTTCGGAATGTCACAAAATCTATCCACATCTCAGAAGATGGTCGCAACAAACTGTCGGGCCGGCAAGAGGTAGATGTTTAGAAGAGCTTGAGCACGGTTCGGCCCGCCATTCGACCGGCTGCCATGTCTTCGTAGATGGAAGGAAGGTCGTCCAAAGGCTTGGTAACGTAGTGACACTTGACTTTGCCGCTGGGAAGGTTTGCCAGTTCGAGAGCTATAGGAATTCACGAAGGATGAGTTTGGCTGCAAGTTATCCATCCACCAAATCGACTGCATGACTGACCTTCGATAGCATCCTGTCTGTTTCCAACGTAAGAACCTACCAACTTTCTTTCATACAAGACATGGAAAAAGACTTCGCTCTTGACAAAGGCGCCCGCGGGGAGACCCACGGCAACGACAGTTCCACCAGGTCGGATATAGTCCAATGCTTGTTCGTAACCAGAGGCGCTGGCGGAGGTGACGATGGCTCCATGGGGTCCGAAACCATCGCCGGTAGCGTTCTTGATGGCGGAAACAATGTCCTTGGCTTCCTTGAAATCGATCCAGACTTCAGCTCCGAGCTCCATACACAGATCCTTCTTGGCAGATCCGGTCTAGCAAAAGGGACCCCGATCAGCGTGAAGGCTTGCAGGTAGTGGGTCCAGATAAAACTCACATCGACAGCGATGACCCGCATGCCCATCAAGTTGGCATACTGAACACAAAGATGTCCGAGACCGCCACCGGCACCCGCTGTGTCATCAGATACAGTCAGTCTCGCGTTTCTTCACGTCATCATCGCACAGGATCCGGCTCACGAATAGCAATCCATTGTCCTGCTTTTGTGTTGGACTGTTTCAAGGCCTTGTATACTGTCACACCGGCGCACAGAATAGGCGCGGCATCGTCCAATTTCATGTTTTCGGGGATCGGGGTGAGGTGATTCGTGAATGAAACTGCATACTGTTGGAACGATCCGTCGACCTGTAAAGACCGCTCTATGTTAGCTTGACATGTTTTGCGTGCATTTCGAGGACATCAGCGTGCTTACAGTGAAGCCCGACAATTTGCCTTGTGGGCACAAGGATTCCAATCCTTTTCTGCAGAATTCACAGTCCATGCAAGAATCCGCAAGCCTGTCACAAGCACAAATTAGGTTCCTGATAGACCATTGCCCAGAGCTCAAAGTAGTCAACATACCACTTGATACCGACATTGTCGCCGACCTTCAGATTGGTATTGGAGTGTTCGCCAATAGCAACGATGGTACCGGCCCCTTCGTGTCCACCGCAAAGGTGGTCCTTGGACTCGAGAGGCCAGTCACCCTTGGCTGCATGCAAATCAGTCTACAAGAGCGGTCCCAGGGCCAGATTAGGAGATGTACGCAAGCGAACAGGGAGGCAACGGAGCTTACATGGCAGACACCCGAGTACAAGACCTTGACCAGTGCTTCTCCAGGCTTCAAGTCTTTAGGCTGAACGACATCGTAATCTTCAATCTTGACATTGCCGTTGGCCTGTTGGACGAAAGCTCCTCGAGCCCGTTTAGGAATGGCTTCTTTGGCTACGTTTGACATGGTGAGGTACGGGTAGAGAAGTCGCTTCGTAGTTGATGATCGAGACGAAGACGATCTATAAGCTGTGAAAAGGAAGATACTGAAGGTTGAAGGGTGTAATTGATCCCAGTTGAGTGTCCTATATGTATTGTTCTCGAGTTCGTCAGCACGTTGCAGAACCCGTCAGCAAGTCGTAAGCGGTCGATGACCGCGAGGAATCGGGCTATCGTTTATCATGACCAGATGACACGGGGTATGACTTCGCGCTACTACGTCCGTCTTTCACTTCCCTCATGCCAGGCTGGCAAAGAAGGGCTGCAAGAGATGACCTGGTAGAGGTCCAGACAAACGTACATGTCTGAATACAGGAGATATTCCATCATCTTCCTTTCTTTGTCGCTAATTAACAACTCGGCAGTGCCTCCTTCTGCGAGTTGCTCCGGCATTTCGGTCCGCACGTCTGAGACATCCTATGACAAAGTCAAGAACAGCTGTTGAAGAGAGTTTCGAAGAGAAACCACTCATCAGTTCCGTGACCACGTTGCGATGGATGGCCTTCTACGGTTCCTTGATATTAAATGGGTTTTAATATGCCGAGCCGGACTTGGACCCTCTCTGTCAAGGCTGTTCCATTGCCCGTGGCATACAAGAAGAATCTGGGCAAGGCTAGGCCTGCATTCATCTGCTTTTATCAATCGCAGTTTGGGCACGGACACAACGGCCGTTCCCCTTGTCATACTATTATGCTGCCTCTTTCTTGCACTATCCAGGACTCGGGAGGAAGATCAGCTAGGTAAGTAGCCAGTGAGCGGGAGGCTTCGGGAGGTTGATACCCTCATTTAACTGTCCCTAATGATGACGAATCGCTGTACATAACTGCGTAGATCGGCGAATTCAGGGTGTGGTATATCAAAGCAGATATCAAAGGGCTACCCGCACTAGTTATGCGATATTGCTATACGAACACTCAACAGCAGCTGACGGGGGGCCCTATCTGTTCGGCCGGAGCGCCTTTCCGTACTTGCCGACGATCGCCCACGAAAGCTTACAACAGGCACCAAAATCTTCACCTATTCCTCATCATTGGTAAACGGGCATGGGACAGCTGATCTGTTACATCAAGTCTGCAAAGGAGGAGGGATATGCGGAATGTCATTCAAGCTTGGCGTAATATGGTACATGCTGCAGAGTCAAAGAGCGGGATTGTACGGGGTGAGTAATGACCGGTAGTCAGAAGTTATATGGAAAGAGTAGGACCCCTCCCCGAAGCCTCATCCACCGGAAACCTTTTTCCTAGAATTTGTCTATAGCTATCTGCGATCACCGCACGCCCTAGAAATCCATCGACACGTCCATGACCCTATCAGAACAAGATACGCGCACTGGCAACACCGGTGCACCGTTTAGCAACAGCAACATGGAGCAATTGGCTAGTCCCGATGCTCCGTCGACACGACACCTCATGCACGAAAGCAGCAACGGCCTCCTGCCTCCTTCAAATTACGCATCGCATCCTGATTTCATGGGCGGCGGCGCCTCACTTGGACGACAGTTTTCGATCCAGTTGACGCCGGAACAGTTTGAAAAGCTATATTTGCAACCTGGTACGAACGCTTTTCAGGTGGCCGGATGGGATGAGCGGGGTAGATTGCCGTGAACTGACTCTTGGTTTGCAAAACGCATGGACAGGTGGTGTCGGTGCACCTCGACAGGAGGATTTTACGAAACGTTTGTGCGTCCTTCTTTTGCCAAAAACTCGTGGGAGAGAGAAAGGTTCGCTGATTGCACCGACGATACGCTCTCACCGTACAGCGGTAACCCAACCGTGCTCGGACTAGCAGTGTTTCTCGTCACTCTGACACCCCTCTCATGCTACTTTATGGGATTCATGGGATCCACCTCGAGCTCCGCGTTGACCCTCATGGGGACGCTGTACTTTTCGGCAGGCCTGGGGCTCTACGTATCGGCTATCCTGGAATGGTGCGTGTGTCACTTGCTTAGTAGCGCTTTGTGCGTGGTCGTTTGCTAAAGTTTGCGCCGGTTAGGTTGATCGGCAACACGTTTCCTTTTGTCGTTTTCGGAGCGTAAGTGCATGACGGCGATCGTTGCGATGTAGCTCCGTTACTGAAGAGCGTTGACAACCACAGGTTCGGCGGGTTCTATCTGTCTTTTGGATACTTGATTGATCCCAAGAATGCTGTTGCGACGTCACTGGCCGAAGAGTACGTCGTCGTCTGCGTTCGATCCGGATTTGGTGAAGCCGCCACGATTTTCATTCTGCTCTTTCCACTTGACTTGGTAGTCCTGTTCAGTATAACAACGGGGTAAGCGTTTATATGATAAGAGATGCGCTAGGTACTTACCTTGTGCCAAGGTACTCAGATCTCGCTCTGGCTCATCTTTTGTGAGTCGAGTCTCTTCAGGACGAAGCGTAAACCAAAGCTAACAAGGTTGCAATCGCCGGAGTAGGGGGTATCTTGACATTTGTCTTCCTCGTCTGTTCTCTCCGGACAAACATGGTCTTTGTCATGCTCTTCTTCAGCGTAAGCCCACCGTTGCCCTGGGAAAAGTGTGTTCGCACTGGATACTGAATATCTTGGGATGGCGAATAGCTCGATTTCGCATTCTGGATGTTGGCGGCGGCATACGCACAGGTGTCCCGAGGGAATCTGGTGACGGCTGACCGGCTTTTTATGTAAGTTCCGCGTTTGTGTCGTGCAGTAGCCCGTGCAGGTTGAGGACTTGAGGGTTGATATCCGACGGCTGATGTTTACGATTGTGCGACAGTGCCGGTGGTGCATTCGCATTCGTCTGTTGTCTGTCAGCTTGGTGGATATTCATGTGAGTTCACCATCTCATTGAAGACGGGAATGAACGCCTCCACTGAGCTATTGCCTACTCGATCCAGCGCCCTTATGCTCGCAAGCAACAATTTCCCCTTTACGTTGCCTCTCGGCGACCTGTCCGGGTTTTTGGCACCGAAAGCGAGAGAGCCGGTCAAAGCGTAGGATGCGCTATTCGACCTTGCGATGGGAGAACTGGTGGAATCTGGCTGTATTGAAGTCTAAATCCTGTCGTTTGGGTTAGGCGTAATTGTTGTATTACCTATTCGAATCAAGCATTTTTCGACGAGAGCAGAGCAGAGCTGGGTGCGATCTATGCACTTGTCTTGGTCTTGCAGCGACAAGGTAACCTAAGGTTCGGCATATGGACTGGTAGACAGAACTATAAACATGTATACTTTTATTATGACGAACCGTTCGGAAACGCGGTCGACGAGCGTGTCTCTCCCGCCTCGATCACTTGTTTCGTCCGCTTCCTCATCCCTCATCTCCCCTGCCCAGTTCCATATTATTCAACGTCAATAGGTAGGCTTAGCGGGTTGCTATCAGTTCCTATCCTGGTCAACCTATACGTCGACTCCAGCATTCCGAATACTTGAATCGTGGGAATTGTAGGGGAGACTGATAGGAAGCACGATGATCTCGGTGAGTTGCCGTTGCGTTCGGGTCATGAAGGTCCGAATGACGACTGACAGCGTACGGAATACAGGCATTCTTCATCTTCAATCAAAAGGGAGAGGTACGACAAGTCCTCGCCAACACCACGTATTTCATGACTTCGGAGAGTGATACGCCGCTCACACTTTGACATATAGGTTTTGATTTCAAGGCTGTTTAGATCAGATCTCAAGTAAGCCCAAGTCCGCAGCCTTGCACTTTGCACGTTGCTATCTCGGAAACCCCATGTTCCTGCTCTAACCACATCCCTTCCGCAAAGACGCACAATCTCGGATGTCTTTCGCATCCAGGTCATTGCAAATCCCGACGTTCGCTCGCCAATCATCACGCTAGGTTCCACCTCGTTCTTTCACGTCCGAGTGAGCAATGTCTACATCCTGGCAGTCACAAAGTAAGTTTCACAGGGAGGCGAAAGTTGTGCTACTGCTTGTTGCTGATCATCACTGCGTCGACTGTAGATGCAACGCCAATGCAGCTCTTATTTTCGAGTTCTTGTACCGCTTTGTTTCCATCTCGCGCTCGTACTTTAGTAAACTGGACGAAGAAGCAGTCAAGAACAACTTTGTCCTGATCTACGAGTTGCTCGATGGTGAGCACCTGGTGTACCATGTCGTACCACTACATTAATGCTGAACACGTTGTGCACGTTGCGATGCCGTAGAAATTCTGGATTTCGGATACCCTCAAAACTCGGAGATTGACGCGTTGAAGATGTACATTACGACCGAGAGTATCAAGTCGGAGATGGCGGTGGTGAGCCGAGTGTTTACCACAAAACCATACACCCGATACTCACTCTTTACATTCGTCGGTAGAGAGAAGATTCGGCAAAAATCACGATCCAGGCGACAGGTGCTACTTCATGGCGTAGAGCAGATGTCAAGTACCGGAAGAACGAGGCTTTTGTGGACGTGATTGAAACGGTGAATCTCTTGATGAGCAAGGAAGGTACGTGGTCGCTCGCCGTGCTTACTGAGGCTTTTTCCTGAATTTGAACGTATGCTCACCGAGATCTGCGTCTCCAGGTTCGGTTCTGAGGGCGGACGTAGATGGACAAATCATGATGCGGGCATATCTGAGCGGCACACCAGAATGCAAATTCGGGTTAAACGACAAACTAGTTCTCGAGAAGAGGTATGTGCGGATTCTCCTTCGAATGCAACGTACAAGCCAACGACGTTCACGTTTTCCAGATCTGACCGGGCAAAGGCAGACAATGCGGTAGAACTGGATGATTGCCAGTTCCATCAGTGTGTGCGGCTAGGGAAATTTGATTCTGATCGATCAATCAGCTTTATTCCACCTGATGGCGAGTTTGAATTGATGAAGTGAGTCCTCAAGTCATGCGCGGGGAAACAACAAGCAGCCATGAACAATCAAACTGACAAGACCGTCGTCCGCGACAAAAAAAAACAGATATCGGTCAACCACGAATGTCAATCTACCATTCAAGTTGCAAACCCATGTCGTCGAACCCACGAAATCGCGTGTGGAATACGCTATACACTTGAAGGCGAATTTCGATCCGAAACTGAATGCAAACGACGTCGTCCTGCGGATCCCGACTCCGTTGAACACGACTTCGGTCAACTGCAAGGTGCAGGTTGGAAAGGCGAAATACGTGCCGGCAGAGAATGTGATTATATGGAAGTAGGTGCTGTCTCCATCCCCTCACCCTTGGAAATCACCGACCGGGAAGGGCAGCTAAAGTTTACACTCTGTTCGGGGTGCTTAGGATACCGCGAATACAGGGCGCACAGGAAACGACATTAACGGCAGAAGCCGAATTGGCGTCGACGACCCACCGTCAAGCATGGTCCCGGCCACCCATCGAGGTGGACTTTTCAGGCAAGTGTCTCTGACGTTGCCCGATTCACAAAGGTATCCGATCTCTGACTGGCCGTTGCTGGCCGCCCACCCTCTCCCCTCTGTTTAGTGGTCATGTTCACCGCGTCGGGCTTGCTTGTCCGATTCTTGAAAGTGTTTGAAAAGAGCAATTATCAATCTGTGAAATGGGTCAGGTATATGACGAAATCAAAGGGCACTTATCAAATCCGAGTGAGTTGGCGGGCAGGTGGTCGTGTCGTGTCGTGTGCGCGGACAAGACGTGCTAACGCGGGTCTCATCTTTCAGTTCTGATTGGATTGCGGGTTTGTGGAAGAGAGCATGATGTGTACATACCCCGGGTATCGGGGATCCGCAAAGTTGTTGTTGTTTTCTAGTATTCTGTATGAATAGTATCATGTCCATGTAGCTTAGAAACATGCGTTTGAAGAGTGGGCTGGCCTGCATGGACTGGTCGAGGCGGCGGCACAATTGGTAGCGTGAGCACATCGAGTAGGATCATGATCACAGTGCTGTCATATTATTCAGAGTTGTCTGCCTGCTCGATAAAAGCCTCTGGGCCGACACGTATGATATAACCCATGTCCCTCTCCAACTACGACGACGCCCTCGACAGATTATTATCCCACCGACTGATCAACCCCATTGCCCTCGCCCTCCTAACCATCTTCCCAACCCTCCTCTGATTCTTCCACGTCAACCCGGTCTCTGCACGAGTTTTGATCTTGCCCATCTGGGTCACGTACGCCGAGACGAGCCGATGATTCACGGCTTCGTCGACTGGATTCACATCGAGGATGTAGAATGGGTCTGAGCGTTTGGCGAGGGGTGCTGGTGGGCCGAGTAGAGGTGGTTTGGCGCCTCGGCGTGCGATGGGGAAGAGCTTGGATTTGTGGAGGTCGATCGGGTCGTACAGCTGTCATGAAGTGGTGAAGGGGAAGAAGGAGGCAAGCGGGGTTAGGGTCGTGCGAGGGGGTTTCGACTGGTTGTTAGCCGTTTGTGTTGACGTACCTGATTGGGTGAGAACGTCTGGATTGGCGTTGATGGAGCTACAAACGATAGTTGATCAGCCTTATCCTTGCACGACCGACCGTGTGCCCGAGCGCCACATGTAAAAAAAGAGACAAAAACGCATATAAAACTCACTAGAAGAAGCACCTTCACGCGCCACACCGTCTCTACCGGTACCACTCCCCGTCGACCGCTCCAACACTGATTTTCTCAGAATCTCATTCATCGCCAAGATCCCTTGGTTATCTTCCGGGGTGTAAGGTGCCGGCGCTGATCCACTTGGTCTTGATATCTTGTTGAGCCTGCAGGCGGAAGAGGAGATACATCGGGAGGAAGAGGTGGTGGTGGAAGGTCCGCTTGATGAGGCGATGATGGTGCGTGCGAATGAGCAGCGTGAGGTGGATGCGAAGAGGGACATTGTGGGTGAACAAGCGGTGGAATGAAGCAAGGAGTGTGTTGAATGCTATAGAGTATATGGTATGGTATGGTATGGTATATCTTGACGGAACAAATCGAGCAGGCTGAGACCCAAAAGAGCGTTTACGAGGGAAATGTTACGAGCGCGCTCAAAGCCAAAGTGCGCTTCAGAGGGGGGCGCCCGTCTTTAGGGGGTCACTATGTGGTGACTGCCTGGTATGACGAATGATCACTCCTATCGTACTCTACTTGCACTTAACACTTGCTGGTCATTATGATTGACACTTGCATGAATCCTCTACCTCCCCCCAATCATGTCCGAAGCAACAACAAGCCCATCCACCCGACGTTCCAACACCATCCCCTCCCTCCATGGCCTACTCGTCCTAGGCGGTCAATCCACACGAATGGGACGGGACAAGGCGTTTCTCGATTTCCCACAATCCCCAGGAACCAGCACCACCACCTCGTGTCCGCTGTACCTACACCTCCTAGGACTACTACACCAAGCATGTCCCGCCGGTGTCTACATTTCACATAATGCGTCACAACGCGATACACTCGAACAGGCGCATCATCAGCTTCCTCCGCGCACGTTCTTGGTGCAAGACGATGCGCGGATCGTTTCCGCCGACATTGGTGGACCTGCAGCTGGTTTATTATCAGCTCACTTGGCGAACCCGGAAACGACGTTTTTGGTCCTCGCTGTTGATTTCCCACTTGTCACGCTTGACACATTGACCGATCTCGTATCCCGGTATACACCGCCGGTGACTTGTTACCTCCATACATCGGATAATCATCCGGAACCGCTCTTGTCGATCTGGGGACCCGATGCGTTGGAAGAGTTGCAACAGAATGCGATGGGCGAGAAGAAGAAGACGGGGCCGTGTTGGACGGCGAGAAGGATTTGGAAACGATTAGGAGTGGAAACGGTCGGAGAGGATGGGAAAACAATGGTGGATGGGGACTTTGTGTTCAAGCCGAGAGAGGAACACTGGCTGTTCAACACGAATAAACCAGAAGAATGGGAGCAGGCGACGAGTATCCTCAGTAGTGGACGGACGCAGTGAGACTGTATTCTCTATAAAATTACCCCCCCTTTTCAGCCCGGGATACCCAACGTTCTTACAATGACGTTTTATCAGAAGCTGCACGAGAAGCCGCCGCCGCCGTCTTGGCCTCTGTAGCCGTCCTGGCCTCTGCTGCCGCCTTGACCTGAGCCGATTCATCGAGAATCGTTTTAATCATCTTACCGCCAATTACCGTCGCCTCCTGGAAACGCGGAGCAAAGAAACCTGAACGAACGTGATTTTTTCGGTGAATGAGTCGGTTGGTTTTCGTTTCGATGTGCAAGGGGGCTGAGAAAGGGGTGAGCCCCGGGAACGTACTGGCTGTTTCCTCGAACCGGTTGCGGTACAGATCAAAGCTTCCAAACGAGACGCATTGACTCCACCCACGAGCGGCAACGACAAACTCGGTATCGTCCGATCGGTGCGTCTTGTCCTTGATAGCACATTCGACCGCCATCTCTAGTCTTGATGTCGATCTAAACAAGTACTCGGCGACACCTGTAAATGATTACACCTCAATATTAGCAGGAACGGTTGTCCCCCCCCCCCCCCACGGCAATCTTCCGCAACACGCACCGATCCAGAGCATAAACACTGGTGTACCGCCAACATCGAGATGCGCGTACGGCTTGATACCCAGCTTGTGCCAACAGTCGACCATGGCCAACAACGACAGGTGCGAGTTGGGTCGAACTGGTTCCCCGGCATCCGGTTTCGGGCCGAGTGAAAACTGGTCCAGTATCCGATCGGAGAGGAGGATCGGTTTTCGCTGCTTGATCGTCGTCGGCGTTGGCGAGGAGGCATCACCATCCCCCTCCTGTTCCCTCGTCCACCCAAACACACCTTGTCGCGCAGCATACATCCGTTCCCTCAACACCTCCTTCTTCTCCTCGATCATCAACTTGAAAATATCCGTCGCGCACTGGGCATACATCCGAATCTGTTCGCGCGCCGAAGGGTTCAGGATCGCCAGCCCGGCATAGACGTGCCATTTGTTGCTGTAGATGCGCAGGGCGATGTTGATTTTCACGATTTCGATCCCGCCGACGTATCGAGAGGTTTCCCAGGGGTAGTCTTGGCTGTTTTTCCATGCGGTGCCCATGCTAGCGGGGTGGGGGGGAGGGCTGTGTAAGCATTCTGTGGTGGTTGCAGGTGTTTGAGGGAGAATGGACAAACCTCAGGAATGCGGCGTGTGTTACAGCCTGCGTGTTTGCGGTGACCAAGTCGTGCTCTTCGTACGTGAGATGAACGTATCGCGACTTGAACGATTCGAGAATCTTTTCCACCACGCGCACTTTGTCATCCGGGGCGCGATGTTGGATGATCACCTAGGATGGCGGAATATTCCTTCCCTGTTAGTTGGTGATATGGAACCCGCATCATGATCACTCACTAATGGCTGACCCTCGGTCGTCACGGTTGGTCCGTGCAAACTATGTACTGAAACGATATACACATCATCCGGGAGGTATTTTTCGAATGCTTCTTTCTCGGGAGCCTTGACCGACGTTTGGCCAGCGACGATAGCGTGCGGCTTGGTAGCTGGAACACGCAGGGAAAGCAGAAAGCCGTAAGAACGTGTTGCACAATCTTGCAACCAACCAAGCTGCCAAAAGGACTGACAGGGGCCATAAGTCTTGACTACTTGCGAAATGAATTCAGCTTCGACGCTGTAGATGATAAAGTCCGAGATTCGTGATACTTGATGTCCGTCCTTTAAGACTTGGATATTGGGTACACCTGACGTTCCATTGAGCGCAAATGCGGCGATGAGCGAAATGAATGCAAGGAGTGTTTGGGCCAAGGAACACGCACCCTTCATTTCCTCTTTGAGCGCTTCGTACCTCTCAAACCGATCACACACGCATATCCTGTGTAGATCACCGACGTCAGTAAGAACGTCCTTGTCCTTGTATTCCCGCAACGCAACGAGAAAGTGAACTGAACTGACTTGTTCATCCCGCTAGCTGCTAGACGCTTTGCATACATCTTGCCCATCTACAATCGAGGCCACAAAATGTTTAACAATCCAAACGCGCGATATAGAGAGGTAAAGGTGGGTAAACTCGCCTCTCCCATACCGATCAGACCTATCTGCAAGTCGGAGAGATGATCATTCCGAGTGCCGTTGCTGTTGCTTGACATGGCTCGCGGGGTGTGTGGGTGGTTAAAAAGGAATAGAATGGGCCCTACCCACTCTTCTAGACAATCCACCTTGTGGTTCAAGTAGATGACTAGTGACATGATACTCTCTGTCTGTCGATCGCTTCCCAAAAGGTGTCTGTCTCACCTTGAACTGTTGTCACGTGCCTCTGCTAATAGATTTCGGAAACCTATACTATAGCCTTTGCTGGTATACAGCAGTAGAGTAGTCTTACATCTGGTCTTACTTTCAGAGGTTTCATACCACCCGCATCAAAGCACACCTCGTACAGTATGGCGTTGGAATCTGAAGACCCGCGTGCATTCGTTCTGGCACAGCTCAAGGGTAAGGGCAAAAAACGTTCTACTGCCACTGCCGCGGCTCCTACACCCGAGAGTAGTGTCGTAAAGAAACCGACGTCCAGCAAGCTCGTCGTTGCAAAGAAACAAAAGAAGAAGGCGGCCTTAGCTCCTACAAAAGTGGAGGAACCTGAAAGTGCACCTAGTGATGTGAAACGTCTGCGACAAGATGCTCTCGAATGGAAACTACTCAGTGCGCAGCCGG
Organism: Naganishia onofrii; assembly: GCA_030039215.1. Classification (NCBI taxonomy): domain Eukaryota; kingdom Fungi; phylum Basidiomycota; class Tremellomycetes; order Filobasidiales; family Filobasidiaceae; genus Naganishia; species Naganishia onofrii. Next base: position 1,470,181 of record JASBWV010000001.1, read on the forward strand.
AAGATTTCGAGGATAACTTCGAAGAGGATATCAGTACATTAAAGGAGGATGGAAGCAGCAAGACAACCATGACGAGGAAATCGGATACGATGACCAATTTGTTTGATAATGAGGGTGGAATGATGATGCTTGAAGAAGTGGATGGCGTTGATGTTGTATGGGAGGAGGATGGCAAGGGTGGTAAAAAGGCGACGTTGATTGTACGTTCATCCCTGCGACTATTCATACCACGACCGAATAAAACTCATTGGCGTTCCGTCATTACAGGAAGCCAAGCCGAAAAAGGTCAAGCAGATCCCGATAAAGGCAGAGTCGTCTAAAAAGCAAAAAGCTGCGTCGATTGCACCGGGTGACAAGATGGAGAAACCAAAGAGCAACAAGAGGAAGCGGTCCGATATTGAAGCGGATTCCAAGGATGCAGTCAAAGCGAATGTAGACACCAAGGACATCAACGAGGAATCTTTGGACGACGTCGAGATGGCTAGTGAAGGAAAGGACGAGGAAGGAACTGGCGAGGAAGAGGACGAGGTAGACGACGATGACGAGGATGAAGAGGAAGAGACAGCTACCGGCGTCAAATCCCTATCAACCTTTGAGCGTGCAAAAAACATAACTTTTGACGGTACGTCATGTAGTCAACCTTCACCTCTCCACCTTTCCTGCAAAACTCGTGACTAAACATTCCTTCGTCACCACAACCCGGCCGACAATAGACTCGTTGCTTTCCGAATGGCAAGAAATGCCTCTTCACCCGTTACTGAAAAAGGGGCTACATAAGCTTGGCTTTTCAAAGCCAACAGATATTCAACGGCAGGCGATTCCGTTGGCTGTGCATGGGGTTATGCCGACGGCCAAGAAGAACAAGAAGGGAGAAACAGAGGCAGACGAGGCAGAGAAGAGGGATCGAGATATTGTCGGTGTTGCGGAAACGGTGAGCACCAAGAAAAGCAATTCCTCCCCGTCCGCATCTCGGCTTGTGCTGATACGACGACCCGCCCGTCCGTCCCACCCCAGGGTTCCGGTAAAACACTCGCCTACTCTTTACCCATCTTGAACTGGCTACTCTCCACCGACCCATCAACGTCAGGCGAACAAGAACAATTCGCTCGACGTGCAAAGGCGAGGCGAGTGTTGAGCGCGCTCGTGCTCTGTCCGACTCGAGAGCTTGCGTTGCAGGTGCACAAGCATATGGAGCAGATCGTTGTTGCTGGGGAGGAAGAGGAAGGGGGTTTAGTGGCAACAGAGGAAAAGGTGGGAGAAGAGGTCAATAAGCCCAACGTCAAGGGGAAAGGGAAAGGAAAGCCGATGAGTAAAGTGAAAGGGACGGTCAAGGCGCCGAAACAGCCGCCGCTTGTCAGTATTGCTAGTATTGTCGGGGGATTGAGCGTGCAAAAGCAGAAAAGGCTGCTCGCCCGTGGATGCGATATCCTCGTCGCGACTCCCGGTCGTTTGTGGGATCTTGGTAAAGAGGTAAGTCCCCAAGGCTGTCTTGAGGCGGCGCTGTGCGTGTGTGTGTGTCCTCTCTGTTCAAAGTGGACTGATTGGATCTCTGGTGGCTTTGCCATTGTGTTACGTGCGGGAAATAGGATAGTGATCTCGCTACGGATATCAAGCGGATCAAGTTCTTGGTGATTGATGAAGCGGATCGTATGATCGAGACTGGGCATTTCGCAGAGTTGGAGGAGATTGTCGCTCTTACCGAGAGGAAAAAGGGACCTACGTAAGTCGTACCGGAAACCATTGCCCTGTTTTCCGCAACCCGCTCACCTTGCTGTTTCGCTATAGCCAAGCAACAAACGCGGATGAAGCAGATCCCACATTTAAACGTGCGACAAGGGAGGTTGATCTTACGGAAGCGAGGGATGATATGCAGACGTTTGTGTTCTCGGCCACGTTGTCAAAGGATTTACAGACCAACCTGAAACGGGGCAACTGGCGAGGACGGAAAGGAAAGGGAGGAAAGAGTAGTACTTTAGGTAGGTATATTTGCGGATACTTTTCCTCAAAGGTGGCAGAGGGCTGATCTGCTCTTTCGCGTGATTAGATGATCTCCTTCAGAGGCTAGATTTCAGAGATACCAAGCCCGCACTCATCGATATCAGTCCCGAGGGAGGGCTTGTCGCAACCCTGCGAGAAAGCATTGTCGAGTGCTTGAACACCGACAAGGTAAGCGCACTTGAACGAGCTCTTTCACACTGAACGGCCCTGATTGTCCTCCCACCAATAGGATCTCTACTTGTACTACTTCCTGCTTCGATACCCTGGACGTTCGCTAGTATTCGTCGGTAGTATTGATGGTATTCGACGAATCACGCCGCTTTTCGAAATGCTCAAAGTCCCTGTCTATCCACTGCACTCGCAACTGCAACAAAAACAGCGTCTAAAGAATCTTGACAGGTCAGCTCTCTGTCGTCTAATACACGTGATCAGACGCTCATATCCCGTTTACTCGTGCTGCAGGTTTGCTTCTTCGTCAAATGGTGTGCTCATCGCCACAGACGTCGCGGCACGAGGTTTGGATATCCCGTCTGTCGATCATGTCATCCATTTCCAGCTTCCAAGGACAGCCGACGCTTATATTCATCGAAGTGGTCGTACCGCCCGAGCGAGGCAGGACGGATTCAGTTTGCAAATGGTCAGCCCGGAGGAGCGAGGTATGCAAAAGGCGTTGATGAAAAGCTTGGGACGCAGTAAGTTGGGTATGGGTAGCGATTCATATCCTTTGATTCCGCTAACGCCGCTATGGTCATCACAGCGAACGAGCTGCCAGAGTTGCAAGTCGAGCCCGGATTCTTGCCGAAATTACGCGAGAGGGTGAGGATCGCTCGAGAAATCGAAAAGGCTCAACACGCTGTGAAAAAGGCGAAACACGAGAAGAGTTGGCTGCAGGAGACTGCCGAGGCAATGGACATTGATTTGGATTCAGACTTGCTGTAAGTCATTACGTCTTATCCGTTACCGAGAGTTTCTCAGCATGCCAGATATTGATGTTTTGCAATCGACTTTACAGCTCCGACGAAGAATCCGATGATGAGATCGCTAGGTCGCGTAAGAAGCCCAAGCAGAGGCTACGAGACAATGTGCCCAGATTGCGGGATGAGCTGGATGCTCTTCTTGCACAGCCATTGATGGCTCGAGGCGTATCTGCAAAGTACCCGACGTCTGGTAGTCGAGTAGTCATTGATGATTTGCTGTCGGCAACAAGTGAGTGTTTCTGCAGACGGGTGCACTAGAAGACTGACGCTAATATCGAGCATTACAGACAATCCTCAAATGTTGGGAGCATCTACAACTAAAGCACACGAGGTGGTCGATGCCCGCCCTACGTTGAAAAAGGTTCGAAAATTTATCAGCAAAAAGGGCAAGAAGTAGATCAGATATATCTCGTTGTACATATTATGCTCGTGTACAGCTGCATTAGGGTCCCGTGATTCATGATACATGTCATCGTTACATTGTTTATCAGACTTGCCAGTTTCCCTCATTTCCCTCCATCTAGCCCTTCTTTCCGATTGCCCGCTTCGCTTCTTCCAGCTCATTGCCCACCGCGGGTACTGATTGAAGCATGCCGTGCAGATCTGGCTCTACCTCTTGACCCTCCCGCCATTCCTGTATCAAGTGAGCATAGACGCCTGCACTCATACCCAAGAGACTTCCTCCCAAGATGTTGTTGATTATCGAAGCTCGTTTGTAGAATATAGTGGTCACAATGAGTGAACCAAGTACACTGCCAATCAACGAATAATCGTCGGATCTAACTTGTGTGACCTGTTTGTAGCAAGGGAGCGAGTCAACAATAGTGTCGGTGGTATGGAGAACACGGGCAGTGGCTTACATTATGCGACTATTGGGCGAGGCGTACATTGACCGGGAAGGATATTGATAACAGGTCAATACCCGAACGTGACGGTCCCGCATTCCGCACATAAGAAAGGGACTTACAAGCCTTTCCATCCTATTCTGCATAGCCACGGGCGGCTCATCTTTCAACTTGTAATATGCCACGGGCATACTAACAGCAGCTCCTGCCACACTGGTCATCCATGTCGCGCCGAGGAGTCGATTGATGGAAAACGGACGTTTACCACGCAGAGCATGGAAGACGAGGTACGCTGGCGGTACTACCAGGGAGAGCGTTTCGGCGACCTTGAGACCGGTGTGTAGCAGGATGTAATCGAGGTTCGGGTCGGCTGAGATACGGGGGTGAGGAGGGTTGGCCATTGTGGTTGTGCGTGTCAAAGATTTCCTGTTTTCAATAGCGTCAAGGTTGGAGCTTTTGGTAGATATGGTAACGTACGTAGGACACGACGATTCAAAGACTTTGCTGCTGATGACGACACGATGCGGATACAGAAATTAAATCGATGAGCGACCGATTCGAGGAGCGACGAGTGTGTGAGCTAGTCTGGGGCGGACGACGCAAGTCTCAAGTCGCTTTCAACAAACGTCTTAACCTGGCTCGTGGGTAAGGACTGTAAACTAATCTCATTGCGGAGTTTAGGTAGCATGCAATGCACATCATCTATAATTTCATGACAGCTACATATAATACAGTCTCTGTAACAGTCACGGCCATGAAGCCGGCGCAGATCACAAGTCACGCTCTTGAATCGTTACACTTGGCGGGAAAACTATCCCGGAAACTTGCTGCTATTGACCGTATACAATCTGCTATTATACATTATGGAATATGCGGGGGGTGACAAGATATATGCGTCGGCCATTCGTGTATCCGAGGACCTTTGGCGTGGGATGGCGAAGTCAAGGAGAATAATGTTCGATGATAGACTGAGCATGCAGGTCGCAGCGTATGTCCAGCAGCTAGCGTTGGGTTGTGTTGCTGCGGTGAACGGTGCGACGGGGCAATAACGTTGCTTCCGACGGCGAATAGAATCGCCATTATGCGAGTGGCGAATCCGTCGGGTCCCTGAGATCCTCGCTCGGGCATTTCATTGCCGGTAGGTGTCCATAAACGATTCCCGGACCTTCCTTTGCAATCATGCCTTTGCCTTGTCCGTAGAAAAGTAGCTGATCGGCATATCGCTGCATCTCGTCCATCGAGATCACCAGATTAAAGTCGTTGAGTAGTAGGAACTGGAGCTCCAGTTGGTTCAACTCGCTCTGGGGGAGACCGCCAACCTATAGAAGAATCGTCAGGAGACAGGTCAGTCATAAGCCAGCTTTATATCGCGTTGTAGCAGAAACTCACCTTGGCATATCTCGAATTCGTGTAAAACACGTCGGAAAAGAATTTGCTCGCCACGGTAATTCCCGCAATGACCAAGCGATGTACATTATAGCTGTCAATAGCAAATCCTCGGATCCCCGTCTGGTGCCCGACTTCGTTGGCGATCGCTTGACCATTCGATTGACTGGTCCCTAGCTGCATCTTGCTCATGCGGTCAAAGTAGACTAGCAGCGACAGGAATACTTCGTTGGTAATTGGGCAGTATTTAAGGATACGTTGAAGATAGGCTTCGATCGAGATTGTTGGGACGTTTCGAGCGTGGAAACAGAGAATAGCTGATGGATGTATGAGAGACTGACGAGCGGCCGTCGTGGTGATTTTATAAGCGCCTTCTTTGTGGTCCGAGGATACTGTATTCGGTGTGGCATGCGGATCCACTTCTTCTCTTTGACTCTCTGATGCATTTCTGCCTTGTTCCTCCTCCACCTGCTCCTCCACCACCTGTGCTACAGTCGCGGAATCAGAAGCGTGAGAGTCTTCTTCCTGACCATTTGCAGGAACGGCCGAAGACGTTGACTGTGAGGATTGTGGTGCCGGATGCTGTTGTTCTGCGTCTCGAGGCGCAGGATCCGCCACATGCGTCTTGTCCTTCTCAGCGTCTTTATTCTCCACCTCTCTCCCAGCCTCTTCCGTCGCCGGACGCACACTTGCTTCTGCCGGACTTTTGGGATGCGAATGTGAATGCCTTCGATCGCCTTCCGCTTGAGCGGGGCGAGGCCGGAAGGGTGGGATGGTAAACTTTGAAGCACTGTCGCCCGTCGATGATTTCCTAGTCCGATTACGCGACGAGGGTGAAGTCGCTTTTGAACCTGATGCTTCCGCTTTACTACTCATCACCTCTTCACGCAGAGTGTCGTTTGCGGACGCTATTTGCTGCAGCAAACTCGCGAGAAGTCGAAGCAAATCTTGTGTTGGGAATGTGGCGAGATCCATATGCGCTGCGCCAGACGCGTCAGGTTTACCAGGTGAGGGAGTTGTTGCCTGAGCCGAAGCTACTTTGGCGTGCGACTCGGCATCGGCAGAAGCCTCGCCGTCACCATGATGGGTGACATCATCCGAGCTTGGGGTTTTGGGTGGTGGAGATGATGCTGGTGTATATGACGAGTCTGAGTTGCCGGTAGGTGGATTCGCCGCCATAGGTTCTTGACTGGATCCATTCCCGTTCTGCTTTACGTCGCTGATCCTCACATGACGTGGCGAGCGGGATGTCGCCACTGTTGTTTCAGTCTGACCCTGTGGCGGCGGCACATGGGACCTTTGCTTTTGGCTTGCCGCCACTTCCTGGTAGAGCTCCTCTTTGTTATCAGGTCTTGGATCGGCCGGTGGCTGAAATCCTTCGACGTGCTGTTTAGGCGAGACGTCGACTCCCATTACCATCGCTGCTAATGATGACGACGCTCCCGTATGCTGCTGTTCCGCTCTTGGGGATGTTTCGGGAGAGAACGATGATGTATGATTCGGTGAACACGGTCCTGCTGGATGAGGCCGCGAGGATGCAGGTGTGATCGTCTCCTGCTTGGATGGCGGCGCTAGGTGATCTATCCCTGCCGTATTGCGCGATTCCACCACTGCTGGAGATTGTGTCGGATGTGTTTGATCGTTTGATTGTGTCTCGGCTGATCGATCCGCCTCTATGACGGGAGAGTGTCCAGGCGATTCATATGCCGTCTTGTCCCGATATTGACTAGAAGTTGACGTATGAGAATTGTTCTGCATAGGCAGAGGCCGGGAATGTGAATGATGGCCGGACATTTGGAAGGAGGAGGCAGGTGGTGCAACGCTGTATGAAGCCAAAGACGTCATGACCTTGTGGCAGAGGATGGGTCGCAGACGGTTGAAATGCTCGTCGCCAGATTTTGGAGAATGCCAAGTACGCGTTAGCGATGGTTGATGTATCTCCGGCTTGTCTCCTATACAAATATGGAGTCCGATGCTGGGTATAAACCGATGCGCAGTAGATCGAGCAGGTTTCCAGAGAAAGTCGAGTAGGCGTCTATACAGGAGAGTGATACAAACAAGAAAGCTAGAAGACAATGAAAAACAATGAAAGACTACGAATCAGCTACTCAGCTCCTTTTACACTCTAAGAAGTGAGGTGATTGAAACTTCTAGACCTGCTCGAGGATGAAGACTCACTGGTAATGTCCAAGATTTTGAGGATTAACAAGCTATAACCGAATGAGGAAATCGATGCCGACAGGCAGCGCAAAAGATACAAGGCAAGGACCAATGATAGGGTGTCCTTGAGGGGTCGGCGGAGTGGGAAGGTGTATGTGTTGAGCAGTAATGTAAAGATACTATGTGAACAGTATCAACTGGACTATTTTGAACATTACTGTAAGGGCGTTGAGGTAGAAACGTGTGCTCGCTCCATTGCACCACCAGGCCGGGGCCGAGGCTAACCAGCCAGTAATAATAAGCAGATCATTATTGGACCCACTCTGGTGTCGGTGATTCGCATCCGCTTCCGAGCTTCCGAGGAGCTATAGCTTAGCAATCTTCATCGCATATGGTCGAGTCAATTGATGTTGTTACATTCGGTTCAGTACCGCTAGCTGTACCGCTCATATCAAACAAAGTTTCCCGTTCACGAGCTTGAAAGGTCTGCTTTCCCTGACCCGTATGAACCTGGCCCTCGTTCGTGTAATGCGACTGAGACTCGTGCTCCTCCTTCTCTTGGTCTTACTACCTTTTCCCGCTGTACCTTACTCCCTTCACCACGACCATGCGCACCTTTCCTGGCTGGAGATCGTATCGCTCGTGGTGCAAGACCATAAGCAAGGAGGACAGCGCAAAGTTGTGCGAAGTGATGGAGATGTCTTTGGCAGCAGATAGGCACGGGGCGAAGAGAATAATTAGCATATGCCAAGTGGCGAAAGCAGTACATGGAGCAGGAAAGCCATACAAGCACTCACAAGTTTCGTCGTACTCCTCGAATACCTTGTACATTGTTTCCCGCAACCTCTTCCGACGCTCAGCTTCAGTTTCTTCGCCTCCATCTGTGATCAATCTCGTCAATCACTTGCAACTTGTCGGAAGAAATGTAATTTGCGACAAATTAAACACACCTGGCCGCCACGTCGTATCGTCCTCAGTAAACCCCCCTTCGAAGTCGCATTCTGGAAAGTTGTGCTGCAAATAGGTCTTGTTGTACGTTGTGTCAGTGATGACACGACTAACTCCCACTGAAGACGAGCGAACACGAACAAGTCAGAAGACTGGTCGTTAGAACATACCTTCGATCTACGCTCATTACAAGGGCGCTCATGTAAGCACTCCCTCAAACCCTAGGAAAAAGCGCATATGCTTCCCAATTCAGCTGTGTGAACTGTTGCGATATGGGGCGAATGCACTCACCTCGACAAAAATGGGACGTTCGCCACCCAACAAGCCTTCAAAACTCAAGCGCAATGTCTGCGCCGTCCGAGTGAGCGGGCTGCACAGCCAGACTTCAGGAAGAGGTGCGCCTAAGCTCAGGTTTCTCTTCCACTCGTTATTGACAGCCTGTGAGAGCGAAAAGGCAGGTCGACTTCGTTTCCGCAAATATGGACAGCGCTCCGGCCTCTACTACTCACTTTCGCTTGGCCTTCTCCCAATTCTGTGAGTTCAGGATCAAGTAGATTGAGCTTGTCCTCACGCGCCGTTTCCTGGGCGAGTTCGTTCACGTCAAAGAGAGTCGCACAACTATGTAGGAACCACGCTTACAGGAGGACCGGGAGGCGGAGCCTGCCAGTTGTGTTTCGCCAATCCGTGCCGTCCAAGGAAGAGGACTTTGTAAGTTTCGCCCTCCGACGCGTTGTCCTGCAAATCTGTGCGTAGGCGTGTATAGCAACTTATAAACAGTAAGTTTCCGAAGCAAGCTTTGGAGAGTAGTATTGGTGGCGACTGACTCGAGATAGCTATTTTGAATCGGCCCCAGAAATCGGGGTCATCAACTGTTGAGCCGAAAGTCGCTGCCTAGCAAGATATATCAAGTCACGAGGAGGGATCGCCAGAGCGCAGCATCGACGCCAGACGAAAGAGCACGATGGGTAGATACCGTTAAGATTGTGGGGACCTCTCAGGCAGAGTGCACGTCATTGCTTACCGCACCAATAGGCGGAGTGCCACCTGGGTCATGGGCGACATCCTCAGCTTCAGATGGAAGTTGTATCGCCTATATGTTGGAAAGAGTAGACAGTTCGATAAGCTCGACTTTGAATCATGTTGCTGACGTCCGTGGACATGAACCACACAGAAGCTCTTACTGTAAATCTCCATGGATCGCGACTTTCGTCCCTGTCTTCGGGCTCAAAATTCACAATCAGCGCTTTGTCGGCTTGGGCTTTTGCGTCGCTATCAGTCGATCGTGGATGTGACATGCTAGGGTTGCTGGGCCAGAAATGTGGTTGACCGGTCCTAGCTGCTGTCAGATGCTTGTTCAACGTAAAATCCAGGAGATGACGCACTGCTTTTGAAGGCTGAACTCAATTTCAGGTATAATGTACTCGTATTTAAGGTGGATCAAGTAGAAAGAAGCCAGAAACAGGTCAAAGGGAACGTACCTTCAGCCACGTGCTCCGGCTTTGGAATTCACGTCTCCCAAAGGGCTTCTCAAAGGGAACCTTTAGCGGTGATCTAAAGGATCCTTGACTGTACCGCTTCGCCATACCTTGAACACTCTCACTTCGACACTGGTGGCTAGAGACTTGTACGATTCTATTCGGAATTCATTCTGCACGAGGTTATATCTACATTGCCAAGGCATGTACACGCAGCGTGGTGACTGGTATGGCAAAGAGGATCGAAGGACACAAAAGTACACTTCTTACATGTCGAGAGCCTTACAAATCTATATTGCAGAAAGCATTGTGTTGGAAAGGAAGAAGAGCGAGATAATCGATACAGCGAGATGATTGAAACACCGGAAGAGCCCCCAAAAGATGATATTCGATTAAAGAGTTGTGGAAATGACTCTATCGAGTCGTGTTGCGCGTATGACGATTGTGGCTAATGGTCGCGCGTGAAAAGCGTCGTTGTCCGTGATGCTGAGCCGGAACCCGCGGTAGATTTAACGAGATCGTTTCGCAAACGTGTTCTTGGTCATTGTCTGTCCTGGCAACTAGAGGAAGGAAGTCCGTGTGCTGGTTCAAACCCAGGATGAATCTGATCGGACGTCTTTGTGGACGCTCAAGATGAAGGCTAAGGAACTGATGACCCGGTTGAGACAGTATTTGTACCTGGTTCACTGTCGACCACTGGTGCTATGGACACTGGCGCGGCTGTCGAGCTCCCTGTCGGCGTTGTCAGCTCAGCGTTTATCGCTGTCTAGAAAGAGGCGCCCCTTCAGTCATGCAAGGACAGATGCTGTTTCGCACTAAACTCACCTCGCCCTGCCCAGCCTTCTGTTTGGCTGCCTCTTCTTCCTTTTTCTTCGCTTCTGCTTGTTTGCGCTGTTGCTCCTCATGCTCTAGCATGGATAGCCTCATAGCCTCCATCAACATCAGCTAAAGGAGAGAAACGGGTCAATCGTGATGCGATGGCAACGAGCGGTGATGACAATCGATGAATTAGCTCGAGCCTGACTTACCTCTTCGATGTCCGCCGCTGCAGCGATCCCCGAGTTCGCATCCCCGCTGCCCGTTCTTCTGGAACGCCGACCACTTCGCGAGCTGCGTTCAGCTCCAGCTAGAATAGCCTGCAAAGTGTTCTCGTCTACGGTCCGTTCGATAGGTCCCGAGTCGCCAACGGAAATGTTTGTGCCCTCTCGGGATGATGTGTATCCGACAGGAATCAACCTGTCGCCGATCTGAGAGGACGTCAGATGTGGGAGTCTAACCGAGCAGAAGGAGGCAAGACCTACTCGGTGCATGATGATACGCCTTGACGCCCTTCGAGCAGCTGCGGCCTTGACGGCATTTAGTTGATCTTCCCAATCCGGCCGTATTTGATCTATAGCGACATCTTCAGCGATATATTTTGTCCAGTGACACGGTTTACTTACCAATGGTAACGACCTCTTTCGCTTTTGAGCTGACACTTTTTCTGCGCGATGTCTCACCGTGCGGCCGAGGATCCACCACATCACCCGAGTCGTTCGACATTATCGACGGGAAATCAGGCCTCGCAATCTGGAAAGCGAACACAGTATCAGTTTCAACAGCAATCTCTGCCCAGCGGATCAAAGGGACCACTGACTTTCTGAATCTCATAGATTACCCCGAAGTCCGGCTCCATGCAATACGGACATGCCGCTGGTTCGGATTCTAGATGCGTGACCGTCGCCTCCGCTCGCTTTATCTGGACAAAGCATTCTGTACAGATTGGCTGTTCGCAGCATCGCGTCGTATTGATGTTGGGAGGATAATACTAAAGTAAGAGCGTATATCAGCATTTCTAACTTTGGAAAAAGAGCTTGAGGAATTCACCCACCAAAAAGCATATTGGACATTCCGAAGCTCCCTTGTATGCTCTTGCCTCTTTGCGTTCTTTATCTGTCACTCTTACCAAAGGAGGTAATCCATTGACGTCAGGTTGTCCCTGACCTGCCCGAAGACTCCTTAGGCTCTTGATGATATCCTCTTCGTCCCATTCCGACTCGTAATCCTCCAGACCCCGATAGAACGGCGCCAATTTTTTCTCGATAATCAACCCTTTTACTACCCCGTGATTATAATCCGGATTGCGCTGTGCGTACTGTCCCTGAGGATGAAGGTGTCCGCCGTCGATCAGCCCAGCGGGCGTCTGCAGTGCGTTTGCTGCATCTGCTTTGTCCTTATCTCGATTTCGGCCGCCTGTCAAGGACGCGAAAGACGCTGATGAACCAGCTCGATCCCGGTTGAAGATTATACCAGATAGGTTGGCTGCACGCGAGCTATTTCCCGCTGCTTCGGTTGGTGACCCATTTCCTCCGGATCTAGGAGATCCAGATCCGCCGTGAGACTGACTGTTGCCCATGATGAGATAAAGGCCGTTCAAGGATCTTGTTGCACGGTGAGTTGTTCACCTGTAGCCGTCTGTAGAACCTTTAAAAAGCTTGTCCGACGATTTCGGTGAACAGAGGTGGAATAACGCACGAATAGGCAACCAAAGTCGAAAGCACTAAAATGGGTCCTTTACTGTATTGAGTTGACAACCACCCTGTTGCCAAGTATTCGAGCGAGGTCCACTACCTCGGTCGTCGTTGAGAGCGATCGATATAGTTGACGTCGAAATTCAAGAGTCGGGAGAGGAAAGGACGCTCGTATGACGACTATGCTGGTGATGTGTCCCGCGGACAAGCTGATTGATATGTATCCCGAGTGCTCCGAAAGACCTGCGCACGTCGGGCACTACCTAGACATTCCAATGAAAAAGATGAAACCCGATAATAGACTGGCGAGTAGTGGTATGCTGGTATGTCGTACGGCAATTGCATCACCAGAGCCCGATCTTCAGTGCCGAGTCTCCAGCTCGGTCACGCAGTCGTAAGCCGTTCCAGTCATGAAAGGCGAGTAGGCGAGATTACATAACGTGCATTTTTCCTTATCTTTTTCCGGGAATGGCTTTTAGCGCCCAAAAATATAAGGGTCGAATATGTCCTGATTTGATGCCCCAAGATCCCAAGACTGGAGACTGGAGACAGCAGATAGAGGTCAGGGAGGCAACTGGGTTTCGTCAAACAGGTGGTCGAGCTGATGTCGCACTTGTCTGAGCCTAGCCCACAGGTCGGCGCAAAGGTTACGAGCAATGCCTCAAAGGTTTGTATCAATGGCAGATAGAGTAACTGGTCAACTTTATCATCGAACACCCTTCATTCTGTCCCCAGCCATTTCGCTCGCCGCGATTGCCTAGTATTCTTCGGTTTCCCTCGGCGATCCAGCCTACCGTTCCATATCCAAATCGACGTAATCCATAATTTATCCACAGAGACCAAGTATTGTGAAGCACACCAAGACTACTAGGCTTAGTCACTCCGACGACCAAGATGAACAGGTTGATATCCTTGTAGCTTTGCAGAAACACGTTGTGCGACTGACTGAGGCGGCGATGCCTTACTTACCATGGCTCGACTCTACCTCATTGGACGGGCTGTCAGATGGGAACACTCCCAGCTGATGCTGTGAATACGCTAGACTGATATTAGTCAAACACTTGCCCCTGGCCACAACTCCCCGCCAGTAGTGTTCTAGCCCACCAACATCATCGTTGGAGCGTACTATCCGCCATGATCCGTATTTGTCTATGAGGCCTTGCCACCTCGAAGAATCGCCTCATCTCCGCCAGCAGGCGTTACTCCCACAGAGTGCGGACTGGGGTTTTCGAAAGACTGGGAGGGGACTAAATTTGCTGGGACGTCGCCAGGTGAGTTCAAGAGCATAAATGACATTCTGCACATCTTGTTACTATCGAAAATACAACTTTGACTTTGCTTTTACGTCTTGGATATTTACTAGTGGATGATTCTTACAGGGTAGATCACATACAGCGTATTGTCACAAAGCGCCCTAAGCTTGAAGAGAACCCTCGTTGGCTTCGTTGTGCATCTGCTTTCGGGCCAATGCATGCTCTTTTCGGATCTCTCTGGACTTTGCGATACCGAATCCGTATTTGTAGCAGACTTGGATCTCTTCCAAGGACAATCCCGAGGGTTCGAGATAACAGAAGAAAATGAAGACGAGACCGAGCTAAAGAAAGGTAGAAAGTATTCAGTGATGGCAAAGTTCGCGATGAACCAGCCATGACTTACTGCACAAATTCCCGCATACAAACCAAATGCACCAGCAGCGCCGATCTGTAGTTTGGAAGGTATTAGCTGACTGCATTATATTCCAGCTTGAAGCGGCAAACGACTTACAGCGTTCATGATTGAAAGGAAAGTCGCACTGATCACAATGTTGGCTGACCACACACCGCCTGCCAAGATGGCAGACCCAACTCCTCGAAGTTCCAAGGGGAAAAGCTCGCCACATGTCTGGAGATCATTTCGATGAAGCGAGAAAGCAGTCAGATTCAGACGGTTCATTCAAAAATGACTCCAACATACCCAAGTGATGTTACCAGATCCTGTTGCATAGAAGGCGATGAAGACGACCATCATACCCAGCATCATGTTGGACCACTGAGCCGGGTAGGTCTCTCCCACGATCAACTTGCCTCCGGTGTGAGCGGTCATTTTCCCGAACGCTACAGCCGCAAGGGCAAGGCCGGCAATCATGCCTGGATAGGTGGCGAGCAAGATTCTTCGCTTTCCAACTCGGTCCAACAACAGCATCGAGACAATAGTGAAGAACAAGTTGCTGCCGGAAACGATGAGGCCAGTCGCGGTGGGGTTGTTGAACCCCGCCATACTGAAGATAGTAGCTGAGTAGTACATGAGAGTGTTGAACCCGCAGAGCTGCTGGAAAATGCCAACGCCCAACGCAGTGATAGCGGGTCGCCGATATCGACCGGTGGTTGCGACCAACTTCCAGATCTGAAGGGTGCTGTGCTCCTTTTGGAATCGAGCAGAAACTTCAACAGTTTCCTTCAAGGCGTGCATCTTCAGATCGATATACCGCTCGGACATGGAGCCGTAGATGCGATCAAGGGTCTTGCGAGCAGCAACTTCTCGGCCTCGAAGGAGGTCGTATCGCGGACTTTCAGGCAAACTGTGGGGAGGTGCAGATCTTCAGCTTCCATTTTTAAGTGGTAAAGCACAAAGCTTACAAGTGAATCGCTGCTCCCTGGACGACCGCTGGAACAATACCAATCGCAAATTGGATACGCCACCCGTTCCTTCCAGTAAGAGGAATGCCAATGCAGTACGAAAAGAATTGACCGCCGGTGATGCAGATGGATTGTACGGTAACCAAGCCACCACGGAAACGGGTTGGGGCTAACTCCGCGATGTCTAGAGAGCGACTTGTCAACCAATGATTATGATTCTTGATACGAGTACTTGTGCGAGTACTTACAAAGGGGAGCTACAGCTGCAGCTATACCGACCCCGAAGCCAAGGACGACACGACCAGTAATGATTTGAACGACGGAGAACGAGGAACAGATAATAATGGCGCCGAGGACAAATAGAACGTCACCGATGGCGAGAACCCATTTTCTACCGATTCTGTCGGCCAACGTGCCGCCGGCGAGGGCGCCAATAAGTGCACCGACGGAGGTGCCTGCAGACACCCATCTGACAAAGGACAAAGTGATAAGTAGCGGCCAGAAGCGGAAAAAATAGCGTTCATCGAAGGGATCGCGCTTCAACTTACTCCTTCTCTAAATCAGTGAGATAGTGTCCCAGATCATTCTTGATTGACACGAGAGACGCTGAGATAACACCTGTATCGTACCCGAAACAGAAGCTTTTGTCGGTTTGTGAGAAAAGAAGCACAAAAGAGGAAAAGAAAAGTTTGAAGTGAAGGGTCATCAGTCGCCGAAAGATATAAGGATATGTAGAGCCTGCTACTAACCCACTAATCGCAGCCGTGAACGCTAAGAATTGCACGAATCCCGACAACTGGGAGAGCAGGAGGTTTCACAAGTGAGAAAAGGCGTTCGTCTACCTAGGAGATGAGCGACTAACCTTCTCTTGCGATTCTCCGGCCATTAACTCCGCATCTCTGAGAATATTGTCGCTCGAGTGGTTGGCTGCTGGAGCATCCTCGATGAATTCCGAGGCTCCCTTCTCAATGCCGACTTCCATTGGAACCTGCTTGGTGTCAAATTGTGACATGGTGTCGAGAGGTTGAGTTGAAATGAGTCTGACCTGGGTATTGAGCAGGACTATTGATATTGAGGAATGCAGTAGTCGGGTGAAACATAGAACTCGACAAACGAGCAGTCCACTTATATAAAACAACTCACGGGCTTGTTCAACCATTACCTAGACCCAGCCCAGACCGAAGGGTCATAGCGCTTCTGGCACTATCATTCCCAACTGAAACACGCCGATCTTAGCCATCCTGCCTTCTATTTTCGACTTCCGAACGGAAAGCCAGGTCAGTCGATAGGAGAATTCACCTTCTTTCAGCTTTCGCGAGGGTGCTTCTTTGTCACCGTTCGGAACTGCGGTCGGAATTCGCGGGACTCGGTACTAGATGGCTAGAGTGTACCGAAGAGGTACAGATTCAAGTAGCGTTAACTAGTATGAGCCGGCTAGTGCTATTCGTCATCGATATTTCACGGCGGCTTTTTTTCGGATTAAGTGCAGCCGCGATCATCCGCCCGAAAGCAGCGAAAGCAGTCTCAAGAGATGACGTTGGGCACCTTTCCAATACTCGAATCCAGTCACCAGGCCTCGCCTACCAGTGCTTGTCTCAGCGGTGACCGAGGCATAGCAGCTGGCATAGCGGGTTAGTCTACTCAAACGCGACCGCGAGCCTATAGAGGGATCGGTCAAGCGGAGAGAGCAATTCCGGTAATGCATCATATTGCGCCTGACAATGATAGTCAGACTTAACCGACGTTTGGCATGACAAGACATGCATATTGCTACATATGCTTGCACACGTAATGACGGCATCCGCCGCTTCAATTAAACAAAGTCGAAAAGCGTTGTTTGCGCTGCCGGCTCCTCCAACAGCCATCGGAGCAGCTCATTTTGCTCGGCCTCGGTGGCGGAATGGTTCCACGATCCAATCATGCCGCTATGCATGCGGTTGGCATCGGACTCAGACATTCGCCCTTGGTCCAGGGAACCAAAAGGCGACATATGTCCCAGGGTCTGTTGCTGTCCGATAAATGGATCTGCGAGATTTACCGAATAATTTTCGGTCGCGTGATTGCTCTGGTTATCCAGTGTTGTCCCTTTACGGGACCCTTCGCCTGATATGTTGACAGGTACTTCAGGAGATACGGCCCTACTTGGCGCAACCTGCATAGGAATTTCAGACCAGGGAATCAACAATCAGTGGAATGGACCAGCAGCGTTTTCGAATAACGTACGCTATTGCTTTGGGCCGCCAATCGCGATGCTAACGCCCTTACGAGTTGCCCATAGCGGGCTGCAGGATGGCCTCCATCCTTGGAGCAAGTGATGAGGCAGTTACACAGTCTTTCTACTAGAACCAAAGTGCTGATGAACGGGACAACGTCAATGGTTAGTAGTATACCTTCCCTCTCTCTTAAACCCATGGCTCACGCTACGTGATCAGATTGCACCATCGCCCCGGAATACACCGCCTGTTTATGGAATAAAAGCAGTACTTTGGATTAGAGACTTGGGAAGAGCATGGTCCCGGCGTATGACTTACCTTTAAGAGAAAGACCGCGGCATACTGAAACCAGAGCAGGTAACGCGAGGGCAAGTACTGTAATACGTCCTCAGGAAACAGCTCATTGATGCAGATTCCAAGTAGCTGTCGTCCCGCATTCATTGCCTCATAGATATACTGTTAAAAGCGCAAGCAATGAGTTTTAGACCTTTGTCCTTAAGAAGTGATCTACCTACTAATGCGTCTGGTGTGAATGCTGAGGCTGCAGGAAGACAAGACTTCAGTGATCTTTGGCATGTTGTCTCAGGCGGATTACATACTTCGCGGGAAAAACGTTGCAGATGTCGCTTCTCCGATGAAGTCTCTTCCACCATCTTCCCGGACCAATCTATCCTTGGCTCGTTCGGCAGAACGAGTTATATGCGCTTGCTAACCGTCATAATAATTGCGATCAGCGAAAAAGCAGCAAGTAGTTAAAACTGGAATATGCTCACAAAAGCAAAAGAAGAGCTATAGAGTCTGAGAAGAACGATAAATGAGGTATCGACAACCTGGGCCCGCGATTGACTAACCTTGTATAATGAAACATGGACCAGACAAGCGGCCCATGAGGAAATATTTGCCATCTGTGGTGCAATCGGGATAAGAATCCAGGCACTGGGTAACGGTACGAGAAACGGATGATGCACTGACTGTTTCCGTGACCAAGTGATTTTAAAGCTTTCCAACGAGTTGTTGAACTGACCATGCACATTAGTAACATCACATTAGCGCAATACTGAACTTGTACGTACGTCATCCAAGAATTTCTGTAGGTGGCAGAAAAGGAAATCAGAAAGATAAAGCGACGCAATCCGGTGTCCGTTGAAGCGCGCTTACAAAATATTCACCTGCTTTGACTAAGGAATGTGTCCTCGTCTCACTAGGGTAGAAAACGTCGTGGACATTGGTCATGCTATTAGGAGTTGACGTCAGTCGGAATGTCCAAGTGTATTCTTAGGAGTTGTTTACACTACGAAATGCATGAAGCAATATTAGTCGAATTTCTCGGATCGCGTCCACGAGGTATAATGACTCACTTTGAGTCAATTCAACATCTAAGCATGTATCAGAGTCGTAAATACATCATACTCGGTGAGAAACCTTGAAACAACTCACATGCTTGCAGAAGTTCTGCACTTTCCGTCCCCGTGCGGAACATGGCCCCCGAAGACGGCCCTTGATGGCTTTCAGCCCAAGCCGTGTCGCACAGTAAGGGAAAGTTCTCTCTTCCGCCAGCAGGACCGGTCTGCGAGAATGCAAGTCTGTATCAGTATTTTGCCTAGTGATTCAATTTCCATGCCAGCTCACCTGCTCTACATGGGAATATCCTCTGAAACAAAGTGCTGGACCACGCGACCAGAATGCTCGTCCTGTCCTTATACTGATTTGCCTGTCGAAGATGTAACAATCTACGGCAGAACGTCAATTCAACAAGTAGGTCTGCTTGATATAGCGTTTACTTACAGGTCCAGGCTATTGTTGCACGATGTCGTGCGACCGTTCCGCCATCCATCTGTCTTGCCAACTGTTAGTACGAAGTAGATAACATATCAGTATATCAACGATTGCGTCAGACCCGCTCCTATAATAACCGACCTGATCCAATCCTAGTCCGTATGCCATCCGTATCGCACTCCCGATCAACATCCAGGCCTGTCGATTTTCAGCGCCAGTAATGACCTCCTTTTGATCATCCGAGCTGGTCGATAGCAGTGGCATTTTGGTCTTCATTTTATCGTTCGAGCTGAGCGAAGTCCCGACAACCCGCTCTCTTGGTAGATTTTCGGCGAGGAGCAATACACCTTCTACTAAACCAACGGTGGGAGCTACTCCTTGAAAGTTGACTTCCGCAAGGATGCCCTGTATTTTGGCAGGAGCCAGTAAGTAAGGTACATGCAGAAACGTGGACTGTACGAACCTTCATAAGGTTCCATGTTTGTTCATGTATCCGGCGGGCAGAATGACTGGTTTGATATTTACTAGCTATAATGATGAATGCTGTTATCAGGTATGGTTCCCGCACTGCAAATGCGGTCATCTCGTCTGCATTTTGAGGGATTCGATTCGGCGGTATCAACGGCTAGGCATGCGAGATCCTGGTCAGTATGGTTATTCCCAGGCTGTCGCAGATGGTACTTACAAAGTAGTGGTGGTGTTTCGCGAAGAAAGTGCGACACAGGTCATGTACCTGTTCGGGATCCAGGATACCCTGCTCCACAAGGAAGAACTGGGTAATGTCTGGTACGGGTGTCGGTGACAACTCTCCCTCGGGAGAACTAGAGTCTCGAAAAGTCACGCGAGATGGTCCTGCAACGTCCGCCCGTTCGCTGTTATGTGGCGGCGTGCGGCGGCGAGCCCTGTTAAACCGTCCGCTGCCTGTCGCTTCAACGCCCTCATTCTCAGCCTCCTTTCCATCCCCGTTGCATCCGGTGACGTCTCGTTCACCTGCACGTTTTTCGTTGGTTTCCACATTTGGCGAATCGACCGAAGCGGAATAATCTCGTTTCCTTTTCTTCGAGTTTTGCGTTTCAGCAGCCATCGCCAGTATCTGTAGAGCATCACTCTCATTGTGCATGCCGGCATTGACGATGAAGCTTCTAGCATCTTTGAGCGCGAGCTTCTCTTGCTCCCTTTCTTTTTTTCCGGAGTCGTTTGTGGACGCAGATAACCTCCGTGGCCTGGAAGACACCAAATGATCAAGGGAAGCTTGCCGTTCATGATTCGCTGACTTTGCGTGCCTGTTCGAAATGACATTTGGGTGCGAGCTTGTGCTAGGTGACGCGGCAGGGCTCGAGAATAATCCCGAAAATGAAGGTCCTGTTCCCATGTTATGATTCGAAGTCTCGCCAGAGCGCTCGATAGAGGACAGGGTCACGTTGGGTTCCACTGAGAGTTGGTTCTTCTGTAAAGATCCTGCGGTATGCTGATTTCCGTTGAAAACAAATGACATGTCGATATCGTCCATATTCATCGGAAATTCATTGTGGACGCCTGTAGCCTGGTTATTACTTTGCAAAGGAAGCGGACCAGGTATCGAATGTGGCATATTCGCCGTGACTTGCTGCATCATCGGCAAGGGATATGGCTCCATATTGTAAACCGACATTACCGGAAAGTTTTGAGCCGTAACGTCGGAGGCAATGTGATTCACATCTGGCCTGTTCGCTGAAGATTGTCCGGCTGGTTGATGGCTAGCCTGGACTACGGCGAAAGGCTGAGGTCGTCTCATTTCCGATGGTGCTGGCGGAAGACGAATGGCAGAATCCGCATCTTCGCTTCTCCTTTCCCTATTGGGCGCTTCCACCGATTTTTCAGGAGCCTCGCTGGTCCCTTTCCTCCTGGCCAATCCGGCATCAATGTTCGCCCTGCCACCTCGTTTGCTTTCGCCGAAAATGCATTCTTTCCTTTCCCGTTTGCAACGAGAGCAAGGTGGTGGAATTGGGTTGTTGACGTCGCCTAGATCGCATTTGGTTTTGTGTGTGCGGCAGTTTATGCACGCTCTGTAACTGCGAGTGAGTTTGGCTGATGGTTGAACAGCCTGCTCACTTTGACTGCGTTGTTCGTTCGGACCGTTGGTTGCTTCCTGTTCGGTCGACATCTGACCGAATAGACTAGATCAGCGAAACTCATCTCCAGGATTTCGAAAGCCCAGCTTACGTTGAAAGATAGGAGATGATGGGCTCGATCACAGAAAGACGGTCACTGACTGACTACGGTGGGTAGCAACACCCGGTTATCTCCAACGAGCAGATCAGGCCAGATAGGATAAACGTCGCTTCAACGAGGTGCGCGTCGCTGGTGTCGTTCGCAAGAAGTCTGAAAGGAGCGTGCAGCACGTTCACGGATACTTCCAGCTCAAAGGAAAGAGAATGGCTCACAGATGATCTCTAGCGATGTGACTCAAGCTAAAGAGATCGATTTCACGCGCGTCGACTCAGCCTATGTACCCATGTTCCTTGCAAGAAAGTGTGACTTCCTTCAGATGGCTATCTTGCACCGTTTCGTTGCTTGCTGACTCTCGCTGGGTCATGCTTGACTTTTAAACGCAAATATTAGGGCAATACATAGTAAGAGTATGCAGACTTTACAGTAGACGAACGGAACCATCCTGCCGACTTCGTCTTTCGTGCGGGAAATATGATCGATCCCGCTCTCGGAAGCCACGATTCAGTTGTCACTCAAGCAGAATAGCACAGCGGGGACAGCTCGTTTGTCTACGCACTATTCCATCCAACTGCCCTTTCTCGACGAATGATCAACAAGTCAGAAGGAATTTCTCTTGCGCATAGTTGCCTCTTCAGCAGTAGCCATGGACAAGCTCGTCGGAAACCGAACAGCCTTGAGGCCCTGCAGGGGCGCCATCGCTGGGGCTTCGGCTGTGAGGTCATCGTTTATCCTTCGGTAGCCGCACAACGGCCACTCCGGACCGTACTCGCAGATACCCAATACCCAAGTTTACGTGAAGCGCTCGTTCTAAGGCAAGGGTTGTTCGTTTCTTTACGGCGTTGCTGATTGTACTTGCAATCCAGTCCAAGCTGCATCACACGCTATGCCAGACGGGGGAACTATATGAACCCTAGATTCATGATCCCTCGTCCCTCTTCGTGCTTGACTCGCGCTCAGTCAAATCCCCTTCCATTCTGAACTGAATCGAGCCTGTCATCTACATCCTTACCAACAAGAACATGCCTGCCCACACCAACGGAAGCACCAACGGCACGCATAGTCGAAAGTTTGAGAATGGTGTTTACACGCCTCTCACCACCCCCATGACGGACGACGAACAGGTCGATCTCGCCGCGTTGAAGAAGCAAGTCGTGCGACTCGCTGACGCGGGGATGGGAATCGTTCTTCTAGGGACCAACGGGGAAGGTAAGCTTGGTGAGGGCAGCGTTATACTGCGACTGAAAGCTAACTCTCTTTTTTCTTGACCTCAAAGCTTCTCACTTGATGGACCACGAACGATCAGAGGTCATCAAGGCCTCTCGAGAGGCGCTCGACTCGGCTGGACACCAGGACGTTCCCCTCTTGGTTGGTACCGGTGGCGGATCTGCGAAGCATACCATTGCATTGGCCGAGCAGGCCAAAGCGGCGGGTGCGGACTACTCTATCGTTATCTGTCCTGGTTACTTTGCATTCGCTATGGGTGGCAACAAGGACGCCGTGAAGGGGTTCTTTACAGAGGTCCTCGATCACAGTGTATTGCCTGTCATGATCTACAACTTCCCGTGAGTCAGCAGCCCAGCAATCACGAAAGCATACATGTTGACATATCTCTATATAGTGGCGCGGCTTCCGGCATTGACCTCGACTCGGATATCTTGATTGAGTTGTCCGAACACCCCAACTGCTTTGGAGCCAAAGTGAGTAGGGGACGAACCTTCCTTGCAAACCCGCGCTGACTATATATTGTGTTTGTTGTGTTAGCTTACGTGTGGGAACGTTGGCAAAGGCTCACGTTTAGCTGCTCATACTCAGAGCAAGGCGTACCTTAGCCGACACGCGCCGTTCCAGGTTCTACCTGGTTTCAGCGACATTATGTATCCAGGCATGGCAGTGGGGATGACTGGAAGTATCACAGGAACAGGTAAGTCACCTTCATCAGCTGGCTCAGCGAATCGTTCAAGGCTCATTTTTGCGCATGCAAAAAGGTAACATTATCCCCAAGACGATGGTCAAACTGTACAATGTGGGCAAGAAAGCCATCGAGACCGGTGATAAGGAAGCTGAAGCCGAAGCGCTTGACCTGCATCGACGAGTTGCCGCTGCCGATTGGATCGTCGTTAAGGCTGGCATCTCTGGTACTAAGCTTGCCCTAGATACCTTTGTTGAACAAGGATTGGGTGGTCCACCTCGAAAACCGTTGCCAAGAGCAACGGAAGACACGGTAAAGTTGGTCGAAGACTTGCGACCCTTCTGGGAATTCGAGTCAACATTGTAGGCTCTTGGTGTCCACCACGTTGACCGATGTATTAGATGTCTTTGTGATATATGTATACCTTTTAAGCATTTGTCCTGAAGTGCCATGATGCTCCCAGTAATGGACATTTCTGTTTATGATATATATCAACAAGATAGCATGTCTACGGCTTTATCTTCTATCCAAGGACGGGTGTGCCAAACCCTCTTCACGATCTATTCAGCAAGATTCTCTGTTAGCGACTACGCGGGCCGTCAAAGCCGCAGACAAATGGATGCTCAGAGGCAAACACTCAAGTCACCTTCCCCCGCGTCTGAACAAAATCTTGTAGATGCAGAAGAGTCCCCGCGGGCTAACTTTTGCTGTTCGACGATGAATGGATGAAGCCAGGCGGGTAGCCGGCTAGAGTAAGCTTCACTACGAGTCTCAGTCGACATATCTGCTCGTCCGTGCGCAAGCTGGATCATTTCATAAATCAATTCCTTTTTTCATCAGAATTGATGGGACTATATAGTAGTGACATCGGTTGGTTCCTTTCTCGAGCAGTGAGATAATTGAATTCGAGCAATATAATGAGTATCCATGTTTACAAGATCGTATCCCGTCAAATGCACAAAGCGAGACGGCCAAGGTTACAAAGTATTTGGTTTACCATTCACGAATAGCGCCATCAGGCCCCCTCCAGGTAGGGTTGCGCCAACTGAAGTCCTTGTTCTCTTCTGCATTCTTCCTGATTAGGTCTTCGTCCAGCTCGATGCCGAGTCCGGGACCGGTAAGCAACTCGACAGCGCCGTTCTTGACAGCGAATACTTCAGGGTTCTTGAGGTACGTGAAAAGGTCAAAGTCTCCAGCGTTGTAATGCATCTGGAACAGGTGCAAAATTTAGGACCAGAAGAGGCGCATAACCAAGACGCAACTCACCTTCCAGCTCATCTCACAAATCAAAAAGTTCGGGGTCGAGAATGCAACCTGCAGGGATGCAGCAAATGCTAATGGTCCCAGAGGGCAATGAGGAGCAACTCCGATGTCATACGCTTCGGCGTAATTCGCTATCCTACGGGTCTCGGAGATGCCTCCCGAGTGAGCAATATCCGGTTGAATGATGTCAATGCATCCGGCTTCGAAGTAGGGACGAACGTCTTGACGAGTGAAGAGTCGTTCACCAAGCTAAGATGTGTAAGGTAAGCCTCGACCAATCCCGATAGAATTTCCGATGATGAAACGTACAGCGATAGGAATATTCGTTCTCTGATAAAGCTTCTCCATTTCTGGGACTTGCCCTGGGAGCAGGGGCTCTTCGATGAAGAGAGGTTTGTGTGGCTCCAAAGCGGCTGCTAGCTGTTTGGCGAGCGTTTTGTGAACACGTCCGTGGAAATCGAGGCCGACGTCGATACCGACGGACTTGACGTCCTTCAAACGTTGGACAGTAGCTTCCAGGGCATGAGGGGAATCCAACCAGCCCAACTGAGCGAACAGAAGCATCAGTACATATCGTTCGAGAGTAATAGAAGCACTACTCACACTCTCAACCGCATTCATCTTGACGGCCGTGAAGCCCTGAGCCTTACGAGCTTTCGCTTGTTCCAACACATCGCCTGGACGGTCGCCTCCAATCCAGCCGTAGACATTGGCCCGTTCTCGCCTGATTGGGGTCCTGAAGGTCAGTAGGCGACTCCTGAAGCGATATGAAGCTGCCTTACACTTTTCCGCCCAATAGTTCCCAGATAGGCACTCCCAGTGTCTTTCCCTTGATATCCCACAGCGCAATGTCGAGACCCGAAATGGCGCTCATCAGAACTTCACCGCCTCGGTAGAACCTGTGCCGGTAGGCGGACTGATAGATGTCCTCTATATTAGCTGCATCCCAGCCAATAAATCGTTCGCGCAAGTCGACAAAGGCTCCTTCGACTGCTTCCGAATGCCCTTCGAGCGTGCCCTCACCCCATCCGACGATGCCCTGCAAGGAATAGATGTCAGAACAGACCTTGCATGCCGGTTCAGTGAAGCTTGCGTACCTTGGAGGTTTCGACCCTGACGAAGAGCCACCGAGGTCGGACTCGGAAAGTCTCGATCTTGGTGATGCGATTAATGTCATCACCGACTTGTAGACCCTTGTCGTAGACAGTGGTCGTGGGTTCGCGGTGCGCGGATTTGGTAGCGGTATCTTGGGTGAGTAAAGTAGCCATCTTCGAGGGCGCGTGTGTCTATGCTGATAGTAGAGAGAAGTCAGGCGTGGACGAGAGCAGTCGGGGTCAGAGGTGCCATACCAATTAAGTACTCTGGCCAACGTGAGCGATGGATTCTCGTTCAAACAGCATGCTCGCAGTCGTAATGCTTCATCTGGTGGTCGTGCAGACGGACATCTGCATTCGTCTCATCGATCCGGGAACATCAGCCCGCGTATGGAAGAATGGGTATCGACGGAGGAGCGAGGTCGGCTGTCGGAATTCGCGGGATACTCACTAGCTCACGGCAGGCGCAGTGTAAGCCAAGCCACTTCGCACTGTTACCTCCGCTGTGTCCGGACCGAGAGTGCAAAGTGTGCGAGAGCTGGAGAGGGTCGTTTGGTGGTTGGCACTTGTGAGTGAAGGGCATTCTATGTAAGCCATGCAGAGGTCGGCGTAGCTTGCAGAGTCTTCATAGCAGCATTCGTTTTGACGAGCATTCAATCTTAGCGGAAGCATGACTGACTGACTTTTGAGTGCTTTTCTACAGCCGCATTGATGTACTCGAATCCCAACATCTTGCCTAGGTATCTGGTTCTTTCAAGGCACTCTCCCTATTCTTTTATCACTCGAGTTGAGCAGCATGTGCATGATGATGAGACGCATTCTGCTTCCTGACACGGTCAAGGAAAAGCGACGAGAGAAGTGCTGAAGTAGTACTGTAATAGTCGTACGAGCGGGACAATGTTGTTACATTCAGGGCTACTCTTGCGTATCCTCCATAGTGAAGATGTCCGGCACGCCTTGGACAGTTTGTAGCCAAGTTCACAGAAAAAGCAGATCCTCATCACGGCAGGAAAACAAAACGATTGACATTAAATATTCAATTCAAGTAAAACACAGACAACCCGAAATAATGCTTTAACGATATGCTGGCAGATTGCTTTGGAAACAAAGAAGCAGGACTAAATCATTCTAGACCTGGAGCCAAGACTCGAGGGTCCTCCCTGTCCTTTGCCCTGTCGGTAACCAGCCTCCAGCCTCCATCAACACGGATATCCTCTCCGTTGATCCATTCCTGCTCGATGAGCAGAAGAACAGTGTCTACGATCTTCTCTGCTGGCACAGGCTTTCGCGGGAAAGCGGCGTGAGCAGTCAAGTCGTCCTGTGAAGTCGTTTATCAGTACAAAGGTCACATCTCCCTAAGCTCAAATGCTACACACCTGGAAGTACCCGGAGAAACCGGCGGTCAAGCCAGATATAACGATAGAGGGCGACACGGAACACACTCGGATACCGGAAGGTCCGAGATAGTCGGCGAATGACCGGGTCATACCCAATACGGCAGCCTTTGTAGGACCGTAGCTCAAGCATCGAGCATAGAGATCGTGTCCAGCAACACTGGCAAAGTTCACAATGATGCCACGCTCGTCGTCGGTCACGAAGAAACGCTCGCCCTCTGGTTTTGGGTATTGTGCGTTGATGGCGTCGGCGATATGAGCGTTGATCACGAATGTACCGACAGTCTAAGCGCGTCGTGGCAATGTAAGCTTGCATCCCAACCTTATAAACATTGTATACTTACGTTGACTTTGAGCATCTTTTCAAAGTTGGGAATGCTATCCACCATGTTATTCGTCCACTCTTGCTTGATGGCAATACCAGCACAGTGAACGCATCCTGAGAGCTTTCCGTTCTTGGAGTCGAGCTCACTCTCGAAGTGAGAAAGAGCCTTTACGATAGCCTCCTTGACGCTGTCGGAGTCGGTGATATCGGCTTGGACGTACAGTGCTTGCTTTCCCATGGCTTCTGCGACAACGGCACCCTTGTCGTTGGGAAGGATGTCGAACAAGGCCACGAAGGCGCCTTTAGCCACCAATGTCGAGCCGACAGCCTTGCCGATTCCACCAGCGCCGCCAGTGACTGTCAATGAGCAAGAGGAAAATTAGCAGGGACACATTATACGCATTGGACGGGCCACGCACCGACAAAAAGGTTGTTCTGAAGCTTCATATTGGGAGTAGAGGAAAGTGTGAAATAAACAAGCGGAAAGGCGATAGCGGAAATGGATGAATCAACGGCAACGACATCTTGGATAAGCTCGTGCACCGCTCTGAGTGAGACTTATATTCTTCGTGGTGTACGGTCCAAGCTTTCCTTTGCTGAATGTTGAATCTTGGTGACAAGTCCTCGCTCCTCGGCAACCGAAGCTGCAAGGGTGCCAGACAGTGGCAGGCGTGAGGACCGGGAACACTGACGGGCGGTATCAAGCTGGCGGCGCAATTCGATCGGGACGCGGGATAGCTCGCGGGATGAAGGGACTCACAGCTAGAGAGAGGTACAGTCACCTAGCTCATCAAGTCGGCAAGTCGGTGGTCACCGGTGGGCGCTGACCGCCCCAGGGAGCTCCGCCATAATACTGTATCGGAACCATCTCGGTAAGCAAAACTTAAGCCAGACTGCGGAGAACCGCTAGGCTATGGACGGGTAACTGGATAAACCATACTTTGTGAGCGATCCAGAGGGTCCGGTGGGTGAAGCAGATACTGAGCGGCTGAGCACCACCACTCGCTTGGAGAGATGGTGACCTGGCTTCTCCGGACCCATTCTCGGGCCTGTGTAAGGCTCGGTGAAAGCTAATCGACGCTTCATGCTCGTCCAAACTTTGAAGAGCTTACTGAAATGAACACATAGCTCAGCTTGACATCACACCGATGGTATATATTTCATCCACGGAAGAAACCCTGCAGCCATTACCCTTGCTTCCTCTCATTCAAGCCGCAACCTTAACCCTCCTCTGATCCGTTCATCTCACGCCTTCACCATGGCTACCTATCTAACAACACCCATGCCAAGCTCGCTCCCGAGCCACAAGCTCGGTTTCCAACCTGAAGAAGGAATCGAGCATCAAGTCCATTCCATAGCCCAACACTGGCTCACCCAGTTTGAGATCGCTACATCCAACAACGATGGTGATCTCTTCCAGTCGCTATTCGTCAACAATGGCTTCTGGCGAGATGTCATGGCTTTCACCAATGACTACAGAGCAATCAGAACCAGCAACATCGCTGCTGCTGCCAAAGTGAGCCCACGACCGGTTGGGTCGGTCATGTACCATTGCTAATCCCTCTCCATTTGACAGGCTCGATTCCCCGTCGTAAAAGCGCGGAACTTTGTCTTTGCCCAAACCGATCCGTCCCTCTCTCAACCTTTCGACGATGTTACGTTCCTTACCTTGCATTTCAACTTCGACACTGAAACCGGCCCTTGTTACGGTATTGCGCATCTCGCCTACGAAAAGCAGGAATGGAAGGCCTTCACATGCTTTACATTGCTTGAAGGCATCCATGATAACCCCCAACGCATCGGCGCCCATCGACCAAGGGGTTCGCACAACGACAAGATGTCGTATGACGAGAAGCGCGCACTAGAGAACGAGTTCAAAGACGAGGACCCTGAAGTTTTGATTGGTGAGTTTTGGATAATCTGCTATATAGGCGACGTAGGCTGACCTGCTACAACGTAGTCGGTGGCGGACATAATGGACTGGCACTTGCGGCGCAGCTCAACACCCTTGGCGTATCGAACCTGGTCATCGACAAACAGCAGAGGGTCGGTGACAACTGGAGACTGCGATACAAGTCGCTCTCGCTACATGACCCTGTCTATGCCAACCATCTACCGTTCTTCCCGTTCCCTTCAAACTGGCCCGTATTCACTCCAGCAGGAAAGCTCGCAAACTTCCTTGAAGCATACGTTGACGTCCTCGAAATCAACGCTTGGTGCCAAGCGACCTTGGACCCATCCAAAACCACATACAACGAGCAAAAGAAGAAGTGGGAAGTCACCATCACCCGTCAGAGGAACGGCTCAACCGAAACTCGAAGTATGACCGTGTCCCATGTGGTCTTGGCGACCGGGCTCGGTGGAGGTAAGCCCAAGATGCCTCCCGCATTCAAGGGGCAAGAAGGGTTCGGAGGCAAGGTCGTCCACTCTAGTCGTCACGGGAGTGGCGCGGATTGGAAAGGCAAGCGGGCTTTGGTAGTTGGAGCATGCACCAGTGGACATGATGTGAGTCGCACCTGAACTATTTCGGATGACAGCAGTTAACTGAACACCTTTATATCTGCAGATCTGTGTCGACTTTGCCCAAAACGGAGTGGATGTTACGATGCTGCAACGATCACCAACTTTTGTAATGTCTGTTCAAAAGGGCATGCCTATGGTTGTTGGCGGCCTTTACAGCGAGAACACTCCTCCGACCGATCTGGCCGACCGAATTGCCGAAAGCAACCCGAAGATGGTTGCCAAACTTTACCACCAGCGACTGGTTCCAATGCTGTATGAAGCGGACAAGGAACTTCTCGAAGGCCTAACAAAGGCTGGATTCAATCATTGGAAGGGCCCCGAAGAGTCTGGATTCTTGATGAGTGCGTGCACATCCCCTCCTTATTACATAGCGACTCAGCTAAACTCTCTTCCCTATCTAGTGGCACTGGAAAAGGCTGGTGGTTATTACTTTTCCACCGGGGGATCTGAAATGATCGCTCGGGGCGATATCAAAGTCAAGCAGGGAGAGATCGCGAGCTTTGGAAACGATACCGAGATCACCTTCAAGGACGGGTCCAAGGAGAACTTCGATGTCGTCGTGTTCGCAACAGGCTATACTGGGTTCCCAGATACTATCCGAGAAACGATCGGTGGATCCTACGCTGAAAAGTTCAACCCGGTTTGGGGATTGGACGAGGAAGGCGAGATTCGAGGTGTCGCTCGAGAAAGCGGCATTCCCAATTTCTTCTTCTTGGTCGGAAACCTGTCAGCATGCCGAATGTCCTCCAAAGTTTTGGCATTGCAAATCAAAGCGCAAATCCTTGGAATCTTCGGCGAGCGATGTAAGTTAAGCAAGACACCTCGTCCGACACCTCGTCCGCCAGCTCTTGTACTAAACGTCAACTCTTCCTTCTAGACACTTACGCGCACCAGATGCAGTCCGGAGGACTGGCCGATCGGACCGAGTTCCATGCCATCAATGGCATGAACGGACACCCAGAAGTTGTGCGGGACTACGAGTAGAAGGCGTAGGCGACTTTGCACTTAGTTGAACGGTGGGCAAGATGTATACACTAGTCGAATAGACGGTATCAGGTAGATGAGAAGGCTTCGAGATTGTACAAGGACTTTGTTTCCCATGGGTATTGAACAGCATTATTTTCTAAGTCTGCCTCCAAAATTGTTACAACATAAAGCGTCAGTCGAGACACGCTTCGCCAACCCTAGTACGGAATGCCATTCTGAGCCTTCTGGAAACCATCGTAGACCGTGGATCGGTAGTTTTCATGAGCGTTCTTGATGACACCCATCATATATTCTGCAGCCGCCCTTTCCGAAAGGTGTAGCTGGAACCGATCTCGAAGTCTCTTGATGGTTGGTTCACCCTTGAAGGAAGGCAAACCGGTACCAAGCATGAGATGCACGGTGTCGATCAACTGCTCGGCATATGGACGGATCGCAAGGAAAGCCTTCACAGTAAGTTCCTGGAACATGCGATAGCCTTGACTCTCCCGTCCTCCCATCAGCACAACCATTTCATGGCTCAGCTTGAAGCTGTTTGGTTCGAACTTGACACCGCCCGGTCCGATATCGAACAGGAAGCCGAAATCTATATTTCGCGCGCGAGAGAATTCCGCACATTAGAAAATTGACGAACGTCTTTGGTAGGCAACAGGCTTACCAATATGAACGATATGACCTTCCCCATCGATCATGATGTTTCCGTTATGTCTGTCCTTAATCTGCAGAATGTAGCAGGCAACGGAGTATGCCGCCATGGACTGAACAAAATTCAAACGAGCTTTCTGGAATGCTGTTGTGTCCGGACTGCCATATTTGTCAACAAAGTAGCTGTATAGGTTGTTGATCTTGGCTCTCCCCATCTCATCCCGCGAAGTAGCGTTGGGTACGACATCGATTACGCCACACTGCATGGCAAAACTCGAATCGTCAGTGAGTTGGCTTCACTAACAGGGAATCGTAGATTCCACTCACACCAGGTGCCGTTGCGGTGACTCGATACGGGAAAAGATACAGTACCAGTCCCGCTTTCATGAAAACGTTCTTGAACATGGCGATGATTTGCAAAGCCAGAACATCTTGGCGGCAATCGTCTCCCACTTTGAAAATGGCGGCTTGCCATACTTCGTATTGAACCTTTCTTCCCTGCAGTTCCACAGATTCATCGATGGCTTGGGCCGAAGATTCCTCGTTACCTTTACCATATTCAATTCTTTCCTTGCGGACCTTGAACGTTGCCATGAATGGGGCCTGACTCGAAGGATAATTAGCCAACGTACTTTCCAGCCACCGTTTAACAAACATACCTTTGCATGACTCTGTAGAGGACGACCCGACTTCTTATCGATGTCGACAACTACACCGTCCGGGTTGGATGGCAAGTATACTCCCACTTTAACATCAATCTTGGCCATCTCTTCATCGATTTTTGCCTGTCGCAAGCAAGAGTGATCGTAAACACAGGTACCAAATTTCTCATGCGAATATTTCGAAATTCACACCTTCTTCTCCGGTTTACTTTTCTTGATGAACGGCTTCAATTTCCCTGAGATCGAGGTCACTTCATTGAAGAAATTGAACTCCAGATCATAGAATGCCCTGGCTTTGCCTGATAAAGCAGATACCACAAGATCCACCATGCGATCGAGCGTCGGTTTCATTGGATCCTCCTAAAGATTTGGAAAGGGGAAATGGGGATCAGGAATTGTCAAACAGATTGCTTCATTAACACTCACCACCTCGCCACCATCATCCTTATAACAATTCGCCTTCATATTCCAGATGATCTGATGGCAGAATAACTGAGAGATCTTCGAAGTTTCGAAAATGAAACGTTCAACGTAGCCTGAATGGAGCAGTCGATCAGCAAGTCAAAACTTGAGCGATGAAGACACTTGCATACCGGTACGATCGGATCGCAGAGCTTGCACAACTTGTGGTACAAAAAAGAAAGTGAGGTCGACTGGATACTGTTCCAAAGACCGCATAGCATACTGCAACACGAGAGGATGATTACCGTATCGAGGCTGAAAGTATGATACTGCCGTGATGGGGGATACCGGAGCCCAGAAAGGTAGCCACTGGAAACCTGAGTGTCAGTCCGAGGACACAGCAATGGAAATGTCACTAAATAGATGCCAAACTCACGCGGATTGCCGGTAATGCATCGCGCTGTAGCTCGATGCCCAGCAAGTATTGCATAGCTTCGGGTACATCGACGACAGCTCTAGGAGCCAGTTTGACGATCCGAGAGATTTCAGAATGCACAAGAGGAATCTTGAACCTTTCCCCCATGTGAACAGCAATAGCAGGATCAATATGCCAGGCTGCTCTAACCATCCTCGGCCATGCGTCCTGTGCACAAAGGTAAGGTGAGTTGAGCCACTGGTTCGAAGAGACAAGAACCCACATTGCTCATGGTGCTCTCCAGAGATGATCGAAGACTAGACGGCAGATCTCTAACAGGGTCCGAGGTAACGTTCATCCAAACACGCAATCGAGATATTTCATTCTCCAACAGTAGATTTAGGAGCTGGACTCTTTCAGTGTTTCTCGATGCATAGTCCCGGAGCGAAAGTGGCCCTGTGATGAAAAAAATGAGGTCCTTAGTCTCGCATTCACTGCATATCCAAAAGGGCTATGGGGATAGACTCACCTGATGCGCGCGACAATCCTTCGGAATGCGGCAAAGAAGATAAACGATGATGCGCACGAATACGATCGTGTTCAACTGCCGAAAAGACTTCTTCGAGCAATTTGATTTCAGCTCCGAGTTGGACCCGATTACTGCCGAAGCTCCAACTATGCAAGAAGGGGAGGATGAGCCAAATTATTCGACAACGCGGACGTCAGAAAGTACTTACAGAGGTTTTACGGCGAACCAGGACAAAGCAGCAGTAAAAATGTCATCTCGGAATTTGAGCTCAAAGTCAGTCTCCATCCTACTGCTTCCTAGAACCTGGAAAGCCAGAAGAATCAAGGAGAATCGGACTTCTCGGGCCAATGGGTGAGAACTGGTAAGGTGACAATCTGTCAGCATGTATGATGATCTAAGAACTAGGTTTCAACCCACCTCATTTGCTTGTGTGCCTTGAAAGATCGGGTCAAGAGCCTAAAGAATGCGAGCATAGTCCCACGATCCCTGTACTTGACCGCTTGGAATCGACTGGACAGGACCTGCGTCAAGAGAGTATGCGGCTGCAATAGCCGTTTGGCCACTGCCAGATCGTGGTCGAGCGTTGTTTTGTCGGTCGGGCTGTACTCGATTGGGCGCTCGAAGGGGCCGATATAGCTAGTCAAGAACGATGTTGAAGTACAGAAAGCAGATGTAACCTAGAATTTTGTGCTTACTTGATTGTATCGCTGAAAAGTCCACGCCCAGCCTGTATTGTCCATTCCCATTCATCGGAAACCTCTGACAAAAGAGCCACCTCGATATCAGGACGCTCGGCTACCAGCCAAGTCCATGCATCGACTCCAGCAGCGATACCAAGTGCGGTGAACGTCCGCATGGGTAAAGCCACTAAGCAGTGCAAGATGTCTCTCTCGATCTGTAGAGCAGACGCGGACACGTCAATTTTCTGCACAAATACGAAGAGCAGCCGGATCGCTCACCATGGGAGAGCTGATAAGCACTGCTGTCGCTCGCAACAACAGCCTTCGTAGTGCAGGGGTCGGCATCGCTGGCCCGCCTGTTCTCACCGTCTGCAAGGCGTCGGTCATCTGCCTCTGAAATGCGCTCAACTCAAATAGGCTTGATAGATTCGGTGCAGTGGTGCCAATGTCTCCAAGACCTATCGATGCCAGAATTTAGTGGTCCGAGGTAGTGTATGGAAATATGGGTGTGAACGTGCCTTGTTCCATAGCCCATCGAGCTCCGGATAGCTCTCCAGAAAAATAATTCTTGGCCGCAAATTGACTAGCTAGAAGATTCGCGCTATCCGATACCCAACCCCCGATTCGCGGCATGAGGTCTTAAGCCAGGTCAAAGAATGAATTAGACCTCCGGTACATGCGTGCGGCAGAATCATCTGCTTACTTTCTTGACGATCTGACCGCGGAATCGCTTTCGAGTACTCCATAGCGAGTCCAGCGCCCATCTCTACCTGGTCTAGCAACAAAGTGTCTCGAGATTCCCTGAGGTATCGCTACAAGAACAGATGTCAGAATACGCCATGAGGAACGGAGATGAAGCGTCCTTACCTGCAGGATAGATTGCATCTCGATCGGTGCCCGCCCCACGGCCGAATCTAACCATTTACAAGCTAGTTCATACATTTGTCGCGTGATCGCGTTTCTGACCCCGAAGTCATCGGTCAAGTGAATACTCAAGTCGAGCTTATCAGACCGATATTTGTAGGATGGCGAGTACTATAGGTCGCACAGCCGTTGTCAGCACCTTTGAGGCATAAGTCGATTCAATATCACTTGCCTCATCCACAAATTCATCCTCGCAGCTGCGCCTCAATAAGGTCAAGACCTCCAATAGCGTGAAAACGATTCGCCGGTCGCACATCAGCGCACTGAAAGACGTCAAGATAGCGTTTAGGTACTTGATCGCGATTTGTCGAACTTTAGCATATCGATGAGTAGTAGCGACGATCATCTTGCGAACTTCTTCCGTGACTGTTTGCGGCATCTCGTGACCCAGAACTTGAGCGGAAAGGCCGCTTAGGTAGGCATGTATGAGCTAAATAAAACGCTATCGTTAGTGCGGTCGGCCGAAGCCGTATACCAGAGTCAGACCAACCTTATCGGCGACTGCCTCTAGACAGCCCGCAATGGGACTTTCATTGAGACTATCATTGCAGAAGTAGTCGAGTATCACGGAAGGTCTTCCATTGATAGTCCTCAAAAGCTCCAGGTCATGCACGGTTTGCACCAAGGTCGCTTGCGGCATTGAGAAATTTCGAATCTCGTTAGCACGTTTCGGAAGTAATTCCGTGAGAGAGTTGCGTTGTTGCGGCAGGACCTGTGCCCCAGATGTATTAGCAAGGTTAAGGGTATCTGTGTTCTCCGATGAACTTACGGTATGGGTATAATCTCGTCGAAACACCGGATTATACTCAAGACCGGAATTCACATAATCCTTATCCTTTTCCAGTATTAAAGCGGGTGTCTTCGATGCAATCCGCCGGAGAGCTGCTCGTCCAGACTCGTTGACGTAACTGCTATTGTTTCGAGTGAAACCGTACACCACGCACAAGAACCACATGTCGCGGAATGCGCCAACGATGTCGGGCGATGGATTGAGGCTCGGAGTACAAGCAGGATTGGCGAGAACAGCATCGATGGGTAACAGAAGTGCCGCTAGTTCAGACAAGGTATCCGTGGCCACATTGACCGAAGCCTTTTCGTGTGTTTTGCTGTTTTGAGACTGAGACCAGGCGGATTGGACTGATGCACCCTTGTCTATGAACAACGAAAACATCTCTGCCAGGAATGCCGAGCAGGCTTTTGGTCGGGATCCCAGTCCTCGTGCTAGGGTAGTCAATCCAGCCAAGACTGCAATGGAGGAAGTTCGAGGATCTTCCGGGTTTGATGAACGATAGATGGCGGTAAACGCCTGCACCACTTCGAGGACAAGGTCATCATTCGCCTTTGACACCAGTGGTATTAGGTTGTTGATGATCGCTCGCTCGATTACCGGATCAGCTCCGTGGAGGCGTTGCAGCAACATTGATACCGTCACTTGAATCACCTGTCGAATATGCATTAGCGTTGAGGTATCAGGCAAATTAGTAATACACTCACCTCTGGTCGATCAATCTCTAAAGCAAACCTAGAAATAAGACTGATAGTACTAGCGCCGAAAGTCTTCCTGTTATCTGGAAACTTCCCGCCAGATAGAGTCGGCGACCTTTCTCTACCGTAATCGGCGAATGCGACACTGATTCCTCTAATACTGCGGTTGAGCCCGGATGCAGTATCTCCTCCATGAGGTAAAGCATTCATGAGGGAGTACAGCGTCGAATTGGTCAAGTCGTCATTCGGTGAAGTCTAGAATAGGCAAGTTAGGTTACTGAGAATCGATCCATCCCCAGAGGACGTTACTGACTTTCACGCAAATAGATAAACAGCGCGCGGTCGCGAATACGACTTCTGACACTTCTAGTCCGCTACTGGCCATCTCTGCTTCGAGAAGCAGCAAAGGCGTAGTAGCGAATTTACGGATAATGGGAGTTGTCGAGGTCGCCAGATATGGGAAGCTTCGAAAGGCGACGTAAGGAGATGAGTATGGAGTGCGGAGACATCCCAATGAGTACTCACTTGAGTACAAAAGTCCCGATACATGCTAGAGTCATCTCCAACACAGCTGTATGGTACGACGAGACCTTGTCGCTAAGGATCGATCGTAGTCGAGCTATATGCGCTTCGTCCACTTGGTCAGCGTGGAGCGACGTCAAGGTCAAAAGTTTCTATTGTAATCGATGAGTGTTAATCCCTACGCTACCCATTCGAATTGGGACAGTAACTAGACGCACTAAGATTGCAATCGTGACTGCGTTCTCTCCATAGTCCAAGCCTCCACCGTTGATCCCGGATTGTCCTCGGTCAACGAACCGACGAGCAATCCCGACACCCAGTCCAATACCGCTTCCATGCATGATCTCCTCCCACCATTGTACAGCGGCAGACGCCACTACTTCTAGAGCGGCGCAATGCTCCTCACTCTCACCCAGTCTCGTGAACGAAGGTACCTCTTGCACGGAGATTCGGGTCAATGTTGACCAGCTGGCGTTAGACGCATAATGCTCCTCCTTGTAGTCGCCTTTGCTAAACGATGTGTCGTAAGTGGTGCGGGGTTCAACAGGAGCGAGTGACTGGGAAAGGATGGCACCCTGCATGTCGAGGACCAGCAAGGCCAGATCCATGCCGGAAAATCGCCGCAGGATTGCTATCTGCTCGTACATGTAGGTAGGGCGAACTGATGAAATTCGCCTGGGCCTGTATTCATCATCGTTACCGGTAGATTGGATTCCGGCGCCGGGCCCAGTGTGGAAATCTTCGGACCGATTTCGAATGGCGCCGTCTTTGTCAGATGTGGAAGCTGGAGAGGATATAGGTGAGGGGTTTGAGTTCACGGTTTCTAGGTTCGAAATGACTTGATGTGAGGCAAGTTGCTGTACGGCACTTAGGATACCGGCAAGTTGGCCATGGGAAAGCGGCGCAATAGGATGAGTGAGTAGATGCTCGTGAGTTGCATTCAGAATGGTCAGGGCAGTTGCTGTGACGGAAAGATAAGTAAGCAAAATATCCTGCCTTGAAGGCCTACTTTGACGCACCTAGCGTTGACTCTTCCTTGATTTCCAACTTTTTGGCAAGCGCCTCCAAGAAATCAACAAAGACGACAGCGACTTTTCCGAATTGAACGGACGGCGCAGAGCCGATGTGGAAGATCGCTCGCAACATAACGGACGTCAGCTCTGAAACTCGTTTGAAGTCGACTAAAAGGGTAGCAATGACAAGTTAGAACTTGGTCTAGCCGCGACGGATCACTGAGTGTATAAGACGATGTGTTGGCAGCGAATATACGCACCCATTCTACCAGCGCTTCCAGAGGCGTCTCCCGGTCTCATCCCATTCCAAAGGCCGTATAATAAAGGTTGCAGCGTGTCAAGGCATGCAGACAGGTGTTCTGATGAGCCAGGCAGGGATTGTACATATCGGCAATATGAGAGAACGTGGTTAACCTGACTTTCATCCTATCCGCCCGTGATGGAGTATATCAATATCACAATCGTGATGCGCAAAAGGGATGAAGCGTGCGTACCCATGAGTCCAAGTCATCAAGGGCAGAAGAAGATGTCGCCGGTAGTCCTTTGACAATTACATTCGATTTGTCTTCTTCGCTTTGCCCTGAAGCTCCTGTGGCATAGTTCTCGGCCAAGGCTTCCAATATGAGCAATTCGAGATTGCTGGTGTCAAGGCTAGATGAAGGAGAGACGTAATGGTAGCTTAGCCTTCGCAATGCCTCTCAACCCACCAGTCGGGACTTACGAATCCATGACGCGAGCAGTATCGCTTGTGGATAATCCTGAATGATATAAAGTGATCCAGCGAGAAGGCAGTAGAGATGTATGATATACCAGCAGGTATCACCGCGAATAGGCAGTGATTGGACTGACAGCTGTGTATCTATCTATCAGTCTCTTTATCAGCTGCCTGCTGCTATACCCCCTCTCTCGATCGCTTCAGCGGATGTAACCGTGGTATCCAACGAGACCTACTGTCCGTACAGACAGCTGTACAGACCCTTCGATGATGATTCCCTTCGAGTTGGGCAGCTTGTTGGGCTTGCCAATCACTCCTAACTCCGGAGCGTACATCTGATGAGGAACGTATTGCTGAGCTGAATCTACTTTGATACACACACGAGACTTCCACTACCCGTCATACCGCCATCGAGTCAGACACGCATCAAGAACACTGGAATTCCGGTCGTCATGTCGGTGACATCGGCCCAGGAAATACTCGCGGAGCTCGCCAAGCTGGAGCAACTTGCTCAGGGTGCTACCTCGACTTCAACGTTACCAGCTAAAGCTGGCAAGACGACAAAGTCTTCCGCTGCGCCATTGCTTGATACTTTAACGGCTTTCGAGGAGGCCTTTGACGAGCTGCAACGACAGGTGTCGGAGGATACGACAACTATTCCCACAATAACAAAGACTCTTTCTGCAGAAGTCGACAAGCGGAGAGGAGAAATTGACAAGGGTCTAAAAGATTGGTACGGCGGCTTGTCGAAAATTGGAAAAGCGGTGGATAAGGTGATTTCCTTACGATATCCTACCTGCCATCGCCACCCCGCTGACTTGGCCTTCATTACCTTATATTATTGCTACCTAGAACTTTGACTCGAAGGTACTCGAGATCTCAAAGACTTATGAGAATCCGAAACCTCTATTCTGCGATGATGAAGCCAAGATGGCGATGGACGAGGTGATTCTGACGAGCATGATAAGAAGAGGTACCTTTGACTCTGCTCGTGCGCTTCAAGAGGTATGATACCCATTTTTAGCTGTACAACTCCTCGTTATGAAACAAGCTGAACACCACGAATGTCGCAGGAAATGATGGTCACTCTGGACGAGAGGACTGTTGAACTCAGTCAGCAGTTGCACAGGACCATAGCGGATCTCGCAAACGGCGATGTAGACTCGGCGCTTCAGTAAGTGTGAAGATGGCCGTTCGCCCTTTCGAAATCGCTGATCGGGTGATCTCTTATGAAACTTCAGGTGGACAAGCAAACATCATGCATATCTCTCTTCAGGAATCCATCCGTCAGCACTACCATTCCAGCTTCATCGAGCACGTTTCATCGCACTTTTGCTGGACCCTCCGCCACCCGTCGTATCCATCATCGACGCCGTCGGACCAGTCAAACAAGAAATACCCGCTGCATTGCAATACGCACGAGACCATTTATTCCCACACCTACCCTTCCACGAAAAGGAAATCTTCCACTTGGCGGGAGCACTCGTGTACCCTCCGTCAACTTGGGCAACGAACGAGTATGCTGATCTGCTGTCTCCTCAGCTAGAAGCCAAGGCTTTGATTCCGTCTTTCAAGTTGGAGTTTTGCAGGCTTCATGGATGGCCGAAAGAGGATCCGCTGGATGTGGTCGTTGAGTTGGGATCGAATGGATCCTTGATCAAGATCGATAAAGCGCGAGCAATGTTGAAAGATAGGATTGGAGATGTGCGCACGTGGGACGAGTTACCGGTAAGTGGACTATCCGGTTTTCGCGAAGATGTTCTTTAGCTCACAGGTCGGATATGGGTTACATATGGTAGATATCCTTGCCGCTGCCACAGACAATGCGATACCATTCTGTATTTGCCTGTCCCGTATCAAAGGAACAGGCAACGGACGCGAATCCGCCAAAGATGCTTGTCTGTGGA
Organism: Naganishia onofrii; assembly: GCA_030039215.1. Taxonomy (NCBI): domain Eukaryota; kingdom Fungi; phylum Basidiomycota; class Tremellomycetes; order Filobasidiales; family Filobasidiaceae; genus Naganishia; species Naganishia onofrii. The sequence goes on from JASBWV010000001.1 coordinate 1,510,686, forward strand.
CATGTCATTGCACAAGATAGTTTGACAAAACTGAGCAAGCATGGGTGAGCGCAAAAGTCATTCGAATTCGCCAGCACGTGGCGCTGACCGCCTCTTTCTTGTAGTCGAAGATCCGTCAAATGCCCGTATTGCCCGCAAGAGACCGCCAATGGCACTGCCGTCCGCCTGTATTTCTAGTCGCTGTGCAACGCAGCTCATGTCTTCCACAAGTAACTTTGTATCGCTATCTAGTTGTACAATTCCCGCTCCGGTCTCGTTGCATATCAAATCTTGTTGTCACTATGATTTCCGTAAGTCCCTATTCTGTGTGCTGATTGCTTACAAAAGTCCGGTCAAATTCCTGTCGGCTGTCTACTTGGTGACACCGGCCGCCTCCTCGTCGCCCTCATCTTCCTCTGCAATGTCTACCGCCTCATCAGCACCTGGCTGGGTAGGAAAAAACTTTGGCATAACCTTTTCATATGTCTTTTGTGCGCCTGCGCTGAACTGGCAGAAAACAACCTTTTGCACCTGCAGAACCACACGCGAACATTGGTGAGAATTCGCGGAAAAGGAAGCGGCCGTGGTCCTTCACTCACATTATCGTACTCTGGCTTTTCTAGCAGCGACCTGATGGTCTCGACAGCGATCTCAGTAGCATCCTCTATGGGATATCCGTCTATATAACATCCTGTGGTTAGATTGCGATACTGCACGATGTATGCTGAGTGAATAACACTTACAAACACCACAGCTGATACTGGGGAACGCGATACTACTTCCTCCGGCATCTTTCAGCGCTTCCATGCAGCGGGTGTAGCATGATTCCAGCTTATCGGCGCAATCTCCTGCTCGATTGCGGTTGTATATAGGCCCAACCGTATGAGCCACAAATTTAGCTGGAAGCTAAGTCGAGGTCTCAGGGTCAGCAAGATGATGTCTGGTGACGCGTGTAGAAGCGTCCGGCTCACCTTGTATCCTTTCGTGACTTTGGCGTCTCCAGTATCGCATCCATTTAGAGTTCTGCATTCCTTTAGGAGCTCCGGACCTGCAGCTCGGTGGATTGCTCCGTCAACGCCGCCGCCGCCAAGTAGGCTGTTGTTGGCAGCGTTCACAATCATGTCGAGCTGTGCAAACATAAAAGTTTTTTAACACACTTTGATAGCTGAGATACCTGAGGATACTGACTTGAAGCTTGGTGATGTCACCTTGAGGCTACTTTCCGTTAGCCTCCTCTCGACGAAAATTCGCGACAAACGGAACGTACCGACAATGATAGCAACCCTTTTATTTAGCTTTTCACTGAAATTGTACTCTGATTCTTCCTTTGAATCAATGCCTTTACTACGGTAGTATTCGTACCACGAAGGGATGTCGGCGGAGCTGATGATTCCGGTAGAGGTAGACATGCTGGATCGGATGCGGTTGGAAAGTCGGGATGTGCCAGGAGAGAAGATTGGCCTTACGGAATTTAAGGATTTGTGCATAAACCTATCTCGAGAGGGTGTAGGGATCAAGTACTATCTTCTTCCGCCGGTCCTTTTCTCGGTTCCCCTACTCCATCCGCAACTGCGAACAGCTCCATGAGACGAGCTAACCAACGAACGAAACGAAGCTGGCAGGGACTCAAGGTGGAGGAGGAAGGCCAAACTCGAATGTGCGGAAGCAAACGGTTCGTCATCACGAAATGCTGAGCAGCGAGCAGCGCAGCAAAGCAGCAATCGTTGTTGCCAGGTTACCAGGAGCTCACTCCATCAATACATCGCCAAGGTCCAGTTTAGTATATCACTGTGTCATCCCATCAGACCGTACCGGATCTTCAAACTACCGCAATGGAATCTGTTACCGTCACCGAGGCAACCACCGGCATTGAGCCTATTCCTTCGTGAGTTTCGAGGCGTACCTCCCCTGAACTCCACTGATGAATGGTCATTAGTTATCGACCAGATGAGAAAACCAGGAGATATGACCGGCAGCTTCGGTAGGTACTTCCCGCCTTTAATGTTACTCATTACTGACAACTCGACGTTACTTAAGGCTATGGGCATCAGCTGGACAGAAGAGTCTCGAGCAGGCAAAAATTCTATTGATAGGAGCAGATGCAACCGGGTGTCAAGCTCTGAAAAACCTCGTCTTGCCTGGTGAGCGCCGTCCTTTTCTGAGAATTGCAGCTGCATTAATTCTAAACTGCTGCGTATCAGGTATCTCACACTTTACTGTCATCTCCGATGCTATCGTCCAACCCCGTGATATCGCTACGAATTTCTTCCTCGTGCCGGATTCGATGGGTCTTTCGACAGCGGAAGAGACCACGAGGTATGTACTCTTACGATAGGCTGGTTCTACGCTAAAGAACTGACTCGAATCGGTGACTAGACATTTGAAAGAGTTGAATCCAAGCGTAGAAGGCTGCAGTCGGCAAGCGGTATGCCAACTTGCTTGACCGATATCTTGCGTTCTGCTCATTCCTCTTGTGACTATTCTCTACGTAGGATCCTTTACAATTGCTCAAAGATGAGCCCGAGTTCTTTACTTCCTTTACAATGATCCTATCAGTCAATTCGGCACCGGAATTTGAGCTCGCTTTGTCCGACCTGATTTGGTCCGGTAAATTCGTCCTCTAGCCCCATCAGACAGGAACTCGAGATTAACGTTTTCAATCTATGTCCTCATGTTCCCGAAGCATCGGATAACGAATCAATGACACCAGACATCTCGCTCATCACCGTTCGAAACTCCGGCTTCGTAGGGAAGATGCGCGTACAGTACCGACAACATTGCAGTAGGTTTTTGTTCAAACATACCGCGACGTATCATGTTGCTGATCATTGAGGACAATTCGATCGCTAGTCGTGGACACTCATCCTGATTCTACGCACACTCTTCGCCTGGATCAACCATTTCAAGAATTAAAAGACTTTGCGTTAGGCTTGGACATGGAGTCGATGGATTCAATGGAGCACAGCCATATCCCGTATGTGATATTGCTTGTCCGCGCCCTGGAACGGTTCAAGGTAGGGAAATTACCTTGAGGCTTAGCATTACGATCAGCTGACAATCCTTGGTCACCAGGCTGGAGGCAATGCCGAAGTGACATATGACAACATGGATGCCTTCAAAGAGACCCTGTTAACGGAAAGACGCGCATTAGATGAGGAGAACTTCGAAGAGGCGGAGAGTCAAGCTTTCCGGGTGGCTAGTAAAACAGAGGTATGTTCCCCATGGCTCCTTCCATAAACAGAGAGACTGAAACCCGACGAATGGTCCACAGATCCCGGAGAACATAGTATCGTTGTTTGCTTCTTCCCAATGCGAAAACATTTCGTCTTCGGTAAGTCTTACATACTCGCAACGCGGAACAAACGCTTACTGCCCTTCCGATGAACGTTGTTGATAGTCCCGAAACTTTTGGCTGCTCGTCCATGCCCTCAAGCAATACACCTCTTTGCCCCAATCAGAAGACCTGCTGCCGATCTCTGCCTCTCTGCCGGACATGAAGGCCTCGACCACGGACTATGTCCATCTCCAAAATCTCTATAAAAACAAGGCCAATTCGGACTTGACCGCTTTCAAGGATTGTGTCAAGACAACGCTGGGCAGTGTCGGTCTAGATGAAGACGCCATTGATGACGAAGAAGTTGTCAATTTCGTGAAGAATTGCCATTCGCTGCAGTACATTGATGGAAGAAGCTTAAGGGAGGAATATGAGACAGATTTGCGGAAGGACTTGATCAGTGAGTAGATCCTCCTGCTGAAGATACTGTCGGTCTGACGTGTACCAACTCAACTGCAGCGGAGGAGCTGTCTAACGGAATTCACATGAACTATTACCTCGCGTTCAAGGCTTGCGAACGCTTCTACACTCAAAACAAACGATGGCCTATATCGGACGATGACACTACAAGTATTCTGGAGACTATCGTGCCTCCTGTGCTCAGGGAAGTGGCAGGTGACCAGGACAATGAGCTCATAGAAAGCGCAGTTAGAGAAATGTAAGCATTTCCGGCTTGTCCTGCCTCATCCTCCACACGTTGTTACCATTCTAAACGTTTCCTTTCCTTTGGCTGCAGCACTCGCGGAGGCTTCGGCTGTCTTCCGACGACATCGGCCTTCATCGGTGGCATCGTCGCCCAGGAAGCCATCAAGCTCATTACAGCGCAATATGTGCCACTGGACAACACCTGTATTATCGATCTCGTTAAGAGTACTTTGGAGAAGTTCCGATTGTAGTGCCGTCCCACCATGGTAGTAGGACTTGATTTAGGCGTGTCTCAGGATCAAAAGCAATTGCATACATAGCACATGAAGCTCTGTATACTGGCATTCATGTATATCGTAAAGGTGCGCCTCAGGGGTAATCAACAGGAGCCAAGGGAGGTGCGACGCAAAGGACGACCCCCCTCAGTGACCAGTTCCATTGTTGGTATCGGGGAGAGGACATTGCCTTCCTTTGCAGAGTCCAGCGGGTAGGAACTGATGCCTGTTTCTTATCACGATATAAAGAATCTCGCTGCGCATGGGCGGACTGCCCTATGTCGAGTGTCGGACGTGTCATCGATTTCCCCACCATATCCCACCAAGGAGTCAGGCCGTAGCGAGTCCAAATAGCGAGTCCAAATAAGCGAGTCCAAATACATTCCTTACCCATAATACCGACGGCAAAGCTCGATATATACACAAAATCGATTTTTCCCTCAGTTCACGCAGTCGTTCTACGAGCATACTTCACTTGTGGGATCCCCGAATTACGCAGTCCGGCAAGGCCAATACCGTTGCTTTCCTCCCGTTCCGCTTTCTGCAGATCACTACCCGCTTCTAGCATGTCGCCTCTTCCTCCTCTGCACGAGTTTGCCGAAGCCTCATCGTCGAGGGTACCTTTACCTCTGCCTATACCTTCTTTCGCTTCGTTCCTTGACAAAAGATTTGACTTATTGAAAGAAGCCGGTAATGCGGCGAATACCGTTGGAGACACAGTCACAGGGGCAGCGGGCAAGGCGCCCGAGGTGGCTCAGAATGTCGGAGAGACAGGTAAGAGTCTACATTGCTGTTAGCAGATCGGGAAGACGTGTATTTAACATTCTCTGCTCAAACTTAGTCGCACAGAAAGCGCCAGAACTAGCTAATACAAGTATGGACTCGAACCTGACTTGCCACCTACTAAGGGGACACGATGTTCTGACGGTTCCTTTGCCGATGTATAGTTGCGGAAAAGGCGCCCGATGCTTTAAAGAAAGCAGGAGAAGCGGTGGCAGACACAGCCAAAACTGTTGCAGGTAAAGCTGTCGATGTGAGTGACATAGTCTTGATCCAAAACCGGGTTCTAAAGTCTGTTGGATGCGCTGTCCGTCGTTCGGTTGTGCTCAGCTCGCGAAAAAAGTCGTTGACCTCGGCTTCGTAAGTCTGCCGCTGGGTACTTGCGTAGCGCTCGCAGGGCGGCGCAACCTGGCTGATCTGTATGTCATGCCCTGACAGAAAGAAATGATCAATAAATGGTTGAAAACATTTCTGAAAGAACTTCTCCGTCGATACTGGAAATGGCTTCTGATTCGTGAGTCCGTGCATCAGATAGCTTGAAACACAACGTCAGCCACTGTGCTAAAGATAACCATTGCTTACTCGTATGCATGATCTCATCATTGGACATATGCTAATCGTTAGCTCTTGCTATTCTTGTATTCTATGTTGGCAAGCTGATTTATTTGTGGTGGGACGCTACAAGGCGGCAGCGATCGGCACACAGACTTTACAGAGAATACGTCAAGGTGCCCCGTTGGTTGTCCAGCTCGCACGGTAAACATAAAGAAGAATATACGTTCCAAGACATACTGAAAAAGCGCCGTAACAGAAAGGTCATCTCTGCTCATATGCACAAATGGTTACGGGACTTTCGACGCGCAGTCTGGCTCAGGCTGAGGATGTGGACAACTGGACAGGCGAAAGAAGCCTTGGAGAAGAAGGACGAGTTCAAAAGACAGCTCAAAGCCCGCGGCAAAGAGCTTTACGAGAACGAAGAGGAGAGAAGGTGGAACGAGTTCCGGCAAGAATTGTACGAGCTGGAGAAGAAGTGCTTCGACGAAGCTATACTTGCGGATCCGGCTGCGACCAGCGATAAGAGCAAAAGGGGAATCAAGAGGAGCATTAGGCGCAAGATCCGTGGAGCTTTACGGTCTTACTTTCGACCTGGAAGACTTGGAGGCTGGATCCCAGATATTACCTGCATGGGGATGTGGGACAGAAGACGCATCTTCAACTCTAATATCCGCGGAATGAAGCGGTTGCATTTTTGCAATTTAATGCGACAGATTGTGAACGTGGTCGCTTTGGCGGACAGTAGCCGCGATACCAGAAAAGTTTGGGAACTAGAATCACGTCTCTTGATAAGAGAGGAGGCCGAACGGCTCAGAGCTGAGAAGAAAGCGATTGCGAGGGCTAATAAGTGAGTGGTTCTTGTTCCATTGAGCACTGGAGCTTACTAAAATAGGAGACTTGGTAGTTTGGAGCCTTCCGAAAAATCAGACAATCGGTTGTCCGGCGACCCTTTTGTCGGGAAGAAAGAAAAACGCTAGAGACGGCCTGGACGTCCACAGATACTGCTGTGTCGTAAACCCAAAACTCGGCACCCTCCGTTAAAAGTCCAGAAAGAGGATGACTTTGACCATTTCATAGGCACTCTTGCAGCTCAAGACGATTCAGATGGTGCTTTTACATCAGATCATGCGTCACCACGGTTGTGTATCCAGAGGCCAGTGCAAGACAGTGTTTGCAATGAGCAACCACTCAATGTCGCGGGACTTGCATCCTTCGTTTTCCATCGATATCCATGCCATCGCTACATGCGGGTTGTGGAGTTGTCAAGCTTTACGCTCGGCTGAACTTGGCAAAGACCCGCGATTCCATGTACATCCTATTCATACTCCATGATATCCAAAAGCTTCTACAGAGATTCGATGAATTTCTTGACGTGAGGCTCTGGCAAGGCACCCACTACAAGCAATAAATTGATTATAAGAATGTTTTCATTAGCGTGGCTCTGCAACTCGCACGACTGATGATGCTTACTGAACTGGTTCACCACCTTGCCGTCCTTGAATGCTATCACGGTTGGCATGGCTCGGATCTACGAATGCAGTAGGGATTATAAGCCGACATGCGAAAATCATTGATGACACGCCACCCACCTGGTACTTGGCGGCAATCTCGTTGTTCTCGTCCACATCGATCGTCACCAAGCTGAAGAAGGCGAAAATGAATGTCAGCACGTGAGGTATGGGATCAGATAAATTGTGTAAACGACGCCTACTCGATGTTCTTCTGCTCGGCGACTTTCTTGAGAACGGGTGTGAGCATCTTGCATGGGTTGCACCAGCTTTGAAACGAAACGTGATAAGCAGTGGACAGGCGATACGGATAGTCACCACTATACGTACGTGGCGTAAAAGTCGACTAATACGATACCACTTCCATTCTCGACCTGCTTGGCGAAAGTCTGCAGCCACAAACCGTCTTCAGTACTGGTGCTCATTATCCATCGGTTAAAAGGCGTACCTTAGCATCGACTCCTGGGTAATACTCCAACGAACGAGCGGAAGCATGGAAGTTTCGAGAAGCCAACCTAGAGGTGCTCGAAGTAAGGCGGGTGGAGAGACGGAATGCAGACATGACCCTTGGTTGAGTTCTGGAACGAAGGGCTGGAAATATGTATGCTGTCGTGACTGTAATAGAGCGCTTGGTTGCCTGCTTGTAGGGACTGAAGATTCAATGAAGATGCATGCTAATCTAATAGTAATCTTCGACTTTTGACGACGAGCCTCCACCATTCCCGCATGTCTCAGCTCCGATCGATCCATCTTGAAACATTGTTGAAACCGTTACTTAGTAGCTCCTCGCTCCTCGAGCTGCCCATATGCTATACACTACCCTTTCGTGATCTCACCTGGATGCACGCTCTGGAACAGGAGTGTTTATTACTCTACCCCAGAAAACGCGAATCAGTAATCAACCGTTTGTCGAAGGTGTAAATCGAAAAGGCATTTTATTGTGGCGCGCAGCAACTGATTGAGATGTCATACGTCAATAACTGATACGAATCTCAACTATAAATGAGATTCCAAATCCACAACGCTGCACTGTCGACCCTTCATTGCGCCCTCGCAGCTGCTCGCTTTACCATAGCGATTATGAGCAGCGCTATGAGCTTGATGGTAGTGATAGTAAGTGGCGTAAGCGTAAGCGCGCGGTTTAGACAAAAGCGTACGCGCGCCTCGCCCAACTCAGTCGCAACGCTCACTTCCATAACAACAACAAACCGGTCGAGGTTGCTGAGAATGGAGGTGATATCATTCTGGTTCGCAGCGGAAGTCTCGAGCGTTAGCGATCCTGTAGACCCGTACTACCTGTTACCGGTAATTGCACAAAGGGACAAGTTATTAGGCCCATTCACCACGCACCAATCTTTTCGGTTTCCGCTGGCTTTCTTTGAGCTTCCGCAACCATCGCAAACGATCTCGGCATTGTGCAACTAATCGACCAAAGCGTACTGCCTCGCAAATACACGCCCGTATAAGGCTTGCAATGTCGGCCGCAGTCGCGACAACGCCCTCAAGGGGTGGTCCTCCGAAGAAGTACATTCCATTCAATCATGACCCGAAAAACGTTGGAAGGTGAGTGGAGAACAGACGTGATACAGCCTGACCTTGTTCACTGATCACGCCTTCTCCAAACCTCCTCAGCCGTACAGGCCGGCCTATGCCAGAACATATTCCCAGGAACCCAGAAGGATTCGAGGACATTGATGCCTTTTTCGATTCACCTGATCGGGACGAGAGCACCAGAAGCGGTGTCACATCTGTTGTCACGGAGGGTGACACACGCCGTACAGTCGCGTCCACGAATGGAGCTAGCTCGACAAGAACAGAACTGTTAGGCCAAAGAAGTGTCAGAGGAGGTGCAAAGGGCAGGTTGTCGATGATGGCGGATGAAGATGATGCTCAGGAGGATCATAGTCGGATCGGAGAGATTGACGGGTTTATTGATGAAGACGTAAATATCAATTTTGGAGACGAGAGTGGTTCCCGGTCAATGGACATTGTGACACCAAGCAAATGTAAGCACCATTGTCGGCCTACACGGAAATCCTGACTAGATGGTGCAATACGCAACTAATCTTCCATCTTTGATTCAGCTTTCGTGCGATCGAAACGTCATCGTAAGAAATCCTTCGCTGATGTTAGATCTCCCTCATCAACGCTTACATCTATCTATATATAACAGGACCTCCTCATTCAACTTCCCCTGGCCAGACGTTCTCGCTTAGCCAACTGCAAGAACGCGAGGAGGACGTGTATCCCGCCGCCTTGGCCTCTGCTTCGAGGTCAAATGGACATGCGCAATCCCGAAATATTGCCGGTTTCGGTATTTCAAGTCGTCGACCACCAGTACAGAGTCCTCGGCAACTGAATGTCCCTATACAAGAGAATGCGAAAACGGTAGCACCAGCCGATAATGACGAAGGGGAGGGCCGCACGGCTCGAATCACACCTTCCACATCAGTGGAAGAACAGACAAGGAGACGACCACCTCGGGCGGCAAGTGGGGATTCATCTCCAGCTAGACAGAACGACGTGGATATGCCACATGCTGTGGAACAATCACGAAATGCCATGTTATCCGGGGCCAGGGCGAGTGACGGTGGACTATCGAAAGCAAGCCGACGTAGTCATGCCGCTCCTTCCACTGTCGGCGACGTCACGGAGGACGACCAGGAATTGGACGTCCAGTATGACGATCAGATAGACGAATCTTTGCTGCAGCAGCCGGATGCTTCATCCCCCGTCAATACAATGAGAGACAATAATGACGACAGATACGGAGATCAAGAAGATGAGCCAGAACAAGATGCGGTTGGATACGACGAACAGGCAGATGATAATCTAGGAGGAGGGGAGCAGTCACCGGTGCAAAATCGAGAAGACGAAGGAAACGAATCAGAAGGAGCCAGTCCGCCGCCAGTGAATCGCAAGAAGGGGAAAGGAAAGGCCGAATTGAAGGGCAAGGCGACAGCCAAGCGCAAGCCTCTGGCCGATGCTACCAACCAACGCAAAAAGCGGGCCGCTCGACCAGACCCGGATGAAGAAGATGAGAATGGCGATACTGTTCCGCAAAAGAAGCGAAGCCGCTCAGCAAATATTCACCGAGAACCTGTGCATAAACGTAAGTTTGACTATCGTGTCACGCGTCAGAGAAGTCGCTGACAAGATTTTACCTTGAAATGGTCAGCTGCGGATGAAGGAGGCGCCTCTTATCTTCGTACAGCTAGGGAAAGGCACAAGCCCTTGGACTGGTGGCGAGGCGAGAGACCTGTCATCAAGCGACAGATTGTCAATGGCGAGGTCGGTCCTGCCTTTATCACTGCAGAATGGTTGACAATCCCTGAGGAGAAGGCGACACCCCTGGCCGCAAAGAGGAAGGGAGTCGCGCGTCGAGCGAGAAGCGGGACTGCAGAACCTGCACCGAAGAAGGCACGAAGGAAGCAAACATCGCATGGCTCGGATGAGGATGATCAGGAGCCTGAAGCGGATGACGTGACTGGCTGGGACGAAGGGACGGAACCAGGAGGAATGGTAATGGACTTTACCACGGGACAGGAAGTCATGAGACGTAAGCACCCTCTCCCGTCCCATCCTCTATGTGTACTGACCGGGCGGTGCTCCCAAAGGTGTTGCCAACACCTCTGCAATGGTTCGACCGAAGGAAATACCAAACGCATCTTTCACCTATCAGAAGATATTCGGAGAGGACGAATTCTTTGCAGCCGGCATTCTACGCATAGAAGTTGGTGGTTGCAAAGCTCCGAAGAATTCCAGAGACAACGCATACGTAAGACGATTATTTCCCAGCCGACGCTAGCGTCCGTGTCTAATCCACAGAATTGAAACAGGTCTTCTTCGTACAACAAGGATGTGTAGAAGTCACCATCCACAGAACACGATTTTTGATGTCAGAAGGAGGAGCATTCCTCATTCCCAGAGGTAGGAGTGATCTTTTTTAACGTTGCCACATCTAGTCAAACTGACGATATATCTGCGTTTTTGAACAGGCAACCAGTACGGTTTTAGCAACGTATGTCAAAAGGAAGTACACCTCTGTTTCTCCCAAGCAAGAAGAATCAAGGCCGAGGAAGATCTCCCGCTTGAGGAAACCCTCAATAACAATCAGACGATACAAGCGGCGACTGGCAACAGGACGGGACGTGAGAGCGTTGATGGAGCAGACTCTGCCCGAAAGGAGCAGCAGGACGACGAGGACGAAGACGATTCTCCTCCGCCGGTTCAGAAGAAGAGGCCAGTCGCAAAGAAAACTGTCAAGCGCTGATTCGCCGAACTTGCAAGAGCCTTTGATTGAACAGTCCCAACTTCCCGTATCGATCAACACGCAGGTTACCAACCGCTTATCGCTGGATCACACATGGTTCCTTTTACGAACAACACTACGCGGCCTTGATTTGATTTCAGACCCCTTTCGCTTCGCTCCATCATTTTTTTTTCTCGACGGTATAGTCGTCGACTCAGCTTTTACGACAAGTCCGCACACGTCGACACAAGCTACGAACTCCGAATCGACGCGATCCAACGCTCTTCTGGTTGTATGATAGCAGTATCCTGTATAATTAGCGCAAGGTGTACTGGACTCTTAAGTGTGATTCTATAATCATCACCTGCGGCTCCTTTCCGAATAAGCAGCCTGTCGAGAGTCGCCTACAATGCTGCCTATTACGCGGTCATACTTCTTTGCATTGAGAGCCACACCGTATGAATCCCGGCACGTCGTATGAATTGATTTTGATACAAGTTTCTTCAGAGAGCCTTTACAATGCTAACAATGCTGATGTTTGAAAGAGATGGACAAATGACAGTGCTGAAAAAACGACGACGGCGACGAATGTTGGAAAGGTAGAGAAAGGATTGGGCTGCTTTTGGCCCAACGACGTTTAGGGCTTCATCGTTCGCGTCTCTCGCATCGGGGCGGTATCCTTCGAAGGCCGTCTTGGCCACAGGGAGACGTCGACGCGTATCATGTTGATGATATGGGTCTAGGACTTCCAGCGACCCAACTAGGTTATGTGCGGGTCTTGTTCTGTCGTTGAGGTCTTCCGTATGATGTTGTGATAATCCCTTCTGACTAATGGTTCGCCATTCTCTTCGTCCTCACTCCGCCTCCTAGGTTCCGTCATCTTATGACACACATGATATCCTCCTACATTCGGACTTTGCTGAGAGCGAGAGAATTACTGCTTCCACAAGAAGCTGAACACCGAGGGCTGAGCTGAAGGTTTGACGGGAACGAGAAGCGATTTTTCGATCAAGTATGCACCCTCTTTGAACTTTTGATCCGCTTCGAATGCTTTGACCTGTAACAAGGATCAATGGCGTCAATACTCGGTGCGGTGTAACCTGATGGAGCCGGACGAGTGAACAGCAATGGAAAACGCACGTAGTACCAACCCAGTGGTTTGTGACACGTGAAACACTCGATATCTCTCGTAATGTGCATGCCCGTTGTCAACCTAGTTTGCTTCTCGCCAGAGGAGAATACGACATTTGTTCTACTGTGCATATCGGTTGAGGCAAGGGGTCAGCTGCGACAGAGCGAAACATGCAAGAGGTCAAAAACTGACGGGTTTCGGACCAGTAGACTTTTGCCCATGGCTCCGCTCAAGATCTATTGACGAGTGAAAACAAGGTTGCGTCGTTCAGTGGGAGGCTCAGGGTAGTAAGCAAGACTCCAACTTACTGTGGTAATGATGTCTTTGGATTGAAAGAGAGGAGTATCACATGCTCCACATGCAAAGCCAGCCGCGTCAAAAGAAGTGTTGTCGGACATGTTGTATAGTAAGACTCCTTTGATGATGGGTGTGTGTGTTGTGGATTGCGAGTTGACAGTAGCAAGTGCTATGACGCTGAAAGATATGGACTGTTTGGAGAGCAAAAGCTATACGTTCAACCTGGCTTTGGATGTTTTCGATGAACAAGGCATTCTTCCACGAACCCTCGTTCATCGGCATAATGCGGGCAGTGAGAGCCAGGGGGCACCGTTGTGAGCGGGGCGGCAACAGAATCGCTTGGGCCAGAGCATACAGGCATACAGAGCTCTATACCTCTCTACGGATTCGTAACTCCGGTGACCCGGGCCGGGCCGGCTACTAAGAGTCGGTCGGTCACATGAAGGGTGAAAGTAATCGAAGGTCGGCGTAAGTCGGCGGAAGATTATAACGAACTTTTTTCGAGAATGCGCCTGTTCAACAACCTTATCAGATAATGGGCGAAGGGCTATCAGAGCTGGCTAAGTTTCCAGAAAAGCTGTTATACCTTGTCGAGCTCTTTTTCGGAGACAGACAGTCGTACATGCTAGTTAGCTTGCCAATTGCTCTGCTGCTGTTTTGGGCAGACACACAACCAGCTTGCCGCAACATAGAGACGGAGAAAGTCGCGAGGCTGTCACCTCGGCTTCGGCCAACTCGACAGAATTTTGAAGAATTGGAAGACTTGTACGAGTACAGCAGCAGTATGGAAGGTGAAGACGATCGAATGACTTTCTATTACGTATCGTCGTGTAGGTTATACCAGAGGGAAGAGCTAGCGGAATCAATATTAGAGGTTTCATAGATATACTCTTCGTCTACTACGTGGAAAGAGAGGATGCTACAGTGGCAGCGTAGTGCGTTGTCGAGCTTCAAGCCCAGGACGGCAATAACGAACCGCCGGTGTCCCTTTGCATCGCCCACCTTCCAATCCAACCGCAGTGTAGTAAGACTCAGCACCTCTTACCTCCATCGTGCGATCAACATGGCAGAATCGCTCAAGAATACCGCGATGAGTGGCACGAGTACTTTGCTGTCGGTAGGCCAGCCTGGTCTCGCTGGAAACAACAACGTCACTTCGACCGGGGCGGACACTCTAGGAACCACTCACGCACAGTCACATTCAACCTGTCTCCTTCACCACGATACTCGTCCGGAGATCGATGCAGATGTCATTGTCATAGGAGCCGGGATTTCGGGGTTGGCTGCGGCCAAGGAACTGGTACAGAGAGGAAACAAGGTCATTGTGCTCGAGGCAAGGGACAGAATTGGTGGAAGAATTGATTCTCGAGCAATAGGTCCGCAGGATGCTGCCGAAGGATATGCACGAGTCGATATGGGTGCGAGGTAAGATCTTGGTTCAAGCCGTCCTTCAGTATGTACGCTAACCTGCATATGGATCTTCAGCTTCGTTCACGGCAAATATGACAACCCAATATACGATCTCGCGCAGGATTTGAATATTGTAAGTACTGCTCAATCGCTCGAGGGCACGCGATCCCGACTCATTTCCTTCTCTGCCGTTAAAGAAAGTGCACTATACCTCGCCTGAGGGTGAAATGAGGATACTGGATGCCGATGGACAAATGGATGAGCACACCGCCAACCGGCTTGGCTTCAATGTGAGTATGCCGTGCTCATCAGCCTCGTCAGACACGCTTGCTGAGCCACCAGGTACGATGCCAGGTCTCGTATACATTTTTCGATGCTTCCAGATCATACGCTCAGAACAACGATCCGTCACCGGGCGAATCGCTAGCATCCTACGTTTTTGCGGCGGACTCGCCATTATTCGATGGGTTGAACCAAAATGAAATTGCAAGCGCCATTCAGCGGGACCAACAACCGTCGAATCTTCGATGGAAAGCCAAGACACTGGGTCGGTCTTTCTCTGGCTGGACTGGAGCAGATTTGGAGGATGTAGCTCTGAGATGGTGGGGATTTGAGAGAGACACGATGGGCCCGGATGGAATGGTCACTAGCGGAAGATACCATGAAGTGGTGGATCATTTGGCGGACCTGGTCACTAGCCATGCGAACTACGACGGACAAATAAGACTTGGGGAGAAAGTGGAGAGGATACATTGGGATTCAGATCGCGGTAAGGACATGCCCAGGACATCAGGTTGACTTTCTAAATCTAATCGAATCCTGCGTTATTTCGGCAAATAGAACTTGTCGATGTGACCGTTACCGAGCTACGGAACAATGCTTCATCGCCTTCCACATCTCGGACCTATACAGCTAGTAAAGTGATCTGTACGCTTCCTCTTGGAGTTTTGCAGCGCCGCCCTCCTGCTTTCGTACCGCAACTGCCCCCTCGGAAACGGCGTGCGATACGTGCGCTGGGCTATGGACTTCTGAGCAAGATTGCTGTTAGATATGACAAGGCCTGGTGGAGAGATAGCGATAAGACTACAAGGTAAGTGAAAGCTTAGCCGGGCTCCCTTCCTCTCTTCAAACAACACACTATGACACGTTCTCATGAATCTCATGCATCTTGCGTGGCATAGCTATTTCATACTTCCCCTGCAAGAGAAAATCACAGAGACAATGCCACCCTGTTCACCAGAGCTGCAGCGGAAACTCAAACCGCAAGGTCTCATGGTGCAGAACTTCATCAACATTGACGGAACAGCTCAATTGGTGATGTTTCTCGGTGCGGACTATGGACAAGCCATGGAACAGGCCGATCAAAATGAGTGCGTTCAATGGGCACATACCTTGTTCAAGCGCTATCTATCACCGACTATATCAAGTACGGATATCCCGGAGCCAATAGGCGCTATCGCGTCTTCGTGGTCGACCGATCCGTTTTCTTTCAACTCCTACACATACATCCCGAGCAAGCCGGACAGCAAAGACGGTCTACCGGTTACGCCTCTGGACATCGCGGAATTCGCTGTCCCAATCTGGTCAGGTGCCTTGGGTTTTGCAGGAGAGCATACGCATCCAGATAGGTATGCAAGTGTGCACGGGGCATACGAGAGTGGTATCAGGGAGGGAAAGAGAGCCGCCATCGCACTAGACATGCATAGGAAGGGAGAGGAGTAATTGATCGAATTCGGAGCGCTCTGTGCCACATCCAGTGTTGCTGAATACCTCACATACCACATAGATCATAGAATACAGACAAAGCCCCGATCTTTCCTGCATATGCCATACAACAATGAAGCATCGTACAAGCTTTTCTTCTCTTGCATCAATAATGCAGGTTACAGGTTCTATTTTGCACGTCTAATCCATGTTCAAAGCCTTCGGCTACATCTGTACAGCACGCCACCCTCATCATACAACGAATACAATTAAAGGACAAAAACGACATGACTGGTTGTGCTCAGGGTCTGAGGGATCGACTAGGTATTCCGGGCCCTATCGAAAGTGAGACTTCGTAATGACCAATTTTAAAGGGTATTTGAACTTCTTTGCGCCTGGGTGAGCGGTTCATCACTACATGAAATGTCTCCCTGAAGGGTAATCTTTAGGAGGTGGCGTTGGCGCTTTTTCGAGAACGTTGTTGTAATAATCGATGCGAATTTTCTCAGCCGATTCTTCGTAAGCAGGCACAGGAGTATTCGCACCGGAACGAACAGGAGTGACATTTGTCGTTGAACTCGAATTATCCGCGACTGTGTTCTCTTCCGCCGCCATTTCCTCTGCTAATCGCTGTAATTCAGCTTTTCTTTCATCCGTATGTAGCAAAGCTGCGTTGAACATCTGTATCAGGCGATGTTGCTCGCTTTCAGAAGTGGAAGCCATGCAGTCTCTGCCGAGTTGTAGCCGAGAGGAGCGCAAAGGATTGGAACCCTGCCTCTTCCACCGTTCGTAATGAATGAAAGCACCATTGATCGGATGAGCAATGAGCCCAAGTGTACCTTTACGAAATCCGCCCCTAATCAGCCCCTTGCTTGTGCTTCAAATAATCACGGTGACATACCTAAGGCTGGTTTCAGCTGCAAATCGAGGAGAGACGCAAATACACCACCGACAGCTCCTACAGTTCCCTTTTGTGTCGAAGACTCGAGTCAGTGGGCTCAGACTAACTAAGCAATGGGACTAGGACTTACGTGTTTGCGATGCCCGCGCTTCGGTGTTGTTACCAGTCCAGTGAAAGCATCAGCCCAGCCGTAGTACAGACTCTTTCCGCCTTCCTTCAGGCCTGATCGAATTCCATCAACTTGAGGACGTCTGGCCGTTGATCCATAGAATTCCGGGATGGCATTGAGGCCTGATAGAAAACGGATGAGCTGGGTTCAACGGGAAGGTGGCAGCATAAGTCTCGGCTCACTTGCATGTAAATCAACAATGACTATCATTTTTGATTGGTTTCAGTCACTATCGCGTTGAAAGGTGGAAGGAAAAAACAGCGTTCTCGTGCTTACCCAAAGGCCATACCGTAAAGGTTTTAACAATTCCCTTTTTCTGGAACAGCAGCGTGACCCGTCAATTCAATGGCCGATTCGAAAAGAAAAGGATGAGCCCCACTCACAGGTTTATAAAACAATTGTGCGAGGGCGGTAGTTCTGTTGAGATGACGTCGGATGAGTACGCAGATAACCCTACAAGGGGCGGAGCAGAATCTTACTGGGTGACCATCAGCTGCAAAATTGACATTATACCCCCCTCAAGAGGGAACAATTCCTTCTGAGTCGTCGGATACTCTCTGGAGCCTGGAAAGCGCAGAATTTTGAGAAACGTCGAATAACACGAGCTTCGAGAGAGGAACATGGCTTACGCATCGATTCAAGCTCATTTTCGGAGAGAAGTTTGTGCTTGAGGAGCACCGCTGCGGCATTTGCGTTCAGCTTGAGAGCGTACTTCGTAGACCACCAGGAAGCAACCTTTTCAGGTTGAAGATCGCATCGCATATGCTGGAGTGGCAGATGTCTATGGAAGGACTCTACCGCAGAAGCTTCTCCGTGCTGCGCCATCATGAGTTCACTTACGATGGTGCTTTCTCTAAGAATAGACACTCACCTCCTGTCGGATGGCTTGCCCAAGCTTGGCTGCCGATTTCTTGGCTTCGGGGCTGAGAGCAGTAGTGATGGCTTCTGCTAGGTTCTGAGCTTTCAGCTTTTTATAGGGAATTCTATGAGCAATTTGTGATCGATCAGTGTCTGGAGATGGACGTTGTTTCTGGCCAAGACGATTCACTTACGGCTTTGGCCCCGCTCCTGCATTGGCCACCATATCCCCTTGCCACGGCTGATCGCCGAAGAAAGGTATTACAACAGTGGGACGCCCATTTCTAAGCCCTATGGCTGTTGTTCCGGCACCACCGTGATGAACGACAGCAGCGACTCTGTTTGACGCAAAGAGCCATTCATGAGGGATCGGACCTGTTGCACCAAGATATGTCGTCGATCACATCCAGTAAGCGACATGACAGCATCTCTCAGGTCGGAGTGGTCTTACCGAGCAGATGGACATGTTCTGGGACATTGGTGCCGCCCAAGTTACTCCAACCAGCACTCACAAGGGCTCGAACGCCCGCCAGCCTGGTCGCTTCGAACACGATCGCTATGAGCAGGAAATGTTAAATTCGGCGACACCTTGTGCTTCTTCGCGCAGCCTCCGCTTACCAGTCAGTGCGTCAGGGTCATCGACAACGATGGATCCAAATCTTTGCAAAGCGTGCGATGCAGCCATCAGCATTTGTAGCAGCGTTTGGTCCCGGCAACAAAAGGCAGACCTACCCAATATATATCGGAGGAGGTCCGTATTGGAGAAATGCGGACAGCTCAGGAGAAGGTTCGTAATGTGAATCATCCAGGAAGAAATAGCCAACGACATCTGAGGGCAAAGCAAGTCTGTCAACGCCGGTCTTCAAAGGTGTAACGACACAATACCTACCGATGTGCTCTTTCCAATCTTCTGGCTTAGGTATCACACTAGGTGACCAACAGTACATGAACGGGATCTTCAGACGATCCGCCAATCCAGCACCTTCTCGAGCTGATAGCGCTTCAAGCCCAAGGGTTCTCTTTCGAAATTTGTTGATTACTGATCCAAGGCCTTGCCAAGTCATAAGCTCGGCGAGCCCAAACGAGAGGTAGTTTGATAATTGAGAAGAGGCATTTGTCTTCTGAATATTTACCAACGGATGTGCCCATTGCGACGTTGGTGACCAAGCCATCGCTAATCTCAGCGTCGGAGAATGTAAGCCTGGTGCATAGCTACGCCTGGTACTCCTATTACTCACTGAAGCTCAACATCAACGGCAATCCGAAAGCTTCAGCCAAATGAGGCGCAGCGAACGATGGCGGATTAGCGATCAAGGCATCGCAAGCGAAACTTTGTCCGGCTTCGGAGTTAGGATAGTAGAGTGAATGGTAGAAGCTTTGCAGCATCTGCGGAGTTAGACCAAGACACAAAGCTCTATCAATTATACGTCGTTCGGAGGAAATTGAGAAAAAACCCTTACTTCTCTAACCATCTTTTGCTTTGCGGGAATATCACCGTTCGTCAATGACTCGTACCCCGGCAGTAATCCAGGATCTAGGCCAGCGCCCGTGAGCGAACTATGAGCTTCCCAATTCAGGACCTGGGGAACTCACTTTTGACCATGTATGCCATGAGCTCTTTCGGACTACCGCCAACGGGAAAGAATTCGAGCTTTGTTGCAAGCCGGTATCCCTCTTCAACCGCCATCCCTTGTGCTTTTGGATGCCCGCTAGCCACCATTGATTCCCATCTACGGCATAAAACCTTTCTCCCGGTTCCCAGTACAAAGTCCTTGAAGTCGTCATGCGTTGCTATACGGACCCGGTGGCCACCGAGGAGAATCAACTCGATAGCTAACGACAGGTATGGCTGTACATCGCCTCGAGAGCCTACGAGCTGGATCACGATACTCAATGCAGGACAGTCGGGCGCGAAGGGGTCGGAGCTGGATGTCGTCTTCCACTTGGAAAATGCCAGATAGGGAGCCTTTTCGCTTTCGATTCCTTGCTCTGCGACCGACAAGGCGTATTGTTCGGGCAACTCGAGAGGGCCATCATGCTTGAGATCACTTTAAAGTACATGGCTCGTCTGAGAAAGTCACCTGAACGGCGCAAATGGACGCCTACTCACAAGATCACATCGATTCTTCCGTCCTTGTCCAGATCGGCCTGAGTGTACATGCCCTTTCCCTTGAGCGTCACTCTAGTATTACGTCTACCTAGTTGGTTCTCCGATTCTCGCAGATCGCGATCAGAATCCGCGACATCATCCATATTGAGTGACGGCAACGACAAGCTTGAGGAGCTTGCCGATGTTGCAGGTCGACTGGTAACACTGAAGCTCTCATTGCGCGGAAATCGGCTTGAAGACATCGTCCGCTGCTGGGTGTAGATATCGTAAGGGTAGGGCTTGAATGGGTGTGACGCCGGTCGAAGCTTGGATTGTGGCTCTTTTGAATTATTGATGTATTCACAAGCGTATTCGTTTTGGGAGGTGCTGGCAACTCTGGGCCGAGAGGCTCGTGACATTCAGGTGAGGCATATATACTGCGAGCACGAGAGCTACTGCAATTCTGCTAGAAAAGGTCTACATGCCTATCTGGTCGACCTTCTGCTTCCAGCTGTGCTACAGTTTTTCATTATTCTCTTTCGCCCACTGGAGGAAGAGCTGACAATCTGCTGGTGGTGAAGCCGGCGGAAGTGACTACCTGTAACTCAAACCGACTACTCGTGCCGCCGGGATGACAGCAGCTTGTTGCAAAGTTCCGTCGGGAAGATGTACTGTACAGAACTGTTGCTTACATTTTGAGAGAGGTAAGCGTAATGCCACCTCATTTACTTCATTTCATGTGTGATTAAGGCGACGCGTGGAAGCTATTGAGAAGGGAGCGATCGACATCAAGGAACTATTTCCAGATGTTCAGCCATAAACATACTCGTTCAGCCCAAATTCCCGAAGTAGGTTACCCACGAATCCTCAAGAGCTTTTCGCAAGCAAGGAAGATGTTATCAAACGCGTGGACGTATAGCGTCCAAGATGCCCTCGCGCATTATGGCGTTACAGAAGACCGGGGTCTCGACGAGTCCCGAGCCAGGGAGAACGCCAAACTGTATGGTCGAAATGGTATGGGTATTGCGCTCTGATGCAGTAGTCCGTGTAAGCTGATATGTTGTTCCTCTCCTCTAGTACTCCCGGAAGAACCGGCGACGTCCATGTTCAAATTAATCCTGGCGCAATTCGAAGATCAACTGGTCCTCATTTTGCTTGGATCCGCCATTGTGTCCTTTATCCTCGCTTGCTTCGAGGATCACACTGAAGAAGGCGGCTGGGTGACCGCCTTTGTTGAGCCTTTGGTCATTCTGTTGATCTTGATTGCCAACGCTGCCGTCGGAGTCATCCAGGAAAGCAATGCTGAGCAAGCTATCGATGTGAGCTCGCACTTGTGACGTCGAAGTGTCAGATGGGCACTAACGCTTCACCTGCCTGCGAATAGGCTCTCAAAGAATACTCACCTGATGAGGCTACCGTCATCCGATCCGGTCGATCATACAAGATCCATTCCTCGGAATTGGTGCCTGGTGATATCGTTCAGGTCCACGTTGGAGACAAAATACCAGCGGACTGCAGGGTTTTAAGCTTTTCGAGCAGTTCCTTTAGGGTTGATCAAGCATTGTTGACAGGTGAATCGATGAGTGTTTCAAAGATGGAAGACAAGGTTGCAGACGAAAAGGCTGTGAGACAGGACATGATGAACATGCTCTTTGCCGTGAGTTTTTTCTGCACTTGCGTTGTTGTACCTTTGACCTGACATGCAGTTATAGGGAACGACCGTTGTTAACGGAGCAGGAAAGGCATTAGTCGTACTCACGGGACCGCATACTGCCATTGGTCAAATCCACGAATCCATCTCGTCTACCGTAACCGAAAAGACTCCCCTCAAGCGAAAGTTGGACGACTTTGGAGATTCCCTCGCAAAAGTTATTAGTGTGATCTGCATTCTTGTCTGGCTCGTCAACATTCGACATTTCAACGACCCTGCCCATCACGGCTGGCTGAAGGGCGCCATTTACTATTTGAAGATTGCGGTAGCACTCGCTGTTGCAGCTATTCCGGAGGGTTTGGCTGCTGTCATCACTGCATGTCTGGCCTTGGGTACGAAGAAGATGGCAAAACGCGGAGCAATCGTTAGGAATCTGCCGAGTGTCGAGACTTTGGGTTGCACAAACGTTATCTGCTCCGACAAGACGGGTACATTAACGACGAACCAGATGTCTGTTTCCCGAGTACGTTTGCACAAAGGTTCCTTTGATCACGTATTATTAGCTTATATCGCCAATCTCGCAGTTCTTGACTATTGAAAACGGCTCTACCCCTCTTCGAGAGTACCGAGTTACTGGATCCACATTTGCACCTGTTGGAGAGATTAGCGCATCTGATGCCAAGTTTTCGGAAAAGGGTATCGCTCGAACGAGGCCTATTGAACGTCTGATGGAGATTTCCGCCATCTGTAATGATGCGAGGATCGCGTACAACGATGTGAGTTGTTTTGCAAGGATCCATTTTACACCTGTCTTACGCAACTGCATTCCAGGAAACCCGAATTTACACCAACCTCGGCGAACCCACGGAAGCTGCTTTGAAAGTCCTGGTCGAAAAGGCAGGAACCAACGACGAAAACTTTAACAAGACACTCGGAAACATGCACCCTTCAGCTCGAGTCAACGCCGTCAACTCCTACTACGAACAACGCATTCCCCGACTGCTTACCTTTGAATTCTCCCGAGACCGTAAATCAATGTCGGTACTCGCCAAACATGAACGACATACCGTTCTTTTCGTGAAAGGCGCGCCGGAATCGGTGATTGAACGATGCTCGACTGTGCTTACGCCAGAAGGTACCCGTGAACTTACCTCCGACGTGCGAGAACAATTGGCACGCGCACAGCTCGAGTATGGCAAGAGTGGTTTGCGGACTTTGGCTTTTGCGTTTGTCGACGAAGCAGATTCGAATGTCGATCATTACAAAACGGAAAGTGCGGCCGAATACGTCAACTTTGAACAGAACATGACGTTTGTCGGTCTTGTCGGTATGCTGGATCCTCCTCGACCTGAAGTCCGAGACGCAATCGCCAAGTGCAGAGCCGCCGGTATACGAACCATCGTTATCACAGGAGACAACAAGAACACTGCCGAGACCATTTGTCGAGAAATCGGCATCTTTGGCATGAACGAGGACTTGACAGGAAAGTCATACACTGGACGAGAACTGGATGACCTCTCTCCAGGACAAAAGATCCTTGCGGTACAGAGGGCCAGCCTTTTCAGTCGAACCGAGCCCAACCATAAGAGTCAACTCGTAGATCTCCTTCAAGGCCAAGGACTGGTTGTGGCCATGACTGGTGACGGTGTCAACGACGCTGGTGCACTGAAGAAGGCCGATATTGGTATCGCTATGGGATCTGGAACAGACGTTGCTAAGTTGGCAGCAGACATGGTTCTTGCCACCGACAACTTTGCAACCATTGAAAAGGCCGTCGAGGAAGGTCGAGCAATCTACAACAATACGAAACAGTTCATCCGATACTTGATCTCGTCCAACATTGGAGAAGTCGTTTCCATCTTCCTGACCGTCTTGTTGGGTATGCCCGAAGCCTTGATTCCGGTACAATTGCTATGGGTAAACTTGGTCACCGAGTAAGTTTGTCTGCAGATTGGGAGTTGCACATCGACTAACTGTTCCCTACAGCGGTCTTCCTGCTACCGCTCTCGGTTTCAACCCACCTGACAACATGATTATGCGAACACCGCCTCGATCCGGCCGCGAACCTCTTGTTGGCCCGTGGTTGTTTGTACGATACATGGTCATTGGCATTTACGTCGGTTGCGCGACCGTTTTCGGATACGCATGGTGGTTTATTTACTATAGCGGAGGTCCTCAGATCACCTTCCACCAGCTCGTGAGTGTGAGATAACATGTTGTCAGGGAATATGTTACTGATACGCCCAATCTCAGACCCACTTCCATCAATGCAGCACCAAATTCCCCGAGATTGGCTGTGAAATGTTCAGCAACGATCTTTCGAAGACGGCTACCACCATGTCATTGTCTATCCTGGTTGGTGAGTGGACACGTCGTGGTATCCCCGGGTGATGCATTGTTGACCATGTTCGCACCTTTCTGTAGTCATCGAGATGCTCAACGCCTGCAATTCTCTCAGCGAAAACGAGTCTCTGCTAGTCATGCCGATATGGGTTAACCCGTACTTAGTGGCATCTATCGCATTGAGCATGGCTTTGCACTTTATGATCCTCTACGTCCCGTTCCTCAGTGTGAGTTCATCGTTATACTGCCCGGGTTGAATGTACCGCTAATCCCTGTCGCACATCTAGTCCATTTTCCAAATCATACCTTTGAACTGGGACGAGTGGATGGCTGTTCTTTGGATCTCTGCCCCCATTATATTGATAGATGAAGTGCTCAAATACCTCACTTTGAACGTTATAGGTGAGAAAAATTCGCACCGTCGGAGAAGACGTAATCATGGCTTAACCAAGCCTACTCCTTCTTTGTATCGTCGTTACAGATCCACCTTTGAAAGCAAAGGTAGACTGAAAGGCGAGCCTCGTATGCCTGTAACACCATGACCTAGTCGCATATCATGATTTTATCACATTGCATTGTATACCTTCGTAACCTCATGTATCTGACTACCCGACAGCGAGCGGCGGCTTGCCGGCCGCCGTGAGCTAGGTCCTGTCTGAGATATGAGGTTAATACCTTCGGCGGGTTCACTCATTCGTCCTCTCCATCTGGGTTGTTCGATTGAGGTGGTTCGGGTTCCCGATGTGGCGATACTGCACACTATGGAAAATGGGAGGTGTTTAAAACGATCCTCGGCTGAAATCCCAGCCGAGAGTTACTGTAACAAGATGCTACCCCACTTGTGGCTGCAAGCCGAGCATCATTTAAAACGACGCTGGCTGGGTGCGTCCAAATCACTTCTACAAACGTCATCCTGGATGCCTCTACCTGGGAGCGCCTCACTGAGCAGCGTCCAAAACGATGACTGCCATCGAAGTATAAATGTTTCTGCCCATTGACAATACAGTGTTACAATACTGTACAGCGTATGCTACCTTGTTCATAAAATCTACATTGTTGTGCCTGACAACCCACAATGCGGCAGCCTATGCTCCATCGTGAAAATCCGGTATACCTATGCCCAGTGCTGTATCGAAGATGATCCAGCGACCAGTACCTTGAGTTTGCACTCGACCGCAAGGAGCGGTCAAAGCTCCCACTTCCCACACTTGTAAAGCAAGCCTTAAGGAAGAAAGGAGTTGCATAGGCGGAAACGGGAACGTTTTTTCTCCGATTCCACTTGGCATGAACTTCGAGAAAGACCACGGTTGAACGACTGCCAGCCGTACAGTGCCGGACAGCCAATGATGACAACCGACAACCCTTGTATCTCAGTGAAAAACACAAAATTCTTAGCAAACTTGTCAGAAGATTCCTGAGAATGAAACGAGTCCAAATCCGAGGAGTTTTTGGGGTGTCGAATTTGCTTCCGCGGCCGAAATCTTCGGGAATGCTGACCGTGTTCTGAAAATTCTGAAAATCGGTCTAGATGCCGTGTACATGTCAGGGATGGGCAAGGGCTTGATGTCAGACACCAGCCTCAGGAGAGGGCAAGGCTAAGAACTATGACGAACGTGGGATCGAACCACGTGACTTTGTATCACTTATTAGATAATAGAAGTCTTGACATATGATCTTGCTCTAAGGAGCAAAGACAATTACAACTGAGTGGCAAAAGGGAGTCAGAATGCTCTCCTTATATAATTATCCGAGCTACTAGGCAGCCCTAGAGCTTCCAAGGGCCCTAGGGAGAATACAGTTGCAAATCGGTGGCGAAACAGTGACGAATGTGGAGGCTGTGGCGACACCGCACTGGGCTGACACCCCGCTGTGCAGTGCGGCAACTGCATAATGTTCTGCGGTGCTGTTGCCATGGCGTAGGGTGGTGTGTGATGATGTGTGGTGTTGTGTGGTGATGAGGGGTGATGTGTGGTACGCTGCCATACACCGACAGCACACAGGAACACGTCTTGGCGCTCCTCTGTATAATGGGAAGCCAGAGTCGGCTGAAGGTCTTGCTGCAGTCAATGGTCGAGTACTTGGTCCTGTCGTTCATGACAGTACACATAAAGAACCATTGTCTGCCAAAACAGGCCAACAATGGTCCACGGAAAGTGAGCCAAACAGGCTCTGCAGCAGAGTGCCGGTCGGGCCCGGGCTAACCTCCACCGCGCGGATGCTAAATATTTTTGAATGGTTGAGTGAATGTCTATTGAAGAGCGCCGCTGGTTGCTTTGTGATTTTGTAACAACATCCTCTTAGCAAGTTAACGATTGTACACGCATCTGAGCAACTAGCTCTGTGACACTGTCGAACAACTTCAGATATCAAACTTTTCGTCTGCACTACCTATAAAAAATCCAAGATGCCGCCCAAGAAGCGAAAGATGCCCGAGAGGGTACTGGGAAAGTTCAAAAAGCGAACTCTGGAGCGCGTTCCAGCTGCGAAATCGCCCGTTCCACCCTCAGTAAAGCTTCCTACTATCGTTGTAACACCAGTTGTGTGTAGATGCTCCGGCAAATCAAGACACATATAATCATGCATCTGAAGCCGACTGGATCTTTATCGATGACCAAAATGACGATGATTTCATCTTCGACGAGGAAGCATTGGACGAGAAAGATAAAGCGCCAGCTGTCCCACAAGCCTCTGTATAGTTGTTACAGCCTCCTAAGGCCAAACGTTAGTTCTTGATTCATATCTCTACGGCTGTAGCTGCCTGCGTGTAAAGAGTCACATGACGTTGTACCTAGAATAGTATAAAATATGATATTATACTTATCTAAATACAGTACAAGGTCTGCAAGTGGGATCAGTCAGAAAGGATTATTCTCACAACTACTGATGTCTACAGTCTATCGGGTAAACGGCTAACTCACAGACAATATATAGAAAGCTAATACGAGCTGATCTAAAGGGATCATCTGAAGTTGTAGTTAGTACAATCAAGAAGGCGCTTCTTGGAGAGTTAGGGAGGAAAAGCGTGTTTCATTAAATCATAGTGGCAAACTTACTACAAATCAGGCTTCCTTATATAGACGTTAAAAGGGTGGCGAGGCCAACCCTGCGCAAGGGCTCCTAAGGAGACCTTGGCGTACAACCTAACCTTTGAATGGCGACAAAGTAACAAAAAATGACAAAGTGACAAAGCTACTGACCAGACTCCGGAATCGAACCAGTAACTGGTATCCAACTATCCTTCCCTCTATTATACATTCGGTGGCAAACTATATAGAACACTGGACGAGTCCAGATAAGCCAAAAGGGACAAAAGGGGTAAAAAGTAGAATGCTTACACAAGCAGCCTGGCTTCGGCAGATTCCGGAGGACTCACACGTCCCGACTCCCGATCAAGGGACCAATCCGGTACTTTTGCGGCAACCAGGGAGCTATTGCGGCCGCTGCGAATCCCGGTCAGCACGACAAGCGCAAACACATGAGTATGAAGGCTCATTTTCTGACCGACGAAGTGAAGGGAGGACGAGTGGCTTTCGACTACATCCCCACCGAGGATAATGCAGCCGACCTGTTCACCAAACCACTCGATCGACACAAGACAGCCAAAGCCGCTCGCGCCTTAGACTTGCTTCCGAGAAAGTAAACTACGACTTCGACTCGAGGGGGGCTGTTGTCATACACGTCAAGCGACTCTCCGTACGCCATCCACTCCTTCCATCAATTGCCATTACTCCATCAATCACACAAGGGGCTCAAGCACAACAATTCAGGGAGGATGGATGAACAGAGTCTTATATAAGCTGTTGCTGTCTGTAGTTTCTCCCTTTGTAGCCTGATGAATCCCTCACACGATTTACTGTGACATTCATCAGGTAAGTAACTAGCTTGTCTTCTTCATATCACACACACGATATACTGTGACATTCATCAGGTTATGGGTGAATACGTAAGTCGGGTGTTTTTCGCCATGGTCTTGAAGGTACCGGCTATTTTGTCGCACTGGTAACCTTCGTGATATACGAACGTTCAATGGCGTGTACTTGCAGGCTGAGATATAGCTGTTGATACCTGCTTACATTCATCGGATTCCTCATAATACTCGTTAACCCAAGATTGATGATGAACAGGCGGTCGGAGACCTTCCATCTTGACGCTTTAGCGGTTACTGGCGGAGACGACGAGTCGCTACGAGGAGCTTCAGGGTTAGAGGGCGATACAGAGGTTGATGGTGTAATAATGAACAGATGGAGAGGAGATGTGTCGTGTTTATTGACTGAACCCGGTTGTAACTTGCATAGCTTACACTTTGATCCGATTGTATGCAAGAATCAAAGCATATTGAAAACAAGCAGCAGCTGGAGCAGCCTTCTGTACAGAAACCCGCGGCTAAGAAGGGTAAAGGTCGCGCCAAGGCGCAAAATCATCAACCGTTCTCGATCCCCGGCCGTCTTCATGTAATCCTTCTACGTCTGTAAAAGCTGAATCACAGACGGTCTAAATTAGTTTTTGCGCTCAAAGTTCAGACACAAACGGAAGATGCATGGTTCACAACGACTGAAGCACAATGATTCATCAGCAATTTCACTCAACGAATGTCCGCAGACGTGTACAAGGTACTTACTGCGATACGTCTCAATCTCTTCTCTGATCACCATCCCTCTATCCCACAGACTGGGATGTAGATATCAACGGACGACAGGAAAGGGTGGGAGGGAAGGGAATTAGCGGCTAAACGCAGTGAGGCATGTCTTATAAACTAGTCAGCTTAGGTCTGAGCAGCATCTGGACCTGTCGCCGGAGATTCCACAGGGTTCTATAAGACCATAAAGCAATCAGACGTGCCACACGATCATATGCTGATTTTATGCACTGCACACTTGCCTCTTGCTCCTCCATAATTTCTAGCTGACGTTGAGGAATCAGCAAGCACTAGGAAGAATTTGCCGTCGGTGCTTCAGGGTGAGCTACCTGTTCTAGTCTCTCATCGGGAAAAGGACTGATAATCTCACTATATATACAAGTGATATCACGGAAACTACGAGGAATGACGGGTCGAAAGAATGAGGGCCTATTGCCTGATCAGCTGCCAGGAGTTGCACAGCCGGATGCGATCCCTGGGCCATCTACCTTTGTTGATGACTGTGTGGATGTATATAGCGGTTGCTCTGATGATTCCATGACATGCGAATTATTTCACATTTGCTGCCCAGTATAATGGTTCCGGGTTAGGTTTATGATCGGGGACTAAAAGGCACCCTTTCAGCTCTGCGTAACCAGACGTATCTCGACACAGCTGCATCTGAGGCGCCGCAGAATCGGGGCGACTTCCTGCTGGATAGAAAGTATGAAGAGACTGCGCTCTGCTGATGCATTCAGTGGGTTATTCTCAGGGTTTCATGCAGGGAAAGGTCTGTAAAACACGCTGTTTTGTTCCCGATTCGGAAACAAAACGAGTCTTCTTTCACTGTTCGTGGCATGGAAACGACAGCCAGATCTCCTTAGTAATAGCGACGGAGAGGATGTACATTCGCAGTGCGACTCGCGGTTTTGTCAGTGTGGATCACAACGGCGTTCTGTCGGGAAAGCGACGAAGATATGCGGTCACATATAGGCCGATTAGAATCAGATTAGCGTTGTTCGGATTACCCTCCGATTTTTGACAAACTAGACCTTTAAATTTTGTACGTTTGGCACAGAAACGAATTCGAGCAGATTTACATACTTGAAATTTGCATTGGATCTGGGGTCAGGCCCGGCTGTGTACCTCGAACGAATCGCTGTAGTAGCGATTTTCTTCACGGCTTGCGACAAGGCCGGTGGAAAGAGTTACGCATGACATGTTGTAAAGTAATGAACTCTCTTCTTTTTTCTCGTCTAATATTCATATATGTCGTCTTCGATGATTCCACGCGGACGATGTGATCATTCTTGGCGCCTTTCGACTTCTGTGAGGTCCTGGAAAAAAATTCGTTTCTTGCACGCCAACGATTCCGAGCAGCAACATTCACTCGGCCCACCTCGGTCGGCACCACAGTTTCATCCCGAATCCTTGGCAGCAGCTGTTGCGAATCGCGCTACCACGACCGCTAGACATCGCGCTGCGACGCGCCAACTGCGCTTTATCCTACCGAATTTATTTCTTCCTTCTTGCCGCCATTTCTGTTGAATGGTAGAATAGGCCATGTCATATACGGCGGCCGGAGTACAAGTATGTAGTGTCCGCGTCGAAACTATCTGGATGGGAACAACCAGTTCGACAGTAGCTCGCTAGCTTTGCTGGCAGCTATATACCTTTAGTAACTATAGATCTTGTATACGTCTCTCAGCCTATTGAAGCAAGGTTTCCGTCTGAAGTCCTTCTTCAACAGGTGAGTAGCATCTCTTTATGATATAAAGGTTTCCGTCTGAAGTCCTTCTTCAACAATTTCTGCCATCTTTTTGCCGAACTATTGTACAATTAATGCTCAATTAACGTCCATCTTGTGTACAATAATTGTGCAAGCTTCTGACAATGACTTAGTGACTGTCTATAGTATTACCTTTTGGCAAATGTCTTTACCTTAGCCCACAAATATCTATATAAACCAGCCTTCGGCTGTGACTTGTATTCGCCACTAGAATTATGACTTACGCAAATTAGATCAAGAATTAACATCACTACCTGCAACTTTGACTTAGGAATAGCTACCGTTCTCAGTTAGAATTAGTTGGTATCCTTTGGCAGTCAGCAAGACAGGTGAGTATTACATAACAGCTGTGTAGTATCCAGAAATCTGTTGTTTGCCGCGTTGCCTAAAAATACAAGTTGCGAATATATTTGGACTTTGGACTTTTGATCAAAAAGATCAAAGAGATTCCAAGTCCATTTAGCGCAGCTAAGGCAGATCATTGACACTCAACAGCAGCTCTTCTGCTACGTGCAAAGACAGCCTTCTTCATTTCTTTGACATCGGCATGCGACGGCATGGCGCGTTTTTTAATGGTCAAGGTGATCTTGGCCCCGTCTCGCACACTTTCAAGTAATTTTATATGCTGTATCTGGAGCAGCGCTTCAGTTCGTTTCACTACAATATGTTCCCCTGCTTCGCTACCAGCTGCGAATTCAAACCGAGCCTTCCAGGTATATTATCGCTGAGACTATTTCTACCACGATAGTCGCACTCGAAGATAGTCAAGCTTCCTCGTGCGTTATCATTTTTAGCTGGATGAGCATGGCCCAACAGACGCCAGTTCAGCTACGCGATCTTTGAAACAGCAACTTGGTATGGAATCTGGGGCGAAGCAGTGTCCCTCGAAAAGATCAGGGCGAAGCAGTGTCCCTTGAAAAGATCACAATCTCTACCACCAGGCCTGGTATGGCGGATATACGTTCTGTTTTATTCTGCTACCTGTTTCTGGCTGTACATTGGATCTCCTCAACATGAGTCCTAGTTTGCACCGCTTCTGCTGGATTGAACCAAGAACCATCTCTTTAGCGGATGCTTTCCAAGTTCGCAGAAGTCGTACCACCAATCCCTAGCCATCCCTCAAGCGGATGCCCAGCTACATGTTACCTTCCAGTGCCAGCGTGATGAGCTACAGTCTTTTCGGATTTCTCAAACATCACTAATAGTACTTGGAAGAAGAAGCGAATTTGTAGAAGAAGCCAAGTGAGAAACAAAGCGGTTCTGAACCACGCACAACTCTCTGGAACACATCATCGAGCTTGACCATCCGCTTCTCTATTCTACAATGTGCTTCTTTGTCGTCGACCAAAGCCCTTGCAAAATCATTCAAAGATGTTAAATGAGCTTTGTTTCAGAAGCGACGATGATGTTGCAGAAATGTTCAACAAAGGAACACAGCAGTACTGAACAACGCACGCACCGGATAAGCACGCCACTGCACCATTCTACACACGCCTCTTAATTTTGTAGTCTCCTTTCAGGATCCCCACGATGTCAGGAGGCACTGTATTTATATAAGACCACATTCCGGAGCAATCTCTCTCCCATCTGCGCAACAGCTGGTTCTAATTGACAAACTTACATGTCTCAATCAACAGCTCTTGCCGTTCGATATATTTCGGCTTCTGTTGGCGCAGAAGAACAGTCGGATGAGGGCGAAAATGGGTGTACGCGGAAGTAAGGGTCGCGGAGTACTACTCGAGTACAAGTACTCATATGAGATGGCCACCAGTTACAGGTACTCATACTCGTACTCAGTACTCACCCACGAGTACGAGTACAGTACTCAGTACTCGCTGAGTATTACTCACAGTACTCGCGGTACTCAGGCATATTGAGATTGGATAAATATATATCGTATAGTTCACGCAGATAAATATTTATGACACTTACCAGACCCCTCTTGAGAAAAGCGTCCGACTGTCCGTAGTCTATACAGCAATACATACCGTGAAAGGTTCCTGAGTACTGTTAAAAGTTGATCATTTGCATTGGTGCCCCACCGCCGCCACCTTCGAACCTCGTGCTGCTCAGTAACATTTCCGGACATCCTTCCATGGTCTTGTTTCTGCTCCTTGGTCGCATGTTAGGTACAGGCAATCAGCAATCTCTGGATAAACGTAGATCACTCACTCGATGGCAAGGCAGATATTACACCGCGAGCCACCTACGGTGAGATGGCTTTGATGCCTCAGTCTCAAACTAAGCATTGTATGTTCGTGCGCAGACAATTTCACTAATGCACAGCCTTAACCTATTGGAAGAGGAAGGCTGTAGAGGAAGGCTTTCAGCGGAGATGCTATTGAAGCAAACTACTTTGGAGCGATAGCGTATTCCCTCGCCATTACTCGATATCGGAGAGACAGGAGGAAGCTCCCACGTCGACAAGTAGAGCCCTAATGGTGTGTGTACGCTCGTGTCGAGATTAATGAAGGACCGTCAGAGCCGATCCTTGTAGTCCTCGCGTACACCTATCGACTGGTACGCAATGGGGAGGACCAACTATTCCGTGTGGCAATGATGGTCCGCCCTCTAGCATTTCGGGCAAGCCGCAACGCCCGTACCGCTACAAAATGTACACATCTCCTCTTTCGGCTTCAGTTCCCTCTGCTGCATTGCGTTGATAACGTTCGAGTATAGGTGTAGCTGATACTCGAGATAAAGCAAGAGACTTCGGTGGCAGTAGTAGCTGGCGAGGCTTCGAAAGTGCAGAGAGGTGGGCAGAAAAGTGATAGCACCGTAGATGCCGACCGATTCATTTCTTAGAAAGAGCACATCCACCATTCTCACCCGGAAATCTCGAAACTCTCGCTACAATGCCTCATCCCCACCGTTAGCAACCCAGCTCAATGTTGTGGCTATTCATGGCCTACCAGGGTGCTTCTGGGTGATGCCTATATAAACGCACTTCCCTGGTATGCTCATGTCGACAGCAACCTTCACAACGACGAGAATATCGTCTGCTCTCGCTGCGGCATCCAAGCTTCGTCAAACGACAATGGCTGGCATCAACACGCACACTATCGCCTGGATCTATGTCAATTTCCAGGATGCGACTGCCGTCATCACCCGTAGTACTGCCTACAGAAATTATTACATCAAGGAACACAACACGATAGGCTCCTTGGATCGAATCGATAAAGACAAGACGAAGAAGCCGCTCGCCGAAAAGATCGCGGAATGCCTCAGATTTCCCCTTCAGCTGGAGAACTCCTCGGTGCTGGAGGATCAGAATCAATCGTTTCACCAGGCCGCCTTCCTAAGTTGGAACAAGGTCTATTCAGCTTTGAAACAGCCAATACCCAAGCGGAGATCATTGTAGTGATATAAAGACATTCCGCCAACTCTGGGTAAAATGGAAGAGCCTCAATGTTGAAAGAGAGCTGGGAGAGCTGGGAAGCTGGGTTAGGAACGGAAATTAGTATGGAGATGTCCGTATGAGCAAAGCTCCGGTCGAAACTTTCCTGTTGCCAGCTGCTAGCTGAGCACTCTGCTATGGTATATAGAAGTACAATAGTTAGGATGTACACCTGAAACTACCTGATTGAGTCAAGCATCTTATTTACTCTTGCTTGATTCAACACTCAAAAGATGTGATTCTATGTGCTGTCAGTGTGTCGCAGCGTACCGGACCACCCAACACCACCCCACACAACACAACACCACACAGCACACCACATCATCACACACCAAAAAAGATCTCTATAGACAAGTACTCCTTAGTAGAATAGCCTCTCTCTAGTAACCAAATATCTATATATAGGCAGCTCCTTTGCCACCGGGATTGTAGTTTAGTTTAAGGGAATGCCTCACGCGATAATGGAGCCGTCAGAGATGGGCGAAGGCTTGATAGCAAACACCAGCCTCAAAGACAGAATAAGGCTAAGGACTATGACAAATGTGGGATTGGACCACTTGACTTGTATTAATGATTGTATAATATATATCTTGACATAAGATCTTGCTCTAAGGAGCAAAGACATTTACAAAAGGGTGGCAAAGGGAGGCAGAAGGCTCTCCTTATATAGATGTCTGAGTTCCTAGGCGGTCCTAGGGTCTCCAAGGGCCATAGGGAAGCTCCAGTGGCAAATGGTGGCAAAAAGGGTGGCGAAAGTGGAGGCTTGGCAAGTGTGATCAATTGTTGGCCAAATGTTGATCACTTGTTGGCAGAGTGTGACCATTGGTTGTGCCACCTTGTTCTGACAGGGATTTCGGCTTTGGCCGAAATGGTGATCACCCTGTCGTCGCAGCGTTGATCAACGTGTTGGTCAACGTGTTGGTCAACGTGTCATGATGGATAATCAAGGACGGACATAAAAGGGAGAAGTCCACTTCGAGTTGAGCGACACTGAAGTAAAGCTGGACTGTCATATTCATGACAGGAGCAGGTAACTTATACTTCATCTTCGATATCAACAAGGAGTCGCGACCTTACGTCATCAAGACATCGAGTAGTATTAAAAAGTAGTCGCTAAGACGGGTGAGTATTACATAACCACTGCGCGGATCCTAGACGCTGTGTATAGTTAGGCCGCTACAGTCACTACATTAATAAGGTAAAAGGCTTGATAACTTGCATCTTTGCGATCAAGTTGAAGTCTCCTTAGAAATAGCAGCTCTGGCACTTAACAATTATGGAAGGAACGCCAGGTGGTCAGGCTTTGATCCGCACGTGGGACGATCCGCTCGCAGCGCTATTTCACCGCAAGCTTGGCATGACGTTCCAGATGCATTACTATTTTGTGGCTGGAGTGAACAGTAAAGGGCGGGAATCCGTAGGAGAGGGGTTATGTAATGGCCTTGACCTTCTGCCATTACTGACTTCACCTATGCTTTATAAGTGCTTTGTACTTGTATGATTTCCATGTTGTTAGTTTAGTTGAGGTTCCTACTTTGGATCAGGAAAGGATCAGAACATTTTGCTATGTTGGGTAAGATGAGTTAAAGGCCAACATTCCAGTTAGTCGCGTGGAAGATAGTTATCTGCTTATGTTGTAACCATATCCGTCAGTACTTGTAATATCAGATGTTTTGCTAGTTGCGGAACATATGTGCACAGAGTGACACAGATGTGCACAAGTGTGCACAACAAGGATTGGTAAGCAAATAGACACAGGCTTACACAGCTGTGCACAGATATTCACAGATGTGCACAAGTGTGCACAAGTCGTCGCCTAGGTCAAGCAACCTTGGGGTTTTCCCTTGAAGACCCTTGGGAAGGTCACCATAGATCTCAGTGGCGACACGTCTATATATACGTAGGTATTTCGTTGTATTAGTTTTTGCCACCATGATTATTTAATTCACGATTGATCTCACCAACCAACTCCCGAGCAACCGTCCTTGACTCCTTTTCCGTTATACTTAGTAATCTAGCTAGACTCGCTATACTTAGTGGTCTTGCTCATTACATATAGTATCCCTATACCTACTCTGATACTTAGATCATAAAAGCATGATACTTTTGACTTGACGCAACTAAAGTTCTTGTCCAGTAACATAAGATAAGTAATATTGCATATTATCTATCTACAGTCTTACTACGATACTCGAACTCTTACGGATCATGTCGCAGGCAAGTGATCTATACTACGTAAGTAGTTAGCACTCCCGTCGTAATGGGTACTTAGCACAAAATATGTACACTTACTACTTAAGTCGATACTTGAATACCGTGGGTGAAAGACAAGGGTAGCTAATCCTTGAGAAGTCTTGCACTCAAGGTAGCTTGGGAATTAAAGGTAAATCAAAGGGTGAATCATAAAGCATGAAGAGTCTAAAGTACAAGCTGAAAGTCTTCTATATATAGTATTCCGTGATCCTAACTGCATAGAGGAATCTCTAACTGCAAAAGTATCATACTGCATTGGAGTTAGCGAGTTTGCAGTTAGCGTTCCTAACTGCAAATATGCCATACTGCATTGCAGTTAGTGGAGTTGGCAGTGTGTGGTAGTAACTGCAAAAGCGCCATACTGCATTGCAGTGTGTTGGTTTTGCAGTGTGTGCAGATCATAGTCCTTGATTGCAGTCAGTGTGATATGCAGCCAGTGTGATATGCAGTTAGTGATGCAGAGTCTACTCAAGAATGCCGTGGATTAGGTTGTAGGCTGGTTCTCTCTACAATCCTGCTTCTTCCTTTGCTTTTCGATGGTATCCATCGCTGTCACGAACGGGAGGCTGTTGAGCTAAGACTCAACACTTGGGTACGACAATGACCTCAAGAGGGAACAGGACTAAGGCTAAGACTGATGACAAGGCAGTGGGCTCGAACCACAAAGCTTCAGTTGAAAACACGTGACTATAGTATTGACATATGATCTTACTCTGAAGAGCAAAACGGATTACAAGACGAGGGGGAATCGAGCCTGAAAGCTCGCTATATATACATGTTGGGACACAAGACAGTGATCAGAGTCGCCTGCGACCTCGATCACTTTAAAGCTGAACTGAACGACGCGCGGCGCGCGGATTGCAAATAACGGAATGATTGATGAGTGATGGCTGACACATTTGATGTCAGCCCACTACGGACTTATCGAACATCCGTCTCAGCCGGCAATGCATATCAGCTGATGACAAGATGTCAGCTGATGCTACTTCAGGTCCGTCATGTAAGTGTCTAATATGTTCGCCACTCAACCCCGGCAGGTTTGATGGATTCAGATTTGCTGAGAAAACGGTGCCCGGCGTGAGGAGAGTACTATCGGTGAAGTTTGCTCGTGAGTCTCAACTCCAGAGCTGAGGTGTATCAACTGGCTCACCGCGCTACGTATCGGATCCACCAAGCACTGCAAAATCCTCCACAATGCTTTTGCAAAATCTCGGTCTGTGACAGAGCGTTCATTGCCCGATACGCCCGAAGCAACTTTGATCGGACCTGGACAGGTCGAGAGAGTGATTGAAACTGGATGCGCGCGAGCTCCTCGGCTAAACACAAATACGTGTGCTTTTTGATATTCAGTCTCAAAACAAATTATGCCTCGAGTGTGGCGGACCTGACTCAAGGACTTACCCATGCTCTTGATCCGCTCCTTGGCCCGAAGCTGTTCTTCCTTTTCGAATTTGGATAGTGGCTGGGTAAGCATTCTGTCCATCTCGCCGTGCCCAATTCCTTTCACCATTTCGTTATACACCCTTGAGAAGTCAGTCAAGGAGAAATTAAAGATGGGCTGGCCAGAAAGATTTGTCCAAAGCTGTGTAGCCATTACCAGAACGTTCCTGCGCTCGGTGAGGATGGCGTTATTCGTATTCTCGGCGCAACAATGGAATCCTGGCTGGTTGCAGAGGCGAGCGTAAGCGTATATGTTGACTAGAAGACATGGTCCCGGACCAGATAGCTTTACTATGGCGTGGAGAATATCGCTGATCAACACTTTGAGTTCTCTTGCGAGGACGCTCAGCATATGCTCGTCCTTGACCCTGCGGAAAGTGTGAGACGCGCGCGGCGGGTTTTGTGTTTTGCTCTGTCTCTCGGATATCTTCTTCCCTGCGGCTAGCTCGATCGGAGTAAGTGGTGGAAATCTTGTATGTTGCAGCCAGAGCACGTAAGGAGATGAGTAGACCGCCGTAGTTCCCAACGCCCAGAACGCTGTTTTGCACGCCCGATCAGCCTTGGCACCGTAATGAGACCTCGCGCGTAACTCACCAAGCAGGTTCCTCAAAGCCAAGTTTAGACCTTCACCACCTTCAAGTCGTCTCTTGCTGGATCTTCCTGCAGCGAGAAAGTATCGGAGGTCGAAGTGTGTCATTGAAAGTCCGTCGCAAAAGAACTTTTCTAAGTAGAGATCCCAAGTGGTGAAGGCAGCTACTGGAATCGGACTCATATCTGGCTGTGGTAGAGAGAAGTAAGGATTGATATCCTTCCCGGAGTCATCTCCATTCCTTAGTCCAGTCCAACCCCATGTAGGACGCTCCCACCGTCGGAACCGTACCGCGTCGACTCCCTCTAGAAGCGGTAGCTCCGCATTCCGGTCGAGATACGCCGAGGTCTCGAAGTGTCTGCAGTTCCTCTCCCCTTTCCCTTTCCTGTTCTTTCACCAGTCGGGACCAGTTTCTGCATGATGAGGGGAAGACCGAGAACCTCTTCGAGCTTTGAGTTAAAGGGCTCTTTGGACGTGTCCTTGTCGATTCGAGCGAGGCTGCCGGTAGCATTATGCGCGCTTTTCCAATGGTCCCTGTATGCAGGACCATGAGTGATGACGACGGTGCAGCGTGGTGAGTGACATAAGTGAAGTCGATAGTGAGCGTGTTGGTGCGCTCTATTATCATTCGAGGTTGATTCAACACCGCACCGAGAGCACACTTCCGTTTCGTTGTTGTGGAGGTTGCTTTCCACATGGGCGTACCACGGCAGAGCGTTGACATAAGCATTGGCTTGTAGCACCCCTTTCGCCCACGGGTACCTGCACATTTGAGCTGGATCCCGGATGGTGGGGATCAGGCAGCGCAAGGATACTTTGGTGACTTCGGGACGAAAGTGTTTGATGTGCTCTTTCTACACGGTTGTTTGTAGGTCAGCACTTTGTATCTAGACTTTCTTAGGATCCTGCTTCGCTCACCAGTCCAACGAGCGACCACTTGAAGAAAGGAGGTTGATCTTCACCGCAAACGAAGCAAAAGACAGGAGTGAAATGGACAGTGCCCATGCCGTTGATTGATGCTGTTCCTGGATAGGCATTCAATGGCATCAATCCCTTTGCCAATGCCGTATGGTCATGACATTCCCCTTCGTGCCTCTGGCATGCTCTGCCATCGGGAAGGACTTTATCACACGGTGAATGGGTAAGTCGGATGTGTTTCGTGATGGTTTTGATCGTGCCGGCAGCCTTTTCGCATTGGAAGCCTTCGTGATAAACGAAGAGACATCGGTAACCTATCAGTGTAAAGGAATGTAAATGTGTTGGTGTTCTGTTCTTGTGCGCCAGTCCTTGTTGCATTGAGCAGCTTACTGCCTTCAAACTCCACATAAAGATCGTCTTTCCATGCTGTATCCTGCTGGAGTTCTGGATCCTCCATCTTGATTGAATCGTGAGCCGGAGACGATACTTCCCAATGAAATACTGGACAGTTTTGTGATGTTGAGAGAGTGGGACGGACTCGACGTGCTGAGAACTAGAGATGTGTCTGAGACTGTCTTTCCAATTCAAAATGAGTAGCTAGCCACCTCGTCACCCGAACAATGATTTGAAGCATGTTGATTCCTTTATGCGATCACACACGACGATCCAAAGGAAGTCAAACAATAGAAATTGCAAGTGAGTTGAAATGTCACTCTCATAGGATCACGCTCGTAGATAGATATCGGGGAGAGGGATAATCATGCCATTGAACGAGTTCTGCGTACATTCGTCGATTCACACAATCATTGTGCACAGTCGCCACGGTCTACACATACACCTTTCTAGAGTTCCGAATGAATATGAGTATGGTGAATAAACGCGATTATTTATTCAGATTTGAATATGAATACGAATATGAATAGCAGCATCTTCAGATTGGAGCATAAGAATGAATAAATAACGGCAAATTATTCACTTTATCGAGCCAACAATGAATAGATTATTCATATCTGAATAAATATGAATAAAAGTCTAATTTCGTGTATATAAATATGGATATGAATATAGCCTTTGGCATGACCATGAATAATTTTATTCAAGTTGAATTATTCATCGGAACTCTGCACCTTTCCAGCCTTTACAATGAACGCACTGAATGTGCCGACCATACCGAGTGTAGACTTGCACACGTTGTTTGAGCGGGAAAAGGAGGCGGGAGGTTTTTACGACCATCTGGAAATGTGGATCGACAGCTCTGGCAGGAAGAAAAAGTTCATCAAGGATTGCATGGCGGCGGTCTTGGTACACTTGGAGGCAAGACCCCGCGTGCGCGATGATGGCAGAGAGCCACAATTCCATACGGAGATGGGCGGGGATGGCACCTCACGATTGGCATCACCATACGGAGGAAAATCATTGGTGCAAAGGCTCTTGCTCAGGCGGATCACCGTAGGTGGACGAGAAACGCAAGCTGTAAGTCATATAACCACACGGAT
This sequence comes from Naganishia onofrii, assembly GCA_030039215.1. Taxonomy (NCBI): domain Eukaryota; kingdom Fungi; phylum Basidiomycota; class Tremellomycetes; order Filobasidiales; family Filobasidiaceae; genus Naganishia; species Naganishia onofrii. The sequence continues at coordinate 1,551,065 of JASBWV010000001.1, forward strand.
GAAGGGTAAGCGGCGCTGATTTGCCCCAGTATTGGTAGATGGAGATGACACTCGCTATGTTGCTGGAGAAGGACGAGAACCTGTGCAGATTGCTCGAAAAGAAACTCAAGACTGGGAAGATAGAGATCAGTGACCTCGAAGCATTTCCGCCTGCGACGGGAATAAAAGGACCAGGATTGTATCTGATAGGCTGTCAGGTCCGTCTCAGATGGCCATCGCTCGTCTTTCAACCCATATTCACTTTTTCGACCATGTTTCATAGGCCGACGGGGTGCTTTACTACTACATAGGAATGTCAACCAATGTTCGTAATCGTATGAGCGGGCATGCCAATCCAAATGCTCGTCGAAACCATGTCTACACAGCCATGAGGAATCGGGTACCGTACGGACAGTGGTTTCAATTATTGCTGGTACGTCAACATATACTTGTCATTTTGAGTATATACCTTATTGAACACTTATTGGCCTAACAGTACCGGGCGTCGCCAGACATCCCTGTGACGTATCTATACGCCCTCGAGACTTGCCTGCATATTTGCCTCGGATCTACACTTGCAGACCAGGGTGGGGTTCTTCAGTGATTCCTGGCACAAGTCGTCGTTGTCTCTAATGTGTACTCGCTACTTTGCTTACAGGACTCAACGTCAACATGTATGACTGGCCCGCTTTCGAGTCACGCATCACACCTGCTCAAGTCGAGGGGATATTCATGTTTTTGGCAGAGAAAAAACAGCAAGTAAGCGCGGTACTCGCCCATAGGGTCAACTATAACGCTCTAATACTACGCCTACGTCTCCCGACAGAGAGAAACGCGAGGAGGCGCATTCTACTTTCCTGCTTCATCGGGTGTGCATAGTCCCATCATTAAGCTTCAGTTGTTTGTTTTATTGACATATCTGCACCTTCTAGATACTGGTACTTGGTCCTCTTTGCTGCGAGACTGCGATACAGGCGGTCTTGCAATCTCCACCATCATCAACCTCATATATGGCGGTTCACATAGGGTGGAGCAGGAAGAGCACATCGAGCGATATGGATTGAGCGACTGCTTCCTGAACAGATCCTGGGAACCCTCGACAGGAAGGAAGAGCGCAAGTCAATCTACGAATGGCTTGGAAGAGAAGATCGAAGCGGCAGAGGATATCGCGCGACTCGAAAGTGTATCCTGGGGTGGATCCAAGTTGTTACCATGGAAGCGATCTGCATGAATACTCGTATTTCGTGCCAGACAGCACCGACCCCACCTTATCATGAATAATAATACGGGCATATCGGGAGTAGTGGAGAACCAAGTCAGTCGCATCAGATGGAGAAGGCGAGTTCGAATAGATATAGAAGATCTGATCAGCTCTATCATGTAATGTACAAACAAGCCCAGCTCAACTAATAAATTTCAATTTTCAGAGTGAGTGGGACGTCAAACCTGCCAGCCGTCTTTCCAATCGCCGGTTTCCGTTATTCCGCATGTCTGATCTGATTCCATCTGCCAAGCAGTTGAATCTCGACTTCTTTTCATTCGTCAATACGATATTCATCAACCCATCAAAGAGCGTTTCCTGCTTTGCTTGGTTGACATGGTGTTCGCCCTGTGATGGTTCAAGTTGGAATAAACCAGCCAAGTTGGCGCTGAAGAAACCTTCTAGCGGTTCATGGGCGAGAATGACCATTCGGAACGTTGCCAGGGCTACAGAGCCAAAGAACAGGTCAAATTTCCATGAGGGTGGTTGATAATCCAAGATTTCCCCCGTTTGATGGTGGCGCGTGACAGGTATCAGTCGGAGGAGAGAGAGTAGGCGGAGAGTATGTCGGGTAAGGGGTTTTGGTGGGGTGGGGAAGAGGACGGTGAGGGACGAGTTTGCATGTTTCCTTGACGAACAACCTATTTCCTCACAGTAGCGGATCCGTAGCTTTTTCGCCCACAGTTACTTCAGAGAACATACGTCGGTACCCGATGCCTCGGACACTGTAAAAGCCCAAACAACTGCGGACAAGTTGAAGATTTGCGGGCTAAAGAAGAAGATAAAGAGGATCAGTAGCGTTTTCGAGTGGTGTGCTTGGATGGCGATGACGGAGATGGCCATACCTGTAAAGTAGCATAAAATGTCGCCGGGGAAAGCGCGGGCTGGGTTACCTGCGTAACGGACGAGGCGGAGAAGCCTTCTGCAAGGTTGCGAATGTATGAGGAAACCAAGACAGGAAGGGAGGGAGGGAGGGAGGGGGGATGGCAACCCGACGGAGCATAATCAAACGTACCAGTTAAGAAATATGAACCCGCCACAAACACCAATGAACGCTTCCATGAGATACAGACTCAACAAATGCCTTTGCACGAGCTCTGCAACCCCCCTTTGCAATACCTCGCCCCCTTCCAACGCTGTCCAACCTCTGACGACCCATCTCGGCCATACAGGAATGTATAACAGGTCATTCATCACGACCGATAACGCAATAACCAACTCCCTTGCGACTTCCAACCCGCTTACACCGGTGAATCGGGAGCTTGTAGCGCTATCTGATGTTGAATATGTCATCGAGGAAGCCGAGGAGGGTTGCTGTTCGAGGTGAGAGGCGGTCTGATAGGTAGAGTATGAGCTGTGCGAGGACAGCGCGTGATGGAGGTTACTACATCGATACTGTTATGAGCAAGGAAGAGGAGGATGACAAGGGACATACCTCCTGATGCGAAAAAGTCCGCGTCCCTACTGCCTAGGCACCGCCGATCTCTAGATCATGAAATTTCTCTACTGCTCCGCCTATAGACCCTGTGTCGAGTGACGCCTCAAAGTAGTGTGAAAACGGGCACGGAATTAACACCGTCATACATGCGATGTAGATCGCTGCACACGGGCGGCCCATGCTTTCCGGTGCTTACACATGCACACAAACAAACGCATCTGAAATCAGCCTTTGCGACCAACCAAACAACCGACGGAACAAGAAGCAAAACGGAGAGAAGCATCACATACAGGTTCCCCCTTATCACCCTTCAACAAATCCCGCCCATGGAACCCCTTGCGCATGAGCGCATCCGCCAAACCCGGCACCATATATGACCGCGACGAACGCAGCCAATGAGAACCCCTACAGATGCTTCCAGTGCTGGAAAGTCGGGTGAAGCGTGCGGGAGAGGCAGATGCCGCAGGTATGAGTTTGATCGTATGAGTGACGCACGAGCGGCGTCGAGGAGTGGAGGTGTGATGAGTGTTAGGGAGAGTGGGAGGAGGAGTAGTGGTATTAGGGAGGGGATGCGCGGTGGGGTTGGAGATGTGTGAGTTGTTGGTAGCGGCGGTGGTGATCGTGGCAGTGACATCGTTGCTGCTTGTCTTGCCAAGCTGGTGATTGTAAATGTATAGAAATGAAAGGCTGAATCCTAGAAACGAAATGGTCTTTATTCCTTCATCGCTTCCAACGGGGAGCTCCAAGACAGTGCCTTCTCGCCAGCGTGTTTTACCGCCTCTTTGGTGAGTGCTCGCTGCCGAAAATATGTCAAGCGGGCAGGAGACAGGTCGCCTAGCTTAGCGTCCGTTTGCTTGACATGGTCCATCAAGGCCGCGGGTTTGGTCGTGTTCGGCGGAACGTAGAGGACAGGCTGTACCTCTTTGACCTGTGCCGAGGGATTATGCCGGTCAAGAGAACCCTGACCCTTGACATGTCATTTCCGCCGGATTTCTGCGCCCACAGACGTCCACCGCGGGTGTAGAGTATACGGTGGCTTTTGCTCAGCGGAGAGATACAGCGTCGGAAAACCCGGGCGATTCGAGCATGATTTGGCGCGTTTGACTGGCTTGAGTCGATCCTTCTCCGAGTGGTATCTTCAGGCAAGATGCTAGATCAGCTAGATCTCCAAGCTGATCTCCAGTAGAAACATATTGGATGTTGCCTTGTTGCTCTGGTTGGTTGCTGTGTGGAGTGCGCCCGCCTCACACGCTATGCAGAGATGCAACTGGACTGCCGTAAAAGGGAAAAAAGCCCAGATTTTCATACTTACCTTAGACGATGATTTCGGGCCTTCACTTTGCCTGGTCATGTCGTGAGGTCTCTCCCATTGCACGGCGACGCACGGTCCTCAGGAGAGAAATCACGATTGTGCTCTCTTCGGGGGGTTCACGTCTTTAATACTTGGTCATCGGTCGCAGGAGTCCCTTCGGGGACACCTCGGCTATCCTTATTGCCTTTTGCACCACCTCACCACCCGTCTTGATGCCTATACCCTCCTCCTCCTCGACCCCCTCACACCCATGGCAATAAACCCTTTCTGCAAGGGTATTCTTTTGCTACTGCGCCAGAGATCGAATCACAGTGGAGGGCCTTTTTTGACTCTTTTTTTCCGATATTTTGCGGCAACTGGTAGCAGATTCGTCATGGTGCAGTTAGTATCCACCACCCACGACTCTCCGTATCCCCCACGCTGTTTCGATGTCCTACCCAGCTGCACCTTTTACATTTACTGTTACGTGACAACACACGGCATCGCTATCGGGCCTTCCTTTGGGTTCACCACACTACATCGCAACCCACACTATCATTCACGGCTGCAATGACCGCGACACGCCCTTCGACAACTTTTCTTCTCGCTGTTACCGCGGCCGACAATGCCCCTGGCGTCTACAGCCGTCCCGACGCTACGTCGCATCCAAAAACCTGGCAAGAGGAAGACGAAGAGCTGTATCCACTGCACCTCACGCTGGAGGATTATGAAGACGGAGGTATCGTTCCGGTTGGCTGGATCAGGCCGAGAGTGGTGGACTTTTTGCTCAATCACTGGCCTGAGGATGTTTTAGGAGAGCAGGAGATTCTCGAGGTCACCACAGAGTGCGTGTACTTTGCCGACTGGGTCTTGCAAGATGGTACCCAAGGTATGGATCGTGAAATAGCTCGACTCTCTGGCTTCTTGCGGGACAACGGTTACTTTTCAGAATGTCTTGAAGGTCGGTACATTTCACAGCGACTCTAGTGAATATAGTGAATATCTACTGATGACGTTCTGTAGGTTGGAGAAACGAGCTTTACGCCATCTATGCGGATATCAACTCTTCCTATTTCACTGGTGGTCACGCCAAACAGACCAGCACTGCAGGCAGGCAAGTATACGTGGCTTTTGCCTTACGACAATCAACACCCAGTGGCTAATACCGCCTATCCACTACGACCTGTAGGAACCACGTCTTCAGCATCGAGCGAGCCGCTGCGGCAATATTTGGGTTGGCCACTTTTGGTGTACACATGACAGGTAAGAGGGAACGTCATTCTCGCTCGCAATCAGTAAAGCTGAATCAAGCTTTTGGTTTCGTAGCATACGAGGGGGAAGCAAACAATATGAAGGTCTGGGTTCCTAGGCGGTCGGCAACGAAAGCAACGTGGGTGTAGCAGAGTTCAAATGGCGGTCTTGATGACTGATTCCTTGCGGTCCTTATAGCTGGCCTGGCAAGCTTGATAACGTGAGTTGCGGCTTCTTGAGGTTGTGAGCATCAATAAACTTACTGTCATCTTTCTCAGTCTGTAGCAGGGGGTATACCCTCAGGAATGACGCCTTTCGAGTGTCTCGTCAAGGAATGCCATGAAGAAGCATCGCTACCTGAGAAGCTGGTACGGGAAAGAGTAAAGTGAGTGAAAGATTTGGTGTGCTGAATACGATTGACCGACATGTTATCGCGGTAGACCTGCCGGTGTCGCAACGTACTTTTATGTGACAGAAAAGGGATGGCTACAGCCGGGTATGTGTTTATAGTTCTATGGCTAGTGTGAAGGTCTAATATCTGTTTGATTATGCATCTAGAGGTGGAGTATGTATTGTACGATGTGCTGTTGTGCCCGACTTACTCACAGCCAATGTTTACAGGTATATATATGATCTACAACTTCCGTCGCAAGACTCACCAGAATATGTCAAGCTCAGTCCGTTAGACGACGAAGTCGAATCGTTCGAGGTATGTCAGAAGGTCGCTGTACAGTGGTTTCACAAGCATGTTAAATTCCTTTGCTCATTCAGTTGATACCGGTTCACGACCTGATGGATAGCCTCCGCACTGACCCCTATGCATTCAAGCCAAACTGTGGATTGATCATCATCGATTTCCTCATCAGGCATGGCTTCATCCACGCCGAAAACGAGCCCAACTTCATCGAGATAGTCAATAGATGCCATAGGAATCTGGCAGAATACGTTGCCATGCCTTTGCGGGATCCAGTTCCCGTTTGAACTGTGAAATGCATAGACTGGTGGAAGCGGAAGGGATGCATTTCCTGAGGAAAAGCTCATGTAGCAAAGTAGCGATATCTTGATAGATTCGATGTGATTATATGGTGTCATGTTACCGAATTATTCTCAGTCAAGAGACACAACATGGCTCAGCTCAACGTTTGAACAACCCTACATATGCGTCCAGGCACTGAGACCATCGCAACTATAGAGCTAGTGGATCAGACTGCGCTTCGCTTTTTAGTTCAGTTGGCCTTGCCTGTCCCCGCTGCCTTCTGTCGCTGAGCCTGCCGGGCCGCTTCTCGTTCCGCAAGATCAACGCCCACAAGCTACAAGTTACGCTAGCATAGTAAGCTTCCATCTGTGCGCCGCTTTTGATTCGCAAGTTGGTGGTATGGTACTTACAATCTTACTAGCCTTCCAGAACTGCACACAGTTTATCACATTCTTTCCAAAACAAACAGGTCCAGTCAAGATCGCCAATACCTGGGGCCAAGTGAGTTGGCGGATAAACCAAATCAACAGGTTACTGGCTTTCGGGAAATGTGTTGCGATCTTCCATGCGGTCTCCGGCGAGCTGGCCACGGACATGCCGCGCAACAAGATTGCTGATATCGGCAAATCAGGCGAGAGTATCGGTTTCGTGTAGAAGGCGTTTAGATAGAGACAGACGTAGAAGAGCTCGTTGCAGAAGCAGAACAAGAAAAGAGTTCGCTGAGGGGGAAATTATTAGAATTCAGGTTCGCCCGCTAGAGAGAACGTTTGCCGCAGACTCACGCTATCGTTGTAGTAGTACCAAAGGATACGGCTGACATCGCTTGTAACAGCCTTGTGGCTGGACGATCCGGTCAACAATGATCTGAATTCCTTAGAAAATGAGCTTTTCTGATCGGCATGTGAGAAGAGATCGTGCCGATACTTACGCATACATGTGTATGTAATGACTTGCGAAATCGAGGGCGATCAAGAATTGGAACAAAAGGGCCAGAGAAGGGTAGGCGGAAGAAAGGAAGCATAATAACCCAGCGGTGGTACAACTACATCACAAGTAGATCATACTTAGATTGTCAGAGACGATAAGGGTGGTGATTGACCATGAGACTACATACCGGTCGGTAACCATGTCCAACACTGCTCCAAACTTGCTTGTCTGGCCAAGGGCCCTTGCCGCCTGACCATCAACGGCATCCAGAAGACAGGAGACACCGTATAACAGTGTGCACGCTTTCGGATGGTACGGCATATACCATAAAGCGAATGCCGCGAGGATGATTCTGGAGTAGCCGATTAGGTTGGGAACCTGAGATGAGGCCCGAAGTTAGCACATTGACGAATCCACTCCTGTATGGAGAAGAAAGATACGTACAAAGAGGTACACATTCTCTTTTCTAGTTGAAGAAAACGTTCCACGCATCAGTCTTGATAACTTCGACCGCATTTCTCCCATATCTCTGATCGCTTTATAAACTCACGTTTCCGTAGTTCTAGTTGAGAGCATACAGTCAGTCACCTATTAGCGAATAAAGAGAGGAAAACACAACTCACGCAAGATCAACGGCACTGATAGAGCCAGCCGTTGAGAATCCAATGCAAATAGGGAGCAGCAGTATTGAGCATCGACGTTCCAGGTTGATAGGACGAAAGGAGGAGAACGCTGGAAAGGAGAGCCGTGCCATGGTCTAGGTCGTGCGACCCAAGATTCATCCTGATCTTCGATTTCCCTGCTGTGACTTTCTGCACAGAAAGATTCTCCCCGCTACGACGACCGAAGATCCTGCATATCCGCCATCCTCCATAAACTAGCCCGTGATGCTGAATCCCTACACCCCTTTCTTCCTCGACTTCCTTCCAGCGTAACATTACGCACTCTAGCATAGCATCACTCTCTTGCGTACCGATGACCCGACTTGTCGATATGCTTCAAACTTTGGTCGAAGGGAGACTCACTATTTCGCATCAAAAACTTCGTCTACTCGCTGCCTGCTTGGAGTCCGTGTACGGATCAAATTATTGGGTGGGTCGAGTGCCGTGCCTTGAATGGCATTAATATCTTTCGAGGTCGCGCTCATTGCTGCAATATACTCGAGGAAAAGGTAAGTGTTGCCGGTCGACGAACCTCTTGCGGAATGTAACCCTGAATGTCGAGATCTAAGTTGATGGGCGACGACGTCTCCACACTACTGAAAAGGACGCTTCAAGAGCCTTCGTATCTTTGGGCAGCGGTGTACTGGTATCTGACCGGCCGGCCCTGTTGAATTCGTCAGCCAGGATCACAAATAGTAAACAAGGTTGCTGAGTCAGCAAAAAAGCATTTCCACGCGTGAGAATTTGTATAGGCGCGAATTCGCCTCCACACTGAGCTTGCGCTTCATTCTTCCTTGATTGTTGCTGATGTCGCTGGCTGGCTTGCCCGTTCCGATCAGAAAGAGTAGAACATGCATTCAACAAAAAATCAGTCTGCTCGTCAGCCTTGAAATTACAGGCAGACAAAACTCACATCGTCTCACCCGTCCTCTGCAGTCACCTGACAAACCTCGACGTTCCTCCTACAACACTCTTTCCAATCACAAACAAACATGGCGGATCGAAACCTAGAAGTCCGAAGGGCAAACTACAAGTCAAAGTCTCAGTTCAACGCCGCTGATGTGAGTATTTCTCCTCTCTATACGTTTCGCATTTTCAATGCCGGTAGACGCTGGACAGAGACTTGGTAATCAAAACGCCCAGAGAGAACGGATGTAGGAAAGGGGAATTGGTGATCTTGCTTGTTGAGAAGGAGGAGGATTTTGACATCTGGCGAAACAGGGGTGCATGCAGAGGGTGGTCAATCTTTGTAGTGGCGTTGGTGGCTGGAACGCTGCTGCACTTCGTACACGAGACTCAGTGGAACAGACGCTGACATATCTCGCTTCCTTTTCATTCTTGTGGTTTTATTCGTCCTACCTCGAATCGCATGCAATTTTGCATTGTCGGAAAACAGTTGCGACGAAGGAGAGAAGAGCAGCAGGTTGAATTGCGAAAGCAAAAGGTGCGCCTTGTCTTATCCAGCCTATTGTCAAGGAACGCAACGCCAACTGACCTCGGTGACATGTTAGCGAGAAGAATCCGTTGCCAAGCGAAGGCAGACGGTCGCCGATGCTTCTGATGCCGAAGATACCGACGATGATGAAGCTGGATCTGCAGACCGACTACAGGACCAGTTGCCTCAGATGATCGAGGCTGTGTACAGCAACAACGCGGAGGCTCAGATCGATGCTACCACCAAGTTCAGGAAGTCAGTACCACGAGCTCCTGGATGTGCTACAGCAATTTGAAGTACTGACGGTTTTGCTATTAGGCTCTTGTCAAAGGAGAAGAACCCTCCGATAGACAGGGTCATCGAGTGCGGTGTTATTGCCCGATTCGTAGAGTTCTTGAGCAGCCCGAATACAATCTTGCAATTCGAAGCAGCTTGGGCTTTGACCAGTGAGTTTCGGCTTTGGTGATCTGTCTGTATTCATACTCATCTTATCCCTGGACGTACCTTGACAGACATCGCGTCCGGTACTTCGGAACACACTCAGACCGTCATCAACGCCGGCGCAGTTCCTTATTTCATCCAGCTGCTCAGTGCAAACAACGCCGATGTTCGAGAACAAGCGTACGTCCTTGATCACTAACACGCAAGATAGATACTAATACGTCGATTCTATTCCGTGTCAATCAGCGTTTGGGCTTTGGGAAACATTGCCGGTGACTCTCCGAAATACCGGGACTACTGTCTCAACAACGGTGCTCTTCCTCCTCTTCTTGCGTTGTTGAACGAGAACCACAAGCTCTCCATGCTCCGAAACGCCACCTGGACACTATCAAACTTCTGCCGAGGCAAGAACCCGCAACCTGATTGGGAACTCATCTCGCCCGCTTTGACCGTCCTCACCAAACTCATCTACTCGCTCGACGATGAAGTCTTGATCGATGCTTGTTGGGCTATCTCCTACCTCTCTGATGGAACAAACGACAAGATTCAGGCAGTCATCGAAAGTGGTGTTTGCAGGCGATTGGTCGACCTGTTGATGCACAACTCGACTTCAGTTCAAACTCCCGCCCTGCGTTCCGTTGGTAACATCGTAACCGGAGACGATCTCCAGACCCAGGTTGTTATCGCTTCTGGTGCTCTACCTGCGCTTTTGGCTCTCTTGTCTTCACCCAAGGAAGGTATCCGAAAGGAAGCCTGCTGGACCATTTCCAACATTACTGCCGGTAGTCCTCGTCAAATCCAGGCTGTCATTGATGCGTAAGTTGGGACATACAACTTGTACTGTTGCTAGGCGCTAATCAACGTTTTGCTCTGGCTACAGCAACATCATTCCTCCCCTTATCAACATCCTGCAGAATGCCGACTTCAAGACCAAGAAGGAAGCTTGTTGGGCTATCTCCAACGCCACATCCGGTGCTCTTGCCGAGCCTTCGCAGATCCGATACATGGTGTCGCAGGGCGTCATTAAGCCATTGTGTGATCTACTGAAGTCCATGGACAACAAGATCATTCAGGTCGCGCTCGATGGTTTGGAGAACATCTTGAAGATCGGTGAAATGGACAAGGAGATGGCTGGACCTGGTGCTGTCAACCAATATGCTGTGTTCATCGAGGAAGCCGGAGGTATGGTCGCCATCCACAACTTGCAACATCACGAAAACCTCGAGATCTACAAGAAGTGCTTCTACATCATGGACAAGTACTTCCCAGAAGGTAAGTCATGTTCGCAAATACAATATGATGCGAGTGCTTATCAACTCTTTCTACAGACGAAGAGGAGGAGGCCGAGGGTGCCAATGCACCAGCCGTTGACGCTTCCGGTCAATACGCATTCACTTCAGATCGTAAGTCTTTTCTTTTAGGAAACGTCAGGAAGAAACTTACTCAGGAGTTTCTTCTTCTAGTCGCCGCTCCCCAAGGTGGTTTCTCTTTCGGCCAATAATAGAGTTTTTTGGCTTCATCATCAACCTGCCACCCTTCGCACCTTCTACCAGCCAGATTTTCAGTTCAGGTCAAGGTTGTATCATCAGTCAGCATCAGCGTATCACCAAGGATGACAGTATCATCATTCAACCGGATCGCGCGTCAAAAAGGTCGTCATGGCCTAATCAGCATCAGCATACGAGATCCTCAAGGGATGTCTCGACACGCACAACACGACCCCGGTTCAAGACGGAAGGATTCATGCCTCGCGAAGTATGTATAGCTGGCCTATCTAGCATCCAATACTCGCTCGAAGGTATACTCTCTTCGATTATCAGCAATGGTCCATTCAAACTAGCTAGCTGTAGCTAGACTTTTTTTGTATCTTAGATTTCATCGTTTCGGGTCTTGCAGTCTACGTTATACTATAGTCTCTACACCATGACCGTCCGGGAACTATCTCCTTTGCTCTAGCTAGAGACGACATATGAAGTGCCAAAGCAGCTCTGTGCGGGTTTCCCGGAACGATGATATGGCTCCAAGCTCTCCGAGAATCCCTAAATATGCAAGCTAGCTCTCGAGTATTATGACCCCGGAGGATCAGCTGCTGAGCTCTTCCGCATTTCAAGCTGTGCCTCTCTGGTTCCCCTGATTGTCCCAGTAAGCTTCCCAGTACTGTCCCTCTTCCTGAAAATACACTAGGCTCTCGGTTCTCAGTCGATCCATAAAACGAGAAGGCGATGCACGAGTGATATTGATAAAAAATCGATATTCAAAATAGAATACCAGTACATAGTTAGTTTATCAAATTCGCACGCAATCAATCAATTTGTTTCCGATCAGCGGGAAGGGACAGCCAGCGTGGAATTTTGAATTTCAAGTTCGAGCACCCGTTCCTCTGTGTAAAATCCATGCACCCACCTTGGCACAGCGTCGCTGACAACGCTGATCATAGCAGAGATATATAATGGAAACCTAAGCGACACTTTTGACAATACCTCTCTCGCCGCCACAAGACTGTCTTGCAAAATGGCAACGAAAACTCCAGAGCTACCATATGGGTCAACGTTCAACGGTGCTGCTGATGCTGAAGGGCAGCGTACGTCTCAATCTTCCGGGAACCGATCAGACCTCCTCAAAACCGAAGCAGCACAAGGATATTGCCCAACTGCTCGATGCGCACCGCCCGTTGCCAATCTCGACGAACTGGATTCGGAAAGCCCAGCCGCGAGTGCATTCAGTGAGTGCCACATAGGGGGATCCTCCCATTCTGGTTGCTAACCCGTAATACCGTCTGGTAGCTCTACTCAGAGGACTCGGCTTTCTTGACCGGTTCCTCGCATTCTTTGTGCTGGGTGCTATGATCATCGGTGTCATCATTGGCGAGTTTGCAGATGGCGTGCAAGAAGCATTTTCGGGGGCCAGTTTTCGAGGTGTTTCCGTGCCCATCGTCGTTGGTCTTCTGGTCATGATGTGGCCGACGTTGACCAAGGTCGAATACGAAGAATTCCCTCGGATTTTTCGCCAACGAGAAATCTGGAAGCAAATCGGCATCTCTCTTTTTCTCAACTGGATCATCGGGCCATTTGTTATGCTCGGTATCGCCTATGCCACTCTACCAGACCTGCCTGAATACCGGACGGGTGTTGTCATGGTTGGACTCGCTAGATGTATCGCCATGGTCAACATTTGGAATCAGCTTGCTGGAGGTGACCACAACTATTGTGCCATCTTGGTCATTATAAATTCGATACTGCAAATAATTTTGTATTCGCCGCTCGCGCTACTCTTCATCAACGTCATTGGAGGATACGAAGGGACTTCGGATGCGTTGGAGTTATCATACGGAGATGTCGCGATTGCAGTTTTAATCGTAAGTCTTCTCGTTGGATACACTATGGCGATGCGCTAAACACAAATCCTTTTCTGCTTGCAGTATCTCGGAATACCACTCGCAGCGGGTATTGTAACTCGATACACCGTTATACTGCTGTTCGGTCGCAAATTCTTCACCAAGCGATTCCTTCCGTACTTTTCACCGCTCGCCCTTGTCGGTCTTCTTTACACCATCATCGTCATCTTCGCCGAACAAGCCAGACAAATCCTGGACAACATCGGAGACGTTTTCCGTGTCTTTGTGCCGATGATTGTCTACTTTGCTTTCATGTGGACGGGAACGTTCGTTGGAGTCTGGTGGTGGTTGAGAAGACGAAACTCCCGAGGAGAGACTACTACGTCAAAGGGATGGGCGTATAAAATGGCTGTGGTCCAAGCGTTCACTGCTGGGTCAAACAACTTTGTACGTATCGGCCGATCATGGATGAGATCGCTTTATTTGCTTAGCTAAATCTATTTCCCTGCCTCACAGGAATTATCTATCGCGGTCTGCGTTGCCGTCTACGGTGTGCATTCAAAACAAGCGTTGGCCGCCACTATTGGTCCACTGGTGGAAGTTCCGGTCCTCTTGGCTTTGACTTGGGTTTCCGTGTACCTGCGGACCAAGCTGAGGTGGGGTGATGAGCATATGCAAGAGGAAAAGGATACCGCGCAGGAGCCATCCATCCAGGAGAAACCTAGGAGACAGGACACGGATGGAGCGCCATAATCGTCGAGTTTCTGCTCTCGCAGATCGCTGTTGCGCTAAATACGGTTCAACTTGTTGTATAAGATGGAACATAATGATATAGACATAGGGACTTGTATGGAAGTAACAAAAGGGTATAGCAGGACGATTACAAAGGGAAGATCTCTTTGAGGCGAATATGTTGAAAACGGTACACCAACTTGCAAGCGATGACACTGCCTTGACACCTGACCAAGTTTGATATGCACATTCTTCCGTGATGAGTACACCAGTTAAGGATCCCACAAGCTTACACCTTTCCAGAGTTCAATCGGATAGGGCGTCAAACATGAACCAAGAAGTGGGAAAGGGGTGGCTGTTGAAAAGGGAGACGTCGATCGTTGACAAGTCCTTCAGTTTGCCTCCGCACGCAATCAGCCTCCCGTGTGGGGCGCACCTGCCTAAGGACTGGGACTGGGACGTCCGGGCGTGTTTGGCTCGTTGTAAACAATCATACCTTGATAGGTGATCCTTTCATCGTTTCGCTGTCTTTTGTGTATCCTCTCCTTTTTCACCCTTTCTCAGGAGTGCGCTATCCTGCTGGTGCCCAAGGTATAAAATCCAGTCCTCTCGGCAAGTCGAGCGGAAAACGCCTGTTGTTCACCAGCGACAATCAGACTCGAAAGCCGCATTCCGCACTTCTGCGTAATATCTTCCAATCGTCGGTTATCAACAACCACACCAGCCAGCTATCCGACAATTAGGTATCCTCCGTTCCTTCTTCGGTAGTCAATCACAACTGCCCACTCTTCGGCCCTCTTCAGTTCGGTATGTTGTAGTTTGACTCGCCGTCACCGACCATTGAGAAAGCGCGTTACCTCGTACTGACCACTGCCATCAAATTCTCTCTTCCATCTTCACAGCCTTTCATCATCTGGTTCTCACGGACAGCTTTGATTCCACACATTGCGCCCTTTGACGCAAGATCTCGAGGAGCACCTCAGGTGAATGTCGCAACCACAAATCATCGCATCCTCACATCAAGCCATGCGAAACGAAGGTCAGCGGGACTCGACTGCCGGCCTGACCGGAGGCAACTCGACTTCAACCTCGAGCGGTAGCGGTGGATCCAGCAACGTAGTTGGTGTGCACTACAAGGTCGGCAAGAAGATTGGTGAAGGTAGTTTCGGTGTCATCTTTGAAGGTACGTGTATTAGTCTGGTATACGCCTTTGCTGGCTTGTCATGCGCGCAAAGAGAGGTCGACAATGACAAGCTTTCGAGACTGTGCCGCGCGGTAATGTGCTCGGTTCGTTTCACTGATCCGTCTGTATCATAGGCACCAATTTGTTGAACAACCAGACTGTGGCCATCAAATTCGTAAGTGGTTTTGCAGAACCATACATGATCACGTTACTCAACCCTTGTCAACTCATGACATTTAGGAACCTCGGAAGTCTGATGCTCCCCAGCTTAGAGATGAGTACCGAAGCTACAAGATCCTTAGTGGTTGTCGTGAGTCTGCCTCACGGACACAGATTATCTATTTCATCATTGATTCTTAATTTGTCCCTTTCAGCCGGTATTCCACAAGTCTACTACTTTGGACAGGAAGGCTTGCACAACATTCTCGTCATCGACTTGCTGGGCCCATGTCTGGAAGACCTGTTCGAAATGTGTGGTCGAAAGTTCTCTGTCAAGACATGTGTCATGGTTGCCAAGCAAATGGTAAGTCGCCCTTTGGAACGAGTTGGTTACATTGGACTATAACTGAAAACGCTTCTCAACTCCAGTTGACTCGAGTTCAGACGATCCACGAGAAGAACTTGATTTATCGGGATATCAAGCCGGATAACTTCTTGATCGGTCGACCCGGTACTAAGGGCGAAAACATGATCTTCGTGGTCGACTTTGGTATGGCCAAGCAGTACCGAGACCCGAAAACGTAATTACATCGCCAACACAACTCCAGCATACAAATTACTCACATACATGTTGCATTTTAGCAAACAACACATTCCTTACAGAGAGAGGAAGAGTCTCAGTGGAACGGCTCGGTACATGTCTATCAACACCCACTTGGGTCGAGGTGAGCACACATAAATTTCGACATATGTGTAGTGTGATGCTAATCTCCGATCCAATTGTAGAACAATCTCGACGAGATGATCTTGAATCTCTGGGTCATGTCTTCTTCTACTTCCTTCGCGGAGGTTTGCCTTGGCAAGGGCTTAAGGCAGCCACGAACAAGCAAAAGTACGAGAAGATTGGAGAAAAGAAACAGACTACTCCAATCCCAGAGTTGTGTGAAAATTATCCTCGTAAGTAACTGTTTTATCTTCGCAAAAACTTGCTGTTAAACACTCGTGTCGGGTCTTCGTTATTAGAGGAGTTCGCTATCTACTTGAACTATGTTAGGAAACTCGGTTTCGAGGAAGCGCCAGACTACGACTTTATGCGAGATCTATTCACAAAGGCGCTCGAAGGTACAGGCGAGGTCGAGGATGGAATCTACGATTGGATGTTGCTGAACAATGGCAAGGGATGGCAGGCGAATTCGGTAAGCTTCACGAAGACGTGCCCCGCCGTAGACTTCATTCCTCTTCATCCCCTTTCCGTTCCCGCTAAATCCTATACCCCACTCCAAACCAATCCTGCCTCTCTTCACGATCTTTCGCGCGCCAACCGAATCACGTTACGGACTCGCTTCGACCCTTCTCGTACTCACTTTGGAATAACTGACGATTGACACATAGCTTCCACCCCCGCCTGACTCACGACAGCATCGATCTCGAGGTGAACGGGAGCGAGAACGGGACAGGGCAGAGCGATTGCGAGCAACTGGCAACAACAGCGGGGCTCTAGTTCCAAACGCCCCTGCGTAAGTCTCTGCGCGGCGGCAGTGGAGGTGCCGTCTTTTGGCTGACTAGATTTTTTGTGGCAAGCAGCAAGGTTCGAAAATCTGCAACGGCTCTGAATACTGCTCAAAACAGTCCCAGCAATCAAGCCATCATCGGCGTCAGTGCACCTAGCCCCGCTCCCGGCTCTAGGCGGCAATCTGCTCAGCAAGGAGCATCGCATCCGTTCGCCGCTGGTCTAGGGTACGTTCCTGCAGTCTGAGTGGCCTTTCCTGGATCCGCTTTCGTGTGTCGGTGTCTCTATGTCGTGTTGTTGGATGCAAGCGTCCAAGCATCTCTCAAGAGTTCCCAGGACGAAGAATCGGGCAATGAATCCGTGGACGACTTCCTGGAGACGACGACAGCGTTGCTCGAGCGTGAAACAGGACAAGGAAAACCAAACAAAAAGCCATTCATAATCTGACTTTACTTTAATTTGTCTTCTCGTTGTCATTTTCTATCCTTCTGTACTCTTACCATCGTGTTACTCCCCAATCCCTCATTCTCCTCCATTCCTTTCCCAATCCTTCTTTTCCTTTCGTTCTTTCGTCGTCTTTCCTTTCTCTCCTCACTCGCTATTTGCCGCTTCTTTCCTCCTTCCCTTCGCCCTTCCGCATCACAGAGCACAGCAGACTTCTGATTCTCGTCTCGATCCGCCATACAACCGTCCGAACGGAGATTACGACCCATCGGCTGTCACAATGCCATCGCAGGCTGGCACGCCGGCCATGCAAAATGGCAGATCGAGCGCCCCTACCCCAATATCGGAGCAGCCGCAAAACCGTGCAGCCCATCCTCAACAGCAGATGCACGTCGGAAACAGCGATTATCAACAACGGCAAATGGAGGGCGATGGAGGGGATTACGCAGAACCAAGGAGGGGTGGCAACAAACTCTTGAACTTCCTGATGTGCCGATGTGGTTAAATAGTTCTATAATGAAACTATTAACGAAAATGCAATGACTTGTGCGTATCCCACCCCGAAACAGAGTACGACCAAGTGATGGTTGGCTTATCCTTTCTTCCTGTCTAGGCCTAATGCAATATAGATCAATGCTGTAACCTGGTTTACACGCTCTTTCAAATATTGTGTCACAATAGATTTCATTCAGAATCTGCTCTAGTCTTTCATGCTTGAAACTTCGCATCTCTCTTGGTAGCACGTGGGCCCACTGCTTATATCCACTTCGACTTTTTGTATACGATTCAGACTTATATCCTAATGACGGCTTTTGCCTCTGTGTACTATCTGCGCGGTCACAAACCCTTGGTCGTTTGCATCCCGACTGTCGACGGTCGTTGCCCATGGAGGAATATCCACACATCCGGCAATGACTGGACCTTCCCGCCATGTACCGGTGGATATCAGAATGGATATTCCTTTACCGTGAATCAGAGTCTAGACATGCTTTTGACCCAGCGCGCTCGGACATGTCTCTGTGCCATGGTCTGAAAATGGTGCGTTTCCCTCCGGGATATTGACATCACCCTGGTGAGCGGTGCACGTAACATGTAGAGCTGCAATACAACGAAGCAGACTACGTTTTCCGCAAAGCAACGCATGAGGCAGACAGGTCGAGCAAATAAAAGCTGCATGTCGCTGGCTGGGTCCCATAGTGTTAGTGAGATTGGGCGAAGAAGTGTATACCCATATCACAGCACGAGCTGCTCGAGTCAAGACTACGCTCTACTCTCGAGATGCGATTATTGTACAAAGCCTCGATACACCGAAATGGGGGCGCATATATTCTACCATTCTACCATTCGTAAAGCGCTGCAACCCATTTTGCTAGATTGATATTCCTCTTGGAACTCTCCACGATCCATGGGTGCTTGAACAAATCACGGGGATACGGCCGCTGCGAAGGATCCCGAACGAGACTGTTTTTGTTCTCAACTGGGTCAGACAGTAGCCTTCTTGCTATACAGTGAGAGCGAGCATACCATTGAGCTATAAAGTCTTGTGCTTTCGCTGACCACACAACGCCCTCGGCCGGGCTATCTATCAGTTTTGGTACAGGCTGGGCGACAATAAAGTTCAGTAATTCGATCGGGCCTTGCAATGGTGGTTCTCCTTCTGGCGGGAAAGGGAAGCGATTGTGAGCGATCTCGTGTAAGGTCAGGCCCATAGACCAGACGTCTGATTTGATGGAATACGGTAAGCCTTGTATACGTTCGGGCTGTGGGGCGGACGCAGATAGTGTTCAATGCCAAGATGGTAGGAAACTCGCAAGGATCACTTACTGCCATGTAATATGAAGTCCCTGTAAATGTTCCTGCCATGCTGTTCACCAACTCGCCACTGACACCGAAATCGCACAACTTGATTTCCCCCTTCCTAGTCACAACGATATTGCTGGGTTTGATATCACGGTGTATGATTTTCCGTTCATGCAGATAATCCAGACCGCCCAACACGCTCTCTGCCATCCGACCTAATACTTTTTCGCTTGTCCGCGCACGCCGTTTCTTGATCCGCTGAAGGAGACTATCTAGAGATCCGGCTTCACAAAACTCCATGAGGATTCCGATGCAAGAGTCATTGCTGGTGAGGAAAGATCCAAAATGATCCACAATGAAGGGCGATTTGCACTCGTTTAGAAATTGCAGTTCACGGAGTAGCTGTTTATGTACCGCTGGGTTTGGTGATGTAGTGATGATCTACGAACACGGCAGGTAGAGATTAGATGGTTAATAACAGTAGCTCATCGGGTTTACGAACATTTGCTCACTTTCAGCGCCATGATCTTTCCTGTCTTTCTGTCCCGGACCTTGTCTACTGTGCCGCTCGCACCTTCTCCCAGTCGTTCGAGCGTTTCATAATCGTTCGGATCGAGTTCACCTCCATGCTCGCTCGTTGCATCGCCCACCAGAGCTGCTAGATCCATGTGGTTCCCACTTGCAATACTGCTGCTTCTCGATCTATTCTGCGGCGTAGCTTCTCCTACTACTTCCTCATGAACCCCATTTCGATTCGGCTGTGGTGTCATTCGCATCTTTCTCAGTGCCTCCGACAGTTCTACCGACATATGTGTGACTGTCTTTTCCTCTTGAGCAGTGTGGTCCGTCCGCTGGCCGACTGTTCGACCGTATCCGCCATCGACTGTGTCCGCCAGTGGAGTGTGGAGACCGCCATAGTAGGCTGATCCGTCTGGATCTTCTCGGGATTCGCGAGGCGTCTGGCTGACAGCTGACATATTCAACGAAAGTGCAGGTAGTTTGCCATTATTGCTACGGCCCGTTTTAAATGGTGCTGGTGCTGTAAGAGCCGGCCCTGGTTGAGATCTACTCGGTATCGGTGCAGGAGTTGAGACTGGAACTGATCGGGATGCTGATGGACGTAGCGACGACTGCGGTAGATTCCATTCTCCATCATCCGAGCTTCCGGTGTAGTTCCCAGCTAGTCGAGTCGAATCAACGGTTCAGTCAAAGTGTCTCGCATGGTTTAGGCAACTATTCAGGCTGTCTCAAGGTGCAGCCATGACTTACGAATATTACCCGCAGGAATGCTCAGCTTGATACCGGGTCGGCCTGATCTGGGAGGATCTGGTCTTCGTGGAGCAGGAGCAGCCATTGATGGATGAATTCGCGAAAGGCTGAGGCTGTATGCTGAGAATAGTTCTGACTTCTAAGGGTTTCTCGAGGATATACTGGGTTTTCACGAGGCAACGCTGTGCTGTGTGAGCGACGAATCGAGATCTGATAAATACAGCGGCGATGCCAGCAGAGGACTCATGCCAAGGGCGGCGACGAGTAACATATGACTCGCCTTTGTGGTGACAAAAGGAGCCAAGGGATGATGGTCCCTTTGCGCGATCATAAGGAAGGAGGGTACTTCAAGTACAGTACTTTGCAATCCTCCTCTCGCGTACACAAAGAAGAAGCCCGCGTTTGCTGGATGACGTTTGAGCACTAACGACACGACAGATCCGGTTATCAAAATACTAACATACGGGTTATGTCGTCGCATAGTGAGATCCGCCTCACTGCCGTTGTGGATTGACAACGAACCGGTCCAAAAAAGTTCAGTTCAAAAGAGGAGGCGACCTTTGCAAGCCCAGACTTGTGACAATTCTTCATCCCTTATTCCGACGCCAGTTTTTGAGATCAACGAAGAGCATACGGAAACACCCCTTGACAAGAGAAGACTAACGATACCGCAAGGAACAGCCAAAGATCTTGATATAGGGAGTATCTAGCTCATGCCCCCATCTACCTTTAACAAAATGCGAGATAACCTCGTGAGCAGCTCCAAAACCACATGAAATGTATACATCGCTATTCAACGACGAATTACTGAATACAACAAAGGCACCAAACATGCCTATCTTTTTGCGTATGAAACCTAAATGACGGGGAGAATACTAACGTTAGCATAACACAAGGATGGAATGATCATAGACAGAGAACTCGCCTTCATCTTGGTCTCTCCGTCGATCTTGAAATTGTGCAAAGCCTCCTTGGCCACGGTAGCGCTGGCTTCGTCTGCATATTCCACAAAAGCGATATCTTTCTTTGCAGGGATAAGACGAACTTCGAGCAAGTTCGGGTGTCTGAAACAACAAGATCGGTCAGCGATCCGTGGGTATGGAGGCTAATGCTAAGGGACTCACTGGTTGAAAACGTCGTGTAGATCTTCCTTTGTAGTTCCATCCGGCAGATTCTGCAAGAACAACAGACTGTTGGGGGGCAGGTATTCGTCCGGCATTTGGATTTGAGCACGACGAGGAGCAGCTGCCTGAACACCAGTCGGATCGGCTGATCAAACACAGGATGTCAGCTTGACAAGCGGCACGGCCAAGTCCTGAATAGCGTACCTGCTGCGGCTGCCTTGAGCTTGGCTTGAGCTTTCTGCCGTAACGGGTTGTTTTTCCGTGATTCCTCTACGGAGCGAGAGCAAGCGCGGTAAACAGAGATGGTAAGCAGGGATGCTTAAAGCGAATGCACAGACTCAGGCTTGACTTACTCTTGTGTTCCAGTCTTCGCTTCTTGTGCGATGCCAGTCCTTCTTCGCCTTCCTCATGCTTTACTACCACATCCGATCTCGTCTTTGCGAATGATAATTGCTGAAAGAAGAACACATCAGATCCAGCACCGACGAGCTGCACGAAAGACTCACCATTGGCTTTCCATATAGCGGAAATCCGGCAACTTCCTTCCTCGCTTTATCGGCAGTTTCCTTGTCCGGGAAGCTCACAAAGGCTTGTCCTCGCATACGCAGGTTGTCATGCGCGATGACAGGTGGTATCACTCCATACGGCTTGAAGAGATTCAGCAGTGTTTGCTTGAGAACTGAGTGTGAATGATAGATTTCAGTCAAAGGAGCGGGTCTCAGGGAACGCAGAGGACCGACTCACAGTCAAGCCTAACAGTCTCATTCAGGTTCTGAAGATAGAGTGTCTCGCTGGCGTTCTCTGGTATTGTGCTTCCTTCCTCTTTTGTAGTTGCAGTCGCGTCTTGTGCATCCGCCGAGACGTCGGGTTTCCGTTCTTCTACGTTCGGGAGAGGTTGCTCAAGCGACGTTTCCTGAACGATTGGCTGCGGTTGCACATCTGCCATTGTGTTGTATGGTATCTCTCAAATACGAGTGGTTCTAGACTGGAGGATTATAGGGAAGTTGAAACAAAGAGCCGAGATACTGTAATGACACTTGAACCACCATTCAAGCGTTGTGTGATGGTGGGTACGAGTAGTCGCTTGTCACGTGCGCCAGCTCCCGATCGCATTGCACCACCCTGACGCTACCCTGACATCTTCGATAGCTTTCAGTCATTTCCAACAACTTAACAACTTGGGCGTTCCGTCACAACAGCTGCCACAGCTGCAGCCACAAGTAGGCGAGTAGGCTATACGACACAGCCAAAAGCGGTATAAATTGTTGAACCTGGTCGAATTCCAGAGAAGTCCGGGGGTCCCGCGATACCGCAAGCAACTCTACAGTTTGGCCGTTCCGAAATGCTAGAACGTAAGATATACATGTTTCCTCTTACAATAATGAGGCAGTCTAGCACGATTGACATCAGCTATCATTGGCCTGTCCCCTATGCTTCCAATTCCTCCATATCCATATGTCCTGTCTTAGCGCAAAGCCTTCAGTCCGAGGATACCGTCTACTCGGCAGACTCCATCGAGTTCTCGCCTGTGCAGCAGGATGTTTTCGTTTGCGGCACCTATCAAATACAGAAAGTAGAAGAAAACAAGGTTGTGGAGGAAGCACAAACTACAAGCGAACCCAATGAGGAAAGCGGAGAGGCCTCGAACGAGGACGATATGTCAGACGCTGGCACGAAGCCGGCACCTAAGACCACAAGACTCGGCAGAGCTCTGGTCTATCGAGTCGCCGATGACGGACAGAGCTTGTATGTGGTCCTACAGTATTCAAAAGAACAGCTCCGCCAGAAGAAGCATGATGCTAATCCAACCTCGACCTGTGTAGTAAAGAGATTCAGCGGTTCGATGGCCCAGCGATTCTAGATATGAAGTGGTCCGTGTTTGAACCGAAACGACAACTCAACCTTCCAACAACTGACGTATTTGTGTTCGCATTGAAAGGTCGCCAAGTGGCGCTCCCGGTGATCATCGACTAGCTATTGCGAATGCGGAAGGGCAGATAGCGCTTCACGCATGGAATACGCAGACGGTAAGTCCTGTCACGGTCATTCGCATACCGATAGCTGAAATGGATTGCTCGCCGGACTAATAGCAACAACTCGAGCACAGGCAAACTCTCCAAGTTGAAGATCCAGAAACGCTCTGCCTTTCCCTAGACTGGTCTCATCGCCTGAACCCGTCAGTTTGTAATTACGTGTCGCATTGCCCTATCGCTGATACTGACCTTTCACTGGATGAAGGGCGCTGTCCAAGTCAATAATCGTTTCATGTTCGAATGGCAACCTTTCCCATCTCGTCACTGATGACACGGGAGAGCTCGTTGTGGAACAAGCGTGGAAATCACACGACTACGAGCCGTGGATTACCGCTTTCGACTTGTGGCGGCCGGATATCGTTTGGTCAGGTAAGCGGTTCTCTGCATCAGGCGATTATTCGTGACTGACTGGCATTTGTTTGGCAGGGGGAGACGACTTGAAATTGAAACAGTGGGATCTTAGGTCGCCTTTCTTACCCATAAGCGTGAACAAAGTGTATGCCTTCACACGATTAATACATTACGCCTTTGCTCATACCTGCCTTCAAAGCTTCGAGGGCGGTGTGACAACAATTGCTCCCAATCCACATGTCGAGCACCTCGTGGCAGTAGGCAGGTATGTAATCTTGGACTTGCTTGCCGTTGACAGCGAAATCGTCTCATGTTCCTCTCAATCAGCTACGACGAACACATTCGACTGTTCGACGCCAGGAATATCAAACAACCTCTCCGCAAAGTACATGTCGGAGGAGGTGTTTGGAGAACTAAATGGCATCCGGTTGCAAGTAGGAAATCCGACGTGTTGTTGGCTTGTATGCACGGAGGCTTCAACATCGTCAACGTGGGAGACGCCTTGACAGCGGCCGACGCTTGTGAACACTGGAGCGCTGGCGAGGATGAGGGATGCACCATCACAACCCGATTCGACAAGCATGAATCCATAGCTTATGGCGTCGACTGGTCTAGTCAGCATTTAAAGAATCTTGGGCAGAAGTCAGTAATAGCTAGTTGTTCCTTTTACGATCACCTATTGCAGTTGTGGCATGCATAAGATATAATAGTCGATGCCATAATAGACATGCACATTGCCAAGGATAGCTGTTACTTTTCAGCCGTTCGTTCTGGTAACTTCGCGTCATTCATCTTTGGATCTCGGAAGCCGTCAATGACGATATATATATGCGAGTAGATAATAACAACCCAAAGAGCTATTAGGCTACCTCCTTCTAGTAAGAATAATTCGATGCCTACGAGTACCTAGTCCTTGTCGGTCCTCGAGGGGGTCTACTAGTAGTCTGAGACATATGAAACCGGAAGCTAACAGGCACATTATGGGTTATGATGGCCATCATGGGTGACGTTTGGCAAGCTGTTTGAACATCAACTTCGATGGATCTACTCTACTGCATTGGTGGCAGACGATTCTTATTCCCTGACAAAATAGCAATCAGACTTAGTGGCCTTTACGAACGACAAACCCTTGGATCTTGCCCCGTTTCCTCCAGGCGAGATGCACTGGAAACCAAGGATAGACGCCTATATTCCGGGAGAAGTCCGCCAGAATCGCTTGGGTCCCGTTGTTGACGTCTTCACAGCGGGTGAGGAAACTTATATTGCAAGTATTTAATGTGTCAGACCTTCGCCCATTTCTAATGCTACGATAATGCATACTTTAGGCGTACGGAGCACTTGCCGGTGTCATTTTGTGTGATCGACAACTCCACTATATTCAAACTTTAAGGATCCAGGAAGCATTCCCAAGTCGGGGAGAAGCTAGCATTGGGCATGTTCAGGGTTTACGCTGTACAACAGATGATGACGGAGCAAAAGTGAGCCGGAGAATGGATACTACATCCGAAGGAGACGCTTCACTCACGCTGTTACAAAGATCACGGCATGGAGCGGGAAACAGGCGGTGATATGGAAATCAAAAGGGGACAAGGGCAATCCCATCAACCCTTCAATATGGAGCAGTATCACAGTGGAACAGGATATAAATTATGTGGAATACCGAGAGAGTAAGTAACGACAACCAATACAATTCGTTCGCCTTGTTTACCTTTTCATCGTGTCAAGACCATCTTGCCATTGGGTCCGATGAAGGTGTTCAAATTTACAAGAACACTGGAGATAAAGACGTTCCTGCGTGGAGTGTTTCGCAATCATTGTTCGTTTTTCTTGATCGGCAGGGGAATAAAGGTCTCATCGTCTATTATTCTTAGCGCTGTCAAGCAGGTCATCAAATGTTGCTTGAGCCCAAGTGCAGCGTTTGTAGCATGGTATACCCTCGTAAGTAGTTTCGGGAAGGAAACTTGACAAAGGCTGAGTTCCCAAATCTTGTCAATATCCCAGCGTGGCACCGAAATCTATGCGGCCGAGGTGTCGAGAGGGACACGGGAAGGACGAGCGCCGCTACCGCAAAGCTTGGCGCACCGACGTGGGGTCAAAGATATACTATGGAGGCACGGTCACGGACAGTCAGTATTGCCTTTTCATTGGAACCTGCCTGCCAAACTGACTGCAAAACGATGTTTGCACGTTGATAAAGAGATGACTTCTATCTATACACTATCACAATCGATGGAGCCTTCCGGCTGTTCACGGTAATGGAAGACGATCCGACGTGGTTCCAGCTTGTCGCTGCTGGATCTACGTTAGAAACAGCTCAGATTCAAGCTGAACTTCGCCGGCAGTCTTCCGTTAAGTCGTCTCAGCCACCTTGTCAACCTTTTGTGGCGTTTGGAGTGAATGAGTCACTGTCCTCAAAAGCGTGCGCGAGCGTCGGATTGAGAAAAGATGAGGACGCTACAGGTCATGATCATGTTTTTTGGTTCAACCGTGAAGGAAAATTAGCCCGTAATATATTGAAGGTAAGCTTGTTGGCAGTATTGCCATCACGAGGCTTCTCTGACACTTGCACATTTTATCAAGGGGCTATCTCGGCGTCCGCCCCGCGCGATATCATCAAATAGGATCGATTCGTCAAAGCCTAGTTATCCTTCAAAAGATTACCCCAGCAACTTCAAAGTGATCTGCCGTCCGCCTTCACGAACCGACGACTATATAGATATAGTCATCGCCGCGTTAGGTGAACCAGCTGCAAATCAAATCCACCACTTACGGATATCCTTGCCCAACGGCGAAGATGTGAATCCGGCTGGGTCGAATCTTGTCGATACTGCCAGTGCAGCCGTCTCTATTTTTCAGCACTTGCCTCTCGCTGGTTTACGCTCGGACAGTGGCACCGTTACATTCGAAGACGAAAAACATCTATACGCGATCGAGTCTGGTTCTCAGCGAGCACGCCGCTTTCGAATCAGATCGTTTCCAAAACCTCGGGAAGAAGTCGCTCAACACATCTATCTCGGGCCAGGATCAGTCTCTGGTTTACTGACATTGACACCCGTCGTTTGCGAATTCCGACCCTATTCCCAGTCCGGGCATGTCTCAATCAAGACAAAGTGCCCGCATGCACTAGGCAGCCTACTGCAATCGAGCAAACAGCTGAAAAGTGTTTTGGGTGGCTCGTCGCGTGGTTCAGCCACGTTGTATCTCCTGCATATCTCCTCCGCTGGTTCACCGGAGGTCTGGAAGATGAAGGTGTCCACCGTTGAGGGAGAATTGTTCATCAAACAAATGAAACCTAGAACCACGCAACAGGAGGTCACAAATGGGACCCTTGATGCCTACGATGAAGTTCAGATCGTCAAAAAGGGGGGTAATCCAGAATCTGTCGGCGAGTGCTCCGTCTTGCGCCTAGCGTGTGTGAAGGGCGGTAGCATAGATCATTTCGATATTTCTGTTGAAGAAGAAAACTTCAGTACTTTGCATTCACAACGATTGGGAATCCTGCCGAAGTCCTTGAAACGAGTTTCAGTTGACGCATTTGGCAAAATCGCAACTAGTAGGTCCATTTTGTCATTAGGCCCCATATGAATATCTTCTCAAATATTTCAATCAGTAAACGACAGGGTACTCAGGGTCTGGGATGTTGAATCCGCCCGGTTCGGCTCAGGTTTGGAATACAAGTCTGACAATCAGTAAGCAGTTTCTATCGCGAGCGTTGGGTTCCGCTTACGATTCGTGAGCAACAGGCATACAGTCAATGCCTGTGCTTTCTCGCCAGAGCAGGCGCACACGTTGGCTTTCGCTTACGGAAGCACCGTAGCTGTCATTTGCCTTGTCAGCTATGGTATGAAAACCCGCTGGGAGCCTGTATTCGCAGTCGACCTTCCTGTGTAAGCATCTCGCCGAAAGTTCGATAACGATGGCAGCTCAAGACAATGCGTTTATAGATTCTCTGTGGCCGACATCACCAATCTTGCCTGGATGCCAGGAAACTCCTTATTCGTCACAAATGACGTGCAGGCCTTAATTCTGTCTGATCTTTTGGACCGAGGAGATTACTCCAGTAGTATTGTCAACGTAATCGCAAGCAAGCGTGCGCCTTTACCGGATGCACACCCAGAGAACCTTGTCCAGTGTGTCCTTTGGGGTAAGCCGGTTTTGCAAGGTTCCCCCCTCACATGCACCTAAATATATCCCCTTTGCGTGCAGATAAATCCACACTGGTGAAGTTTCAATTGAAGCAAATATCTTCAGCGTTGGAGCAAGAAGTGGATTCTTGCCATATAGATCTTGGCTCTATAAATGCCGAACTTTACGTCGGTCAAGCAAATCATCCAATACCAGATGTGCGTACCAGCAAAAAACAGGCTGGTACCAAGCTGATGATCCCTGCAGGCAGATCCACCCGGAGATCGATATCAGAATCGCTTGACGTCAAGTAACAGGTAAGTCATGAAAGGTGAGGTAACGCAAAAGATGTGTGCCTTATGATTGCTCTACAGTCCGTGGCAGTCACTGCTGTCGTCTTTGACCGCTGGAGAGGCGATTGTGCAAAAGCTTGTTCGATTGGGAATGTATAAACTGTCATTAGAGGATGTTGATACTCTTGCAAGTCTGTCGAAGACTATGGGCTTTGTAAGTATCCTGAATGCATCACCTTCAGTCTTCCTTTTTTCGTTGACGTGTGCCTCTCAGGCTGATGAGCAAGCACAAGCGCTAGATGCCAACGGGAGAAGGTTTCTCTTGGCCTTCTCACGCATTGCAAGCAATGGAGGCGAGCTTTCCTACGCGGAAGCGACGTGGGCACTACATAGTCAAGCCAAAAGTGTCAACCTCCAGGCAGTCGTTTCACAATGCCACAACCAGCTCATTTTGTGGGGCGACGTCAAACGATACAAAATGAGCTACTGGCTGGAAGACCCTCAAATAGTAAGACTATGTGTTTACGCTTGTTTATCTTCACCGCCCTGACAAAGCTATCGTGTATTTGGCTTTGCAGACAGAGCTAGCAGAAATCCTTGCGAGAAATCATTTCGTGACGGAAGGCAGAAACCCGATTCCGACATCGATCTACTACTTTGCCTTGCGAAAACCCAAGACTGTATGGGGTCTCTGGCGACAAGTTAGTCATCCGGAGCGAGCTGCCATGATCAAATTTTTACAAAACAACTTTGAGGACCCCCGATGGCAAACCGCCGCTGTGAAGAACGCATATGCTCTTCTCGGAAAGCAACGTTTTCGTAAGCCCCGTCTTTCCACAGCGTGACGCGGCGATAAACCTAATTGTGCATTGCTTCTATAGAATATGCAGCAGCCTTCTTTTTGTTGGGAGAATGTCCCAAAGACGCAATTCACGTGTGCATCAAGCAGTTACAAGACTATGACCTGGCTATCTTCATCGCACGAACCCGGCATGATCGAGCGACTCTGTTACCATGGCTGATTGAAACGTACTTGCAACCTAAAGCCAAAGCAAGCGACGACAAATGGCTCTTGCACTGGTGCCACTGGGTTCAGGGGCAAAAAGAGAACGCTATCCGAGTGCTATATGTGAGCGAGTTTCATCGTCCCATCTAAGCCAGAACAAAATCTTACATCTATCAATAGGTGCCACGAGCGAATGAGTCAGCAGCAGATAGTGTACCATCCGACGATGCATATCACCGCGATGATGCTACCACAATGGCGGTACTACTTTCCGATTTCAAGAGTCGACCGGAGATGAAAAAGTTATGTGCCACTGTGGTACCCATCGAACTCGAAATGGACATTGTTCGGTACAGCGCCAGTCGTCTACGAGCCATTGGTAAGCCCACATGTCTTTAATAGGTTTGGGCATGTGAGTCTGATTTTTGCGATCTCTCCCAGGATGTGAAGCCTTAGCGTTGAGCGTCATCAGGGACTGGCGTTTTACACCACCGCAACGTACCAAAGCCGAGCATATCGCAAACATCTTGAGTGCGACTAAAGAGCCAGACGATTCGAGCGTCTCTCCACTCGAGGCCCGACCAATACCAAAAGAGCGCTCTGCCATGGCAAGTGTGATAGCAACTGGCCCGGTACAGGATAGCAACGAAACGCAGGGAGGAATGGAATTCGACATGGGAGCGTTCTTTTGAACAGGGGCGTGAACGCGGAAGGTGAAGTGGATCGATTCACATTGGTAAAGGTAGATAAGGAAGATATTGGGAGGACAGACATGCACAGTCGTTATTGTTAGGCATATCGGCTATTCAGGCCATCTACCGTCACTGGCTATCTATTGGAAACAACTTCATATCAGCTGCGTTGCTGTTTGTGAACGAGCGGTTTGCTCGGTGAACACGCTCTGTGAACGGGAGGACTGATGTCGAGAACAGTTCATCGAAGATACTATCTAATAAGTAAGTGTACGCGTTGCTCCACTTATTCAACGCCGGCCCATAGTTCCTCCTCCCCGAGATGTCCAACTTGCTCAAGTGCGGGAAGCTGTCGATTTGTGGTTGAGCCAATGGGATAGCTTGCTTTGGGATGTTTGCGATGATCATTTGTCGTATTGCGACCTCGGTCATCGCCGGAAGCCCACATGTCAATGGTGTTGATAGGCGTTGGTTGATTTGTGGAATTCTTTCGATTGCAAAAGCTTTCTCTAATTATTTCCGCGCAAAAGTCGGCACCGCACCGTGTGTGGTTCAGTCACTCACCATTCACTCAGACCTGTGACCAGTCAATCTCATATGTGTATGAGTGTTCGAGTAGTAGTGATCTCGCTCGACAGAACACAGGCTTTGTAACAATTCACTGAGAAAGCGGAAAGGCAGCAACATCAGTAGTACCTGTCACTTACTGTTCTTCGGCCGGTATGGATGTCTCCCATAGTCAGATCGCCTTTGCGGCTACCGGTTCTCGTGAGCACAAGCAGATCTTCAGACATACGTGAGTTGGTCAACCTACTATGGCGGACCCATCAAGTCAGGTCTACAAGAACTGATGGTTTGACCCTTTACGACAGCCCTCCACACCACATAGGCCGTTTGGATACCCTGTTCCTGCTACCGGTATGGGCTGTAGCTTCCCTCATATTGATTGGACTCACGTTGGCCTATCGACCGGTATCGAGCTGGATCCAGAAAACGTTTGGCAGGCGGAAAACATATGCACCGATCTTCGAGGATGATGAAGATGACGGACAGGCGGCACCGACAGCAACATATATGCCGTCAAAAGGCCTATTCAACGACTTCAAATCACACGTCGATGATATTGGACGATATATCTTCGGATTCGAGCTCGCTCGTTTGGCCTGCTTGATGACTCTGCTCGGTCTCAGTATCTACGCAACCATATTTGCGGAAGCTCCGTCATTGCCCAAGAACCGGATCGGATCTGCAAGGATTGACGACGGCTCGCTGGACATCATGAAGAAAAAGCATGCAAAGCATCGCAAGAACAAGCACCGAAACAACTCGAAATTGAACGATCTTTCGACCCAAGAATGGGCAGAATTCAGCGTTTCCGTCTTCTATGTTGGTGTTTTCCTCAGATCAGTCGGAAGCCAGCTAACGTCTCTCCTCATAGATGTATTGCGCCATCCTCTCATTCTCTTTACTATGCTTGAAGACGAAATCTCGGCTACGATCGGCGATCTTTGTGCATAGTCACTTCCTCCTGGTCGCTGCGTGGTTCCTGTATGTCTACCGAGACCTGTATCCACTCGCCACCTTCAACTTGATTTCGGTCGATACCCTGCACGTTGCACCTTGGGTCACTTGGTCGAGAGTGGCGATACTTTCGTTTGCCGCTGTCGCCCTTCCCCTATTCCGGCCTCGCCATTATCGACCTGTGGACTCCAGTGACCCGCAAACTGAAGCTCATCCTGAGCAAGTGGCATCGATCATCAGTCTCTTGACTTTCCAGTTTGTCAATCCACTCATTCGCAAGGCGCAGAAAGTAGAATCCTTGCCATACGACGACCTGCCACCAATGACCGACTACGATAGGGCAAGGTATTTGTCTGAAAAACACATGACCAAGCTAGACCCCGTCAGGAGGAAGCAGAAAGGACTCGCGCCTCGACATCTTTTTGTGGGACTGGCTCACACTTTTTGGAAGGAATATCTGGTTATGGCGTTTCTGATGGTTGTCAAATGTGTCATGGACTTCGCCTCGCCCATCGGCATTAATCAGCTGCTCAAGTAAGTTGGTGTTCATTCTATCCCTTCCCGCCTCGTACTCATATTACCTTCCACTCAGTTATTTGCAGACGAACGGCGAACACGCACAGATTCGGCCCATTGTCTGGGTGTTGTGGTTGTTCTTGGGACCCGTTCTTGGTTCAATGGCTTTCCACACTTATATCTTCCTCACTGTAAGTCTTGAGATGGAGTTTGCAAAGGAACCCGGCTCACCATCGGTTGGTATTGTCAGACTCGATGCCTCGTGAGAACGGAA
This sequence comes from Naganishia onofrii, assembly GCA_030039215.1. NCBI lineage: Eukaryota > Fungi > Basidiomycota > Tremellomycetes > Filobasidiales > Filobasidiaceae > Naganishia > Naganishia onofrii. The sequence goes on from JASBWV010000001.1 coordinate 1,583,092, forward strand.
GCCATTTTCTCCCAGCTTATCTTTGATCACAGTCTCCGCGTGCGGATGCAAGACGACGAAAGGCAAGAGGATTCTCCGGCTCTTGGGACGACTACTCCCGCTATTATAGTGGAAGACACGAACGGTGTCGCCCACGGCCATACTATCATAGAAGCGGAAAATGCTGGAGACGCGGCTATTCACCCTGTACAGGGTGATACCACTCAAGATGACAGTTCTAGTACCACAAGCATCGCTAAGCCTGCTGAGACCAAACCCACTGCAAAGTCTGGAAGCATGCTCGGCCGCATCAATACCCTTATTTCGACGGATATCGATAATATCATCGAAGCTAGGTGAGAAAGAATGTGAATATTCAGTGAAATATGTTGCTAAACGTTGTGTACTCTTGCTCTTCAGGGACCTGGCAATGCTTTGTGTATATGCACCTTTGCAGCTTATACTCGCTGTAATCTTCCTGTATAACATCCTCAGCTGGTCGTCACTCATTGGGATGCTTGTTCTGGTTCTGACGTTGCCAATTCCCGGTCTTCTGGCCAGACTGTTGAACACTGTTCAAGGCGAGCTAATGGCTGCCACGGACGCGAGAGTAGGCGAGATCACCGAGGCTATGGGTGCAGTCAGGATGTTGAAGATGTTCGGCTGGGAAGTCAAGTCGAAAGAGCGCATCAACGAGAAGAGAGAAAAGGAACTCAAGATCTCGAGGAAGAAGCAAATCATTTCGCAGGTGAGTCTAGCCTAAAAGCTTTCGTTATACATTTATTGACGTGACCAACGCTACCGCGCACCTCGTATAGCTTGTCGACACGTCCAATTATCTTCTACCTGTCATCACCACCGTGGTCACTTTCATGATGTACACTGCGGTGCAGAAGCGGGCCTTAACGGCAGGCAAAGTTTTCAGCTCGATCGCCGTGTTCGAATTAATCCGGGAGCAGCTTCACCAAGTTACCTGGTTTGTTACTTGTGTGATTCAGGGAAAGGTTTCCATCGAGCGTGTCAATGACTTCCTCAACAAGACCGAGCTACTCGAATCTTTGGAAAAACCCCGGTTGCCGTATCAACCCACGGAAATCGATACCAACAAGGAAATCGTTGTTCACCACGGCCTTTTCAAGTGGCAACGTCCTGACAGTACCAGCAAAAGACAATTTCAGCTAAAGATCGATGATTTGCGTTTCCCTAGGGGAAAGATATCGGTCATTGCTGGACCGACTGGATGTGGCAAGACAAGTTTGCTGCTCGGTCTATTGGGTGAAATGATCTTTGAACCGCTCGAGGAGGATGGATACTTCGTGTTGCCTCGCTCGGGAGGGATCGCATTGGCCACACAGGACCCTTGGGTCTCTGCCGGCTCTATTCGTTCAAACATCGTGTTTGGGAGCCCCTTCGATCTCGACCGATACAATGCGGTATTCAAAGCATGTGCATTGGAGACTGATATCAAGTTGATGCCTGATGGTGATATGACCGAAGTAGGCGAAGCTGGACGGACTCTTAGTGGAGTACGCGAGTTTCCCCCCTCTCGCACGCTTTCGGGACACTAACAGGGTTTCCTTTTTTCACTTGCATAGGGTCAGAAGGCTAGACTTTCACTTGCGCGATGTGTTTACTCCAGTCAAGAGATTATTCTAATGGACGACGTTCTCAGCGCTCTCGATACCCATACCTCGAAGCATATTGTCGACATTCTTTTCAGCGGCGATCTGGTGAAAGACCGTACAGTCGTTCTTGTGACCCATCACATTCAGTTGTTACGGGAAGTTGCGTCCTTCATCGTCCATTTATCTTCCGACGGTACCATTTTAAGTCAGGGTGACCTCGAATCCGCTCTACTCCACGATCCGGAACTCAAACACGAGCTCGAAGTAGACGAGAAGGCACTGGAGAAACAGGAACCGAATGAGAAGGACGAGGATGCAGAACCCGATGACAAGGACACAAAGCCTGTTACCAAGCTCGTAGTCGAAGAAGAAAAGGCAGTCGGACGGATACAGTTCAAAACTCTTTCAATATTCTTGCAAGCTTTGGGGGGCGTCACATTCTGGCTGCTATGGCCGCTGGGATGTATGCTCGGCGAGCTTGTACAGGCATCGTCGCCCCTAGTTCTCGGAAGATGGGCAAGTGCTTACAATGCCGCCAAAGACCCTAAAGACGTTTCTGTCGGGTACTGGCTAGGCTTATACTCGCTCCTCGTCGGTGGCCAATGCATTCTCTGGAATATTACCAATGTCTCTTTCATCTTCGCCGGCATCAAGGCCTCCAGGACTATGCACGAACGACTGGTCAAGTATATCTTTGGCACAAACCTTCGCTTCTATGACGCTACTCCTGTCGGGCGGTATGTGTTGTGTTTGTGAGAATCCCGGAGAAACGAGGCAGCAAGCTAATTTGCCTTGTCTACTTTCACAGAATCGTATCAAGATTCACCAAGGACATCAAGACAATCGATGGCAGTTTCCAGAGGCTCTTCGTCGCTCTCATGGAGTTAACAATCAGTCTTCTGTTGCGCTTCTGCTACTTGGTCTACTTTGTCCCGAAGTTCAGTATCCTCGCCGTCATTCTCGGTTTCATTGGTGCTATGCTTGGCAACGCCTACATTCATTGTCAGATTTGCGTTAAGCGCGAAATGTCCAACTCGAAGAGTCCTATCTATACTCAGCTGAACAGCGCTATCGCCGGCGTGATTTCAATCCGGGCGTATGGTGCACAGACCGCTTTCCGGACTGATACACAAGGGAAACTGGACAAATACACAAGGACAGCTACCACTTTCTACAACCTGAATAGATGGGTTTCTTTCCGAATCGATGTTCTGGGCGGTCTTTTGGCATCTGGGCTGGCAGCATACCTGGTTTATGCGCATCATAATATGGATCCAGCCATTGTCGGTTTCTCGCTCACAATTGCGGTTTCCGTTTCACAAATTATTCTTTATTGGGTCCGAATTTCCAACGAGTTCGAGGTATCTGCCAACAGTATCGAGAGATTGCAAGATTACTGCACGATCGAGCAAGAGCCAGCACACGTTCGCGAAAAGGAACCTCCTGCCGCATGGCCGACCAGTGGCGAAGTCGTTCTTCAAAATCTTTCGGCTCGATACTCGGAAGACGGCCCAACCGTTCTGGATGACATCTCACTCTCGGTTCCATCTGGCAGTAGAATCGGTATCGTTGGAAGAACTGGTGAGTGGCCTCTGGCATACTTACAACAAATCTGTACTGACTAAAAATGTATAACAGGATCTGGCAAGTCTACTACTGCTTTAGCGCTTCTACGCCTCATCCCTACCACTGGTAGTGTGATCATCGATGGAGTTGATACCAAAAACATCAATCTGGACGATCTCAGATCACGGCTAGCATTAGTGATGCAAGATCCGACATTGCTCTCCGGCTCCTTGAGGTTCAACCTGGACCCATACGATATGTATGAAGATCACGAGCTCAACGGGGCTATGTCGGCATCTGGTCTTTCAGCTACTCGACAAAGCAAGGATGGGGTTTCCACGCCAATGGCTTTGACTCTGGACACAGCGATCGCCAGCGGGTAAGGCGGTTTGATCGAAATCGAATCGTGTTTCACGCTGACATACCTTTTTACCCTTCTCGATTCTCCTTGGTGATCTTTAGTGGAAGTAACCTGAGTCAAGGGCAACGCCAGCTGGTAGCACTTGCCAGAGCTCTAGTCCGACAGGCGAAGATACTCATCATGGATGAAGCAACTGCATCGGTAAGCCCCTCTAACCGCTTAGGCTGCAAGATCATCAAGTGAATTAATAAATGTGCTCGTTCTTCAGGTCGATTTCGAGACTGACACTCTTGTTCAGCAAGCTATCAAGAAGTTGGAGGGTGTCACAATCTTGACAATTGCTCACCGCTTGGTAAGCAGCCAGGCTCAACTCGATTTTCGCGGTGGACCTAATTTCTTGGCTCTCCGCTCATGCAGGACACTATCATTCAATATGATAAGATCCTCGTTCTTGATGCAGGAAAGAAGATGGAATACGATTCTCCCAGCAATCTGCTCAAGAATCCCGACAGCTTTTTCCGACGGCTAGTCGAAAACTCGGGCCACAAAGACCTTTTGTTTTCGCTGGCGTCTGATGTCAAGTTGGATTGATGAACCATTGTACACGCTTTATGAAGCAACATCTATAGATTTATGTTATCGAGTAATAGTATTTCCCTCTGAGTTCCCATGTGGGATGGAGAATAGCACTGCAGTAGCGCTGCTAGCTAGTTTTCTTTATTCGGCTGTCGGCTGTCTCCTTATTTTTTGAATCCGGTAATGAATTATTGAATACGATCGAGAATGTTGAATGATCTGTTGAATGAATGATGAATGGATGGCTGAATAGGGCTGAATGAATTGTATTTCGGTATAGAGGTATAGCTCGACACTCTACTTGTATACGTTTAACATCTACACACGTCTCGCTGGTGAAATCGGCGTAGTCTACCGGTGACCTATTGCAGCGAGTTGCGCCTGATACCTCATCAAGGAACCGTCTAACAGCGAGCCTGAACGAATTAGTACTCCCGCTCCACACCATGGTCCTGCCAACCCGAAGAGCATGCTCCTCGTGCGCCAGGACACTTTCAATATCGACTGCCACATTGTCGACGATAACCTCACGCGCGAACTCTGCAAGATCAACTCATCGAAATGTCGGCTCGATACCTGGAAAGTCGAAATTTATGCACGCTGCACCAGCGAAGAAGACAAAAAGTTTCCGAAAAGTGGTCTTTTCAGGTATCCAACCGACAGGTATGTATCTATTGGTTCCCAGGTGCTCTAGCTTGGCTGGTTGCCATCCCCATGTTTTCCGTGATCAGTCGCTTTTGACAAGTCGCTTGTTGTATGGTTTCAGACAAAACGAGATATAATGTTAATGATTTTCGGTTTCTGCCATCTTTCTAGGTATTCCTCATGTACGGCTTTGCTATGGTTTTATTGAACGGGGATTCATATTGACGTCTTCGTTTCTTGAACTCTTGGTCATGGGCTATCCCGTAGTTAGGAAATTATCTCGGCGCCATCCAGAACTGGATCAAGCTTCAGCAGTCACTAAAGCTACATTCCGAGGGCGCAACCGCAGAAGTGGAACCCCCTTCTAAGATTCTCTATTCTATTGTCGGATTGCACGCCATCACAATGCCCCAAGACCCGAAAGTGCTAAAGCGGGAGAGACGTGAAGCACTTGCTTGCCTGTTGGCATGTGGGCTCGGCCCCGGAGGGGACCTTGAGTCGCAAGGAAAGCGGGCAACATTGTTCTTTCAGGAGGAGGTGAGTATCATTCTTTTGCAAGATGGTGAAGACGAAGGGATACAACAGTGCTGATAAGGTGCATTATTGCGAATTGCAGGTGCCGGAACACGCGGAGCTGGCATGGTATTTCAACACATTGACAGGAGTAGGCAAACTACAACGCATGACTACCTGGAAGGTAGGTCTACATCTACGCCGAACCGATTTCCTGCTTGATCGCCGAACTGATTTCCCGTTCGTCATAGTCAAAATTAGCGATAGCTGCCGCGGAGGGGGGCGAGAATGCCGGAGATAGTGTGAAATCCGAGGAAAATCTGCGACTGGGCTTATTAGCTTACCCGGTGCTTCAAGCTGCAGACATCCTGCTTTACAAGTTTGTTACGCTCCGTATCGCAATCCAGCTTGTACTTACCAATCCTGCTTTGACACAGATCAACGCATGTGCCCGTCGGGGAAGACCAGCAGCAACATCTCGAGCTATCGAGGGACATTGCAGAGTCATTCAATCATCGGTTCGGTAACACATTCCCGTTACCGCAGCATATGATCGGTAAGGAGTTACACGTTCTCCAGACTGCTTACATGATCGGCTGATTTATGCGAGGCCATCCTCCGCGCTTCAGCTCCAACAAAACGGATTCTTTCTTTGACTGACCCTTCACAGAAGATGTCGAAATCGGCACCGAATCCTGCGTCCAGAATATTGATTACCGATACACCAGAACAGATTCGTAAGAAGATACGAGGCGCAGTAACCGACAACGATCGTTCTATCACCTTTGATCCGATCGAACGAAAGGGTGTAGCAAACTTGCTCAGTATTTTAAGCGCATGTCAAAGCGATCTCCCCGGCGGGGACACGCAAGGCAATCTTAATGCGAACGAAACCCTCCATCCGGACCTTATTGCTACTCAGCTTACCGCTCAGGGCATTTCTGGCCATGCTCAGCTTAAAAGTATCGTAGCAGACGCCGTGATAACGAAACTGCAGCCCATTCGGCAGGAATACACTCGACTGAAGGAGGATGTTGTGTACCTGCGACAGGTAGCGGCTATGGGCGGAGAGGAAGCCAGGAATACAGCAAGTAGGACGATGGAAGAGGTCAGGAAGCGAGTCGGGCTGGATAGTATCTAGAATCGCATTTGTCGAACATTATGCTTAATTCTGACAAAATCTATGACAAGTAGATACAACGGTTCTTCGTTCGCTCCCAGGTTGGCTGTATGTGTGGGTGTGGTTATACTAGGATCCTCGCGATCCTGTGAGGACACCTGCAAAGCTCTCTAGCATTCAATCAAACGGCGTATCACACATAGAGCAGATTTGTTGTGTAGGGGCTAAAGCAGTTTTGACAGAAAATAATGAAGCCTTCTCAGCACGACTGCAGGCACGCTGATTTCCATGCCCAGTACGACTTACGATTTAAAAAGGTACAAGCTTGGCCTGTTTGCGAAAAGCCTTGATCAGCATTTGTCGACCGCAACTTTGCAGGAGACTGCATGCTTACATTGCAGGCTCACGTCTTCTACTACATCCATGAGCAACGTTGCGCTGTAATCCGCATTCCCGTCCGCTACGGAATCAGAGGATTCGGTGGTAGTAGGTAGGCCGAAAAGCGCAGTCCCTCCAAAGCCGGCAAGCGATTCTGCGGAATCTCCAACAACTCCGTCTTCATCGACATCGTTCATGGCCGCTTCCATTCCTCCTGTCATCTCATCACAAACAATATAAAGCGTGTCGTCGGCCAGGACCCCGACATCTTGCAGCAGTAGTGTATTTTCCGTTAGCTCAGTCTTGCCATAAAAGATGTGCTGAAATATCGGGTAGACGCCCCAGTTCTCTTTAACCTGTTCACGTATGCTTAGAATGCTGATCCATACTTTCGATGTGTAGGTTACTTACCTTCGTCTTCAATGCTAACACAGTTTCCTGTCTCTCTATATGTAGCTCCAACGATCTGTTCTTTCGGTTTCGGGTGAGACGCTGACGTTTCGGTGGATGAATATTTGTATCGAGATCACTGTTCTTTCTCTTTGTGCTCCCCCTTTCACTGATATCGTCACTTTCGTTCTCGTTCACTTGAACATGCCCAGGGATATCAGCGGGGCTGTCTATCTCCACCATATTCAGCTTCATTATCGACGTTGATCGCCTGTCGAGCAGTTGAAAGTATAAGTAAATTTAATCCAGCTTACGAAAAGCTATTACGCCTCCCACCTCTGCTTCCAGCAATCTTTGCAAACCGGTATTGTAGTCGTCGCAGGTTCGTTTTGTCTGCTCTTTCCATCGGACCGCGATACTGCAATGATTTCGTTGGCCTGAATGCCGTATCTGTCCGCACCCGTCATATAGAAAATTGCATCAGCAGGCTAGCGATGTAAGCCAAAAAAAAACTACTCACAAATTTACAAGCTTGTTCCAAAGGGTCCCATAAATGACGACGAAAAGCCCTGATTCATGGTCTGGCTTCCAATCGGGATCAACAAGCAACCTATGGTGTTCACAGAACAGTTCACCATTGCTGAACTTCGGACGTGGAACCTCAATGGGATCATTGATCCACTCGAGCCATGAGTTGACAAAAGCGACTGATAACAGATACGTTGGTATTCCTGCGAATATCTCACGCTTGGCTGTTGTTAAGAAAGTCTGCTGTGTCATGTCCCTGAGTTGCTTCTACGGCATCATGCGTGCGCTTCAGTACCGACATTTCCGTGCAGTCAAAAGTCGTACCGCCTACCTTCTCGTCTCGTGCCATTTCTACCGCTCCAGCTGAAGCCTTTACCAGTTTTTCTTCCTCTGCGAGACAGTCTTGACATACGTCATATGACAAATTGAAGTGAGGTATTTCTGATACGTCCATCAGACTTGCTAAACAACCGAATGCCTGGATGAGAACATCAGCAACCCTGCCTAAAGCCTACCAAATCTTCCTAGACGCATCCGATATGATGCTGCTTACTTCTGGCGGTATGATTATACATTCTGCTAATCGACGTGCTCTAGGTGCTTTGGCTTTGCCATGCGGACAGGCGATATCCTTTTGCCAATCTGACAGAATACCCGATTGCTGATTCGCTTGTACCGAACCTCGGCGCCATGCTACAAAGTGCGTTGTATCAGCATGATCGCCTCTGTATAGCTCAAGGCGCATTGCATCCCTTACCTTTGAGCCAAAGCGTTGGAAGGACAAACCCGTCGTTGTCATCTGCTATCTCGCTCATGGCTCGGTTGAAGCTCTTCTTTGTCTCCACGTGGTCCTGTCGGCGCTTTGTCCCTACGGAAGTGATATACATCAGCCGTGTATACCTACAATTTCGACCATACATGGTGATATAGAGGACAACACGTTTCGATCACTCACTTCGTACCTCTTCCTTGACGCAAAGAGGGCATATGTCACTGACGCGTAGCTCATTGTCGAGAGTGCAGCCCAAACGCTTCAGCATGTTCAGTCCCTCCTGCGAAACAAAAGCAAAGCCGCTCAGTCACTAAGCAACAATGGCTTCAGAATACGAAATCACTCACGGTTGAAATGATCTTGCTATTCCTGGTCTGGTGTGGGCAAAGTTTGCCATGTTCACATGTTATACCTTTGTTACTGAATTCGCCTATTAAACGATCGCCATCTTGCGAATGGGCCATTGCATCTGGATCCCCCTTGGACCCGCCACCGCTTGGTCGATCTTCCATGTGAACCGGAATGGTAGCGGTCGGATCGGTGACGCCGCCTGTTTCTTCCGATTGCGATTCGTGGCCATTTCCTAGCGGAAGCTCTTGTAGACCATCCGTTTGACTTCCGTTTTCTTGAGTAGAACTCGTAACTTCTGTGCATGAGGGCTCTAACAGTTTGCGAGAATCCCGCGCCGGGTTAGCCGATGAGGAAACGTTTTCGATCCACCGCTTAAGACTGGGTATGTGCATGAAAACCCCTTCCTACAGGCACAGTCGAAAGCGATAGGTAAACATCTTGGAGTGGACCCGTACAGGCGAGTTAGCACGTACTTCTGCAGACGGTGTATGGCACGCTGCCATGACTTCAAGCTTCTTGTCGACTATGCTCTCAAGCTTCATGTTTCTGCTGGCTGTGTATCAGCGTGCGTCCTCAGACGAGAAACAGACATCAAGACTTACTCCAATTGATAGCTTTCGCACGACACAGCGTAGTCGCGGTTCATCTTTGTTATTTTCTCCGCCAGTCGACCAGTAGGTGCCGATGGAACGATTTCTCCAGGTGAAGAAGTTGCGCTATTTCCGAAACGACTTGCATCATCTTCCCCCTTCCGCTCATAGACAAGCATGTATGCATTGGTGGAGGTTTGAACGCTATGTACCAGACATTAGGTACTGGACGTTTTCGGTCAGTCTATGTAGACTTACATGGAATCCATTCGTCTGTTGATAGCTGCACTTTTGCTCGAGGGTTTGCTGGTTCCGATTGACGGGTTGGCTTCGGTAAGGGATGGGATCGGCTCGACCGTTTCGTCGTTGCAGAGAAACCACTGCTTATGTCTGAAGAGGACAGCGTCCAATTAGCTTTTCGGCCGTGGATGGGTTGATTCGCTTGTAAAGGGCGCTTACTCGCAATCATAAACCTGACAGACAAAATGGCCCCGATGTGCCTGCGGGAAACGTCGCTTAGCACTGTGGTCTTGGATTCCAAGAAACGATGACTTACGCTGGCTCCCCTATGTTCTACCACAGCTCTCAGCTCGTACCATATTGGTTCTTGTCTACTTTGCTTGTCTTCCTTGTTCAGCCAACCGCTCATGTCGATTTTCGCAGGGAATTCGATTTTCGCCTTGCTCTTTTTTCGATCTCCAAGCGTTGCATCGTAAACGAATCTAAGGAGCGAAAAGTGAAGAGTTGGTGGAAGATGCGTGAGGTTGATTTTGCGTTTTGCCGTCTGAAGCGAATCGCAATTCGAACAAAAATACGCGTTTGCTCCGCTGAGCTGTTCAGGTGATAGCAGATGATCCAAACGATCCGAAAGAGTGCAGTTGTCCTAGAATACAGCCATCGCAGGTCAGTGTAGCTTGTTAGTGACTGCAAAAACTAGCACAACTGACTTCTAATGTTATCTCCAACTCCAGAAACTTTTCTGAAGGGTGCAACAGAGAGTGATCGGTTGTGGCGAGGAGTTGAGCACGAAAGGCAATGACAAACCTGTCCTCGCACTCTTTATACCGCAGCTTTGGCACCTTGTCACATATTCTAGATCGCCCTCGAACTAGACACCAATGGCAGATTAGGTATACTCTGAAAGTTGAAAGCAAGCAGGAAAAAGAAGACCCACCTGATCGCTGATCAATGTTTTCACCAGTGGATTACTTTGCTTGCTAAATTCATTCTGTAAATGCGTCATAAACAGTTTCGAAAACCTGGTGGCAAATGACATATATTCCGTTAGTACCAATTGAGTCCATAGCAAAGTCTTCCACGCACTCGCTTGCGTCCTGGTGATTTCCTGTATCCAACCTCAAAGCGTTCACCAACCCCGTAGGATCGTAGTATTTCGTTTCGGACGTTTGTAGAGCCGCAAAAGTCAACGCCAGTTGAAAGATGGGAGAATCCTGATAGCGATAACGTAAAGATGAAAATGAGGTCTTGCGTCCTTGCTTCAATGAGATAGAGGGTGTTACCTCGTCTTGGCCCTTAGCAGCAGCACAGGCATAGACACCAGCTCGTAACGCTAAATTGTAGTACCATATCTTGGGCAAATGAGACGTATCGCATTAGGGAAATGCTGCTTGGGTGATAGGGGCTCAGGAATATTACCTGTAAGAAAGCATTTGCCTATCCGCCATTTCCAGAGTGGGTGTCAGCCTTGTGTAACGGGTTGGCACGAAAATTTCATTACACTTACGTAGCAGGTAGCTCCCAGGTTACGCAATCCGACAGGAGCTCCGTCATCCTTTCGCTCTTGAGGAGGATCCCTTCGGCCAGCCGACTTCATCATGGTCTCTCGAGCATCTAAGACAACATTTGTCAGCGTGATGCACCCTGTACCGAAGATATCCGATTTACTCTTTGCATTCCACTGCATAGAGAAAGAGAGTCCAGATGAGATCAATTATGATAGGGGGCGCGAGTTGAGGTACAAACGACTTACAGCCTTTCCAGCTAGATGATTCAGACATAGCAGATTATCCTGACACCAGGAGATGGTGCATGGCGGTCCCCACACTTCTCCTGAAATAACATCCTTCCCGTTCTTCTTCTTCTTGACTGCGGAAACAGTCTGATCTGAACGCTGACCATCCGTCTCCTGTCCCTCGTCAGCCGTGTCCTCCAAGTCAATCACGGTAACCTCCTCTGCAAGCTTGTTTCGACACGGTCGCGCGGTTTCAAGTCCAATAGCTTTTCTGAGATGTTCCTGTGTAATCTCCGAGTCGTCGTTGATGTCTTCCAAAGCCACCCAAGACCAGTCTGGACCAGGCCGCGGGACGGTGGCCAATTTCCCCTTCTTGGGAGCCATGGCGGCTGTCTGATTGCGCACAGAGTCGTTTCGTGGCTGGAAGTTTGTTCTCAGCGGATCAAATTAATCATCTAGGCACTTTGGTACGCGAAGTCACCATCTGCAGTCTGATGCAGCTCAAGCGGTTCATCTGAAACGTTGGCAACAAGGAAAGCAATAATAAATGAAGACGAAGGCCATAGAAAGCTCGAAACTTTGCTTCCGAGCTTGTTTCTCTTCATGTGCGTTGTTGGTTGTTGGGCGGGGCACCAATGTGCGGGAATTAGAGCGGCGATGTCCTTGGCATTGTTGCATAAGCTCCGAACTAGGGGTAGGTGATATCGAGCAGGCGCCTCTTCTCGCTCAAGTTCGCATTCCTCGGTCGGGATAGACTGGGCAGCAGGCGCAAGTCAATTTGGCCTTTAGGGTCACACCACTGAGCAGTTGAACGGTTGTTGAACCAAAGAAAGCTCGGACAAATGCGAAGAGCTCTTGCCGGCGGTCTACTGGAATATTTAGGAATTTGGAAGGTGGAGGTTCTTATCGGGTGATCGAAGCGATATTGATCGGGGCGTTCGTTATTCGGTCGTATGGTTGGTTGAACTTGAGTAACCGAGCACACTCGGGCGTTGGGTACAATTCATAATAAGAGCATTGGGCAGAGTTACTCTTTCTAATCCTCAACATCCTCAACACTCGCGTGCAAAGTCCGCTGCCGCCGGTTTCACTGCAAAGCACTCAGCCTTCACCCATGTCCGTCGCCGTCGCCCTTCCACCGCCATTGGAAACGCCGCTCGGGTGCTCAATCCCGCCTCTGTTACCTCATGCCATTTCCGTATCGCTACCGACATGGAAGGCCAACATTGGATACGAAGAGGGCGAAAAATGGGTCGTGGAAAAAATGCAAACGGGTTACCCTAGATTCTTCATCCATAGAAGTATTCAAAAGGTGAGTATGACGGTTCTACTTTGCGAAGTATGCGCATGTTTACCACTCCTCATCGGCAGCTCGCCAGAATCTGTCTCGCAAAATTCGGCACACCGGAAGAACATTGTACACTCTTTCCCTCTCCTAAGGTAGCTCAAGAGGCGAGAAAGTTTCTGCAAAATCGCCTGGAACCCGTCGCCTCGCGTATCGTAGAGTTTGTCATCTGCCCTTCGTCCTCCTCGCTAATCACTCCCGCCACCGAACATATCGTCGGTTCTCCCGGAGATACCGCTGCTCAAGCTCCTGCGAAAGGCGAAGTTGACGTTATTGAACTGCAGATACTGCTTTACAACAAGCAAGCTGCGCCATTGGCGAAACAGTTCTGGCAGCACACCGGGGATGGAGTGTCGTCGCGTCTCGCAGAGAGGGCATTGGCATTCTTGGGAGAAGGACCTGCTAGTCCTGCAGACGAAACAGGCGATCAACCCGTCACCAATTTTACCAATGGTGTTCAGACGGAGAATGAAGACGCATCTCCAGCTACCGACAAACAGCCTCTTAAACTCTCGTACTCGAGGAACAGACATTACGGAGGAAGAGGCAAGGTCGCCAGTCTCACTACTCCTGTGGTTTCTCGAACGCCGTCGTTGGCAGGCAACATCCGTACATCTCTCGATCACAAGACTCCTTCCCCGACTTCATCCGCTCTGCCGATCTCAGCCCTTCCAGAGGATGAAATCGAAATCGATCACTCCACGTTTTTGGAAGAACGTTATGGTCGAAACTTACCCCTATCTTCCTCCAAGCTAGCAAAAACCGCTCTCCGGCGACGAATTGCCGGTGTGCTGCTTCCAGAAGAGAAGGCGGCGTCCAGTGGGGCAGGAGCAGAAGATCAGGTCCCGCGAGGTATTGGTGGAGGTTTGCAGGGAGGAAAACATGTCAAGCCCTTAACGGAGGATGAGGTTTACCTTTACCCCACGGGAATGAGCGCAATCTGGCATTCTCATCAGCTGGCCATGTACTGGAAAACAAAGAAGCAGGTGCCTGTCGGAAAGAGCATATGCTTTGGGTATGTTTTCTTTCCAAATGTCCGCTCGGTAAATGACTTTACTAAGCGTCACTCTTAAACGCAGATTCCCATACACTGATACCCTTAAAATCCTCCAGAAATGGGGACCGGGTTGCCACTTCTTCGGTCACGGCGACGAGGCCGATCTTGACGCTTTCGCTCAACTTTTGGAAGAACAACGCTCGCAGAACTCGGGAGAGCCGCCTATTTTGTCTTTATTCTGCGAGTTTCCGTCCAATCCCCTGCTCCGGTCGCCCAACCTCAAGCGCTTGCGGGAGCTTGCAGACGAATATGGATTCTTGATTATCGTGGATGAAACTGTTGGCAACTTTGTCAATGTCGAGGTCGCTAGTTGGGCAGACATTGTCGTAAGCAGTTTGACAAAGGTTTTCAGTGGGGACACTAATGTCATGGGGGGAAGGTATGTGACAAATGCTCAGCGGCTTGTCATTCCGCAGCTAAGAAATGATATTTTGTTAGCCTGGTTCTCAACCCATACTCCAAGCACTTCAGCGAGCTTAAAACGGCCATAGAAGCCACGTATCAGGACACATACTTTGCCGAGGATGCCGTGTTCATGGAGCGCAACTCCCGAGATTTCAGAACGCGTATCGCTACGATCAACGACAATGCATACGCCTTGACCGAATTCTTGCGTCTTCGCTCACTAAAGAACCCAAGCGCGCCGCATGGGTCGGTTATCAAGGAGGTCTACTATCCGCGATACATCACCCCCGAAAACTTTTCCATCGCTCAACGTCTTCCTTCCACCGGTAAAGGTGGTTTCGGGGGCCTTTTCTCGCTCACCTTCACATCCATCGCGGCATCACGCGCCTTCTTCGACGCTCTCGAATGTTGCAAGGGTCCGAGTCTGGGTACCAACTTTACGCTGGCTTGCCCCTACACCATTCTGGCTCACTACTTGGAATTAGACTGGGCGAGTGGTTTTGGCGTTGAAGCAGGACTGGTAAGGGTTAGTGTTGGGTTGGAACCGATTCAATCGTTGTTTGCATCGTTTACACGGGCTTTAGAAGCTGCTGAACAGGCTCAAGCCGAAGGAGGAAACTAAAACGGACGAGAACAAAACATAGAGTTGTATTTATTAGAATCCATGAAGGCTGAATCTAGCCATGGTAGCCTTGTGCGACTACTGCATATACAACTGAATCTCGCAGCTTGTCATCTACAACCCTTATTCCCGCCTTGGCCGTGACTCCCGCCACTGGCCGGATCTTTCAGGAAAGCTGCTTCTTGACCTCTCGTTCCGGACCCTTGGAGCTGTTTCGTGTCGACCCGTTTTGTTATACCGAGGCGTTTCGTCTCGGTTCGATTTGGTAAACCGAGGCGTTTCATCTCGATTCGACCTGGTATACCGTGGCGCTTCGACGTGGTTTGACCTCGGATACCGGGACGTTGCGTATCGACGGGACTGGTTGTGCTGTGGCACATTAGTGCTCTCGGTATAAGCCGACTTCAAGCTCGCTACCAAATCCTTCCAAGCGTTCTCCTCCGTTACATCACGCCCACTTTCGGCATCCTTGCCAGCGGTTTCCAGCTGTAACAAACACTTTTCAGCGCTGTCGAGCAGTTGCCGTCGCCAATATTCTGCATCGGTATCGCTACTGGCTGTCGCTTCTGGCCTGTTCGCATAATGATATGCAAACGTCCTCAACGCCTCCCGAATAGCAGAGATTCTACTGGTCGATGCGGCTGTAGAGAGCAACAGACTGGCCATTTGATCGTCCACCGGAATGCCTTTCTCCGTCGAACTGGACACCACTTTGCCTTGAGCGACGCCGGCCAGCGTTCTGGTCATCCTCGTAAAGGCGATTTGGAAATTGTCCCAGTCGCCGGCGAATTTGGCAGCTTTCAGAGCGAAAATCCAACTGCTGCGTGGCCAATCTCGGCCTTGTAGACAGCCTGGTTTGGTGTCCAACAACTCTAGGCACTGGCCGACATCGTTGATTCTGCTATACAATGCCAGGATAGCGTTATAGTGTGTAAGGTCGAGCTGAGAGACGAACGCCTTGGGCATGTTGAGGAACTGATGGGCATAATGCACACCCTCTTGTATCCGGTTCGTGGCAAGGCAAAGTTTCAGGATAGTCTCTGCTGCTCTCTCGGTCAATTCGATGTGAACAGCTAGATCCGACATTGTCGTTTTAATGGAGGCGGAACTCGCCCGTCCTGGAGCAGAAAGGCTATACACTGCCGGTACGATCTCGTTCAAAGCATAAGTCTGGTCCTCCAGCGTCCCGGCCATGAAGGATCGAAGTGCGGTGACCACCAGTCGATCATCGATAAGCGAAGAATCTTGTTCGTCCATGAGGCGGGGTCCAGATCGCTCTTGCTTTTGCTTTGTCTGTTTCTTTGCACTTTTGGCGATTTGTTCCTGCCGGGATATGATTTCCTTCCATATTTCTTGAGAGTCAAACAACATATGTCTGTCCTCTATCGGGGTTTCCTGCGGACGTATGTGCGCCTGTGCAGATGCAGAGCTCTTCGCCAGTTTACCCTTCTCCTTGTGGGTTCGACTGAAAGCGATGTTCCCTTCGAACAAGATGGTATATGTCTTGCCGTCTGGAGCCATCGGTCCTTCCTTTGGCATCGCGTCGTATACTCGCTTCATCTCCTCGAACTTGGCAAAATGGCACAGGAGAGCGAGATATGCGTTCGTCGGTGCGACGGCGTTTCCACTGGTATACGCATCGAGTCTCAGTTCGCTTGTTTCTTCAGGTTCTTCGGAATCGATGTCGAGTCTTGAAGAGCCTGATACATTTCTATTTCTCGACCGATCACTGGACACCTCGTACCCCTCGCTCTCCTTGGTCTCTGCGATTTGAGCTAGGACTAGTTGAATATGTCGTTGAGCTTCATCGTAGAGTAGCGTCGCCCTGGATATCGTTTTCTCTGGGAAGTCCAGTGAAGAAGGGTAATTGCTGAGCATGATGGCGTATGTCCGGGTGGATGGGCGGATGCCACGTTTTTTCATCTGTAGTACAGGCGTCATGGTAAACAGATACTCTTGTAGAAGCATGTCAAACGCTCAATACTCACGTCATTGAACAGCTTGAACATTCGCTGGTATTTCCTCTCTTTTCCAAAGCCCGATAACAAGACATTCCATACTGCGATATTTACAGACTCCTTTGGAGCTGTTTTCACGATTTCCTCTGCTGTATCAAGGTAATTCGAATTGTGCGTGTTGTCTTTGTTGTAACCTTTGGGTGTTCGTTCGTTTCGAATAAAGTTGTTGAGATGGACAGAAGCGTCATATGGACTGGTGCCAGGGTAAATACGAAGTCTCTTGTCTAAAGTTATCTCGGTAAATTTTCCGGACTCGACGGGTAGAACTGGTGAGCGGACGTTGGCGTCAGATTGTATGTCGATGATAGCAAGCCGCCTTACTCACCTGCGTCGACGTTTTTGTTAGAACCGTAAGAGCGAGCTTCTCTTGCATCATTGCTTTTCGGGCGACGGTCAGAAGCTGGTGATCTATCATTTCCTCGCCATTCCCTCTCGAACGGTCGTGAGGTCTCCTTGGTCGAATATCTTGGCATTGCACCTGCCTGCTCTTTTCCACCATATCGCTGCTTTCCTTCATATCTTCTAGTGCCATCTTCCGGTGTTCTTCTCCAAACATGCCCGGGTCGCTTCGAATCAGCGTCAGTTGTTCTCTTGTCAAACCCTCGACCATAAGTTCGACGATCATTTCCTGAGTCTGCCGTCGATCGCTGTTGGTAGGTTTTCCGGTCCGCACTGAAATTGTTTGTTGACATGCGGGAGGGTTCATCGGTGACGCTCCTTTCGCGGCGCACATAAGTCGATGCTAGTCTTTGTCCAATGGGTAAACCTCTTGGGTCAGCGTTGCAGGTGTGCGTTGCTAGGAATCGCGAATGTATCTGGTACAAGCTTGTCTGCTGCACCTGGAAGGAGCGACTTAGAGCGGCTCCGCTGCGAATTACTCGCACTTGTGTGGTCATGTCGACGCTGTGGTTATAGGACAAGAAGGCTGCCCTATGCCAATGCGGAATTGCCCCATGCCCAGAAATTGTTGTAGCAACTTGTAGTCAAGCCCCAACCTGATAGAAGTTTCACCTCGATCGCTTGAAACCTGAAACAGAAAGCATTATTGATCTGGGCGCACCTGTAACGCGTAAAGATTGTAAACAACAAGAAGGTTGCTTGATGAGCTTCGTCCAAGCACTGTATTTCATCACCTCAACCACCCTTGATCTCTTTTCTCAATCAAGCCCTGCCGCCAACACACGGACCTGATCACCTCAGAAGGGTCGAAGATCCAACCCGTTTCTTCTCCGATGGCTGCCACGAACGGTAATGCCACATCGGTTCCGTTCACACCGAGAATCACCAGTAGAACAGCGGAAAGGAAACATCATCGTGCAGACAGGGTACCAGGCTTGACGGGCAGGGAGCTGGATAGAGTAAGGCATCTTCCTTTTACCGTTCCTAGATGGTGCTGACCGCATAACTCGGTATCCTAGATTACAGACACAATCGCTTCGGTTCGAAAGGTAAATCCAGCAAAAATACTGGAAGAGTTGAATGCTTCTGGAGAACAAGGTATAGAGACTCAGTTTACCGTCTACCGCAAACAGCACTGATGCGATCCTCTCCTTGATCAAAGACCCCGACGCATCGTACGTGAACAACGACGTGGCGTTCGCCAGTCGTCCTTTAGCACCTCGTGTACGGTCAACTGCATCCGTCCTACCGCCGACCCAAACACTTAGAAAAACCCCATCAATCACCTCGAACGAAAATGCTCGCGGGTATTCTCTCGCTCCGGAACAGGTCACAGAACGACGAAGGGCTCGTGCAGCTCATGATATTCCATCTTCGTCCAAGAACATTCTAAGCGGGTTATCCGGATACCGGCAGGAGCGTGATCGACCATCGTCTAGGTTGACAGACGAAACAACTGGCAGTGATAAAGGGAAAGAAAGGGACACTGGCGAACGTCCGGGAAGCGCTGCGTCAAGTAATCGCCCTCGCGAACACAGGCGTCTTAGAGATGGTGAAAGCGATGCTAGAGTCATTGAGGGAAGGGAGGACAGGCAAAATCAAGTACCTATAAGAAGTTCACGTGCCACCTCCGAAATCAATTCCGAAATCGATCAATTGAAGACAAGCGACAAGGACCGATATACAGGCTTAACCAAACGGCGTGAAGACGGAGGTCGGGAGAGGGAGAGGTATCAGCCGAGGGATCAAGAAAGGTACAGGGAGCGAGCGGATACACGTACAGGAAGCTCTGCGCCAGAGACACCGACATCACCCGTTGATGAGTCTCCCGATCAACAAAACACGATACGGCAGGAACAACACGACACGCATCAGGAAAGCGAGGAACCAAGATTACTCGACGGCGTTCCCCTATCTGTACAAGAGGCGTGGGTGTGCGAGGATCTTGGATATGCTTTACAGGTCAGTCAGGTAGTAGAAATCATAACAACTTGGAGCTGATGGACGTCGTTCGGACACAAGGGAATCGAATGTGAGGTTATTCGATATGACCCGTCGTACGATCGTGCAGATCCAATTCATCAGTTGCGTGGCGTCAAATGGACAGTTGATCCATCACTAGGTGCGATATGGTAGACTTTCGTATGTTGACTAGAAGGCTAATCCGGCGCAATGATAACCGATAGATCCATCGTTACGGTCTGTTGTGAGGAGGATTCTACCAATGGCAACTTATTACACGGCTATAAATGCGTTCGTGGATCTCAGGTAGGCACGATTTGGATGCAGGTTATGACAAATTACTGAAGCGCTATCCGTTACTAGGCTAGATCGCAATTTCGGAATGATCAATCATGCGCTGGCTAGCGGTATCCGGGATGCTCTCAAAGTACGTTGTGAAATGACGTGCAATCGGGAACGCATGCGCCGCATCTGATCGACTCTATTGATGCAGGACTATCATATACTACTGGCCAAGCTGGAATCTCTATTCCTGACATCCTCGAACTTTACTTTACAATCAGCGCTACTCTACCTTCATCCGACGATACATTCCCTTTCTCTATTATATTCTCTTTGCTTGACCCTTGCATATGAGGTAACGGAAGTAGAACAGGACGAATCGGATGAAGATCAGGATGAAGATGTGGATTCCAGTGAAGATGAGGAAGAAAAAGCTATTCGTGCGCGATTCGGATTGGCTGTTCCGACCGGAGAACTAGACGCTCGTCATGATGATGGGCCCGGTCCGATCATTGGCGGCGAAGTTTTAGGTGTGCTGTTAGAGAAAGAGATACTCCGTAGCGGGTATGTACAAATTCCGACACCACGCGTCGCGCACGAGCTGATTTTTTCTGTGCGACAGGGACCCCACCGCTTCAGCACTGTTCTCAAACCTGCAATTGCACGCCTCTCAGCCATATGCGAAAATGCTTCTGAGATGGATAACGATGGGTCTCTTACACGACCCTTATCAGGAGTTCATGGTCAAAGTAGACGATGCTATCGAAAAGGCAGCACTCGAAACTGACTTCAATGACGATTACTGGGAGCGTCGATATACGGTAAGTGTAGGGGCCTGTAAGTAACGAATCCGGTCACTGATGTCTTGGATGTGCTCCGACGCGACACAGCTTCGAGATGGTTCTTCCTCCGCTATCGAATCTCGTACAAGCGCGGACCGAACCGTCCCCTTTCTGCAGTTGCCAGCAACGGGGCAGCCTGAACTACGTCCAGGCACAAATCGGTACCCAGGTGGCGCCTGCATCCCACCATTTTTGGAAGAATGGAAGGTAAAGATTCTTAGGACAGGGAAATACCTAAATGTCATCAGGGAGTGCGGTATGCCCGTGGAAGCCGACGACAAAGATCTGGATCCGATATCTTCACCGGAACTTCAGACCGCGGTCAGCGATGGCCTGATTAACATGGAGGAGACCAAGTAAGCCCCAGATTTGATTATGTTTCCTCCGTTTGCTGATTAGCTATCCAGATTCTATCGCATCGTAGACCATGCATATTTAACAGCCAACCAACGATTGTTGGATTTGATGCTCAAAGAGAAGGGGCTTATACCTTATCTACGGTGGGTCGCCGTCCGTGCGTATTGAAAGAATTGGTTGCTGAAATAATGGTTGGCACCTATAGGTCTATGAAACATTTCTTCTTCCTGGACCAGTCAGAGTTCATGAGTCAATTTATCGACAACGCTTCTACAGAGTTCAAGAAACCAGCGAAGTCAGTGTCAATGATCAAAATCCAATCCTTGCTCTACATGGCAATTACCAATCCGGCAAGCCCGACTTCGCTTGATCCGCACAAGGATGACCTGAGAGCGACTATGGCGACATCTGGTCTGTTTGAATGGCTAGGGAAGATTGTCAGTCGTCAAGGCAGTGATGCTCAGGAGGATGGCGCATTCTTGGGCGTAGGGGATGAGACTCAGCAACAGAAAGGAAAAAAGGATCTACTTCGTGAGTGATCGCTAGGAAGGCCACGCTTCCCGAATAGATTGTTGACCAACGGTTCTTGGTGACTCTAGTCGTCGAAGCCCTCTCCATCGACTTCGACGTCAAGTTTCCCCTGTCACTGGTTATTTCGAGGAAAGCCATCACACGGTACCAACTTGTTTTCCGATTCTTGCTGAAATTGAAATACCTTGAATCCCTCTTGACCTCGATGTGGATGGAGCATCGCCAAGTGCTCTGGCGAACTAAATTGGAAGCGCCGGATATGGAGAGATGGAAACGCAGGATTTACAATCTTCGAGCACAAATGCTTCAATGGATTCAGCAAGTGTTAACCTTTACCACTCAAGACGTATTGGAAGCGAACTGGAAAAGGTTGGAAGTAAAGCTTGCAAAGGTTCAGACGGTTGATCAATTGATTCAGGATCATGTTGACTATCTCGATGTGTGCCTAAAGGAGTGCATGCTCACTACCGATCGGCTTTTGCCAGTAAGTTTGACTGTCATGAGGTTCCGGCCATCAGCATGGCAGCTAATCTGTCCCTTTTCCCAGCCCCTTATGAAGACGATCGATACAGTCTTCCAATTTGCCCAGTACCAACCGAGGCTGAGTCGCGCGTTGCAACGATACCTGGCTGATCCACGTGGGGAGAGTGAGATTGACAAAGTGAACTCGAGATGGGACACTTTTCACAAATTCGAATCACACTTTTCACACAATGTCGCGGTAAGTACAATCTCACTTGCTAGCCATACAAATCACGATGTTCAACTTGGCAAATAATACAGACACAATATGACACGATGTCCTAGTAAGTAATTCTAAGTGACCAATCGCGTTCCCTTCCATGATTCTGACGATACATCAAATTCCAGTTCTGCGACGTCCGACAATCCTGCTCTTTCATCCCTCGTGTCACGCTTGAGCGAGGTGAAAAAGTGGGCCGGCAAAAATCTGGATTAAGCTCGATAACCATATCGTTGGCGGTCAGGTCCGCCCTGAGTAGCATCGTTGTACCTACATTCCTCTAAACAGCATCATCATATAAGCCAAGCATCGTTGGCAAGTTGTACACCTTGCTTAAAGCCATGTTCTATCAGGATTTTAGATAGTATTCTGTCAGCCACGTGCAATTCTAGCCTGCTACTGGGAACTCACCGTATTCCCACAGGTACTCTCCGTCTCCGCGACTAGCTACATGTTCCTGCAAACGCCGCTTGCACCATTCATGAACGAATCCCATTCGCGAAGTAGACCTTTGACCGGAACCGGAAGGACCTTGGGTGTTTATGAACATTGCAGCGTCCTCCCAACCTTGATCCAAGCCGGCTTGGAATCGATCATGCTCCATGTTTTTACCGGATTTATGCTGGTTCCAGTAGCCTACGTGCGTGTCTATTGAGCATGACTTGCATCAGCGACCCCAGTCTCGTATCTGGGCACGACAGGGGTAAAGTGGCTTACCGTAGGCCGCTTGTAAACGTCCACCTTTATCGCCGTCACCTTGCACCTGCTGGTTCTTGACCTTGAACCCAACCCATTTGGGCAACACATCTGCCTCACATGCGCTTCTAGCTGACCATCCGCTGTCCCAATCCTCGTGTCGGTTCTGGTCGTACAGCCATCGATGAACTTTATACGTCCAGAAGAACCAGCCTGCCGTAAATCGCTCAAACGTATCAAGTTCTGCTCGACAAAAGGCTCTCCTTTGGTCGTCTTGCGCATTCTCGGGACGATGTTCTGCATGCAGAGCGGCAGACCATTCCCCAATGACGACGGAGCCATTGCAAGTGCCAGATAACGCTGCCATATCGATTCCCAAATTCTGAGCATGTTCTTGGCCAGATTTCATGCCGTCTTCCTTGGTAAAGCATCGGTAGAGGTGGTGGTCCAAGGCGACAAAGCTGCCTTGTTTTCCAACAAGCGGGGCATAAGTCCAGGGGTCGAAAGCATCGTGGATATACCTATAATCAGTCGTCAGTTGATCTTTCTCAGGAAATCGGACAGTTGAAGCTCTCCTCACAAGGGGAAATCAGCTGGGACCGATTTTCTTATGTTATTGATCGTATCTTGGTACCATCGAGGCAACTTGCCATTATGACAATCGTTCGCTGGTTCGTTTAGCAATTCAAGCCCGACGACATGTGGGACGTTGGCGTATTGCTGAGCAAGAAAGCCAAGTGCGAGAGCAGTGGATTCAAGATTCGCTTTTCGGTTCCAGAACTCGACTTTGCCCGTGCTGACGCCACAATGGGCTGCGAATGCATCGTTTTGAGCGTCTGTGACAGTCGCATCGGGGAGGACAGGACTTACCGTCTTTGTTTTGACCCCCTGTATGGCAAATCACAATCAACATCGTGTCTCATTTGCTAATTGCAATCAACTCACCCGCAGCACAATGGAAATCCAAAAGCACCCCCAAACCATAGCCTCCTGCAACATCGATCGCCTTTTGAATTCGTGGCCATGCGCCTTCGAACACTCCTGCAACGTTTTCAAAATCGGTGCCCTTGACGACTTCAGGGATGGCGGAGACTAGATGGTAATAGCCAATCTGATGGACCAACAGTATCGCAGTACTTATTAGCCAGTGCATGTTTGTTTGACTTTTGCAAGGGGACGTACAGGAAGTCGAACCGAATTGAATCCACGCTCCACTAGCCATTTCCAATCTTGATCCGTGATCCACGAGTCCCAGTGCTGTTCCAAACGAGATTTCGCATCGGGGGCTATAGCAATGTCATGCTAATACGAACTGGTTTGTTTAGCCATAGGCTATAAAAGGATTGTGCTCAAGTAAAATCGCACACTCACATCGCTTGCACCGGCGAATGCATTAGGTGGAAGATTAGGTACATTGGTGTACGGGTCTGTCGCGAGCCAGCGCTCGTTAACAAACCATGCCCCTGAAGAGGATATATGAGTTCGATGGACGCTTCGGTAGAAAAACAGAGGTAACTACCTAAATTGACACCTCGTTGTTGGCGGTATCGAATGACGCTTTCTGGACCCAAAGGGAGTGTGCAGGTCGCATAGTTTGCGGAACTGCTGGAAGAACCGCCTCGAGTCGAATCGAGCTTTGCCTTTAGTTTATCGAACAGTGGCATGATGGTTTCTGCAATGTACTGAATGTTACCTTGGCCGAATATGATGGGCGACTCCTCTTCAGTTCAGTAAAATAATGCATACGACAACGATGATTACGTCATGTCGCTATCTACAGTTGTTTCGAAGGGTCCATTTTTGCGGCGAGTTGTTTATCAAGGAGCAAGGAGGTATTCATTGCGGAAAGACAAGTAACAGGCTAGCTGGTCTCCAGTGGATGGCCCTACTAATCCATGTGTTGTAAGGAGGACTCTCAAAGTCCATTCTCTAGCGAAAATGCGATCAAGAGCGTTTTTGGTTAGTCTAGGCAGGGTCTAGCCACTCGAGCGCGACCTTGCTCAAGCAAAAGCTTGACAGACTCTACAGATACGTTGAAATACGTGGTACGTTGCGATCTTTGTTGAGTGCCGTAGTAATGGTCGGCAAGCTCGTGAGCATAGTCAGCTATGTGAAGCGGGATCGACCAAGGAACGTCGACGGGACTCGGTTTGGCTGGACCGCCAGCACGGACTAGATGTTATACCGACATCTTGGCTGCGAGTTATACCACCTGGAAGTGAAAGAGAAAGCGGGGGTTCGAACAAGAGTCAATAAGCTAGTCAATAACAATGGGTTCCCAATAACACATGTTATTCACGTCGTCCGGCCCGATACATAATACGGACTGCGACTTGCAACAATCTGGGTTGCTTGCCTTTTCCGACTCTCCCAAGTCAGAAATTATCTGGCGACTGCTGCCGGGAGATATTCCATGTACGCCGTTTCGTCCGGAATGTGTCTCCTCAGCGATGCTGAATGAGTTGAATCGAACAAACCTGAACAAACTAAGCAGCTGGTCTGGTAATTCTGGTTCAAGCCTCGGCTAAGGTTCTGCCGAACGCTCCGGTAAGGAAAAAGAAAGAGCCGTCTACAAGCTCGTCCAGTCTACAGTCGCTAGCCGCTACATCGCTAGCCGTTAGCCGTCCCTTCCTTCTTGCTCCGGAGATCTTGAACAACTCCGGAACGCTCGTCCCGCCATCCCGCCAAGTGTGGCCCGTCGACGTAGCCAATCGGTCCTCCGTCTTCCGTTTTCTCTTCACCAAGAAATGCGGGGAAAGAGTCAAGCAAAGAATGGACGATCTGAGAATGAATTCGGGCGCGCCAAGATCTTTTGCACGCGATAAGCAAAGTGAGTGACGAATTACGGCCGGAACGTCTTGGTTGGAGGGATATCGTTCAAGCGGAAGCAAACGGATGCTCACTAGAGGATCAGGAGGACGAGGAGGGGGAGACTGTGGATACGGGCGAGCGGGCCACTGCAGACACTGCGATTGTGGATCATTCCCCCGAAAGTTGACTTTATCATTTCGGTCCATGTATCGATTGTTACTACCATTGACCAGGTTGTGCAGATTCGTGACTGTCTGAGACCAACTCGATCAAAACATCGTCCTTTTGCTTGAGCTCATCCCTTTATCTCGCTGGGCTGACCGTTATCCCAGCATCCGAGTGAGTGACGGATTCACCTTGTCAGACTTCCTGTTCATGAGCTAACCTTGGGAACGACAGCCTTTGCGATTTTCCAGTTCATTGCATAACTTATCACCTTTCTACCAGTCGTCTGGTGTATAAGAACATTCACAGACGAAACCATGGCTCAGCCAATGACTCCAGCCTCGGTACGCGGACATTATGGCTCACGATAAACGAGGAGATACTGATAATCTGATTTCCCACCTGCAGGCTGCCAACTTACCCGGTACTCCCGGTCAGGGAGCCAACACCGGGACCTCAACCCCTGCGGCCCATACGTAAGTCCCCCGCTCAAGTTTGAATTCGGTCCTTTGACTGATCCATCGGATGGACCTGCAATAGCATCCAGACATTGCGAAAGAAGCAGGCTGGTCACAGTGGACCTTTAAAGAAACTTCTCGTAGCGAACCGAGGTGTAAGTAATGAAAGACGCCAGTCACGGCGGCTGTCAGCTCATATGATGTCTTTCACTTTTATGCCTGCTTTAGGAAATCGCTATCCGAGTCTTCCGAACTGCCCATGAGTTGGCAATGTCGACCGTGGCTATCTACAGTATCGAAGACAAAATGGGCGCTCACAGGCAAAAGGTCAGTACAAACGGTATACCCAATAATGGTTCTTTGCTAATGTTCATGGCTTCTTTGTAGGCTGATGAAGCGTACCAGGTTGGCAAGGGTCTCAGCCCAGTTGGAGCTTACTTGGCTCAAGAAGACATTATCCGGATCGCGCTCGAACACGGTGTCGACATGATTCACCCTGGGTAAGTTATCGAGAAGGGCCTGATAATAGGGTTGTATACTGTGTGCTAATTCTCATTCGACAATACCAGTTATGGTTTCCTTTCTGAAAACAACGAATTCGCTCGAAAGGTTGAAGAAGCTGGTATTGCCTTTATCGGTCCTCGACCTGAAACCATTGATGCTTTGGGTGACAAGACCAAGGCTCGAGACCTCGGTAAGCGAGCCGTTCAAGTCAACTTGACGGTGGGGAAAAGGGCTGACCTGATCAATCTTCGTGACATTCAGCCATGAAGGTGGGCGTCCCCGTCGTTCCCGGTACCCCTGGACCGGTAGCATCGTACGATCTTGCCGAATCCTTCATCACGGAGCACGGCTTCCCCGTTATCATCAAAGCCGCCATGGGTGGTGGTGGTCGTGGTATGCGAGTAGTTCGAGATCAAGCTTCCTTCAAGGAGAACTTTGAGCGAGCTGTCAGTGAAGCCAAGAGTGCTTTCGGTGACGGTACCGTCTTCATTGAGCGTAAGTGGTCTCGCCGTCACTTATTTTCAGGAGGGCGATGACTGATAGATGTTCCTGGCTTCTCACAGGATTCTTGGATCACCCTCGACACATCGAAGTCCAACTTTTGGCAGACAGCCACGGTAACTGTGTTCACCTTTACGAGCGAGACTGCTCGGTTCAACGAAGACACCAAAAGGTGGTCGAGGTCGCTCCTGCGCCTCATCTTGCAGAGGATATCCGACAGGCTATCCTGAGCGATGCTATCAAGCTCGCCAACGCCGTAAACTACCGAAACGCTGGTACCGCTGAATTCTTGGTCGACCAGCAGGGCAGGCATTACTTTATCGAGATCAACCCTCGTATCCAGGTCGAACACACCATCACTGGTCAGTCACTGATGCTTCACTCTGTACATGACTTCTTAACCAATACACCTCCCTCATGTTGCGACAGAGGAAATCACTGGTATCGATATCGTTGCCGCGCAGATCCAAATCGCCGCTGGCGCCACTTTGGCATCTTTGGGCTTGACTCAGGAAAACATTACTCGACGAGGTTTCGCGATTCAATGTCGTATCACCACAGAAGATGCCGCAGCCAACTTCCAGCCTGATACCGGTAAGATCGAGGTCTACCGTAGTGCAGGTGGTAACGGTGTTCGATTGGACGCTAGTTCTGGTTTCGCTGGTGCGCAGATTACGGTAAGTCGCCTTGCCAGTCCGCCTTGCACGGCTTCTCATCTTTCCGTCTTTACAGCCCCATTATGACAGTCTTTTGGTCAAGTGTACCGTGCGTGGTACCACGTACGAGGTCGCTCGAAGAAAGATGCTGCGAGCGCTCGTCGAATTCCGAATTCGAGGTGTCAAGGTACGTCATCATTGGGAAAATACATATTGCGTAGAAGCTTACAAGTGTCCCTTTCACTGCGATAGACCAATATTCCCTTTTTGATCAGGTTACTTACGCACCCTGTCTTCGAAAGCGGTAAGACCTGGACAACATTCATTGACGACACACCCGATCTCTTCAAGCTGGTTACCAGTCAGAACCGAGCTTCAAAGCTTCTCGCCTACCTCGGTGACCTTGCTGTCAACGGAAGCTCGATCAAGGGTCAGATGGGAGAACCCGGTCTCAAGGAGGAAGCTACCATTCCTGTCTTGCAAGACAGGGACGATCCCACTAAGAAACTGGATACCAGCAAGCCTTGCCAAGAAGGTTGGAGGAACATTATTGTCAATGAAGGTCCCGAGGCATTTGCCAAGGCTGTTCGAGCGTACCCTGGTTGTCTGATTATGGACACCACTTGGCGTGATGCCCACCAATCTCTCCTTGCTACTCGAATGCGAACCATCGATATGGCCAACATCGCCAAGGAGACCAGTTACGCCTTGGCCAACGCCTATTCCCTTGAGTGCTGGGGTGGTGCCACTTTCGATGTGGCCATGCGATTTTTGTATGAAGACCCTTGGGACAGACTCAGGACGTTGCGAAAGTTGGTCCCTAACATCCCTCTGCAAGCTTTGGTTCGAGGCGCCAACGCTGTTGGCTACACTTCTTACCCTGACAACGCCATTTACGATTTCTCCAAGAAGGCGGTCGAGAACGGTCTTGACATCTTCCGAGTCTTCGACTCTTTGAACTACGTCGAAAACATGAAGCTCGGTATCGACGCCGCAAAGAAAGCTGGTGGTGTGGTAGAGGGTACCGTGTGTTACTCTGGTGACGTAGCCAACCCGAAAAAGACCAAGTACACGCTGGATTACTATCTTGACTTGGTCGACCAGTTGGTCAAAGAAGGTATTCACGTCTTGGGTATCAAGGACATGGCTGGTCTCCTCAAGCCCGAAGCCGCTACTATGTAAGTCGCGGGTCCAAGCGGGCTTTAAAACGGTAGATTCTTATTTCTCCTCTCGCTCGCGCTCGAACAGGTTGATTGGCGCCATCCGAAAAGCGCACCCCGACTTGCCTATTCACGTCCACTCTCACGACACTGCTGGTATTGCGGCTGCAAGTATGATCGCTTGTGCTGCTGCTGGAGCTGATGTCGTTGATGTGGCCATCGATGGTGAGTAGAGCTCGGGCTCCGACCTCGACTTGACCGATACTAATGCATTCGGCTTTTCAGTCTTGTCCGGTCTTACATCACAACCCGCCATGGGCGCCGTCTGCGGTGCGCTTGAACAGACCAAGTTGGGTACCGGTATTCGACACGAAGACATTCAGGCTCTCAACATGTACTGGAGTCAAATTCGATTGCTCTATCAGTGTTTCGAAGCCAATGTCCGAGCGTCCGACTCTGGTGTCTTTGACCATGAGATGCCCGGTGGTCAATACACCAACTTGCAATTCCAAGCCTCTCAGCTTGGTCTTGGCTCCATGTGGACAGAAATCAAGAAGAAGTACATTGAAGCAAACCAGCTCTGTGGCGACATCATCAAGGTCACTCCTTCCAGGTAAGAGACCAAAGTATGCCTCTTGATCATCGGTACGCTAATCTCAACTGCCTTTCTTGATTCACAGTAAAGTAGTAGGTGACTTTGCCCAATTCATGGTGGCCAACAATCTCACAAAGGACGAGGTTCTCGAAAAGGCCGACAGCTTGGACTTCCCCGAGAGTGTTGTCGAGTTCTTCCAGGGATACCTCGGTGAACCGTATGGTGGGTTCCCGGAGCCACTTCGAACCAAGATTATCCGAGACCGAAAGCGGATCACTGGACGACCTGGTTTGACAATGAAGCCATTGGAGTTCAAGAAAATCAAGGCTGAATTGCGAGAAAAGTTTGGCAAGAACATTACCGATTGCGATGTTGCGTCTTACTACATGTACCCCAAGGTGTTCGAAGAGTTCAGAGGATTCACCGATAAATTCGGTGATCTGAGGTGAGTTGTTTCGTTCTGTCCCCTACCATATCTGTCGGTTCCTGACGAGACATGCGTGAAAAGCGTCCTTCCCACTCGATTCTTCCTTGGAAAGCCCAAGATCAACGAGGAAATGAGCATTGAAATCGAGCAAGGCAAGATGTTGATCATCAAGCTGTTGGCTATCGGAACCCTCGATGTAAAGAAGGGTACTCGAGAATGTTTCTTCGAGATGAACGGAGAAGTTCGTGCTGTCGTCATCGATGACCGAGATGCGGCTATCGAACATGTGACACGGGAAAAGGCCACCAGTGACCCAGGAAGCGTCGGATCGCCCATGGTAAGCTACTTGCCACTCGTACTAAAGACACCGCTCTGATTCATTACTTCCAATAGGCTGGTGTCGTCATTGAAGTCCGTGTCTCAGAAGGTTCTCAAGTTAAGGCCGGAGACCCACTCTGTGTCTTGTCTGCCATGAAGGTTCGTCCTGCCAGCCCTCTTCATTCGTCCTTCTTCAGCACTAACTTAACTTGCCTTGCAGATGGAATCGGTTGTGTCTTCACCGGTCTCCGGTAAAGTGAAGCGAGTCCTTGTCAAGCAGACCGACTCTATTGCTCAAGGTGACTTGGTCGTTGAGATTGGTCACTAAGGCAGCAAGTACGTGAATTCGTTGTTGACATTTTGATTTTCGTGAACTCGTTATTTGTACCAGTAGAAATATGGAAGTGGAAGATAATAGATATCGTCATGCGCATCAAACTAATCAGCCAATGTGCTACAGCGGTCGCAGCAGCTGTCCAACTTCTGTTAACATGCTGAGCTGCATGTTGCCTACTGGTAACTGGAGTTGCGTACACCCCGCTATGTCGTGTATCGTAGCCAACAGCCATGATGGCAGAGCTGATGGCAGATAGCGGCTCTTCATAGCTCTTTAAGCGACCTATTGACCGGATCTAATCTAATGACCTATTGCTCCCTCATGCTGCCTGCCTCATGCTGCCTCCACCTGAGATATGCAAATACTGCCGAGATAACGGGATCTTACAGTAACAGATTTGCGACTATCTGCAAAAGCACCCATGCCGCACGTTGTGGTGACGCAATGGTGCATTCGAGCCTGTCTAAAGCCGCCGTCGACCACAATTCTTTACAATCGTTTTTTTCATATCCAGCCCCCAACTCCCTGGCTTTCAGCAGCTCTCTCAGCCCATCAAGCTGCCTATCAGTCCAAAGTCTCAAGCCTGCCTTCTTCAGCTACGCACGATACCGGCTATCTAAAGTGTAAAATCCGGTGCTTTCTAGAGGCGACTGAAGCAATGGATGACCAACCTGAGCAATCCATGACTCATGCGAAGTCAAACTGGATTTTTACAAGAGTGGCAAAGTGGAGGGCTCCAGTAGCTGCATGTTCAGCCTGCGTACTCGGTTGGTTATTTGACATAAGTATATATACTGCACAGACGCCTTGGTCCTTCCCTCGATCGGGCATAACCTTTTTATCCATCTAGCTTCTCAGAATCTACAAGATGTCCAACTCCACTACCGTCCCAGAACAATTCTCCGGTTACGCCGCACTTGAAAAGCAAGGCGACACCTTCACCTTGGAGAAGCACTCGTACACCCCTCGACCTTTCGAAGACGACGACGTCGACATCAAGATTACCGCATGCGGTATCTGTGGAAGTGACCTCCACGTCCTTCGAGCAGGCTGGGGTCCGTCGAAATATCCTGCGATCGTCGGCCACGAGATTGTAGGAACAGTTTCTCGAGCAGGAAAGAACTCCGGTCACCAGGTCGGCGATATCGTCGGTGTCGGCGCTCAGTGCAACTCTTGCCGACAATGTGCAGCCTGCAAGGACAACAACGAAAACTACTGCAAAAAGTCATGGTGTGCCACCTACCAGGGCCCCTTGAAGAATGGAGAGTACACCCAAGGTGGTTACGCGGATTACTACCGATGCCCTGGATACTTTGCTATCAAGATTCCTGAAGGATTGGACCAGAAGGTTGCTGCGCCTTTGTTGTGCGCCGGTAAGTGTTCAGCCATCGGCCGTTGAGAGCTCGTTGTCTAATATCAGTATTTACATAGGTGTCACCGTCTTCTCTCCTTTGAAGTACTACGGGGCTGGTCCTGGCAAGCGAGTCGGCGTTATTGGTATCGGTGGTCTCGGTCACTTGGGTATCCAGTTCGCCAAGGCGCTCGGTGCCGAAACTTTCGCATTGTCCACCAGCAAGTCCAAGGAAGCGGACTGCAAGGCTATGGGAGCCGACGGTGTCTTGGTCACTAAGGATGCCGACTCGCTCCTGAAGGAATACGCTGGAACCTTCGACCTTTTGTTGGGCACCAGTTTCGCTCCCGACATGCCTTTCGACACTCTTTACATGCCTCTCCTTAAACCGCGAGGTCATATCATCCAGGTCGGCCTTCCCGAAGAGCGTCTGCCCGGTATTCAGCCCCAAGCCATCTTGGGCAAGAGTATCACCGGTTCTTTGATCGGTTCTCCCGCCGACATCAAGGAGATGTTCGAAGTCGCTGTCAAGCACAACGTCAAGCCTTGGATCCAGGAAAGACCCATGTCTGATGCGCAACAGGCCGTACAAGGTTAGTACTTGCGCACGACAACCGATCATGTATGGTAGCTGATATTCATCTTTTACCCTTGTAGACATGCACGAGGGCAAAGCACGATACCGATACGTTTTGGTCAACGACCAATGACTACACTCGGGCCCCCAAGAAAACAAAGAACAAGACGCGCTGCGGAAAAGCGCTTTGTAGGGTAATGAACCAAATAAGACTGTAGCTACTAGCATTACAACAATTTGCATATAGATGATAGATGATTGCATACTTTGATTGTCATCTCGACGGTCCAGTCCCACGAAGTCCATTCTCCTGAAAGTCTGGCCCTTGCCGTCATCCCGGTCCGTCTTTCACTCTTTTCCTATATTGTGCCCTCTTTTTGCCCTCCTCGATTGTCCTTGTAGCGGTTATCAATTTGGAGGATGTCAATCTTGGCAGGGGTTGAACATCTTGCATACGACAACCACCCGCGAGGTCTCCTATAGAGGCTCATTCCTCTGAAATTGTCGGCTTCGCCTTGTCAAGCGGCCGGTCTTATCTTGCAAGATAGATCATATGATCCTAAGTAAACATATAGCTTGGTTACAGCAATTTGAGGTGTCCTGTAACTTGGTTAACAAGCTTGATTGGTCCCCTGCATTAATATATAGAGTAAGTACTTTCCCACTGTTGTATATGGTATGTATCGATAAACTCACGGTCCGATACCTAAAACTGTCCTCGAACCGGCAGCGATCTGGGTCCTTCCGCTACAAGTTGAAGCACCACATTATCATCAGCTTGATCCGGGCTTGCCTATTCGTAAATACTTACGCATCCTGTATGCTCCTGGCGCACAAGTTGAGTGCTCGTGCCTCTGATTGGAGTTTCAACAGCTCTGCTGTTGAGGTGCACTTCAATGCAACCTTGGCTTGTCTATCGAAAATTCTGGAATTAGATCGTCATCGAAGTGAGCATGACTGAAGCAGGCGTACCCGGTCTGCTCCCAATGGCTAAGGAGCTGTGTTCAAGGGCGCAGGGTCAGCTCACAGCAGGATTTGAAGAACGGTGTACGACAAACCTTGGGATTCTGCGAAAGAAGTGTCTTGTAACAGGCAAGAGTGGCGTGTCTTGTATGGCCTCATTTCGTCAGACTTGCCACTAGGTCTTGAAGGTACATGCGGGCTCACCCGCATTGCGCTGCAATCTTTCCTTTGGTCATCCCTAGCTCTTGATTAACCACAAGTACAAGCTTGCATTCCTCCCATTTTCCAGCTTTCACCTGATCCAATGAGGCCTGACTGACAGCGTCTTTATCGTCCTCCGAGTCGGAGCCAGTGTCGATTTCTCCTTCTTCGGCTGCAGCAGGAACCGGTACGTTTTTCTGCTTCTTCTTGTTCTTCTTCTTGCTCTGTTGCGGTGGTTCGCTCGCAGTCGCGGTGGAAGCAGCCGCCGAGGGTTGGATTCCTTTTGCGTTCGGGGACTCGGCTTTGCTAGAGGAAGGCAGTCGAAGACCGGTTGCAACCCAGTAGCCAAAAACGGCTGATGCTATGGCGACCACAGCTAATTGCGATTCTGCAAGATGCGAAGGGACATGAATATCGATGCTGACATGCAAGACAGTCCAGCCAGCTTACCGTGGGATGGCATCTTGAACAGACCAACGCTGTGTTATGGTAACTAGAAGTAGTAGCTATAGGTAAGATCGGTAATCGCAGTCTTCACCAACAAGAATCTTGTTCAACTTCGACTTCAGGCTCGCTCGATCACTTTCATGATGTTTCAAGTCACGTGCCAGCTCTCTGAAACACAAAGAGCATGATTCCTCATAATTCATGTCTACCTTCTTCGTCTTCCACCAAACGAGGCGATAGATAGCTCGATAGACAGACTGAGAAACGCCGCTCTCCTTCACCTCATCGATCCCTTACATCAGCCAGTCATATATCCAATGGTCAAGCTACGTGTGGTATCGCGAAGCTCACAGGTTGGGCATACAGCTCAACGGAGAGCTACGGTGGCTCTCGCTTGCCTTCGTATGCAGGATCTGGCAGCTGGAGACTGGATAAGGCTGTCCACCACTACAACATCCGGAACTCTGTCATCCATAGTTCAAGTTTGGCCTTCCCTGGCTTTGTCTGATGACGAAATCGTGATATCACGCACGCACTCGCTCATTCTTGGCGAACCGGAGCAGTTACAACTCGAAAAACTTGACATGAAGAATATCAAGTGGATGACTGCCAAAAGCGTCAGTATCAAGGTAGAGAAATCAGAAGCTAAGGATGAGTCTCGCTCTGACAAGGAAACGGAACGGGAGGCGGTCTGGAACCTTGCATTGCTGAAAGAGGTTCTACGTGAGTGTCTCTCTTAGCGCTCCTAGCAGTAACTGCAGTCGACTAACGTGTATGTATATTGAATAGAGGACCTTAAGTACATTTCTACTGGATACAAGCTCCCCCTTCCGAGTAATATATCGTCAACCTCCGGGGATGGATCAGCAACCACATATACAATATGCAGCGTGTTGCCCTCGAAACAAGTTGGATTCACATCGCCTGCTACAGCTCAAAAATTCGCCAAAGCGGATAAAGCCACACAAGAGGAAATTGAGGAGCGAATGTCGCGCTTGTCCGTCGATGGGGCAAAACAAGCTGAAGAGGTGTACGCAATGCATGTCAAGACAGAAGTCATTTTCGCAGAGGAGAAATCAGATCGAAACCAGCAAAATGGTACAGCTGCCAGCGGAGAATCTACCATGAAGTCTACAAGAACTGATCGAAACGGCGCTCCAAATCGGGCCTTGCCAAGCTATATCAACATATACCCACCAGGACCTCTCCAATATACATCCGAATCCTTTTCGGCATATGCAACTCTTGGTGGTCTCTCGAAACAGATTGCTCAAGTCCGGTCACTTCTGGATCTACCACTCTCGCAACCAGAGCTGTACCACAAATTCGGACTAAAACCGCCCCGTGGGATCCTACTATATGGACCACCAGGAACGGGAAAGACTCACCTTGCTAGAGCGATTTCCAGTGCGACGGAAGGATGCTCTTGCATTGTCGTCAACGGCCCAGAACTATCGAGTGCGTATCATGGCGAGACAGAGGAGAGGATTCGTGCCGTCTTCGATGAAGCAAAGCGACGGGAACCTTGCATTATCGTCCTAGATGAAGTCGATGCGGTATGTCCGAAACGAGAAGGTGGTGAGGGTGGAGAGGTGGAACGAAGAGTCGTTGCCACCTTGCTTACTCTGATGGACGGAATGTCGGAAGGTGTGGCTGCAGCTGATGGAAATACGGCAGCAGCGGGTCTAGCGAGAGTTGTGGTGATCGCAGCTACAAACCGACCGAATGCTATAGACCCCGCATTGAGAAGACCTGGTCGTTTTGACCGGGAAATTGAAATCGGTAAGCTTAGCACGTCACACACGATGATTCTATTGCAACGCTCACGAGTCTTGAAACAGGTATTCCCGATGCACATGCGCGCCGCGAAATTCTCAGCATTCTCATTTCCAAGATGCCTAATGCTATCGCAAGTTCGGATCTGAATGCAGTCGCCGACAAAACTCATGGATATGTCGGGGCCGATCTCTCTTCTCTAGTACGGGAAGCTGGATCAATCGCTATACATCGTTGGCTAGAGGCTCGCGCTACGGACCCATCTTCATCACCGGTCATGACGATAAAGGATTTACATTTGGCTTTGCCTACGATTCGCCCCTCAGCGATGCGAGAGGTATTCATCGAAACCCCTAGCGTACGGTGGTCAGATATCGGTGGACAGACGGAGGTTAAACAGAAGCTGAAGGAGTGTGTCGAGTGGCCTTTGACACATCCTGAAACTTTCACGCGGCTGGGTGTCGCGCCACCGAGAGGCGTCTTGCTATATGGTCCACCTGGCTGTAGCAAAACGTTGACAGCGAAGGCTCTTGCTACCGAATCTGGAATCAATTTTATGGCAGTGAAAGGGCCAGAAGTAAGTAGCGGTCTATGCAGCTTGAAACAACATGCAACTGACGTACAACTTTTCCTTTCAGCTGTTGAATAAATTTGTAGGAGAATCTGAACGAGCAGTGCGAGAGGTATTCCGCAAAGCGAGGGCAGCGTCACCATCCATTATTTTCTTCGTATGTCCGCCTGCATCCTGGGGTACAGTTTGTACGTGTTTCTGACTCCGCGTCAATGATAGGATGAGATCGACGCCCTTGCTACATCTCGAGGCTCAGATCATGATGGGCCAAATCAAGGCGTACTTACCAGTTTACTGAACGAGATGGATGGAGTCGAGGAACTTTCAGGTGTTATCGTGGTGGCTGCCACGAACAGGCCAGATGTATTGGTTAGTATCCATCTTCCCTTATCGCAATCCGCCATACTAAGGCTGCAAGGCATTCCAGGACTCAGCACTGTTGAGGCCAGGACGACTAGACCGGATTCTCTACGTTGGCCCACCAGACTTTGATGCACGAAAAGATATTTTCCGAATTCGGTTCTCGAAGATGGCTGTAGAACCGGATACGGGTATAGAGGATCTCGCATTCTTGGTAAGCACATATCCGTACCTGTTACCATAGCAAACTTGGCTGATTCGGGGCAATTGGTGGTACAGACGGCGGGTTGCTCAGGTGCGGAGATTGCATCCATTTGCCAGGATGCCGCTTTGATGAGCATGAATGAGGATCTTAGTGCTCCATATGTACGTGCTTGCCCCTTATCAGATTGCAAGCTTAACCTAACGTATCATGGCTTGAATAGGTGCGCAAGCAACATTTGCTCGATGCCGCCAAATCGGTGAGACGGAGGATTACGCCTAGCATGATCAGCCAGTTCGAAGCCTGGAGGGATCAGAGTGGCGCACGATCGGTGTGATGACTGCAATCTCATGTATTTCTTACACATCGGGCACAGGTTGTACAAAACGGATAACATTTCCGACCAGCGGAAGAGGTGCCTTAAGTCTAGAAGACAGGGGCGTCTCGCAAGAACAGCCTCGATTCTTCCTTGCCTATCCATCTTGCAATCGCATTCGCTGCTGAAACAGCCGAGTGCTTAGGTATCTCCGGCGATAGCGTCAAGTACAGCTCGAAGGAAGTGGTGCTCTGCATGGAAGAAAGCAATGATGTATTTGGCAGCTGTGGTCAGCCTCGGACCGGAGAACCGTATCGTCTCAAGTAGGAATGCACTCACCCATCCCATACATGCTTCGAATTCAGTCCGTACGTAATATTGCTTTAATGGAGCTACTCGACCGGACTTTGCATGAATACCATCGTAGATATGCTGGTACAGGGTAATCAGACTGGAAGATGCAACAACCAATCCATCAGGTTTACTAGCTTGAGTGACTGAGTCAGGGTCATACTTACCGCTTCTGGTCGTCACTATTCGGTACATATGGCTGCTCCCATCGCGGCATAGTGATCTGAACGTTGGACTTTGATTTATACCAGAAATGACGAACTCCTGGCACTTCAAGATCGGCTTTTTCCAAAATATAAACATCGAATGCCACTCCTAAAGCTCGTAGATCAACTTACATAGGCTGTACTCGTGATGCAGATGCGCATTCTCGATCTTGCTCAGAACCTTTGCATGCTCAAGTTTCTGTGGAGTGTAACATGGTATCAAATGGACGGCAACATTACCAACATCATCAGATTGAATGCATACCTTGACTACGCCATCCCGCCATTCTCTTAGTGGCTCGAATCCCTCTTTATCGGCACTGACAAACACCAAACCGACTTCAGGGCGAATGTAGCTGATGAAGGCGTAGACGAATCCATCAGGATTAAACTTCGGTAAACAGATCGGCAACCAAGTTTCCGAGGTCCGCAACGCTGGTGATGCCGAGAGCACATTGAGCAACAGATGGAGATCCGTTGGATGTATCGAGTGTTTGCGTGGACGAAGTAGCGTGACAATCTTGTTGTCAACGACCAAGAGAACGTAGAGTAGATTCTAAAGTGAAAGGGAGTACTATTAAATCGCCGTATACTAGATGAAGGGCAGTCTTGCCTACTGAAATCTTGGTGGGTGGTACCAGTGCGGAAGCAGCCGCTTCCCGAAGGAAGGGAGACATCCGCAGAGGCTGCAAAGAAGATGTGAAGAAAGCGAAATCGAATTGTAGTTGAGAGATGAGATTGTGAAGAAACGGTTCGGAGCCTTTGAGAGGGGCGATCAGGTTTTTTTAATCATGGGTTGGAGGAG
Source organism: Naganishia onofrii (assembly GCA_030039215.1). Lineage (NCBI taxonomy): Eukaryota > Fungi > Basidiomycota > Tremellomycetes > Filobasidiales > Filobasidiaceae > Naganishia > Naganishia onofrii. The sequence continues at coordinate 1,621,774 of JASBWV010000001.1, forward strand.
ACGTCTGGTCTCACCGTCAAGGAGTCGGCGAAGATCAAAATTACTCCGGCGCTGGAACATCTTCACCAGTTGATTGTTGGTAACGATAGATATTGTTTGTAAATAGAGGTAGTCGAGATGATTTCGAAGCTGGTCGCGCGGTGTACCTGCCGTGTCAGAAAATAAGAGGATATCCGAGGATGCTAGGCTGCACTCACCACGAAATCCGGCTCCTTCCAGTCACTGACGCAAAACAGGTAGAGTGGATCGCCGAGCAGAAATGTAATTTTGGTTCTGCCATGGGTTATAGATCTGCGGCATATCCTTACCATTCAGCCTAAAACCGTTACGACGAAATGAATTGATCGCTCACTGGAGTTTGTCGCTGTCTTCATCGTAGATCGAAATGATGGCTTGCGCGACTCCCATCATCCGTGTGAGACTTTCCTCATCCTCTGTGTGTCTAAATATACGTTCTTGATCGAATCTACTCTTCGCGACGCTCGAGGTGTACAACACTCACGAACAGAATACAGGCTTTCCAGCACTGGTCAATATAAAGTAACGTCGCTCTGGATATGATGACGGTCGGAGTCTTTGCCGGTCCTCTACTAGATCTATGCAATGGTAAGCCCGGACACGCTGGAGACAATAGGTAGAAGCTTACGCTGCTTGTTCGTGACTGGATCTGTTTTTACGACTTGTTCCTGTCCTGCTACATCGTTCTCGGCAGAGGCTTTCTCTTGCCGTCGAGATCCAGCCGCAACTTCTCTATTGCGCCGTTTGCGTATTGAAGCAGGGCTGACATCCCTCCGACCGCTCGCTCCCAGTCCTCTATCGTCTACTCGTTCGGCTCCAGCCTTCCGCTCAAGGACCTGAGCTTGGAAGAGGAGATCTGCTGCTCCCTTCCGTGCCGCACATACGGTCACTGGATCGGCAATTTCCAGGTTCAACGAAGTGGTGGTAGCAGACGCTGAAATAGTTGATCTGCGCGAACCAAGTGGTCTTCGTTGTGTTATGCTTCCAAAAAGACTTTGCCTCGTGAGGTCAGGAAATGACAATGGGGCATCTGGATCGTTGGTGTAATTTTGGACGATACGTTCCCTTGGTGAAGACCTTGGGCTGGATGCGTCGGGCGAGGTATCCGAAGCTAAAGATAAATCGGACATGGCCCTTTCCAGTTGTGGAACAGCCTCTTCGTCCCCAGAACAAAGATTCGCATTCGCATAGTCGTCGGATACTTGTGGCTTTGATGTCGATGAAGTGACTGGAACTTTGATGGGTGTTGAATGGAGACTACTTGCAGCTGTGGTTATAATTGACGAAGACGAAGTTGCACGGGAACGAGCGCGGGAAGTAGCTTTGCGCGGCGTCGAGTGAGGAGTCAACCTATCGACATGAGGACCATTCATTTTTCGTTGTGCTAAGGGTTGTTTGTAATGTTGCTTAAGTGGACATCCATTGCTGTTCGGCCACGAAAGAAGAAGCACTCGGAACAGATATTGACAGGGAGCGATGCGATGATATCAGCAACGACAATGTCTCAGATGTTATATCTCTCGCTTGCCTGAAAGCGGACATGAGTCTCCGCTGCTGGATCAGGCTGATCAGACCCTTGCTATTGCTTGTCAAGAGATGTTAGGTGTCAACGATGGATGCATCTGCAATAGAGCCGGTCATCTTCTGAGTAGTTCGCTATCAGGGCCCATACTTCACATCACGCATAGTGGAGCCGACGGCTATTTGGATCAGACGAAAACCACTGCCAAGATGGGTAAAATGGCAGAGCATCAGCGAAAGCTGCTAGAAGTGAGTTTGGCCAGTTTCGGCTTTCCTTGTGAAATGGATATTCCGACTAACCATTGCTCCGTACTATCCTCCAGCAAATGATGGGTCCGGAGGCGATGGGAATAACTCAGGTCAATGTCGACTGGTGGGATCCTCGTGTTTGCAAAAACTACCTTTGTGGAACTTGTCCTCACGAGATCTTTGGCAACACGGTAAGACCGACCCTCTCTACCCTTCTTGTACCTGCCTGACGGTCTCTATGTCTACTGCCAGAAAATGGACATGGGACCTTGCCCCAAGCTTCACTCCGAAGCGATCGCAAAAAAGTTCCAGGAAGCAAAGGCTCAGAACCCATCGGACCCTCGATTCGCTGCGTTCGAACAGGAATACCAAAACAACATTTATGCCTTCGTTGATGATTGTGACCGAAAGATCCGAATGAGTCAGAAGAGGTTGGAAAAGACACCAGAGGAGAACAGGAGAACAGTCGACCTGGTAAGTCAGCTATCCATATTTGAGAGAAAACTTTTGTTTCGCATCTTACTCTCTGGGCCGTCCGTAGATGAAAGAAGTCGGTGAAATCGAGTTGGCTATTCAAGGACAAACGGAAGAAATTGAGCAACTCGGTATGTCACGAGTCGTCGCCTCCTGTAATGGATTAACCGCTCACTTATTATATCCTTGTAGGTGAGGCTGGTAAGGTTGAAGAGTCAATGGCCAAGTTGGAAGCGGTAGAGGCATTGAAGAATGAAAAGTCCGAGAAAGAGGTAAGTTTCCCTTTATAATTCGAAGGTCAACAGCAATATTGAAGAGCATCCACGGGCACTATAGCGAGAATTACAACGACTTTCCGAAACTGGTGGTGCTTCAGGTCACCAGAAACTGCGTGTCTGTGAAACCTGTGGTGCCTACCTCTCAATATTGGACTCGGATCGACGATTGGCTGACCACTTTGGTGGTAAGGTAAGCAGAATTCACGAGACCTCAAAGGTTGCGCAATACGTTTTGACGGGCTTTGATATCTCAGATGCATTTGGGTTACCATGAATTGAGGAAATTGCTAGAAAAGTTCAACGAGCAACGTCAAGCAGCACGTATGGGCATGAACGGTCCTCGACCAACAGGTCCTCCGGGCCCTGCTGCACCTCGAGGCCCCATGCCAGGCGCGCCTCTTGCGCCGTCAGCACCCCGATTCGGCGGCGCTCCAGCTCCGCATAACGGTTTGATGGCTCCACCATCAGCATCGTATGATGACCCGATGACACCTACAGGACAAATAGGCCTGCCAGTCGATCTGGACAGGGAAGCGGACTCGGCGATTCCAGGACATGGCGATAAGAAGAGGCGGGAAGCCATGGAATTGTTGCAGGACTCTCGACATGAGCGAAGCAGAGACGATGATCGGTACGTTTGCAGTACGTATACTGTGCTAGAGTCTGTATACTCATATCCATCCTTTAGTGAACGACGACGCGACAGATCCAGGGATAGAAGTGACAGGTACCGTGATCGAAGTCGTGAGAGGTGTGTGACGGTTTTAAATCGCCAGATAGAAGTTACACCCCACTAATCACTTACTTCGGGGGATTTAGATCCAGTAGACACGATGACCGCAAAGACCGTGAGCGACATCGCGACCGTGACAGCAGAGACAGGGACGTTGAAAAGGAGCGCGGCAGTAGAGAAAAGGACAGAAGCGAACGTCGAGACAAGGCGTCTAGAAGTCGCTCGCCCGCGAGAAGGCGTTTCGAGTAAAATGGCGCAGAGTTATCGTATGCCAGGAGTATGGGACACCGCCTTTACGGATGTAATCATCTGCGTAACGGGTTTGTATTTATGCGTCTTATAGCAAATGGTGAAGCCATGGAGCAAGATAGTGTCCGTGATCAACGAGACGATGGCTCGGACGGACGTGTTGCGACATTTCTGAGTATTCTTCTTGCTTCAACTTCCTTGTCAAGAGTATAGTAGCGTAGTAGCGTACCACCAGTATACCTGTTCCCATCAATATACTTCATCTTTCCAACGTACAAGCAGAAGCAGAAATGACAGCAGCCACTCACGCCTCGCCAACTCCAGCACAAGCAATCGATTTCCCGCAATCCACCGGTTTGCTGGTCTTCGCATGCTCACAGGTTGTTCTTCCCAACCACCCTCCTCAGGCGGTTACATTCATCGTTGATATGCCTATCTTACAGACTCTGAGCCTCTGAATCAATCAAGGCCAACGTGGAATGGCGGATGTCAATCGGAAGGTTTCAGCGGCAAAGCACCTTCGATCAAATGAAACCATCGAAAGGTAACAGCAGCGATCCAGCAGGCGACACCTGCTACGGATTCAGCGTAAGAGCACCCATCACTGGTTCAGGCTCCCCCATTTGTCGACCCTCCTTCGGTCTCAACCGCTGCATGATAATCTCCTCTAGCTCAAACAGAATGTCACTTCGTCCCCTTCGTGCTAGCGATGACTGCCGTCCCGCCAAGCGGACGCCATGAGTCAAGAGTCATCGGGATCACTTCCCGTACTATTTAGCTGAATCTAGTCGAGTCCAACCAGGTGTGAGTCTAAACATGCGATGACTGGAAGATATATTTATCGAACCATCAGACCTGATTCTTCGCCGCGTTTGTGCTTTTGTATGGCCTTGAACAAAATTAAATGGATGTACAAAAACGATGCTTGAAAGCGATGACCAATATTCTCTCAACCTCATAGACGCTCCCCTCCTCGAGTCTCTTCTTCGGCCGACACTCGCTGAGCTATTCATCATCCATGTAGTGTTCCTACGGAAGGAATGAGCAAAGTCAATCAGCAGCGCTTGATGTGTCAGTCCAAAAATCGAGCGTACGTAGACACGCTGGTGCATTCCCTCCCCAGCATCCGTGATCGCCTGCACCTTTTCATGCGACAAGTCCTCCATGTCGCCGAACGCCCGAATCTGCCCGACAAGGCGTTCCTTCTTGCACGAAGTGGTCACGATGATCCCGCCGTAGGTAACTTGATGGGCCCATTTCATTAATACCTGATCCTCGGTCGCGTCCAACTCGTTGGCGATCTTCTTGACCACGGCGTCCACGGGTCCGCCAGGGAAGTGAATGATCGAGGCGAGGGTTGTGTAGCAGGCGATTACGATGCCCTTGTTGTGGCACCATTCGATGATGGGTTTCGCTTTATCGTAAACGTAAGGATGAACCTCGATCTGACCAGAAGGCTCGTGCATGAGATGGTGCCCGACACAGAAGAGCTAGGTGTCGTGTTACCATACCTGGTTGATAGAAGGGACCACCTGACAGTATGTAAACGCATTCGATGAGTCCGTCAGCACCATTGATCCAATCCACTCCGCTTACTTTAGTGTTCTTCAGAGTCTCTTCAAGGTCTGCCACCCGGTAGTTTGACACGCCGATAGACCTAGTCTTGCCCTCATTCCGCAGATCTTCCATCATCTTCCATGCCGTGCCGAGCCCTGTCTCTTGCACGTACTACGTGGTTTCACAATCAACAGACTCAGTGAACCGCTTCTACCGATGGTTTCTAGCTTGACTGCCGCTAATATACAAAAAACTCACATACCTTGTATCCATGGATCAAAAACAAGTCTACTTGCTCCATCCCGAGCTATGTTAGTTACACCTCATGTATGAGTACATCACTGTGCCGAGACCAATGCTGCTTTACGATAACGAACCTTGACCAAAGATCTCTCCAATGCCTTCCGAGGGTTTGGGGTATCGCCTGTGAGAAGCGAGATGTGATTCGTCAAGTTCCTTACCATATTACACAATAACCACCACTCACCTTTGGTGACGACTGTCACCTCCTCTCGAGGCAAACCGAGCTCCTTGACGGCCTTTCCCAGGCTATCCTCATTACCGTAACACTCGGCGCAGTCGAAGTGGGTCATGTCGGCGCACAGATACGCCATTTTGACCCAGCGACTGCAATCCTGCTGGAAAAGGGCTGTTGCCGTCCCATAAGCGAGCATAGGGAGCAGGATGCCATCGTTGAGCTTGATTTTCTTGATATGGAGCATAATGGGAAGCGAGTCGAGAGTTGCCGTAGCAAGAAGGAGTGAATACGAGGAAATAGAAGAAGGTGAAAGGTGCACAACCCCGACTATCCGCCGCGATCAGGCGCTGCTCCTGTCTGTATATATCAATGAGTCAGAAATCGCTGGAAAAGTCCATTGCCAGATAAACAATAGAGAGCTCTGCTTCGAAAGGACTTGATGCCATCGAAAGGAGCCTTTGTAGCTCGTCTTTGTTTGATTGTATGCCCCCACCCATCTTTGTCAAGACAGTCGCACACCTCCCTGATTTCCTGACTTCTGTAGCTGCTTCTGACCCCTCGCTTGCTCGCTCGCAGATTGTGATTGAGAGAGCCATTCATATTCAGAAGACCTTCGCATAAGGCTGTACCAGCAAAGAATGTTCATTTCAATGTCATGGAGACAGAGATGAGGGAGGATAGCCAGATCCACATGATGGCGATTTCCACGTCGGATGATCTTCACCGCCACGTCATTTGGCGATTTTGAAGCGGTCGGGAGGTGACTGCCTCAGCCAAAAGTTCGGGCGCGATCAGTAGATGTTGAAGTCGGTAGTAGCAGAGTCGTTGGAGTTGGAAGCTGCGGTGAACCAAAGGATCTCACTACGTTGCAAAGACAAGCAGGTATCAACCGATAATCAGTGAATGTTGGGATATCTCACCAGCTCGCGGAATTTACTCAGAAGCCTTGCACCCACCGTAAAAGCAGCAACTTTACCAATTCCATCCTTTACATTCAGAATGGCGTCATCATCAACCTTTGTCCAAAAGGTCAAAGCACTCCAGCCTGAATTGGTCGGCTCTACCGAGGACGAGAAGAAGAAGATCCACTCTCTTGTGAACGAGGTCCCTGAACTTGCAAAGGATTTGAAAGTCAGTATCTTTTAGCGGATCTGGTAAAGCTAACTATACTAACCAAGCTCTTGCTCGATTTTCAATCCTTAGGCTCTAGACTCGAAATTGACTTCCTTGGTCTACCTCAACTCGAACAAAGCATCTATCGCCGACGTCAGTTTGTACTGCGAAATCCATCCCGAGGTCGTGAGTCGATTCTTCTGAAAGACTGTCTGCTTCTAGCTATAACAGGTTTCTCCATCTGCCTCATCTCTAGTCCAAGCTTGAACCGTCTGGCTACTACGCCATTCCCTCCATCACCCGGTACTTTGACCACATTCAACATCTCAAAGCTGTCAATGACGCTCGAGCACTACTGCCCAACGAGCCGTACTGGCTTGTCCACTTTGACCTCGACAACATGCCCCCTTTAGAGCGAAAGGTCGAAGTAAAGGAAAAGAAGGCGAAGAAGGAAGGAGCCCCTGCAGCGGGTGCTGAAGCCAACGCTGGCAAGAAGGATAAGAAGGAAAAGAAAGCTACCGAACAGACTCCTGCTACTGAATCGACACCGGAGGCACCCGCACCTGCTGTCAAGGCTGCTGTCGAAGGTGAACGACCTCAGGGCCAGAAGAAGGAGAAGAAACCCAAGGAGAAGAAGCCCGAAGGTGCCGCGAAGCCTGCGCCGCCACCTCCTACCGGTCCGCTGCCCAGCATGATCGATCTGCGAGTTGGAAAAGTTCTGGAAGGTATGATCATGCGTTGCTGCGTGCAGAACGCTCCGATCTAGAAGCTGACCCAAAGTATTATAGTCTCGAGACATCCGGACGCTGACTCGCTCTATGTCGAGGTATGTATTTGTTGCTAGTCAACTCGAGACGGGACAGCAGACTCAACATTCTGCCGTTCATAACAGAAAATCGATGTTGGAGAGGATGAACCCCGAATCGTTTGCTCTGGTTTGGTAGCATACATGAAGCCGGAAGAGATCCAGGATCAGACCATTGTGGTGGTCGTGAGTACCCCTCGAAGCCTAGACGTGTGCAAAAGTATGCTTACCGGTATCCTCGTCGCAGTGCAACCTTAAACCCGTTACCATGCGTGGTGTCAAGTCCTTTGCCATGTTGCTCTGTGTAAGAAATCCTGGTCCCTGGTAACCTCACGCAATCACTAACAAGGTTCTTTCTAGGCTACTGCCGCTGAAGGCAAAGAGGGAGGTATCGAATTCGTCCGACCACCCGAGGGTTCCAAGCCGGGAGAGAGGATCTACTTTGAAGGTGAAAAGTTTGAAAGTAGGTAGTTTCGTAGCATGCGATCTCTTTGGGGATAATACTGACAATTTCGCTTGCGATCACAGATGCGCAGCCCGAACCATTGCTTAACCCTAAGAAGAAGGTATTCGAGACTGTTCAACCTGTATGTGAATTCTTGAAACCTGCCGCCTTTCAACTTCGCAAGCTGAAACAGATTGCCCTCCCACTTTCCGTATCTAGGCGTTCACAACGCTGGACAACTTGGAAGCCGCATGGATAGATCCGGAAACCAAGTCGGTTCACAAGATCCGAACAAAGGATGGAGTCTGTGTGGTTCGAAAGTTCAAGGGTGCTTCGCTATCATAGGTTCCTCCATAGCCAGATACATCCATGATATTTGTTGCGATGAACATGCGCTGCCTTTATTTGGCAAATATCTTGACCCCCGAATACAGAAACGTATACAACTACTGGAACCACGGTCGACCATGCAGAAACATGCCAAACCCCCAATTGACTCCTACTTTGGTTGTCATGGATTCGACGAGATCGACGCTTGCTGCTCGTAAACTTCCCGCTCAATTGCTGCAAAGCTTGCTTTCGTCTCTTCCAGCCTAGCCAGTCCATGTTTCTCGATGTCTAGAGCCTGTCGTTCCAATTGCACCTGATTGAGAAAACAGGGCATCAGACAGAACCCTTGGAAGATGGGGGTACATGATAGCAAGCTTACTATCTGGTCTTCCAGGGCTTTTGCGTGCAAGTATTCATACGGATTTGGCGGCGGCGGCATGTCAGCTGTGAAACCAAGTTCATCAGACATCAACACATCTGATGATTTACAAAGCACCATACCTAATGAGATCGGACCAAAGACTTCATTCATCCATTCGTGCCGTGTTCGATAACGTGCAACAGCCATATCCGTTGCAGTTAGTTCCTCCATCTCAGCTGGGTGAGGAAACACCGTAAGCAAGGGATACAAGCGTAAGCTGTTTCGACTCCTCTCATTACTCACCCACTGCCGGGTCCTGCGGCTGCGGTATCCTCTTAAGAACCATCTCTTGCGCAATTGCAGGATGCATGCCTTGCATAGCTACAGGGTTTACTCCTGGTATGCCCGGCATCATGTGTTGCTGCATTCCACCCCCAGAGACCGGGAGGCCTCCTGTCTGCTTGCGCTTCTTTGGTAATGGCTGTTGCTGCTGCTGTTGATGTTGTTGTTGTTGTTGTTGTTGTTGTTGTTGTTGTTGTTGCTGCTGCTGCTGCTGCTGCTGAGCCAGAAGAGCTGCCTGATGATGCATCATATTCGGTGCCTGTTGCATACTGAAGACTCTCGAAGGCCGATTCCAAGGATATATCACGTGAAGAGAGATAGGTTTTTTGGGGAAAGTCGTGAGCAGTCGTTGTATAAGGATCAAGCTATAGAGTGCGTTTCATGTATGCAAGGGCCTTGTCTGTAGACCACCGAAACACAAAGTAGAAGATGGTATCAACACCTTGACCCTCTCGATCGCTCGTGAATTCCACGTCATTCGTCACAAGCCGGATTCTTTCCGATCACCGCCAAAATTGCCAGACGGGTCCTACGTATAATAGGACAGAAGCCAAATGAGTTGATCTCTTTCCAGCTTTTCCGCCCTTTTCGTCCGTATCTCGCCACACGTCAACAAAGCACCATAGGTGAGTATTTCAGTATATTCTATTCCCGGGCCCCTCGCTCGCCATCTCGTCCAACATGGCTATACCACGATCTTTTATGATGGACACCGCACTGGGCACTGAAAATTCGAGACCTTTAGACGGGTTAGACGGGATTATACGCCTACATTCTTCTCAGTAGGAAGAAGCGAGCCTAGAAAACTCGTGACTGAACAAAGATCGTGGTGTTGGCCATCGAGGTTGAGGTGGTCAAGCAGATGAAAGCGGAAAAGATGTATGGAATCTCTACTGACTTTCCCTTCTTCCCTTCTGCAACAGACAAAATAGTCTACAATGGTTGACGCTACATTACATAACGACATGATCGAGGCACCTATGCCGTCTATCGCTGAATTGCGACAGTTGTACGATACCATCGAGACTTCTGTATCAGCTACTTCAAAAGCGATGCAGTCTCTGACAGACAAGTACGCTAGTTGTTCCTATAGTTATGCTGTTATAAAGATGCATCATGCTGATGCACCATATGTTGGTCCACTTAGGTCCAAGGATGCCTCACATCCCGATTTCGATTTCGCCAACGGGTTGTCTTTACTGCTGATCAGACCACATCTGCTACTCGCGTCGATTCATCAACTTGTGATCATGCTCGGCCTGAGGCTCGCCACTAGTTCCTCGGTCCCTCAGGACGACGAGGAAGAAATGCCGTCCATTCGACCGTTTTCCGCAGACCGCACAGAGAGGAAATCGCTAGCAAACTCGTCAGGCGCATACGTGCAAGCTTCGCTCCAGAACGAGTTGATGGTCATTAGGGAAGTTATGGAAAAGACGAAGGGACTAGAATCCAAGGTGTCGTATCAGGTCAAGAAGCTTGTGACGTTGGCGAATGAAGCAGGGATGAGGGAAACGGATTCGAAGAAAACAGAGGAAGAGGTTGACGAAGATGACGCTGAAGGTCGGTTCCCAAGCATGAAGAGAACTGCAACCCTGCTGACACTGCTTCCCACAGACCCTCTTTCTTTCAAGCCTAATCCTATGGCGCTTATGCAATCCAGCAAGAAAGGAAAACAGGCCGAGGTCGAGGAGGCCAAGGCCACAGCGCGCCGAGCAAAGAATTCTAGGCGATCACCGTCTGTTTCGGATGATGGAGGCGATGGCGGTGCAGGTGATGGAATCTATCGCGCACCAAAGATGGCTGCTGTGCCTTATGTGGAGTCTCGAAGTAAGCAGGCTCGATTGTATGTGCCTGAACTCATTATTGAATTCGACTTTGCTTTGCCCAGCTTCTCGACGCACGGACAGACGCGCACCAGCTCTGCTTTCCGAATTCGCATCATCCCTTACCTCGGCACCACTTCTCGAATCCACATCTGGTCTCGCCGTCCGACCTGTCGTTACGTCAGGAGGCGATGCACTACGCACCAACTCCAAATCGGCCAAGCGTCTGGCTGAGCTGCAGCGTATGAATGAATTCGAAGAAGAAAACATGACACGATTGGTCATGACGAAACGAGAGTTGAAGAAGCGAGAAGAGGACGAAGCCGCTTTGAACATGGGTTATGGTGTTGGTGGACCGTCCCGGAGCAGGAGCAGACGGCAAGGCGGTTTCGAAGCAGAAATGGAAGGCGTGCTGGGCGATCGGGGAGGAAAGAGTCTTTGGGATGGTGTCGGCAAGGGATTGGGCAAGCGCGATGGTATCCTCGAACGAAGCAGGAAGAGGACGAGTACGGGTGATGGAATGGATGGAGGCTTTACCAAGCGAAAGAAGGGCAAGTTCGAGCATGCAGTTAAGAGCAAGAACCGAAAGTAGCCTCCCTATATACGATTCTCACGTTGTAATTGGATTTATGGATTATTTCGTTGCGGGGACTTTGTTGGAACCTGCTCTCTGTTTCAGGTTGAGACCCCCCTGGGCGATCTTGTGTCAGCACTCCTTGACCGCCGAGTTCTGATTGCGCAGCCAATTTGGACGCCGGCACTTCTTGCGCTGGCTAGCGTTGCCGTCTTCTGCAGGTCACGTCAATGGAGGTTCATGTCATCGAGCTGACTTTCCCTTCATGGATTCGTCGTCCTAGTGTGCAATATGCCACTTCCTGAAAAGCGGGAAACATTCAGCCGCGATTGCCGCGATCCACCCGGGAATGTTGCTATTATTGCATCATCACCGGTCGTCGATGCGGGGTTACGGAGACAAGCAGGATCCGTCTATGGAGCTGCCGTCGACCACCGTCCTAGGACAGATATATTGCTATCCTGACCGCCGTGTTTTCTAAGGCATTTAGTGCTCTATTATATGCCTACACGACATATCGCACGCTTCACCCACACTCTAACTACTACATTCAAAATGTCCGGACTAAGCACCGTCAAACTCAACGATGGCCTCCAAGTCCCCGTGCTGGGCTATGGTACGGGAACAGCCCTCTACCAGAAGGAAGCCAAGGATTCAGTCAAGATGGCCTACTCCGAGGCCAAAATGCACCATATCGATTGTGCAGAGATGTACCAGAACGAGGAGAGTGTCGGACTGGCTTTGAAGGAATTGAAAGTCAAGCGAGAAAACGTATTCATTACCACAAAATGTGAGTTCTAGTAAACTGAGCTGCTTTAGCCGTTCCCTTTCTCCCAGAAAATGTTTAAGTTCGTGACCTCCGCTGACTACGTCTTACCGGGCATAGGCGGAACTGCTGATCCTCGAAAGTCCCTGGAGAAGTCTTTGAAACTGGTAGGTCCCGTTCGTCCTCGGCGGATGAATTAAGAACCTCACGAGTGATTCGGTCCGCAGCTCGGTGTCGATCAGGTCGATCTGTACTTGATCCACAGTCCTTTGGTAAGTCACCGGTATGAAGGAAAAAGACAACCAGATATCCGGGCTGATCCCAACAATCCCCGCTACTTTTATAGTTGGTCAAGGATACCGGCTTGGGCAAAGCATGGCAGATCATGGAAGAGCTCCAGAAGGAGGGTAAGACCAAGTCGATCGGAGTATCGAATTACCGAATTGAGGATTTGGAGGAGACTTTGAAGGTCGCCAAGGTGCGTTGCTGGGTCGGTCATCCCGCTATTCCAGGTCGTGGCTGATCAACCTATCCGTCATACACTGCGTACAGGTCATTCCTTCTGCCAACCAAGTGAGTATATTGATGGACTCTTCAGTGCTGTTTCAAGTGCTGACCCTTTTAGAATAATAGATAGAAGTCCACCCCTACGTTTTGGACAAGGCACAGTCGCTCATCGACTTCTGCCACTCCAAGGGAATTCACATCGAGTCGTACGGCCCGCTATCATCCATCGTCCGACACCCCGGAGGCTCTGTCGATCCTGTGGTCAAGAAGATCGCTCAGGAGCTCGGTGCGACCGATGGTCAAGTGTTGTTGAAGTGGGCTCATCAGATTACCCACGGTGGTATCGTTGTGACCACTTCTAGCAAGAAGGAGCGACTGGTGGAGCAGATCAAGGCTTTCACAGACATTAAGGACCTCTCAGATGAACAGGTGCAGGCGATTGCCGAAGCTGGAAAGAAAGAGCATCACAGAGTCTTCGTAAGTCATTGCTCAAATCATGATGACGTTCGATGCTGAACACTATGGCTACCTGGTATAGATGCCGCATATGGATCAATAGACGGTCGCAGCGGGAAGACAAGGACATATACAAGGAAAATACTCATCCCATACTAAACAACATAAAGAAGGGACATGCTTCCAGAATTGTATAGTTGAACGAGATAAAAACCAGATATAGGGAAAGAACATTTGCCTATAGATTGTGCGAGCGCTTGTTAGCGCAGGCAGCTCGCGAACACCATTTCGATGCAGCGTTCGTCCATTGCCGATCATGAGAGAGTCCGTCTATCTCTTGACGAGATGACAGTCGATGTTCCTCTGCAATCGCGTTCCAGCAGCGATTCGTCTTCTCACGGCAGGCTGAGCTTCTTCAGGGCTGTTCCAGTCTGTTGTCGGCATGTCGCGACATTTCAAGCGGCGCTGTTGAGGGTTCCTCCGGCTGTCTTGAGGCTTCTTCGCCGTCTTGCTTGTCGGTCCAGCATCATCCCAGAGGCGGATCACGCAGCGGACAGATACGCGACATGACAGGAAGAAGTAGGCAGTGACACTATGCGACAATGGCGAAAACAATATATCGGTGGGGGACTTGCGACTAAAGTTTACAGATATCACTCGTCATTTCCCGCCACTATGTTGATGCAGGTTCTACTACACCACTAGTGCTTAGGCAGCCAAGCCGGCAAGCGTGAGGGGAGGACACAGCTGAGGACACCCACTTTACGCAATATCTTAGCGGGGGCCACTTGGCAACTACTTGCACTTGGCTGTCGCCTTCGACGCTGGCTACGGCTGGCTGCGGATAGCGGAAGGACAAAGAAAGGCCCTTGTCCTAATTAATTTCTGCGGATCGATTGTTGACCTCTCTTTTCTTCTTGTTGTGCCACTCGAGAGCTCACTCGAGGCTCGGAAGCACAACCGAGCGGAAAAACCTCCATGCGCGGGAAGCATTCAGGCAGAAAGCTCAGCGGCCATATCGCGGGGATGTTCTTCAGTCGCGCGCGAATGATTCTGCGCGTGACGGTAGAGGCTTAGAGGCTGGACAACTGGACAACAACCCAGGGCTTGCAAATGGGAAAACCTGAAACGCGCAAGGCCTTGTCCTCGCTCGTCGATGTGTTGTCCTTCATCTCCTGTCACATCTACGCAAGGGACGTTCGGACCTTGTCATATATCCAGAGATACTACCATCAATCCCCTTTCCTTCTTCGTTCGTTCAATCTCCACTGGTTCCGTCTTCCATTATACACCCTCAACTTTGTCGATCAAAGTCCACTTGCTTGACGCACACACACCCTAGGGTACAATCCACTTTCTTTTGCCAAAGGTAAGGGGACTTGTCAAATAGTCACCTCTTCACCCTATTTGCAGCTGCTAATAAAAGTTTTCCCTCCTTCCATGTCCCTCTTTGGATCTCCCTGACCCCATACTTCGTCGATCACCTTTCTCTAGCTTCTCCGTGATCTATATAGAGGAATACAAGTGCCTTTGATTTGCCTCGGATCTGAAACAAGATTCGTCTCGTTCACATCAATCACGACGACAACAGCAAACCAACACTTTGTCAATCCGGAATCGACATTGTATCGTTTCGCCAAACTCGCCATCACACTCTCTCTATAGGACACTCAGCCGTTCCGAATCGGTACAGTCTTTACCGACAACCTACATTCCCTCTACGCCTATTTCTCTCCCGCTAGTCGGCAGACCCAGTCTTTCCGTTTTAATCCACACAAAACCCAAAACACCAAAACAAGATGCATTTCTCCATCACTCAGCTCGTCACCGTCGTCGCCGGTATCGCCGCATCAACCACTTCAGCCCACTCGATCCACCGACGTGGCGCTCAGCATCAGCACAAAGACATTGCCGAGCGTATGGCTGCTAGCGCATCCGAAGGTGACGCTGCCAACTTTTACGCTCGGGCATTGTCTGATGCCCAAGCAGGTCGATACAGGATTCGACGATCTGCCGATTCTGCCGGCAAGCCCGGTCAACGAAAGGTCGTGAGGAAGCGTGGAACCGGAGCTACTTGCAAGATCCGTTCCACTGAGAACGTAACCGCAAGCGCTGTCGAATCAGCCATTGCGTCTAGCTCGAGCGCAGAGGCGACTGCTTCTGCTTCTGCCGCTGTCAACAACTGGTGGGCTTCACCTGTAAGTGTGGAGGGCCGCATGTTGTCATTGAAGTTTGTATGCTTACACCTTCTTTTCTTCATTCCTAGTCTGAAGCCGCTTCCAGTTCAGCCGCACCGTCGTCGACTTGGGCAGCTTCCAGCACCGAATGGTCTGAGCCTTCCTCGTCTTCATCTTCCTCCTCGTACTACTCGGAGTCGTCTTCATCCTCATCATCAGCGGCACCCGCTGCGACTGAAGCCTCCACCTCGACCGGCCACGGCAGCACCGCCATCAATCAAGTCACAAACAACGTCCTCAAGGCTCTTGACGTTGGTTCATCATGCGGAGCGAGCGACCCTACTCCAGAGTTCCCGAACGGTTCTGAGGACTGGGTCAATTGTGGCATGAGAAGCGCCGGAGGTTGGCAACCACCCAAGCTCACCTTCGATGACATCCGAGTTGGTGATGCTACAAAGCTGCAGGCCATGTACCCGAAGTGTGCCGAATTCTTTGACATCATGACGCAAGTCAGCGCTGAAACATCTGGTGAGTAACTTGATTTGTGTTCTTTATTAATGCTAGATCTTGGTACTAATGCCACGTTAAATTGTAGTTCCCGCTCAACTGTTGCTCTCTATCGCAATTCAAGAATCGGGTTGCAGAAAGGACGTTCGAGGCGGAGGAGGCGAGATGGGTCTCATGCAGGCCGCCGCAAACAGATGTGCTAGCGGCAATATCGCTTCTTGTATGGAACCTTACAGTATGTGTTTTTTGCTTCTCACTCCTCGGCGCAAAGTGCAAAAGGCTGACATACTTCTGCTTTATAACAGATAACATCAAGCTTGGAGCTGATATCTTCAACGAGAAACTGTCTCTGTCTGGCGGCAACGTGATTCAAGGTAATTTGTCTCTCCGAAAGAGCTTGTTGCGCGACGTCGACTGACGATATGATTTATATCCTTTAGCTATCGGCATGTACAACGGTTGGGATGTCGGCATGACATACGACGGAGCCCACAACGGAAAAGAGTGCTCGCACAACAGGAACCGAGACTACGTCCACTCCATCGTCAATGGTTACATGCAAGGCACGGATTCATCTGGCTGGAACGCTTATGGACGTGAGTATCTCATCTCGACTGATATCTACGCCTTCTCGCTTTACTGACGTTGCACCTTCTATCAGGGAACGGCTGTTAAACGCTGGACGTCCTCGCGCTCTCAGACAATTCAATATCCTACCTATAACGACCTCTTACGACAACAGAGACAATAGTTCCGCTCTCTTATTCCCCCCTCTCTTGTTCGCGGCTTCATCTCTTTCTCCCACATGTATCGCTTGATGCTTTATAACCAAGTTGTGATACGTCGGCTACTGGCGAGCCTGACTTCAGGGTATATGTAAATGCACATTTCATTCCATTTCTGTGTCTTCAGTTACTTTGGTCGCAGCGGGAAGCAGTATCTAGATCGACGATGACATCATATGGAATCCTAATTCCGGTAACTACAACCCCTCTAAGCAAAGTTCTGGCGTTGCAAGACGAACTTGTCAACCGCTATTGACCCAGACTGACAACCCGGAAATACGCAATCAAGCGCTTTGGCGTCTTGAAAGGCGGGTTATTAAATCCGTGACTGGTGCATGACAACGGTTTTAAAGCTTTCTCGCTTGAATTGGTCAGTGGCCTGATAAGGACAAGCAGGGATAAGATAGTATAGGCGCAAGGATGGGCGACAGAACGTACGTTTGCGAAGTTAAGGCCTTCGTGATTGTTCTTAAAGTTCCATACCTGATCGCGGAAAAAGCCATCGGTCAATCAAAGCTTGCCTGGTGAAAGTGACCAGAGTCGTACTCACAGTCTTGTACAGCCAGCCCCCTGCAAAAGTCTGGAATGCCCAACCAACGGATGAGATGACGCCTAAGACACCCGCAGCGATGTGGCCTTGCGAAAGCATGGAGATTGTGTTGATCAAACCTGCTGAGCCGGTAGCTGTATACATTCATAAACAGTGAGTGCGTAAGTTTTGCGATTCTCAACTCCATTCTCTAGATATTGAGTTTGATCAACGCACAGGGGATCCCAATGAACATGCTGTGGTAGTAAGAGATGGGTGAGCTTATGGTCTTCATTTACTCGGACATTCATACATACTAGAGCGAGAACAGGAGATGCCATCCAGCAAAGAAGAAATAGGCGTCTACGAACAATCAAGCGGTTAGTGAGACGATCTAGACCTCGGTCCAGGCGAGCTGTGTCCGATGAGCTCCACTCACAGAAAAAGAGGGCCAATCCGTTGTCTTTCGCATATCCGAGATAGATAGGCCTATACCAGAGGAAGAAGGACGTGAGGGTGATGACCGGGATATAAGACCCTGATGCGGCCGTATCTTTCCTGTGTCCGAGGTATGACATGCACAATGAGTTGTGGTGTTCTCGGACATCAAACTGATGTTACTCACCCTGCGTCACTGCTTCCCGCCAAAAGTAGAAGAATACAGGCTACCAGATTGACGATGAGTGTCGCGATGAGTGCCAGCCACTGAATGTATAGAGCCTTCATTGTACGCTGATTAGCGTCTGGCAGGTCAGAGAGCTGATGTCTGATCAAGGGAAAGACTGGTGTGACGAATCCAGGAGCGTCAATGCAAAGTTATCGTTGAATTTGTGTTCTGCACACTCACAAGGCGGCCAATTTGCCTTTGCTTCTGTTCGATCCAGGTTTCTCTCCCGCATATTCAGCTCTTGTTCCCTTCTCCTAATCTCTTCATCTTTTCTCCTCAATTCTTCCTCTCTCGCTGAGTAAGTTGTACTTTCCGCTGCAGGGTTACCGCCAAAGCTGTACTTGGAGGCATTTGGTGTTGTTTGGTCTTCCAGCGAGAATGAGGATGCGTTGGCATGTGCGCCGAAGGGATTTACGTCCGAAGTGTCGTCGAACGGGTTTCCATCCAGTGGTTCGGCTCGATTGGGGTCTGCGAAGGGATCTGGAGGTGTGGATAGGTATAGTTAGTTGGACGAACAGTGTTTTCTATCGAGAGGATGGATCTTACTTGACATTGTGCGACTAGATGGCTTGACGGCAGAAGATGCTCAGCATATGGAGGATATAAGAAGTATGCACACCGATAATATGGTAAAAGAGGAGCTGATGAGTGAAGCGACGACTGCGACTGCTAGAGCTGTGTGGTGGTTGCTCGCGTGGCAGGCGAGAGTCGCTTTATTGTTGCAGAGAATGAAGCGCAACGATCGAGCGAGTCAAGTCCTGCCCCACCACCACTAACCCTTGTTATCCTTTGCACTTGCACATCCAGTACTTTACAGTATCCAACTCGTCGATAGCCTCCATAGCGAGACCTGGTACTAAACGTAGAACATAATACCAGCGCTCTAGATACATCAAGATGGCTGCTCTTGCTCGGTAAGTCTCGGAATGCAATCAGGCGCAGACAAGCAACTTACCAATTTCAACTCGTCCTTTTTCCCATCCGCCACCAGATCTCTCCCGGCTCCAATGCACAATCCGATTGACGACTATCGTCAAGAGGATAAGCCTATTGCGCCGCAAAAGCCTCAGCAATCTCATATCCCGGCATATGGACAAAGAAAGGGTTGGAAACCAAAGGGTCAGAATGATTTCAGCGGAGGTGGTGCTTATCCAGAAGTAAGTTCATGAGCGTACTAGTCCCACGTACGATATTTCTTACGGATGTACCTATGCTGCCTTTTATAGTGCCATGTTGCGCAATATCCGTTGGACATGGGCAGGAAACAGGTAAGTTGTGAGCGGGCAATAACCTTGCTGCTGGCTCAGACTGATTTCTGCCCTTCCCCTCTCCTTCTCCCAATTGATCGCTTTGATTTATAGGCTTCTTCGGGAAACACATTGGCGCTGCAAGTTGACGCTGAAGGTAATGTAAGATACGACGCCATCGCTCAATATGGTACAAGGGAAGGACAAACGGTACACTCAAGTTTCCGAGGTAAGCACACATGTCGTTTATTCGATGATGCTTGACTTATATCGGCCCTCTTGCAGATCTCGTTCCCCTTGCGAAGCGTTCCGACCTCAAAGAAAAGGACAAGGAACTCGAACGACCATCCGAGGAAGCCGTGTTCACAACCGCCGAGCGAACTCGTCTCGCTCTAGAGAAAGTGACGTCTGGCAAAATCGCCGCGGCTCGTCCCACAACCGTCGCCCTCAAGGACTCTGCATCATCCCAATACATCCGATACACACCGGCTTCCACTTCGGATCAAGGCAAGCAGCGAATCATCAAGATGAGCGAAGTCCAGGAAGATCCGTTGGAGCCGCCGAGGTTTAAGCATAAAAAGATTCCTCGTGCACCCGATGGCCCTCCGCCGCCTGTGATGCAGTCGCCTCCCCGTCGAGCGACAGTGCAGGATATGAAGGATTGGCAGATTCCTCCCTGTATCTCGAATTGGAAGAACAACAAGGGTTACACAATCGCGCTTGACAAGCGTCTTGCCGCGGATGGACGTGGATTGCAAGACGTAAGTACATTTGATAGACCAACGACTTTGCCAGGCTTTTAACGCGGTATTTCATAGATCCACATCAACGACAACTTTGCCAAATTCTCCGAAGCCCTGTTCATTGCTGATCGACATGCTCGAGAAGAAGTCCGCGAGAGGGCGCAGATGCAACAAAAGATTGCTCAAAAGGAAAAGGCCGCCAAGGAGGAAAACCTGAGACTTCTCGCACAACGTGCACGAGACGAGCGGGCTGGTATTGCTCCTTCCGCGGCAGTTGGAGATGGTGAGAAACGGGCAGCACCAGCCATGAAGGGCATTCAGCTTGGTGGGTACGGTAGTGATGACAACACCGACTCGGAGAGCGATGAGGACTCGGTCAGCAACAAGAGTGGAGTAGACGATGCAGATGACGATGAAGCCCGAGAGCGAGATCGTATTCGACGGGAAAAGCGACAGGAACGGGAACGAGAAATGCGCCTTAACAATATGGGATCCGAACAGCGAGCCAAGATGCTTATGCGCGAGCAAAACCGAGATATTTCGGAAAAGATCGCTCTCGGATTGGCCAAGCCGTCAGCGAACAAGGAATCCATGTTGGACTCGCGTCTCTTCAACAGAGAATCTTACTCTGGCTCTTTCGGTCGGGCGGATTCGTACAATCTCTACGACAAGCCATTGTTCGCGGGCTCGTCTGCCGCTGCGGCCATTTACAAACCTCGTGGAAACAACGCTGACGACGAGGCGTACGGAGGCGGGACAACAGAGGGTATCACCGATGCCTTGCAGAATGACCGATTCGCGCTTGGTACGGCCAAGTTTGAAGGCGCTTCTGAACAGCCAGAGAGGGAAGGACCGGTTCAGTTCGAGAAGGAAGTCAGTCTCAGTGCTGCTCAGGTGGCGGATCCCTTCGGTTTGACACAGTTCATGGACGAGGCAAAGAAGGGTACCAAGAGGGCTGGTCTGGATACATCAGGGTGAGTAACGGTATCTTTCGCCTCGGTTGACAAATGCTGACTTCCTTTGATCGCTATGGTGTGTAGTTCTAGCAAACGGGCTAGGCAAGAGTAGTATCCAATTGCCCTGTTCTTGTAACATTACATCGAGTTTGTATCTTTCACTATATCGGACAAGCATATCAATGAATGATCGCCAGCTAGCGGTGATTCGAAGGTATTAGAGCTGGCTGATATGTCCTTGTTTCAGATTCTTGCTCCGTTGCAGGGCCCTGGAACTTCCTTTCAGCTTACCAGGGTCACTACGGTCACCCGTATTATTCCCATCTAGTACAAAGTACCAGATAGCTGGAGTACCGAGGTTGCCGAAACAGACCTCGGCCTTGCTTTCTCATACCAATCTTACAGAAAGTGCGACTATTCTTGATTCATCCATCTGGGAATAACCCCCTAAAGATACACTAGAACCATGTCTTCAAGTCTCTCAGCAGGTTATGGCCAAGGCTCCACGATCGCGACGAGGTGAGTCAATGGTGAACTTCGTCAGCCCAGACATTGGATCCCGGTACTGAGCATGTCACTTGGCTAAATAGTGAAATCGATGTGAGTCGGATGGCAATCGACCCTTCTGGAGCTCTTCCTCCCGAGTACGTGCCGACTTATTGTCAGCCTTGGTTCGTGAGTGCCGCAGTGTCGCGATACTTGTGATACCGTTGCTGAAAGCCCGACGCTGTTCTGCAGGGCAAAGATGGAGTTGTCAAGGGATTCATCAAAGACGGATACTTGTAAGTTTCTGTTACACCCATCGCGACGAGTCTAGTCGATTGAACCTTGATATCGCTGCCAGTGTGCCTTCCGGTGCAATTCTCCCTCTCGGCGCTGGTATACCAAAAATGACTGTGCTGAAGTATGGCGGGTGAGTCTGAGCTGGAGGGAGAAGAGGATTCCAAAGGCTGATCTTCTTGCGTTCTCCATCGCGCGACGCCGGACGCAGTTATTTCCCTGTTGGTAAGCCACAGAACGGATCCCACCCAGGAGGCAGAGAGGCATGATCGCTGATAGCTATTACCATCACAGGGACGTCCTTCCCCGGAGGTATTATTGTGCCTCTGCATGCGAGGATGGGTAAGCTTCGTCAACGCTTCATCTTTTTGTCCAGAGCGTGAGGCTGATCTGTTATCTACCTTCGTGTCTAGTAAACGTCTTACCGATAGAGGCCGAGATGCCCGCAGCAACAGACTATGAACCACTATGCTGTATTCAATGATAGTAAGCCAGTGGAGCAAATTTGGTTCGTATTGCGCCCTTACTGGTGACTGCGATGTAGCTCCGGGAAGCCGTATGTGACGCCATTCAACAACTATTCATCAACCCTGAGGCAGTCCGCCACTACTTTAGTCAATCGCCTTACCATCTGGAAGCCTTAGAACGAAAGCCAATGTACTATATAAATGTGCTGCATATCACCATACGTAGATGTCTCCCTCTTTGTCTGACCTTGTGCTTTGAGCTGTCCCTTCTGGGAAATGGGGAAAACATCTGAACATGGTGATATGTCTATGTCTATAATCCAGTATCCAGGTTGTTTCAGGATGAAACGGCGGAAGCTAAAGGCGGGGCCGCCATCGACCCAGAGTCCTTTCATCATGTTATAGCTTCTTTCCAATCAACCATTGATGACCATAATACTAGTAATCCTTGAAAGGCCATCTCGACTTCTCAGATGCTTTAGAGTTATTACTATTCGAGATCCAGTTGAATCGTCCCTCGAAAATACTACGCACCACACATAGGGTCATTTGCATCTTCCACCGCCTATCATGCCATCATCAGACAACGCAACTCTCCTCTTGGCCCAAAGCCAATCTGAAATCACACATGGCATGTCGGCTCGAGCAACTTTCCTGGAGCTTCCGGACGATGTCATTCTGGAAATCGCTGAATTGTGTGGCTCTGGACTCGCTGGAGTAGCACACCTTGCTGCGAATGTGCCTGCTTTCGGTCATGTTCATAGAAGGTTCCAGGGCGTGATAAGAGAAGATTTTTGGAAAAATTGGTGCCGCAGGAAGGGATACTCCATTCGTGAGTAAGGCAATTGGTCCGAGATCGTTCGGGGTGAACCTAATCCTTTTTGTAATACCGCGTTATTTTCAACGTTGCTCAACAATCTGGACCCGCTTGACAGCTGCTCAACCTCATTGGAATTTCGTGACAAACGCCTCTCTAGCAAAACTCATTGACGAAAAGACCACTGGAGAGGATGCACGGCAGACCAATCCATGGGCCCGGTGGGACATTCGGAAACGTGACAATAGCTTAGAACATCAATCTGGTCAGTTCAGATGCGCCTCTATCATCTCTTCATAATCTCAGTACTCACCCGACCGCCGCTTGCATGTCCTGCCTCGGCATGGCTTCAAAAGCTAGACTACTGAGTCCTCAGGACGTCATTTCCTCCGGCTTACCGCTGACTTGGAGGATCACCCACTCCAACCTT
The DNA here is from genome assembly GCA_030039215.1 of Naganishia onofrii. Taxonomy (NCBI): domain Eukaryota; kingdom Fungi; phylum Basidiomycota; class Tremellomycetes; order Filobasidiales; family Filobasidiaceae; genus Naganishia; species Naganishia onofrii. The sequence goes on from JASBWV010000001.1 coordinate 1,644,958, forward strand.
CAACGGTCACTTCGGTCGCTCCACGCTGAGCTGATATCCCACCGCACGCGGTTGCTAGAGACGGATTGTAGTAAGCGGAATCACGTCCTGATCACTTCCCTAGTAGGAAGTGCGGAGCGGAACATACAAGATGGCCCGTGCCGCTACTTTGGAGATGATGATGTCCTAGCGCTTGGATCGTGTAGGATCGTGACCGCTCCTGCAGTGACTGGAGTCATGCTTCCGCCCGAATTTTTCTGTGGCAAGTACACTTCCTTGCGAATTTGCACAGCTTGACCGGAATGGGGCAATTGACACTAACTCATTTCGGTCGACAAATCAGCGTTCGACGATATTCCAGAAGAGGAACAGAACGACACCCTACCGGTTGTACGTCTTGAGTCCACGGCCCGAGTTCTCTTGTGAGGTCGTCGAGACCTAAAGCTTAGCTCTGACGCTTCTCATTTCGCTTCTCTGATTGCAGGCGAACTCCAACGGCGTAACTCTCCTTGACTGCCTACATGGTAAGTCGCTGAGAGCTAGACATGACATGATCCTGACTTATATTATGTGTAACGTGCCCCGTGGCGGTTGATCCTTCAGCGATTGGTCAATGGTAAATTCTGCACCGAACAACTGCAGACTGACAATAAACGCCACTGCTTTGTGCTGACCCTCTTGCATCGGAACAGGCTAGCCAAACATTTGCCCGAATCAGCGCAAAACAATTTGTGGAACGAACATCATTCTGTGCAGGTCCGCTGTCAAGAGCGGGGGGAGAACGCAGATTCCAGATACCAGATTTTGCCCGAATCATCGCGGACCACTCGACAGGCCGTCAAAGAGCACTTCTTCATGGACCATGCACTGCGTTTGGACCTTGGGCTTGACAGCGAATTGCGCTCTGTGGAAGCTATTACATCCAAAGGTTCCATAGTTGTCAGACTCGTGTGATAACGTTTACACGTAAATCGCGCGGAGAATTTCACTGCCAATTATGTCTTTGGAGGGCCATGAAACTATCTAGACATTATTCTTGAAAACGTATGGCGCTAGGTACAATAAGGGCTGGTACAAGCTTTACACGTCTATTCTTGTGCGTCCGCCGCTAGGGCTTGCTCTATCAGCCCTCGCAGCAATGGCTGGCTCACGTGCTGATATCTCTTCCGACATTCTAGTATCAAGCGATGCACTGCCGTGTAGTTCAAATCATACTCTTGTACCAATCCCACCACTATCCTCGTCAACTCGTCCCTCTTCTCCTGATCTGTCTGTGCAAGTGATGCATTGCGAGGTTGGCCGGGGGGTCCAGATGCCGAAGGAGTAGGCGCACCGGCCGTTTGTCGATCACCTGAATTTCGCGCCGTCGAAGCAGTTGCTTCGTGGCCATTTCGTCCATTTATCCGCGGGGTAGAAACTGAATCGACGGCCTGCAGCTGATTAACTGTTAGAGGCTGGATCTGCCCTACAGCTCCATCGATTGCAACTGGCAATCCTTGAATCTGGACTGAATCTAGGTGTATTCGTCCTGTCATGGTGACCGGGAAGTCGTTGGCGTGCTCGCGTTGTATAGGATTCTGAATGTGCATGAGTTCCGTCATCTCGCCTTCCGTAATATGAGCTTGCGTGTCGGGAACCTGTGATATCGACGGTTGACTCATAGTCATTTCAGTCGCCTGGGTGTCATTCTTGCGCGGGGCAGTATGGGTTTCCGCTGAGGTTCCGTTTCTCTTCGTCCCGTTTGTCGATTGTCGAACTCGCGCGATTGTTCGATGAAGATCATTCTCTAATTCAGCATCGTCCGTATCCGGGTCTCCTTCCGCCGCCGAATCCTCCTGAATCGCGTCTTCCATAGCTTGTTCTAGAGCAACGAAGCTTTTTGTTCGAACGAGAGGTTCCGCAGGAGAGGAAGCTGGCGCAAGATACTGCTTTGTAGGCACTTCTGGCTTGTCTAATATTGGTTTTCGTTTCGCAACATGTTTGGCTTTTCCCCTTGCAGAAGCGTCACTGTTTGGACTGTCCCAGTTATCATCAAACACGTCCTCCTCTGCCGCTTTCCGTGGTTTTACTCGTGTGGCCGTTCGGATTTCGGTTCTTTGTCGAGATGGTCCGGCTTCTGCAGCGGGAGGTGGTGATGCTCGCAGTTGCGAATCGATTGGCATCATGCCCCTTCGACTTGTCCTACATCGCAGTAAACATAAAGGCATCGTTAGCTCAGGGAATCGATTTGAAGCGGAGGAATAGGCGAACTTCTGTTTCTTGTTTGCTGTCCCACTCCTTTCGGAACCAGAGACTGTCTCCGAGCTCTGCTTGCGTTTCTTTGTTGTGCTCTTATCCGATGAAACGCTCTTCTCGACAGTGGCCTCTCTGACGTCGCCTATTGTTCCGTCAACCGAGGATCCTCCGTCCTGTTCAACTGGCACCGGAACACGAGCTGCCGTACTTCTGTCGACTGTCGGTTCTTTGCGCAGTCCAGCTGGAATGGTTCCATTTTCACGTTCCTCTCTTGTACAGAATGTACTATCGATGCCATCGTGGCGGTACGCATCTACGCGAAGTCGGAAAGGAGCTTGTCGCTTCCTTACTCTTTCTCGCCATGACTCTGCAGTATGTCGATTGATCCAATGCACCACGTTCGGATCTTTGGAATTCATCTTACGTTCAATCAGGAAAGAAAACCAATGTCAGTTTCGGTTGTGATGCGAGTAAGGTCGTTATGCTTATTTACCAGCTCGTTGTAGAACGACTTGCTAGCCATTCTTTTCTTGTTCGGGTCGAGGACGGCGATAGATCGGATGATCAAGTCGTCATCTTCGGCCGTGAATTCCTTTCGAGTTGTCCTGTGAATATGCGAAAGTGAGTGAGATATCGCCGCCGGCTTGATTGACCAAACATACCTTCGAGGAGGAGGCGCCGCGCTGACTGATCTAGTGTTTGTACGAGCAACCACGACCTCGTGAGGATGCTGATCCCGCCCCAGATCCAAGGACACCGAGGCTGCGGCGAATTGTTCAAATTCTTCTCTGGACCAAATCACTTGATCAGGTTTGGCCTCTGCCTGGAATTTCCGCCCGGCAACGGTATTCAGATTCAGTAAGAGCACGTCGGCGTGGGATCGTGTCGCCGAACGAAATCCTCCGTTGCTTTCTAGGGTCGCTTCCACTGCGCAAAGTGCTCCGTTTACGTCTTCATCTCCATGTCTTGGCAGGTTGACGGTGATATAAACAAGCAATGGGACGGGTCTTCGAAGGGTATGATCCCATTTGGTGAAGACTGGCTGACTGGGTAGTTCTTCTTCCGGGACGATCTCTCCGGCATGATGGCATGCATAGATCCAGTGATAGGGACGCTGAACAGGAGGTCTTGGCATTTTTTCCGCCTTTACACGTCTTCGAAGCTCTTTCTGCCATTGAGCATCAGTTTCTGGGGGGTTGTTGATGATGTAGTCGGCTTCCCATGCATCTGGAACGTTGGTAGATCCTCCGAGTGCCTGCCAAACACGTTAATATCAGATCTCTCGCGGCATGCTAACCTAGTCCCGCACAGAAATCACATACTTCGATATCACGAATGAACTGCACTTGATATAGTACCGGGAAATCACAACGAACATGAAACGTCTTGCCTTTGAATAGTGAGGAGTTGTTTTCTAAGGGTACAGCTTTACCAGTAGGATACGCAAAGAATGGTGCAGGTTGGATGCGAGGTCGTTTCGGTTCCTTGTTGACCGGTTGATTGTCAGGTCGAGGTCGAGTTTGTTGCGCCATGATGGAGGCTACGTACTGGAGTTCGCTATATGATTTGCACGAGCATCTAATGAAGTAGCCGAATAGAGGTCCTTCGCTATTAAAGGGCTGTTCATCAATTTACACCTGCTTGTGTTGTCGCTGATATCAGCAATAGGGGTTTCGTCTTACGCGTCTCGATCGCTCTACTTCTTTCATGTGATCACTAACCGCATCCCATCTGTCAGGGAAACCACCCACCCAGCTTGCTACTAGTCTCCACTCGTCACTCGCCTGCGTGCCAACCACTACAATGCGGACCACAAGCGCGAAATACGTACTTCATCCACACCCATACGCCAATGCCCGCAGTTGTCTAAGTACACAAGTTGCTGCTGCCATATACCCAACACCGCTCCAAGCGCCGCCAGGGAGTGCGAGTTCCGTTGACTATGTGGAGATCGTCTCAAGCTCACAAACCAAGGCCGCTTCAACTTGTGCAGCCCGCATTCACTTCGTACAGCCCAAAGATACTCCAACCCACTCCTCTTCAGACTGCGGCCTCCTCGTCCTCGGATCCACTCATTGGTCTACTGCCTCTCTCGGTATTCAGACGGATCTTGAACTATTTACCGGTTCCTGATATCCCAAATGTCGCGAGGACGTGTAGAATTCTAGCTCGAATCGTACGAACAGACGAGAGAGTCTGGAATGCGAGATGCGTGGTTCTGGGGTTGTTGGATAATGTAGCACACGATGGGCAGGACAAGGCCCAGTGCCGTAGACAGCGTAAGCTCTTGTGCACCTTTCTAGCCCACACGCCATGAATACAGCTCACCTCTGATGTGCACCATAGATTCGATATCAGTCACGAGAAACGGTCAACCACATGCGACCGCTGCCCCCATCAACCTGAATGACGATGATTTTGGAGACTTTGCTTCGCAACCTCTATCTGCGATCAACGACAGGAATGCCTCAAGCGGTACAGGTGTAGCGGATGATGACTTTGACGATGTCTTTGGAGATTTTACATCTGCCACTGTTCCACCGCGATCCGCCGCAACACAGACTAACAAGCCTGTCCCGTCGCAGAAGAATAATGGGGTATCGCTGCTAGATATGGATTTCGAAGATGGTAACAACGTTCCTCTACCGTCGACCCTGACAACATCGAAGAAAACACCTCAGAAAGCGACTCTACAGAAACGGACAAACGGCTTTTTCGCAGTCAATCCCGCTGTTCTAAGCTCTCCCTCCAGCGGTAGACCTTCGTCGACTGGCAAAGACGGGAGCTGTCACGCATATGACGTCTACAAGGAACAGCACATACGCCTCACGCCCTATGTCAAGGTGCTCCGTTCCTGCTCAACAGCAAATTCGTCCACCATCACTTCATCCATATCTGCATCACAAGCTCTCTCCCTACTCTTTCCGCCGACGCAGAATGGTCCGGCACCACTGGACGCACAGGCATCCGTCCTCGCCGATTTGCTGAGCTTTCTCAGTGCAGCTGTGGAGCCAACGAGGGATTGGGGATGGCTTCGTAGGGTGCTCGGTGGAGTATGTGATCGATTCGAATCCGTTTGTCTTAATGCATTTGACAGGGCAGAAAAGCTTGCGGAAAGCACGTCAATTTCGCCTTTTAGTCCAGCTCAGTCGATAAACACTTCCGATTCAGCTACTGCTGCTCTACGAATGGTGTCTGAAGCAAGTTGGAACGTATATCGCACGACGAGGGAAACTGAACTGCGTGAGAAACGGTACCGGCCTCACGCAAAGGAATCGCTCTTTACTTCAGGCGCAAAATTCGGGTCTTCCAACGCCATGGTTGTTCAAGAGTTCATTCACGACCAGTCAGAATGGGAGTTGGGAAGAGCATGGGTCGAGAAAAGAGAAGTATTCTATGAAGGCAGTAAATGGGATTCGACAAAGAACATAGTGTAGGTAATATTGGCGCTAATGATCATCCGCAAGCCAGCTAACATCGTTTCGCTACAGCAAAGTTGCGCAGAGTCAGAGTACCAAGACGCATATGTTGGACTTTACGCCGATGAACGACTTTATTTCTCATGTGCTCGCCGCTGTCGATCAGGACGGAGCAGTGATCACCAAAGTATTCCCTGGATTGGCAGGACTGATTGTAATCTACAAATTTACCGATCGCTTGGCGAATGATGTGGTCAGTATTAATTCGGCCACTTGGTCTTGCGGTACCAAGTCAACTGAAAAGAACACTCTTGTTTCTGCAGGTGGCGGAATATATCAATCCGCTGTTATCCGAGTGTCGGCTGTTATCACAGGAGTTATTCTTGACAGCCACACCGGCAACATTTGTCGAATCTTGGCGTGTCGTAGAAAAAATGGCGGATGTCGCAAAGAATCTCATCCCGGATGGAGCTGAGGAGGCAGAGGAAGGTGTTGCTAGCGTTTCACTGGATTACAGCCGTCTGCTCGGTCAAGTGGTGTATGTTATTGCGGAGACTCTTTGAATTCATTGCAGTAGCAACTAATCTTTCGCTTTAGGTATGACATGTTCGAAGTAAACATGGACGAGTATTTGGAGGAGGAAATTGAGCATGTCAAGAGCAGTTTGGACAGCATATGCGTTGCTTGGGATCAGCAGGTATGTTCTCTGTGAAGCTCTCGTACACATACATAAGCCTGGCGACTTAGCTCCGCACCGCTAATTCAGTCTGGACCCTCCGCGGGCAGCGCCTTGAAGCCCGAAACCCGTTCAACCTTTCTGTCGTCCTCCAATCCTGATCAGGTCAAACGCAATGTTTTGGCTGGTTTCCGGGATGTGCTGTTATTGCCTGTGACTATCGTGCCTTTGACTGTTTCGTACGGCGTTAACGCGATCGTCACGGGTGGAACATCGGCCGTGAACGGTTTATCGATGCTCAATCCCCAGAAATGGGGCGGGAATAGTACTGCTACTGCCCCTGTGGTCGAGGCCACGGCGTTAGACCAGACCGATGCTGACTTGGTCACCGACGATAGCGCCCATACGGAAGGTGAGCTAAACTGTGTAAAGCATTGTCCCATTTTTGTCTTATGGGCTGACAACCTGATGATCCAGGCCCTTTGCCATCCGTTATGGTACAACCGGTGGAAGGGGATCAAGTTTGGGCGAGTGAAAAGTCAGACATTTCGTCCTCGAAGAATGAATCCCTACAAGCGAGTACGGCGACACCAAGTACAGCGGACTCACGCTTTGGCCAAATGCAGCTATTGTTGTCGCTCGACATTATCCTCGAGCTTATTCACGCCGATCGAGAGTCACTGAAGCGAATCGAGACATTCAAAGATTATACCGGTAAATATGGACGGAAAGTAAAAGACGCTATCGAGGAAGTCTTCGTGCTACTTCTGCGGGCAGTAGGCGACAGGCATATAGCACCTGGGTTCCGAAAGTGAGCATTGGGTGCTGCTAGGCTTGAGACTGCGGCTTTGCTTATCAGAGCACCTCAGGGCTATCGAGCAGATGGGGACATACAAGCCAGAAAAGGGGGACGATGCTACGAGTGTGGCACCCTTGCTGCAGTTCTTCGAACTGGTACATATTGGTGACACTATTCAGTCGATGGTCCAGGTCTACTTTGATAAAGAATTGGTGAGTTCTGGTAGCCCCTATTATCACAAGCTCCAACGATTTGCTGATGGCACCACTGGAATTTCTAGGCGGCATATATTGACAAGACGGATTTCTTGAACGGTGCCATGCAGCAGAAGAAGAAGTTCGAGAGCACGCTCGACGAATCTGTTGCGGCTGGCCTAAATGCGGGTATCGAGGTGTTGATGAATCAGGTTCGTATTCTTGCCAACTTAGTCTCTCCTTGCATTTCTACGGATCTGACTTGGTCGCTATTGCTTTCAGGTGGAACACATCATTCAAACGGAAACTATACCAGGCCAGTACTGTCCTCCGGCTGGGCAAGATCTTGAATTAGGCCCTACAAAAGGTTGCGAGGACGCAATCAAATGCTTGGAATTGCATTGCACTCTACTAAAAGGCAGCGCGTCTAAAGAAGTACTGGAAGTGTTTTACCAGGAGGTTGGAATACGTTTACAAGCGTCAGTATTTGCATTTCTCTGACACTCCAGCCAAGCTGACAAACATACAATGTTTGCCAGCATTCTCCAACGGCACATCAAGCGACAAATCATCTCTCTTGAAGGGGGTTTCCAGATGATTTCCGATCTCAACGCATATTACGCTTTCGTTGCTTCCCTCAAACAGCCGAGAATCACGGAAGACTTTTCAAATCTCAAAATGATAGGACATGTGTACATTGTTGCCGACGCAAAGGATCTGGCGCAGATTGTAAGAGACGTAGCACGGTACGGTGCTACTTTCCGACCGGAAGAGTAAGTTTCCAAATTGCGCTGCAAGCCATATACGTCAAGCTGACCAGTCGCAAATATAGCGTATACGAGTTTATTCAACGACGAAGCGACTGGAAGAAAATTGAAAAGGTTGTGGACAAGGTGAGTTTAGCGTTTGCAGTGTTTGTCTTGCGCTTTTTTGTTAAATAACGAATGATGTGCTGTTGTCTCTTAGGCTATGTATTCTTTATCTGTCAAGGAAGATTGTAGGATCATGTAAGATTACGTCGGATATACATGCGATACGGTATGAGTTAGCGATGATTACTATATCTATACATTGCGGTGTAACTATTTAAACGAAATTGTAACAATAGTATCACGCCAGTGGAGAGCATGGATATCTAAGCGGATGGCATGTCGAACGGAGAACAGCTATCTCGAGGCATATTTATATTCTGCCGTTATTACTCTACCATTGCATCGCTGTCCAGGTACACTTAGGTTCTCCGATCAGTTCAGTCCATACTGTACGGCGGCTATAGGAAGGGGTCCGGCCATGGGCGAGGCGCCCTACCAAGGTTGCGTGACTCTACGTCTGAAAAGTTTTACAGGGTTTCAGAAGTAGTCAACTTCAAAATGTGTGTCATTGTCTGGAAAACGTGGTAGATCATGTAAATTTCGGGATACGACATTGTTGTGCTAGCCGTTAACAACAATCGGGTCGGTTAGCTTAGTCGGTAGAGCATACGCCTAATATCCAGCTGGATAGTACAGCGTAAGGTCGAGGGTTCGATCCCCTCACGGATCAGTTTTTTGTTTGGGATCTGAAGCTATGGGGCGCCCAACTAGTCCTTTGAAAAACCATCGATTTCATGGTGTCATACGCTCCAAATCGACAGTGCCGCGCGTTTAAGTACTGAAATTTGTGATAAATCACAGTGATTCACAGTGCCATCAAACAATTCTTATAAATTCATACTCGTAGGTCAACTTTATGGAGACAACAGGAATCTTTAGGGGGACAACACTAGGGAGACAACAGTCAGTTCTAGTCGCCGAGAACGAACTAAATGACGTGGTTGTGCTCTCCGATCATGAGTCGAACCTTGAATGCGGCAAGGTAGGGATGCATTCTCTGCATCAGTTCTTAACATTTACCTAGCTTGACACATATCTAAGTGATCCTTCAGCTATCTACTTCTTCCATTCACGCAACCTCCGAGGCTCACGATTCGGCATCAGCAGGGCTGCAACCTCCAGCTCGTTCAGCATCCACATCGTTCACCACTTCTTTTCACCTCTACGTTTCTTTAGGCGACTTCATGGCATTAGAAAGGTGTGACGCGAGGGGTTGTGAGTCGGAGATAGGGAGGGTGGTGGGTAGTGGAGAAGACGGAGGAAGGGAGGAGTGGGTTGGGTTTCTGTTTGAAATGATTCGTGTCGTCAATGCATAGGGTAGGGGCCTAGGGGGGACCCTATGTCATTTTTTTTTCAAATCCCCGCTACTTTTCAAGTTAGTGATTTCTACGATTCAAATACCTGTTCGTATACTGAATAAGCTGTCACCTATCCCACTCGGTAGATATCGCATTGATGATTCCCAACCGTTACCTGACCTCGCTCAGGCACTGAACCTCATCGTCCCCAGTCGTCTCTTAGCACCTCATCCTCACATCGATCTCGTGGTTTCACCGTCCACCACGGTTCCCAATTCGCAGGTTTTGATCGCCATTGCAGTCACACTACATCGACCACCACCATTGACCATTGTAAGTGATCATTTACAAACTTTGTCGCCCTATATGACATAACGCCGGTACAACACTCAAAACGGGCAGCTGTATGGTGACTGTCAGCTATGTGATCTTCAAACCAGCGTAAGTAGCAGCAGCATTCAGACACTTACATCATGTGTTTTATTCATCATCAGCCCGACCACTTCTTACATCGCGTGTCAACGGATACTTCGACGCTTGAATGTCCTTCGCCTTCATCCTTTCTGCCTGAGTTCGCATGAAGCCTATCGATTGGGGCAAGTTAGTCGACGTTAACACTACTTCAGCCATTTCTGGGAAATGTACCCGGTAGCCATTGTTTGCGCCATACCACATCGTCATCAAGAGGAAACCTTCCCCTCCCATATTTCTCACTTTCCTCCCGTATCTGCTCTGCGAGCTTTCTCCTCTCCGCATCCCATGTACCGGTCGAACCTCGGGAATCAATTGCTGCAATATCTTGCATGATTAGTAGCACCGTTACCTCCGGATTTAAGATCTGCTCGATAATATCGTCTTCAGGGAGAGCAGGCAGATCGGCAACAGGGAGGCGCCCGCTCAATGACGTTGCCATCATGAATTGGAGTGCGTTACCGATATAGATACCGCCGGCAGGACCAAAACTACATATCAAACATGAAACACATTAGGCGACTAACGGACAAGTGGAAAAGGCAAGAGAGAAACAGAACTTGCTATCCACAGGCTGCCCGTATCTTACGAGCTTCATCATTCTTTAGCGACTGCAGGTCTTGCCAATTCATTCCTTCACGGCGGTAGAACTCCAACTCCTCCTTGAGCACCGTCACTTCCTTCAACAAGTTCACGTTTTCAAAACGCTTGAGCAAATCCTCCTCCAGAGCAATGACACGGGTGGAAATATCTCGGGGATCCTGCACTTTTGGGTACCCCGCATGCTCGCCCACTATCCAAGTCAACTCCTCTTCATGCTGGTAGCAAAATGACATGTCGCGTATGTGCGCGCCCTGCGCTCGACCCCCCTTTCTCTTTGTCTTCATCTTCGCCCAGTTCTTGGCTAATTCGGTAGACATCACCGCCGGTAGATAGTGGCCACAACCCTGCTTCCAGACAGGTAGATTCAGCTTTCAAAGTGTATTTGCTACTCTCACCAGTATGTTCAACCAAGTTTGGCCACGTAACGTCGGCATACCTTTACAGGACAGACATTTGCCGAGCGATACATAGCTGCATTCGACATCAATGGGAACATCAAGTAATTCTAGTAAGCTAATCACGCAGTTGAGCATGATTCGAACGGGACACGATACCTTTAAGCCGCTCCTGCTTGGAGGCAACCAGCTGCAACCTCGGAAAACTCGAGAAGGTTGCTTCGTCCGCCGGCAATCTTACGAGTCTGAGAGGACGGACGTTACTTCAGCGATAGAGTGCGCATGGGGCAGCGACATGGCTCACCCGTTGGTGGCATAGCCCAAACGGGCATTCTCTTCCTCTTGACGTCTTTTTGCTTCATCGCGGCGCTCTTCCTCGTCAATGACGTCCAGCAACGCTCGATTGTATACCGGAGGTGGGCTAAGAACAGGTGGAGGCTGGAACAGGAACGCTGGCAGGGCATTTCGAGCTGCAATATCCGCTTCATGATCGAGTTGCCAAAGAACCAGCACACAATGTCGACATCAGCGCTCCTTCTCTCATAGCATTGCCTGATTGACAGTCAGTCTTACCCATATCCGTTGCTGTGATCGTTCGCAGTCCTTCAGCAACACCGTTGCTAATCTCGTTACCAAGGCTTGTCCCCACTTCTTCCACACCCTGTGTATTCTGCGCCTGCATCTCTATATTAGCATCCAATGTGGAAAACGGATTGAGACTGACTTGAGTATCCCTAACCGCGGGCAATCCAGATCTATCCCGAGCTCCTGCTATCGCCTCCTCCAACTTCTTTCGCTTCAGTTTTTCACAAGTCCTTTTGTTGTGTCCGACTGTTTTACAATAACCGCATTTTCGATTTTCAGGCGGTGTCGAAACTGCCGACGATGATTGTACGATTGAGGCGACTGCTAGCCCTTGCGTATTGAATCTCTGACGAGTTGGATTGCTGAGTTCCTGCGATACGAGTGCGGACCGCCGCAGATCGTTCGAAACCAGAGAGAATACGGCCTGAAGAGTGTACAAATTGCGTTGGCTGCAAGGAGGTAGATTGTACTTCACCGCCGAGGATCATGCGTTCAACAGGCGCTTCAGAGGGTCCCGCCCGATTCCCCGAACGTTTCCGCTTGGCTGGATTCGGAGGATCCAATATAGGTTCCATACCGACGATAGAAGGAAGCTCATACCCCGCTTCCAGGCTGCCGTAATCGTTGCGAATGGGAAGATCTAGATTTAAACTCGCCTGGCTTGAGTTTGAAACATCTTCTCCGGCGGGAAGTGACTTGTAAATCCCGATCTCCCTCGCTAATACTTCCATCGCCGCTTTGTTGTGAAAATGACAATACGGCTGAATAATCTCGCCATCGAACGGCACCGCCACGCCGTTTTGAATGTAGGGCAGCAGTTTGTGGGCACACGGCAATCCAAGAGTGGTCGAGAACGTTTCAGTGCAGGCTGGAACAACGCTTTTATTGACAATCCAAGAATGAGCGATGTGATACTGCTTGTGTAAAAGGCCGAGAGCTTGACGGGATGTACGACGGAGTAACTATGGTGGGAATAATGGTCAGAAGATATCATAATCTTGCTAACGGTCAACTACCGATCTAAGAGCCAAGAGTTGACTTACATTTGCAAAAAGGGCGGGCAGGTTTAACGGAGGCGTGTCCATCTGTGTTGGGTACCAGCGATTTGCTCTTTACGCGCTTATTCGGACTTGTAAGAATTTTGATATTTACGATCAAAAATCACAAGTACAAATAAGCGCGTAAAGAGCAAATCGCTGGTACCCAACAATTTGGGGCCCGGTCTGGGATATTAGGCAAGTCTATTTCTTCCTATACACCTTACCACCTAGACATATACTGTCTTGTCAAATCTATTTGCCGTCACCACTCTAAATCGCTGGACGCAGCGTCGGGTCAGAACCTTGACCCGTAACATTACTGACTACTACCTTATCACACAGGTCTTATAGTCTCATTTATTCTATCAGAAGCTTCTTTACTTGTACATTCCTGTTCAAGTTCAACACCTCTTATACAAACACCTCACCTGCAGTAAAGGAGCGAGCCTCCTCGAATCACCCTAGCGTAGCGTAGTTGATTCAGACCACGTTCGGTCAGTTGGTCAATCCAATCGCGGTACTCTAGAAAACCCGCACGTGGTACTCCAACAAAGGGTAGTATCGTTACTACTTACATCCATAGTACATGGATTCCAGAGATCAGATCACAGAGGCACCATCTACTTCAGCTAAATCAGTCACCTTGACTGTCACTTATACAACCGTTCGAACAGTTGAAGTTAAACACATCACTGAAGTAGTCGACATCACATATGCCGATGGCTCTACGAAACAGGACAGGCATGACCGATCCGAGGTCCACGGCACCGTTGACAGAGATGACTTCACAGACGCACCGCAGGGAGAGATCTAACTCTCTGCCCATCACGACCACCAGCAACATGGTCAATCCGTTCCTTGTTGAGACCGATGAACCAGATCATCCAGTCACCAGCAATGTCCCCAGATCCATAAGTCCTATGAATGACTTAGGCCCACATAATCTACCACGTCTATCAACACCTCCTATGCAAAGCCGAGACTTTGCCCTTCCCTCTGCTGATCCTCCTCCGACGTCCGTCCACGATGAAGCCAATCTTCTCGCTGAACGCTTGAAAGACATGGAAATCGAGATGTCTCATCTGAAGCAGGAGCGAGACGAAGCTCGCAACTCCGCACGCTTCTACAACCAAGAAGGCAGTCGCCTTCGCGACTATCGAGAAGGTACTCACGGTACCAGCAGTACCTTCACGAACGAACATCCTAGGAGCAAGAGCAAGCCTTCTGATCTTCCCAAGTTCTACGGTAAAGACAATGAAGATGTGGATGAATGGATCGAGAAGGTCTCGGCCATCTTCACCTACTCTCGAGCAAGAGATATCGATCTCCTCCGAATCCTTCCTCTTCTCCTTCACGGCAATGCATCCGAGTGGTTTACTACACTTGGAGAAGAAGGCAGAGCTCGTCTTACCAGTTGGGATTCATGGAAAGCCGCCTTACGAAACGGTTTCTACCTTCCAGATCACGAGATGACAAAGCAGATGCTTTGCCGAAATCGAACTCTGAGACGTACTGAGACCTTCGGCGATTATTTCCAGTCCCGAAGAGCTTTACAACGCTATGTCTATCCGCCTGGAACTTCTGATAAAGTTCTTATCAAAGACATAATGGAGGGCATTCCTCAACACCTTCACCCTATTATCAGGGCCAACAGTATCGGAGTCCGAAACATCGAAGACTTCCGTCGCGTTCTGATAGATCTCGAACCCGGGATTCGAGACTCTCGGGCCTATTCTCCTCAAGTAGCCCGCAGTGCTATCACTCATCGAGGAGCCGTCAACAATATAAACGCGCCCCTCGCTCGAGGTAAAGAAAGCAAGAACTTCGTTAGAGACAAGGATTCTCGATCTCTTCCCAAGACTCCGTGCCGATGTGGTGAAATGCATTGGTACGCGGATTGTCCCCTCAAGAAGAAGGTTGCATCCGTCAACTACGCTGCGAAGAAGGAACCGTCAAGTTTTCCTAACAACGTCCCTCTCGGCAAGACAGTTCGATGGAAGTCCTGGGACAAGAAAAAGGAACAAGACAGTCAGAAGGATGTCAATGCGATACAAACACGCTCCAAGCGAAAACAATCAGCTAAACCCAGCGTAACAACTCCGGCTGTAGCACCTTCGGTAGAGCTCCCTCTCACACCCCCTCGAGAAAGTAGCAATGACGAGTCAGAAATCTGTCCCACCTTTGCGATCGCCAAGATTGACAAAGATAACGGGATGCTGCACAAAATATGCATCGATACGGGCTCCTCCATCTCATGCATCGACTACGACTACGTAAAAAGACATTTGCCGAATCATGAGATCGAGACGACCTCCAACCTTCGCTTGATGGGAGTCGGAACAAACATGACGACAGGAACGGTACAGGTCGCCATGCATCTTGTCACAAACAATCCTGATGTTCCTTATCATCGAGATGTCACGCTCTATGTCGTTCCTCGGCTCAATACGAAGATCATCCTTGGTAACGACCAACTGGTTCCAATGAGAGCTCAAATTGATCTTCAGACCAATACGATGACTTTCGCCAACCACGACAAGCAAGTTGTCATTAGCAGCACCAGGAAGAGCGACAATCTTCAGCTTCGCAAAACCGCACGAACTCGAGAAGTTTTTAGCATTGACCCTGGCTATCAAGCCAGAGTACCTATTGTTCTGGACGGTACTCCGCCAGGAAAATCATACTATCTTGACGCTTCGGAGCCCATACAAGACCTCTACGTCGCGAGATCGGTTGCAACCTCAGACACCGACTTTCACTATGCCCTGCTCTGCAATATGGGCAGAAGCACTGTCATGATACCTGCAGGAACGCTTGTAGGGCATGCCTCTGGCGTCTTACAACGAGATCATCATATTCAGGAAGTTAACTTTGTCCAAAACAAAGGCCCAACCGACCGATTTCGAGAAAGACATCGCAGAGCTCGATATCAATCCAGAATTGACCACAGAACAACAGGAAGACCTTAGGCACGCTATTCGTCGCCAGAAAGGAGCTTTCGCCTACGGTAGCCGAAAGCTTGGTCGAACTGATCTTGCCATCATGAAGATTGAAACCGGAGATGCTGATCCCGTCTCTCAACCTCCATATCATGCCTCTCCCGCAGGCAGAAAAATCATTGATGAAACACTAGCCGAACTACTGGCCGAAGATGTAATCGAAGAGTCGGATTCTCCGTGGGCATCACCCGCAATTTTGGTCCGACAGAAAGGGAAAGATCGCTTCTGTATTGATTTTCGGAAAGTGAACGAAGTCACAAAAGCGGATCAGTATCCAATTCCTAGAATCGACGATATACTCTCCCAGTTTGCCGGAAAGAGTTACTTCACCACTTTCGATGCCAACAAAGGGTTCCATCAAATCGAGATAGACCCGAAGGATCGAGAAAAGACCGCCTTCCGCACTCACAGGGGTCTTCACCAATATAAAAGAATGCCTTTTGGACTCAAGTCAGGTCCGGGCATTTTCCAACGACTCATGGACAAAATTCTTGGACGTTACAAATGGCAAACCGCCCTCGTCTACATAGATGATATCATCATCTATAGTCCAGATTTCGATAGTCACGTAAAAGACGTCGAAACTGTCCTTAACCTCGTGGCTAAATCTGGCATTACTTTGTCACCAACCAAGTGTCACTTGGGCTACCAATCCTTGAATGCGCTTGGTCATACCATCAGTAATCTGGGTATTGGTACCGCAGAAGGTACTGTGGGAGCCGTCAAAGAGTTCCCTCGGCCGACTACGAAGAAGGAAGTTCAAAGGTTCCTCGGCCTTTGTGTCTACTACAGACGTTTCGTGAAAGACTTCTCGAAGCTAGCAAAGCCTCTGTACCACCTGACGAAAGACGACACCAAGTACAAGTGGGATGAAGAATGCGAAGCCACTTTCGAACTTCTGAAAGAGAAGCTTACTTCCACGCCTACTCTGGCACATCCAAACTACGATAAACCGTTCTTACTGTACACAGACGCATCCAATTTGGGACTAGGAGCCGTACTAGCTCAGAATGATGACGAAGGAAAGGAACATCCGATTGTCTACCTTTCTCGCACACTATCGCCTGCAGAGTCTAACTACACCATCACTGAGTTGGAATGTCTCGCGATAGTATGGTCTGTCCGAAAGCTACACGCATACCTGGATGGCGTAAAGTTTACTCTCATTACGGACCATTCAGCGTTGCAATGGTTGTTCGACTTCAAAGGCAGCAACAGACGTCTTGTCCGCTGGTCTCTGGAACTTCAACCGTACAGAGACTGGATGACAATCAAGTACAGAGAAGGCAGAGTTCACCTCAACGCCGATCCTCTGTCACGAGCTCCATTACCCGAGTGTAACTTCATAACTACTACATCTTTACCTGATGACTTTCGGGACTCGATTGTCAGAGGTTATCTCCGGGATCCTTACTTTCTACGTGTGGTGGAAGGTCTACATAATGATCCTCCTCTTAGAGAGTTCGACCGCTTTACCATTCAACAAGATGGAATGATAACATACTCCGATCCTGGCGACGATCATCTGCGGATATGCGTACCCGCACCTCACGACCATATACGCCTTCGCGTCGACATTATTCATGATTTCCATGACGCGAAAATCGCAGGTCACTTAGGAGTAGCAAGAGCAACTACTTCCATTTGTGATCTTTTCTACTGGCCTGGTCTCTCACGAGACATCAAAGAATATGTTCGGTCTTGTTCTGTATGCCAAAGGAGTAAGACAAGCCTCAAAACATATGGTCTTCACCAACCGCTCAGTATACCTTCACAAAGATGGCATACTGTAACAATGGACTTTGCCGGTCCTCTCGCTATTTCTGGCGAAGGAAAATGGGATATGATCATGATCGTAGTCGACAAGCTCTCCAAAAGATGTCACTTTGTGCCATGTAGGAGCACCGACGCAGCACCCGATACTGCAAAACGATTCTTTGATTCGATTGTCAGAATACACGGCATTCCAGCTGTCATTGTCTCTGACAGAGACGTAAAATTCACTTCCGCATTTTGGCGCACACTTTTTCAGCGCTTCGGCACAAAGTTAGCCCTATCTACGGCTTATCATCCTCAGACAGACGGCCAATCGGAACGCATGGTCCGTACTGTAGAAGAGATGCTAAGATCTGTCATCAATCACAAACAGAATGACTGGGTGGAACACCTGACGGCTATAGAGTTCGCATACAATAACTCTGTACATCCATCTACGAAGATGACGCCGTTCGAGCTCGACTTAGGGTATCATCCCCGAGGACTGTACTCTCACTTATCGGATGCCATGGCTGACGTTCAGACTACTACGGAGTTTATCGAGGCACTCCAGGCCCTTCAAGTTACTGCGCACGAGTCCCTGGAACGTGCCCGCCAAATCCAAGCTTCTGCGGTTAACAAAGGTCGGCCTAGACCCACAGCTTATGCAGCAGGCGATCTTGTCATGCTCAGTACGAAGTTCGTTAATCCGCCGTTCCTTAAAGGCTCCGGAAGTCGTACGCTAAAGGCGAAGTACGTCGGACCATTCAAGATTATCCGACGAGTTAGCCCTACAAGCTACGAGCTTGAGCTACCAGAGAGCATTCGATCTCATCCTGTAATCAACCTCGAGTACCTGAAGGATTACCATGAAAGCCCTGAAAGATTTAGATCACGGGTTGTACCACCTCCCGATCCTATTGTCAGCACTGCTGACGACGAACCGGAGTACGAAGTAGAGGAGATCAAAGATCACCGGTACAACAAGCAATCTGGCGAACTGGAATACCTGGTTTCCTGGCTTGGCTATCCGCCATGGGAAGATTCTTGGCAGCCAGCTGAGAACCTTGACAGCGCACAAGATGCCGTTGACGATTACTGGCGTCAGCACACGAAACATACATCCAAATCGTAGTAATCCTTGAATGCAATACCATAATCAAGTCACTACAGCTTACGAAAAATGACAACTATTCCCTGACTAAATCCGTCTCGCAAACACCGTCAAACTGCAGCAGAACCGCACCTTTAAGCCTCCAAAAACACGATTTAGCGTTCAGGACCAGTGCCGTTCATGGGGGCGGACTACATCTGGTGTTTCGCCGCCGCGAAACAGCCCCCCACACCCATGTCTCCGCGACTGTACAAGGCAGCTCCGCTGCTATCCTACGAACGGAACTGCCTACAAGAACCAAACGTCAGTATCGTGCTTACACAGACGCAGGCTTCGTACGTGGCACAGCCTACTCATTGTCAGTAGCTGGCGCCATCACAGACTGCACATTCTATGCGCAACACATGCGCATCCTCTCCGCTGATCGACACACCGCATCCATCTGCTACTCTCCAGAAGACTTCAGCATCCAAGGCGCGGAAACACTATATAACAAGACTGCATGGAAGATAGATCAGAGATTGAACAGCAGAAGAATCGCATACACTCACTCACGCACAATGATCCCTATGAATCTCCAATTCTGGCCTCATGCCGACCAGGATGTCGTCGATCTTCTCCCTCGGGACCATTGGTTCAGCATGAACTATCATCGGCTGTTACGAACACCAACCAGAAGTGAGCTATGCAGCTTTTACATACCGGTTGATATCATCGAGAACCGACCTGCGGTGCTTCATCAACGACTTCGAGAGGCTTTGGCCTTTATCCTACGGGAAGCGGTCAGAAAGGAGGATGCTGTCAACAAAGGCGAATCGATGGCTACTCACGAACAAATCGAAGCTATGGCTAGTACCGCCAGGCAACGTCCACAACACCATCACGCTGCGAACAAGCATCGAGATCTGCAAGACGTAGATGGTGAGCGCACTTTGATCTTGTAAGGTCAAAGACACGAAGCTCATTTAGACCTACCTCTGTGACCGAACAGATCTAGGCCAAACTTCCGTCAACCACGTTGAGGCGGTTCATGACGTCGCGCAAGGCGCATCTGCGGCAGGTGCTACTTAAGGTCGAGAAGAAGCTGCTACGGACGAGGCGGAGATGATGCGACACATCAGCAACTGGAACGCTACCGGTCGCATGCATCGAACCGAAACTCACTGGGTACCTGTACCTAGCAGCATGCCATCTGTTCCAGTCACCACACCAACGAACGGCACCTCTTTACAAGCCGGAACCCAAGCTGGACCTGCGCAAGACGAGCCGATGCATCATGACGAAGTGGTCAATGATGATCTCCAGCAGCAAGTCGAAGACGTACCTGTAGCTATACCCGACCAAGCGGTCGACGATGATCTGCTACGACTCCTCTTGGTGGAGCGTTTCCGAGAAGAGATACTGCAAGACATGATGCACGACTACCTGAGGGAGGAAGGAGTCACTCAGTATCGTGTTTGCCCACACAAATATCATCATACTCAGCTTGATGTAGCCGTCTTGAAGGACGGACAGATCAACGGTCGGCCCTACATGGTTGTCGAACATATCACCCGACACGACTGGCATCCAGTAACCGGTAACTGCATTTACACTGTCGGTATCGCTGACGGACCGCCTCGTCGTTCTGCTGAAACATTGGCGAATCATTACTGGGGTGTGCCGTACGCTATCTGGGAGTACTGGGGTAAACGCACCCGAGTGCGACGAAACCGTGTTACCACCTACGTAGATAACTTCGGTACAAACGATTTCTATCGAGTAATCATGTGGCATTGGCTGGGCGACGAACGATGGCTCCACCTCTGGCGATCTCGACGAGCCTCGAGACGAGGCTGAACGAGAGGGAGTCTGCTGTTGGGATTCTGCGCTTCCGCGCTTTCTTTTTCTCGTCTCGCCTGCCTACTCTCGCCGCGTCTACTTGCCTTTCCACAACTCGATAATCGTGCACAACAAATGCGCATAATATGCACATCTTGTGCACATCTTGTGCGCATATATGTGTGCACTTTGTGCTCATCCGGCTGTACAACCTAGTATTAGTGTCTTTATTGGTGGCGAACTACCTCGCCTTAGGCAAGATATAACTATATAAACCAGCCCTTTTGGCTGTGAGTTGTGACCTGTCTATAGTTTAATGACTTACGCAATTTAGATCAAGATTTTCTATCACTACCCTTACAATTACGACTTAGGATTAGCTACCCTTTCCAGTAAGAGTTAGCTAGAAGTCTTTGGCAGTCAGCAAGACAGGTGAGTATTAAATAACAACTGTGTAGAATCCGGACAGGTTCGTTGCTTGCCGCGAAGCTCTAAAATTACAAGTTCTGACTTATTTGTACTTGTGATTTTTGATCGTAAATATCAAAATTCTTACAAGTCCGAATAAGCGCGTAAAGAGCAAATCGCTGGTACCCAACAATCTGCATATGATGAGTCTGAAAGATGTGCATCTGATTGGTTCGAATGAAGCGTAAGCAGTGACTGACAATGTCGAGCATGTTGTTTCTGATCTTCGGCAGGTTGCGTTTCATTGCGCTGTGATGTCCTTCGTTTGGCGATGTGTTTAACTCGTTCAAATGCATAACGTCGGCGAGATGGTAAGATACGAAATGCGGAGCAAGTTCCAGCTTCCGAAGAACGAAACTACACACGTGTTCCATTGGGCCGACGTGGTTCGGATCGGAGGAATCGGCGCGTGCCCAACGTAGAATCATCCCATCCCGCAGTTGCTGGAATTGTTCTGCAGAGGTGCTACTGGCGATGGCCCAAAACTGCTTGATTACGACATCTTCTTCTTCCCTTGTTGCTTCATGGTCGTTGCACGCCTTCTTTACCGTGTTCGCAAGATGCCACCGACAGAGAATCTGTCTCCAATCCTTGAAAACAATGGTGATGGCGTTACGTATTGCTGTTTCCTCATCGGTAACGACCACCTGCGTTGGCAGCTCTCCCATAATATCGCGAAAATGTGTCAAGGCCCAAATCACATAGTGCTCCTCTTTTCCACCGAGAAACGCTAAAGCTAAGGTGAAAGTCTTGTTCGCAGGTGTTGAGCTAACGATGTGCAGCAAGGGCATCTCATATGGATTGGTTTTGAACGTCGAATCAATTTGCAAGGCGTAACCGTATTTCCGAGCCAGAGCGATCGACATGGGCTCTGCGAGAAAGAGCGATTCTAGCCGTTTCTGGCTATCCACTCTAGCTCGAAATGGAATCAGTTGTTCACGAAGATGTTCGAAGACCGACTGGGCATCGGTGGTACCCCTTCTCTGAACTTCTGCTATCTTGCTTTTCAAGTTATATATATCCTATTTGTTGATGTGGAAAGGTTTTCCCTCCCTCCGATGCTGCGCTTCCATGCTTTCCATACCTTGCTTGGCTGTGCACCGCATTGGATGGCAGTAACGGCGGCATTTTTCTGCTCCACAGTAAGTCCTCGGTGTATGGCGTGACTTTCTGGTCCCGCACTAGGTCCATGATTGTGCGCGTAAGAGCTAATCTTCGTATCCCAGGTCCAAGTGCCGTTGACATCCGGTGAGCAATATAATTTGAATTTACAGTCTGTTCTTCTCGAGAAGAACATGGCTGGTTGATTGTCTTTACCCTTCCGCTTCCTCCCACCTGCACCCGACGCAGCGTTCATGTATGTTAAGTGCCAGAGCTACTATTTCTAAGGAGACTCCAACTTGATCGCAAGATGCAAGTTATCAAGCCTTTTGCCTTGTTAATTTAGTAACCGTAGCGGCCTAACTATATCCAGCGTCTCGTTATGTAATACTCACCTGTCTTAGCGACTACTTCTTAATACTACTCGATGTCTTGATGACGTAAGGTCGCGACTCCTTGTTGTTATCGAAGAATAAGTATGAATTACCTAATCCAATATTGCGTGTCCTCATACTAGAGATTTTACAATTGAGCGGCAAAAGCAAAGGCTTGTATATATAGTTATTGGGTTTTGTATAGATATGAGAAGCTTCTAACGGGAATACTCTACATAAGGAAAGCTACCAGTCATACAAGGTGCGGTGCGGTGGAGCTCGCCACATCGCAGCGCAGCGCAGCCGATGCAAAAACTCCATCGACGGAGAATCCGCTGGAAGGTGGTGAAGTTTCACCTAGGCACTCTACAATGTAGGCGTGAGAGTCGGAATGCTTACCCTGGCGATCACAACCGATGTAGCCGTTTCTATACGCGCCTTTCGTCCCGTTAGGGTTGGTGTGTTTGTTGGTACCAAACTTCCGAACTGCGTATCCATGAGTAACACCGTGTGAATTCACTTTCGAAATCAGAGCGTCATAGCTTTCGGCTACTGAAAGCGGAGGCGGAGGAATAGCAAAGCTTTGATGATCGATCCAATTGGAGGAGGTGATGGGAGCCATATCATGATTCATGGGTACCGAAGATAACATTGTGTGTGTCTTCGCGATTCATAGATTGGCAACGTTGTCAGTAAGCAGACGAGTATTCGGTCAAACAGTTAATGTCCGGTTCCTTCAGCTTAGGCTGAGTACTCACCTGAAGAAGAACCCTCTGAGGCAAACTCAATCTGGGTTAGATGGTGGAAGTCCGTACTTGACGGGTGTGGATTCACGGTAGGCGTATCGTCCAACTGCATAGTGATTACTTTCGGTCCGGGCGACGAGTTGGGTAGACGAGAGCACTATACGATCATAACGCCAAGACTACAGTATGACCGTATGAGCTGTACTTTAAACTTACGAGTATCTCCAAGGTTGAGACGACGACAATTGACGAACCCGCTACAGCCACGGTGCGAAGTCCGCGATCGTCGAAGAACGCGGAGATGGACATGGCTTTACCCGCAATCGTATACACGGGGGCGTGGGCGTGTAAGAGGTCTCGTAACGGACTCACAGCAGACGGGAACCGATGATTCGATCTGTATAGGCAAACCCTACCATCCTCATTGAATCTGGTCACCAATGACCTCAATTTAGACAGATGATAGCCACGAGACAAATCTTCTGGCGGCAGGGAGAGTTATGTTTCCTGCTCCTTTCAGTATAAAATCACGGGATCTCCGGCTGAGATATGGGATGATAGAGGATTGCAGTAGGCATAGAGACAACTCTTCAGCCCAGCGCTACCAAATTTTTGTGTCTGCGACTATATCTCTAAGTGCTAACCAGCGTTGAGAGATCTCCATAGAAACGCACAACGCGGAATTGCTGAAGCTACAGGCTACCGTTCAAAGGGGAACATTTCCATAGTTCACGTTGTCTTTCCACGCGTGTGTCAATGGCAAACCGAATACATATCGGTTGCTTCTTGAGACGTTACAACGACACCGGATTAGAATATGGGAAATCTTAAGCGAGAGAGCGGTAATACCATAGTATCCACAACGACCATACTCGACTCGGTCGCATGGGAACGCATCAACTCTCACGGTTCAGCTGCGGTGCGTGAGGCCGTGGCGAGTCGTGTGGAAAGCATGAAGGCTCATGATGCTCTCGAGTCATGACTCCTCAGGCTCTTCCGTGGTCATGCGGGACAAGTGTAAAACTCAGAGTCAGCATATTTCCGAAGAGCGCGAGCGCAGGCCTGGAAGATCTGTTGCCACTGGATCACCGAGGAGGTAGCATTCCTGGAGGAGACAGGCTCGTCTAGGGTCCAATGGTTCTCTGATCAAGAGAGTATCCTTATGTACAGACAGAAGAGCACACTGAGCGGCCAGGGGCGACCGAACCGCCAGAGGACTCCACGCTGCACGGCTTGTGAAGCAGGAGTGCGATCCAGTATCCCCAATTTCTCTCGCAGTACAGGCTACTGCTCGACCGATTCTCTCTCTCTCTCTGTATATATACCCTCTGGCTCTGTTTATGTTCCTTCTGCTTCATATTCCGCTCAGTAGGTGACCCCACCGATAGCAGCCCGCCCCCGAACTCCCTCGAATCCGATACCGAGCCGGCAATGCCAGGAGACTGTGTTGTGGGATTCCGTGGCAAAAGGTCTAGGAGTAATCAATATTACATGGCTTTGTCTCCAGGAGCCTGGTAAGTAGCGCAGATTACGAGCTGAGCGAGCGAGCCGCTGAGTGACGATAGCCAATGATTCCACCTCAACGCTATTGGTTACGGGCTGACATCACTGACATGTGAGCCTTTTAGGAGGGGGTAATCTGATGGCGGCGTTCATTGTTCCGCACATCCCTTGAGATACCACCATACCGTCAAGGGTTATCTCGTAATGCCAAGGATGAGTTGTCGAGATAGAGAGCTTGTGTATTCTCATCGCTCGTACGAATCCAACTCAACACGCACGGTAGAAAGCAAGCGAGCTCGGAAGATCTCCCATTCTCATGTATTCATGTCAGCAGAAGCTTGTCAGAGCTGTTGAAAGTTGAGACGAGTGGGCAGCGTGAGCCGCTAAGGAGTATATCTTCAAAGATTTCTCCAGGCTACCCGTCACCCTGCAAGTCTTTCAATGATGTTTCATAGATCAAGCGAGCTAGGTCGACCAGTGAGCTATAGGGACGACTCCGAGCTGTGTCTCCAGCATAAGAGGTTGAGTCGATGAGCCGGACTATCTGATGGCCTTCATAGACTATGCGTTCTCGCTTCTCGTGCAGTCTGAATTCGGTCATGGAACCTATCTCGTTAAAAATATGGAGCTTTGGTACTGAAGGCGGAACGAGGACTTGGCAATGAGAAAGGCCCCAAAGGCTACAATGGCAGTCATCGGCTGATGTAGAGCCGACGCTTCGAATTTTCACTCGCGTTTTGATACCCTGCCACATGTATTGGGGGGAGCAGGGTAATGATTAATAGGCTACACCCAGCCGCGGATGGGCAACTGGAGTGATGATACCTCAAACGGAAAACTTCTAGGTTGCAGCGAGGTCCCAGACCCCACGGAATTCAATACAGGCACATGGTACCCTGGCTCTGGCGACAAGTAAAGAAGGTCTTGTGTTGTGAAAGAGGCGTTACGTTCGGCGAATCTGCCATACGAGTACTGCATTGTGGAAGGTATGGGTCGACGTCTGAAGAGCGTTGGATAGCTGTCTGAAGGGTGTATGAGTGAGTTGGAAGGAGAAAATAGCTTTGACACGTCATTGATTGAATGCTCGGCGACTAGAATTGACTGTTGTCTCCCTAAAGTGTTGTCCCACCAAGAAGGTTGTTGTCCCCATAAAGTTGACCATTATAGTATGTGTCATATTTCTTTAATCTCGAGTGTCATATCTAACCGATCCTACGTCACGCCATTTAGCATTCTGAAACAAGAGCGTCACTGAACAAAGAAATATAGTGCCACCCACGTTAAAAACAAAACGCACAGTGTTGCTGTCGAGTTGATCATCTAATTAATACTGTCGCTTGCCGGTACCTTTTTTTTTTGTCACTTCTTCTTCAAGCTATCAACAGTGTCATCTCATACTACTTGAGTGTTTTTCCTGTGCCATCAAAAGCAACTTATCGCCTGTTTGGAATGTAGAATCCGTCTCTCTACCCCTATTGAAAACTTCTATCTGCCGTACCCCTTTTCCTATATCTCCTATCCGTAGCACGTTCCATAACTTCTTTGCATGCTTCCATCAAGACAGACCTCACAGACGCTTCTACTGTAACAGTTGCCACGATGTCAACCTTGCTGTCAGTACGACAGGGGGCGTTGACGGTATATAGGCTATTCTCATCTGGGATCATTTCCACCTTGCTTTCTCACCTTGACTTCGCTCACGATCCAGCTCTAACGAACCTTCACTACCAGTGCCAATCACTCATACACCTTCAGTCTAACAATGCCTTCCAGCAACAACAACACCACCGACCAGCCTGCTAACACAGGTTACACTCAAAGCGGCTTCAATTCTCAGGCCCCTGCCAGTATGCCAGTTCCACAGTATCCTCCTTGGATGTATGGACCTTCATCTTGGTCGAATGCGGCATCAATCCCAGTGCCTGGCCAAATCCCTGGCAACATGATGCAGCCTGGCTACCCTTCCTTTGTTCGTCTTCCGCCTGGCTTCGAGCACTACTATCCCTACGCGCAAGGCCCCTATCCCATCGGGTATCCTGGTAGCCTCCCTCCCAACCCTATGCCCGGCATCAAATCCCCTTCCACTGCCACTCCTTCTCTTCCCTTCGACGCCGAGCCCTTCGATTCTCAATCGCAATTTGACTCTGACAATAACGAGGTTGATCAAGAAGATGTCCCCTCGCAACCGGGTGGAAGCAAGCAGACCAAAGGTTGACCCCTTCCTATTCTAGCAAACAAACCCGGTACGTTATATTCGTTATTCACCAATGCCATGCCAAGTAACCTGACCTCTTAATTCTATAATTATAGACCTGGGCAGTATAAGCCGCATCAGAAAGCCTTATGATCCCAAAGGCGATAAGCCTCCTCCTCCGACTACTCTCAAAGGTTCCTTTCAAAAGAAGAACAAGCCGAAAGGCGCGTCTTCTAAGGAAGAGATTTTCGAAATTGAGAGCCCACCCGAAAGGCCTCTCACCCTCGAAGATGCCCTCACAGCGTCGCAAAAGAAGGGAAAGGGCTCCAAGGCACAAGGGCCCAAAGCTCAAGGAGCTCTTCAAAAGTTCTCTTCGAACGCTCAAAATGAAGTAAGTTCGGGTTCTCTTCCTCCAATCTATTTTCCATGCTTACCAATTGCTGTCACTATAGGTGATGTGTTTGCTATTTGGAGGTATCCCTTTGAGGGATGGCTTGCAAGCCTTCTCTCAAGCAAAGGAGCAGCTGTACAAGGAGGTGCAACATCTCCGGAGTCTAGATTGGATTCGTACAATTCCCTTGTCCAGCGGCATCAACGGTGCAATGATCGAGGCGACAATCCGCGAGTCGTTCCAACACATCGAACTGCCTGCAAGCTTCGATTTCGTCAAGATGATACCTGGAGGCAGGCATCTAAATTCCCACAATACAAGAGCATCTCCGACATCGTCGACTTCAAGGACCTAAGCAGTTTCTTCTTCGGATGTGTCCAACCCATGATCACACCTAGTGAATGGCAGCGATACCCGGGTCCTCAAGACAACCCCGAAACTCAGTCGCAGTGGAATGAGTACTGCAGGAAAAGACAAGAATTTAAAGAAGCTGCCAGTGCGAAAAGGGATGGCACCCAGAAGAAAGGAAAGGGGAAGCAGAAGCAGTTGAGCGAGAGTGACGCTGAGGATGATTGTTATGATACGCGCTTTTTCTATTTTTCGCGCCAAGTTCTTATTTTCCGACTCTCGCCAAATTTCCCAGCCAGCCATATTTTTTGACTTACAACTATTCGTTCGATAAGTTCGTGACCGATAAATCGACGCAGACGTTGACCAACTTTTCGCCGAACAGTTGACAACAGGATGATCAACAAGATGGTCAGCGTAGACTATGACTGTAAAACATGGTGGCAAATCTTTCCTTAGGATAACAATTAACTATAAATACCGGCCCTTCCGGCTGTGAGTTGTATTCACCACTAGACTAATGACTCACGCAAAGTAGTACTTCAATATTCAATTCTATCTTACCTTCAACTTCAATAAGGATTAGCTACCCCTTTGAACTTAGAAAGAAAAGACATTGACTGGTAGTCAACAAGACAGGTGAGTATTAAATACCAACTGTGTAGTACCGGAAAAGCCGTAGTTTGCCCCCGCGTATTCCGTTTTGGAATTCGTATGACGTGTAAATATTTTATACTTAGTATACAAATATTTACAAGTCATATTAGTGCGGCTTAGAAAGAAGGCATAGCACTCTACAATGATCCTTGTGTTCCCGAGCCTTGTCCACATTGCGGTATGCGGATGTTCAAAGAACGGCTTCGCGAACACATCCCTATTTGCAAGCACACTCAAGAGCGAGCTGACAACAAGAGACGAGCAGAAAAGCTACAGCAAGGCATCGATCTCGAGCGTACCAGAAAGCTGCGACAGAAGCTCAAAAGGGAGCGAGTGGCCGAACAAGGCCAATCCAGACCTCAACAATTCACCTCGGAGAGCAATGTAGACAGCACAGAAGATTCAAACGACGATGCTTCCGGTTTTGAGGACGACGAGGCTCACGAGGCTGGGGGTAGTGCTGGCTCTGTAGCGCACCGAAGCGATGCCAGCGACTCATCCGGCGAAGAGCTGTCACCATTGTCTGAGCGGTCAAGGGCACCCCCAACTGCGACACGTACGCGACCACTGAAAAGGTCAGCTCCCGAAGGCAATCCGCCTTCCGACCTAGGGCCTTCCAAGAAGCCCAGACTATCGAACCCTAGTCCATCTATACCTGTCTCTTTAGCAACTCCTGGGAGTGGTGCCGGCCCATACGGTCAGACACGAGCCTTTGCTTCTCGTGGCAGAGGAAGAAAACGCATTGCCACTGGTCGTGACTCAGGCCGGCAAGTCAGCCACTCCAACGCCGATGCTAGCGGCTCATAGCCATCCACATCCGACCTGCAATCTAATCAGATATGCCGCGAGCCATCCAAGCGGCAATCCAATCAATCGTGTTCAGAATCAGGTCCAGTCATTGATGTCGACGCGATCAACCCTGGTTTTGATAGGTCTAACCACACCGACCGGCTCCGAGGGAACGGAATAAAAGATCACAATAGCATCGACGCAGAACTCATGGACGCCACTCGCGTGGACTCTGATGTAAATGCTTTCGTACCTCTTCCCACTCGTCCTCGACCTCGGCTTCGGAGCACTGGTCAGCCGAGATCTTTAGAGATGCTGCGTCGTGAGGAACAAGCATATCTTATCGATCGCATTGATTCATACCTCAACATACTACCATCGGCTGGGCATTACCTCCGAAACTGTATGAACCGCTACGAGAGCAATCTCACATTTCAGGAAAGAGATCTTCATGGGCAATACCTGCAAGAGCTCGCCAACCTGCGCCGTCTACAAGCTGTGGCCTACGAGCAGCAGGAACAACATGGCGAGATCAATCATGTCAGCCTCAATCGTTCTGTGTCCTCGCACAACTCTGTCAACAACGGCAATCAAGAACACTCCGGTGTCGGCGCAGCAGTCCAACTTCATGTGGACTCTGGCTATGATGCTTTATCTCAGCCGAGACCAGGGCCGATGGATATGGCTCTACAGCAAGTGCCCGTCAGAGCTGCAGGCACAAGCCTGGAAATCAATGGCGAAACGTTCAGTCAACATGACTTGGATGCACTGTTTCTGGCAATGGCGCAGGGCGGTGACACAAGCGGACTCAATGTCTGGTCTGGCATGGACAACGCTGGCTTTGTTGCAGGGCAAAGCTCATTCACAAATCTCAGCTCGGCCACAAACCAGGGCCCCGATCCTACGGCCCTTGACGCTGTCGACTCGAAAGGCGTACAAAATATGGGCAACACGGAAGGATCTGGACCTGTACACGAACGAGTACCTGAAACGGTTAATGATGATCAGGCAGCAGGCATCAATACCCTTCTTACCTTATCCGGGGTCTCCAGCAGTGGCGTCAATGGGGCGGATGGCGGTGAGGGCTTCCACGGTACAGCCACTCTTCAACAAGGTCCCAACGCCCACGCTGATACCGGCCTGGGTCCCGCAGCTGCTAAAGGTTCTACATCGAACTTCCTTCCAGCGCCGTCCGAAGCCGCTAAACTTCGACATCTCGCAAACAAGAAAGCAGACAATCATGAACAGTCTGCTGGAGATGGTGGTGAGTCTTTCCCTCACTCACTTCCGGGCATGCGCTGATACTATTCTTTTCACCTCTTTGTTAGCTGCGAACCCAAAGACCAAAGGTGGTCGACGAAAGTAGTCTCGAATTCGGTAGCACTGGTTGAGCCCCAGATAGATGGGTTGCTCCTTTCCGTTCATCTCTCCACGATGTACTTGTAGAATTTACTATGTGCCAATCGCTCTAATACTGAGGAAAGTGGTCTATGAGTCTCCCGCTTTGAGAGTGAATTGAATGATATCTACTGTGACCGTTGATAGGAATCATTGTTTAGCGAACTCTGATTCACAGCTTCGAACCAGCCGCCTGACTGGTACTGCTTCGCAGAAGCTAAACCATCGTTCTCAGTCGCACCTGCTATGCCTATCGTGTAAGCAGCTTTACGGTGTGGCATGACTACTTTACGTGGGTACATAGATAGCTATATCGTATCCTGTCTCGGCAAGGGGTACAAGAGGGTTAAGTAGATGTGTAAAAAGATATTAGACGAGCGAGGAGGAGTAACGGACTTTCTGATGAGTCGCGTGAGTCGCATATCCGATGATGTCCATGGCTGTCCATCTTACTGTAAGCGACCACATGAAACAAGCGGTTCAAAGTAGCTGGTGGAGTAGAACATTATATGAGTATGTGTACATCGTCGTCTGTCATGCTTTTGTGCAAGCTATCGCCGGCGAGCCTCAGCTTGCTGCCTTTTCTGCGCAACTACCACTTCCCTCCGGTCCATGTCAGGCCACCAGTGACGCATGCAAGCTTCGATCCACTGTACACAGTTCATGTAGACATCGGCGCATTCCGCCACTGATAGGTCAGGGTCAACCGGGAAACGTTGGCGAAGGCGATCCAGGAATTGCTCGCCATACAATTGTTGAGGAAGATCATCAGCAAACCGGTCCACTACGACATGCTGGTCATCAGCACTGGGTACCCTTTCTTGGTCCGGTCCGTTGTTGTAAAGATCGTACGCCATGAGGTCTACACGTGTAGGCTGTTGTTGTCGTGAAGCAGTCGCTGTCATGCTTGTGTGACTGTTGGTGTCGCGGGCCAGTAATTAGTCTTACGTAATATACGTAATACAATACCGCCGTTGTATGAGGGATCCTAGCACAAGTTATCAAATACCTTATTACGTAAGACGGGACTGTTATATACCTAAGGTGGAAGACAAGGGTAGCTAATCCTTGAGAAGTCTTGCACTCAAGGTAGCTTTGGAATTAAGAGGTAATCAAAGGGTGAATCATAAGTCATGTAGCTAGTCGAGATACAACTGTAGAATGAGTCCCATTATATAGTAATCCGGCTAGACTGCTTGGCTTAGCTGCTTCACAGTTACATGGTTCGGTGAAGCTAGTAGCTGCGAAGCACGCTTCAAGTTTGTGTGCTTCGGTGAAGCGTGAGCACTTGAAGCTAGGCTAAGTTGATACTTCAACCTGGGCTGCTTCCGTGAAGCTAGGTAGCTTGAAGCAACAACTTAGTCAGACGGGATGACTTAGTCAACTGACAATGTGATGTCATCAGTTACTATTAAGCTATACAATGATAAGTTCTCTACAGTTGGGCTTCCCGTAAGGAAACATGTCGAATCGATAACCCCTCTGATGCGCTTGGGATAATCCTATGAAGTATGAAGTAAACGAAGAACAGAAGATCAGACTCAGTCGCAAGCTACACTCAATCAAAGAACTAACCCAAGCGGAACTGCTTGATAGGACTGTGTCCTTTCAAGCCCTTTGTAGACATAGGATGGTAGTTCCAGGCATGAACCCATTCATTCGTTGAGCGTCGCACTCGAGGAAGGAAAACATAGTGAAGGCAGTATAAGTCCACGGGATCTTCGGGTTCGAGCGCTCCTTGGGTTTCTAAGGCAGTGAACGCTTCCGAGAACTTCCTGATGAATCCATTGGGTGCGTTTTTCCATAACCTTTCGATACGCTGATTGTGCACTGATTTGCCCGTGATGAATGTGCCTGGCCGTCCCCCTACCGTAATTGACATGATATAATGAGATACTTTGGGCAAGGACGAACACGACTTATATAATTCAACTCACTTCGTGTAGCCTCCATAATCGCTTTGACTTCCAGATTCTCGCCACCGTAATCAGCTCTGACCCTCACTGGCCAACCCCACTTCTGCGCTCCTTCCACAAAGCTCTGACAAACTGTTAAGGCTCGATTGTTGTCGCTAGCCGTCATGAAAGTAGCGAGGTGACTCGCGCCATCGATTCCACCATGTATGACGATTTTCCACCGTATGAGCTTATGGTTTCCGTCAATATGCCACAATGTGTTGACGAATCTTGCCCGGTACTTCTTCCTGGGGATAGCCTGAAGACGTCTTTCCAGGTGTTCGGCCGGTCGCATGTTTTCCAACACCCTGCGGACTTGCTTTCGTGTGCAAGGTATATTCTTGGATCTCAGCCATCCAAGCGTGCGCTGGGCACCGGTCCGCTTGATATCGGCGCTTCGCCACCATTCGTGGATATGCTATATAGATATTGATCAGAAGTCAGAACAAGACCAATGAATAAGTTGGGTTGAACCTACACCTTTGAGGACATCATCAGGAGTCGTATTCTTCATCATGTGCTTCATGGGCCCTAATTTCTTGCGCCTCCGATAGATCGCTTGGACCCTTACATTGAATTCGTCTGCAATCTGCTTGTCGGTATAACCCAAACGCAAGAGTTCCCTTAGCTGCTCCTCTGATATCCGGGACCGCGACCGTGCAGTTGTCTTGGGCGGCTTGTAAGTATTTCACAATTTACCCTTGTTTGTCCTTTTGGCTTATTCGACCTTGTTCAGTAATTATATAGTTTGCCATCACTTGTAGTAGTAGATAAAGGATTGACATTTGGTTATGGGTTATTAGTTCGAGTCTCGTGAATGGTTAGTCTTTTTGTCACTCTGTCAGTTTTTGCTGAAAATAGCAAAGTGACATAGTTTTCTATGTCACTTTGTCCTTTTGTCACTTTGTGCCATTTATGGAACGAAGTGACAAAGATTAGGTTGTATGCCAAGGTCTCCTTAGGAGCCCTTGCGCAGGGTTGGCCTCGCCACCCTTTTCAAACGTCTATACAAGGAAGCCTAATTTGTAGTAAGTTTGCCACTATGATTTTATGAAACACGCTTTTCCTCCCTAACTCTCCAAGAAGCGCCTTCTTGATTGTACTGACTACAACTTTAGATAATCCCTTTAGATCAGCTCGTACTAGCTTTCTATATATTGTCTTGTGAGTTAGCCGTTTACCTAACAGACATCAACAGCGTGAAGCATAATCCTTTCTGACTGATCCCACTTTAGACCTTGTACTGTTTTATAGTTAGTATAATACTATATTTTATACTACCTAATTACAACGTTGCATTGGCTCTTTACACGGCTGGTGAGGACGCTCCAGATAGCCTTCTTCTAGGGCCACCAAGTCATCCTGCAGGTGCCTGGTCTGCATGCGGTGGGTCGAAAAGATGGTGTTTGGAACCCTGCCATCACTGCAGGGCTTTCCAGTTCGTCTATGAGGTTACGAATGTTGGTAAGGTGGGCGTTGAGGTGAAGCGGATTTCGATCTTCTTCCGCGATATACGCGTGTACGAGATTGTGTATCTCGCCAACCTGCTGGGCGAGATTGTGGACGAGGAGAGATGTATCAACGTTCATTCTGCCGATAGCACTCATGATAGAGCTAGAGTGAGTTGAACGAAGCCTGTATAGTGTATATCAACCGCTATACTGTATAATACTCTGGGATCTCTTGAGGTAGGCAAGGCGTAATGGGCGGCTTAGGTCACATCATTCGATTGAATGGGAACAACAATAGCTAAAAATAATAGACTCAACTGAAACACTACAAGAACAGCCAACTTCCCAATAGGACAATCCCCTTTTATGGATAGGGGCAAACTTGCCGAGCACGATCAGGTGATCTTCTCGTGAGGATAGGGGTATCGATAGGGGTTTGACAAGGGAGCCCTTGTGATGATAGCAGTGATCTGTCTGATGACACTCCAAGCTGATGACACTAATGGCTTGTAGCTTGATGACACTTCGTATATGGATCTCATGCCCAGTGTTTTACACTTGGGGAAATTCGAAAACAGCGACACCAAAAGTGAAGATCTGATGGCACAGCATGGAAACGGGAGATATAGTGGCTCCCCATCGAAGGAAACTGGCACTGTATCTGTAGAATCCGATGGCACTTAACATATGAAACGCGAACTGAAACGACACTGTGATTTTATTACAGCGCAGCGCGACAACTTATTGCCAAAAACGTGGCACTGTCGATTCGAAGAATGGAAAATGGCACTGTATGTTTGTAAAGAGAAGTGATGATTTAGGCGCTTCATACTGAAGCAGGATAGCTAGCAGGATCCAAACGCGGTTTTCAGAAACAGCAGCTGTTGAAACTCTAAAGGCGTTTAAATTAGCGGAAGTGCGGAAATTAGCGGAAGTGCGGAAATTAGCGGAAGTGCGGAACCAAAAAACAAAGGAAGTTGGGCTTTGGTCCTGCTGCCAATGCAACCAGCTACTAACCTCATAACCTGGAAGTACGCATCTTCAAAGCCTCTCCCGTCAGCGCCTTCCCCAACCACATGGAGTAGCCCGTCTCCCGCACGCCAATCAGAGATAGCCAACCCTTTCGACGGCAATATCGAACCCCTGCAACATGAGTATACTGCCATCGAGGTCTGCAGCGAGATATTTCAGCTCTCTGGCTCTCCATTCGTCACGCAGAGTCGCTCTCCTGGGAAACAAGGACCTTCCCCCCTACTTTAGCCACGATCAGCCTGAAAAATATCCACGACGAGATCAGAAGGGGAAGAAACCCGTGCGTGAGGGTGAAGAAGAGGAAGTGGATGATCGTGAATGGGAACTGAGAGTCGGTAAGTCATAGCGATCTCTTGCACTACGCCACATGTTGCAGCGCTAAACACATCTTATACGTCTCTCCTATTTCGACTTCTTCTTCTTCGCTGGAAAGGCTCCGGACTGCTGCATCTGCGGGCAACGTTGCCGTACATCTTCAACCCACCTGAAGATGCTCCACTCTTTCCTCCTTCTGTCTACTCCAATCACGTATGCTTACGCTTACCCGCCCCATTGCCAGTGAAGGTAAGTATTCTGACTCAGCGGTCTCCTCTAGGTATACTAATCGCCTTGTCTATAGCTATCGTCACTACATTTATATCAATTCATGTTTGCAATGGCTCGTCATGGAATGCATGGTGAGCCATGAGGCTTTCTAATACAGAGAACATGACGTTAACATTGCCTTCCTTGAAGTTATGCACACAGATGTATATGCATCGCTTGAAAAGATGACAGTATCGCCGAACGTGGATGCGCGAATGGCAACAAAGGATCTTGTCAAGCGATCACCGAACACGGAAAGAAAGCGCAGGAATCGTCAGGTTCGAGTAGAGTTATCGGTGAATGGTACACCAAGATTGACACCAGACCACGTAAGTCTTTTCTAACTTTTCGTTGCCGTCAAGGCTAGGCTGACTTGAGTCCCATCACAGCCAACGTCTTGGAAAACAAGCTCACTGTACACATTTTCCCCGTTGTCCGGCCTAATTATCGAGCATGAAGTCGAGACGATCCGTCCATTACCGGGAGAGGGAGTGGCTGAATGGCTATCGCATCGACTATGGGGATTCCGAGCTAACACCGGAGAAGGACTGAATCCGGTACCAGCGCATGCGAGGATGGGAGACGCCACACCTTTGAAGGATAGATTGGCGAGGTTATCAACGTTGGGACAGCAGAAACGCACGTAAATATCATTGTCTGTCCTTCCCATCTTGTAGCATAAATCGCTCGCGGACATCGTTGTTCACCACTGTAGCTAATAAATGTATCGATTGCCGCCACGTACTGCATGCCTTGTACACAGAATCTGCACCATGCTTCGTCGACCTGACAATCAGCCCAGGAGTTCCCGGCTCCCACGGAGCTTGACCATCAGAAAGAAGTCAGACTTTGCACCGCTCGATCGGTTGTTGCAAAATTCAGAACTGGATCTTGAGACTGCCGCAGACGAGTTGAGATGGATGCGTGAAGCAACAACGGAAAAAGCTCTGTCACAGGACGCAAAGGAGGAATTGCTGCAAGAGATGATAGAGCTTCGAGCGGATGGCAAACCCTTGCAATATATTCTAGGTATGTGAAGATCTACAACATGTGAATTGTCCCTAATCCACAGCTCGGAATACAGGCGATACCGAGTTTGGGCCCATCCAGCTGCTGTGTCGACCACCAACGCTAATCCCGCGGCCGGAAACAGCATTCGTTTTCGAGCGTTTCGCGAAACTCCTCGCTTCGCAAAGCGATGCATCTACAGAATACAAGTTGCTCGACCTATACACTGGATCAGCACCTATTCCACTATTGATGCGATATTTGCTCGTCGACAACTGGCGAACATATGGTGTCGATTCGAGTGAGGCGGCGGTGGCGTTAGCGAGGGATAACGTTGACTCGATAACCCAGCGCCATGAAGACCAGAAGCCGCCGACAGAGGTATGGCGCGCCGATACCATGAAAGACGATTTCCCAGAGGAAACAGTGCAGAAAATGGTCGGCAAATGCCATATCTTGACAGCAAATCCGCCATACATTCCGTACGAGCAATATATTGATTTGCCCTACGGTGTGCGAGCGTTCGAGGATATCAATGCGCTTCTAGGTGATGGAACCACTTTGGCTCCGTTGGAGGAAAGGAAAGGCGACGGGCTGACTCATTATCGGAGAATAGCAAGCCTCTTACCCAAGCTGCTAGTACCTCGATACAGGATCAAGGATAGTGGTCTGAAGGATGTTCCCAGAGTGGCGCTCGAGATCGGGTTCGACCAAGGTGAGGCTGTTCAGGATATTCTCAAGGCCGGAAGTGGTGTTGTTACCCGCACCGAATGCTGGAAAGACCAATATGATCAAGATAGACTCGTTGTAGGATGGTTGTAATGAGGCCAGGAAGTCGGTCGCGCGAAGCCGCTTCACGTAGAAGAAGCTGGATATCGAGGCGCCGTGGGATCACCCCAGCCCGTGACGAGTTCTTCGCCACGCCAAATATGGTGTCCGTCCTGCCTCATCCCAGGAGCGTCTCCTTCTGCAGCATTCTTTCCCTTTTGTTTCTGCGCTTTGGTTTGTTTCTGTTTAGGAGCTCTTGTATTCTTCGAGGTGTCAGTGCCAGTTGACGGTACTGCTACTGAAGTCAGAGTGACTGCTTCAGATATGGCAGGCACGTCGGAGCTATCGACTACATGTGGCTGGAAGGCGGTATTATTGTCAAGGGAGGCAGTCGATACTGCTTCTGCAGCCAAAGCATCTGGATTGATGTTCTCCGTCGACACCGAATCATTACGCCCTGAATCTGAGAGTGCATGAGACGTCCCCGAATCGCCAGATACAGTCTGCTTGACGTCTTGCGCTGGACCGGGCGGAGCAGGAGCTTCCTTCCTCCAGAATGGCGTTTTCGAAGCTAGCTTGTGACGTTTTTCGATGCGATGCACACCACCTGCCTGATTCTTCTCCTTTCGAGTAATGACATCCAGCTCGGACGACGAGGATACCTCAAGAGGTCCAGGCATCGTTTGTGTCGGTGGCGCTGGAATCGTTCGTGTCGTCGAACAGGTCAAGCACGTCGTTATCAACTTGTTTCCATGCACGCGGGAAGCTGATCACAGGAAGTTGTTGTTGAGTTCATGATTTATTATGAATGCATTTCTGACGTAGACCTACATTTGACGCGGACACGAGCATTAAGACCTGGTACGCAGATGGCATTGCATCCTTTGCAGAAAGACCGTTTCAAGCTCGGGTCACTACGCATAGGAAACGTAAGAACAGGATAAACGAGGATAAAACGACAAAAGTTGGCACATACGTATGAAGGGTATTATGCTTTACCATTACTTTGAACCGCTGATTCGATCTTCTTGTAACGACTGCCAAAGCATCCTCTTTCTCGCGTTTGTTTGTGCGGCGCGCTTTCCTAGCCTTGTTCCTGTTATGAGGTTCCTCGCTGATCTGACATTGAGCTGGAGGTAGAGATGCAGCCGATCCGACCAGCTGACGAGACACAGATGCAAGGTATGTATTGGCTTGGTATAGGTGATTGAGTCGCTGCAGTAGATCTTGATTTCGTTTTCCTTGCGGGAACGCGTTACTTTCTTTCAATTTTGCTTTGCCAGACATTGTGGCCTGTAATTTAGGTATGTTCTAGCCATGCGTCTGTTCGTGGGAGATGTTCACAGAGAAATGGAAAAGTGTTGTTCACTATTCAGTTGTGAACATTTTGTGGAAACATATAGTTATCTCTCGATCGCTATAGGTTCACGCCTAGAGGCGCTTGCGCTATTCCCTCAGCTCGCGTACTTTCCTCACAACGACGAACGCGGTTGGCAGTAGTCAGCTCAGTAGTCGCGACGACCCTATGGCAATTCGAAAGGAAAGGAACTGAGACATACACTTGCCATCCTCGCCGACTTGCAGCATTCAAGTAACGTCTACATACCTCCTTGCCGGAACATAGTCACTGCTGAACACCAGCCTGCGTAGGAATGTTGAATTGAGCCCAAAAACAGGGAGAAACAAAGCGGATAACACGAAAAACGATCTTTGTAAGTCCTCCTTTTCATTCGTCAAGCTGCTTTCTGTTTCTGATTCTCAGGTGTCGCAGAAAAAACAATGCCTCCTAGCCAAGCGCCAGAAAACGGTACTACGGACATGATGAGACTCTCATCTATCCTTGATACAGCAGAGGAGGGTAAGTGTTGTCATGGACTAATGCGTGCTGTGAGCGTGTTATCAATCTGCATTACTGTGTTGAATTAGGTCCGGAACCACCAGCCAAGGTCGCCAATAGGTTTTATAATGGACATTCAGCGGGTAGTCCCTCGACATCCGGGAGCGGATCATTGTCAGCAATGATGGGCGCATTCAGCACTTCATATGCTCGCAGCAGCAATAACTCGGCGTTGCCAGATACCACCAGTTCCGCTTCTTTTCAAACTTCGGACGCAGATGTGACAAACAGACCCAAAAAGGCAAGACCCAAGCCTGTTCGCACGCATCATAGTGTACTGGACGCGCATCGCAATGGAACATTCCAACCTAGATCTCCAGCGGTTTCAAATAATATGGGCACTACGGCAAATCAAAATGGAAACACCTCTCGGTCTGCCTCAGAATCTGTTGATCCCGAACTGGTGCATGTCATGCCAGTAACAAACGGTGCGGAACGAGATCCTGTCTTGGCGAATTCCACCGAATTTGCATCAGGCGCGAACCACCTGTCTCGCCCATCCTCGTCGCAGGGATCAGGCCCTCCTACACCGGTCAGGTTGTTGGGTGACTTTGTATACATGTTGCAACGAAGTTCCGGAGTTTCAACTGACGCAGGAACGGCAACAACGGTTCATTCTGGTCCCGTTCAGCCGAGCCGAATATCTGGATACATCGCGCCCAATAACGCTCCCATTGCAGAGGATCTCGATCTCGATGAAGATATCATCGAGATTTTGGAAGAGAGGCCAAACTCTTCTCGTGTGCCTTCACGGTCTCCCAGTTTTGAACTGCTTACGGAAGAAGCGTTTCAACGGACTACGCCGGCCAAGAGGAGGAAATTTAGCACGATGCCACCGGAGGACGCAGACACTGCCAGGGGGAGCAGACTTCTCTTCGCGGAATCAGCAGCGACTACGACCGATACCGAAACTACGCCGTGTGATTCACCAGACGGAGAAGAATTACTACTGGAAAGGATCGGAGGTAATCCAGCTTTCGAAGTCGACGCTCACGATGTTGCACAGAGCCTCGAAGACGAACTCGTAGTCGAAGCTGCCACCGGTACGGCTAATCGCCTGGAGATTCTGCCAAATCCAACTGTACCATCTACTCTTCCACAGAGGTCTACACCTGTGTCCACGACAGCACCAAAAGCGGGCCGACCATCCGTCTTTTTCAAAGTTCCTACGGCCGCTAATACCATGGCTAATAATGTCATGACGCCTAATGTAGCAGTCGACGAATCCACTCCCTTCTCAGTGGGTAACGCGCCCATAAGTAGGAGCGCAAAAGGCAAAGAACCTATCAGATCAGTAACGCAGTTCGAAAGGAAAGCGAGTCCACCCATCATACAAATCACTACACAGGAACGACAACAATTATGGATGGAACAGGCAGGGATACCATTTCAAGCGTCTGGATCGATGGATATTGATGCGTTGCTGCACGCTGAAGATCCCGAGGACGATCCTTTCACTGCAACCGAGTCCAATGAGAACGCCGTCGCTGGGCCGTCATTTGCCTACCCGGCCCAGGAATCGTCAGATGCGGACAAGGTATATACCCACCTTCTCTCCGAACCTAGGGGATCTTACGGCATGTCGAAGGATTTCGACTACCGTAGATTCAACGAGCCTCTTCTCGACTGTATCAACTCACTGCCGCTACACGCTCAAAACGGATCTCATATACGTGTTGTTCTCGAAGCGTATTACTCTCAGAGCAGTACCGATCGCGCACCACCGATAAAGATCGATGGAGGTGACCGGGACGAATTCCCGCCTGCAGAGTTCAAGTATTCAGACGAAGTCTACTATAGCGATAGGGTACCAAAGCCTTGGCTTGGAAAAGGGTGCGAATGCGTTGGTCCGTGCAGCGAGAATAGCGAATGTTTCTGCTTGAAAAGGCAAGAGATGTATTTCTCTTCCTTCGTGACTGATCCAATTGTGGGCCCATTGAAGGGATTTGCCTATAATGCGTGAGTTACCAGTGACTCAAAGTCATTTACCTCTTTCAAAGGTTCTGACGCCGAGATCATACAGTGATGGTACCTTAAAGGACTGCCAATACCCGACGTGGGAGTGTGGACCACAGTGCGAGTGTCCTCCTGCATGCAAGAACAGAGTGAGTCGACATGCAAATATATCGTGCTCCGCGCTGACTCTAGCTTCGCGGTATGTTCCAGGTTATGCAGAAGGGTCGATCATCTAATGTGAAACTACAAATCTACAAGACGGTGTGTCTTTGTGCTCGTCTACACAATATTGTGCAAGCGGTACTGAAATCATGATTTCCCTCTCCAGCGAAAGAAGGGATGGGGTGAGACCACTTCGCAGTTTGTGGTATCTTGTCAAACGCTAATAACACGGTTCATCAAGGCGTGAGGGCTTTATCAAGCTTTCCAAAGGGAACGTTTGTGGGGCTATATTCCGGCGAGCTTATTCCAGAAGATGAGACCGACGGCAGAGGGGAAATTTACAATGCTATCGAAAGAACGTGAGCACATATCCATCTGGATGGACATGTTATTGGAAAATTGATTTATTCTGCCTTTCCATAGATACCTCTTTGACCTTGATCACTGGCATATCAAACAGCCTCCGGCAGAACTGCACGACATTGATCCAGCAGGCGCGTTCATTGCAAACCAAGCAGCACTTCTTTTAAACGCGGAAG
Organism: Naganishia onofrii; assembly: GCA_030039215.1. Classification (NCBI taxonomy): domain Eukaryota; kingdom Fungi; phylum Basidiomycota; class Tremellomycetes; order Filobasidiales; family Filobasidiaceae; genus Naganishia; species Naganishia onofrii. Next base: position 1,686,535 of record JASBWV010000001.1, read on the forward strand.
ACGAAAAGGATCAGCTGGCAGAGGAGGAGGGACGGGAAGTTACTACCTTCAACTCTTTCTTCACTGGTAAGTGATACGTTTTTTTGACGTCATACAGGTAGTAGCTGAGATCGTCCGTCCGTCTGTATCTGTAGTTGATGCATTCCACTGGGGTGTAAGTACCGACCCTGATGTCCTGATCTACTGCTGACAACGATTTCGATTTCTTGCCCGCACCTCCTCCTTAGAACGTAAGTATATTCACGTCCCTTACGACGTGTGACCAAGTATAAATCATTGACTCGACTTTTCTTACAGTTTACGCGATTTTTCGTCAGTCATGGGTCCATGATACGCTAGAGCAGCGTGTGCGTACTGAAAATATATCCTGATTTCTGCAGAATCATTCCTGTGATCCAAACCTAGTTTTGAGTGCAGCATACTTTGACGTGAGTTTTTTGCAATGCGAATTTCCGGGACCACCACTCACAACAGCTTACTATCGCTATCGCAGGACTTTGATATCCGGAAACCTCGGTATGTTCCTTCTATTTCAAAGCTTCCAATCGGTTTGTAATACTTATCTACTTTTTTTTCAAACAGTCTGGCTATCACCGCCAAAAGAGATGTCAGAAAGGGAGACGAACTTTGCATATCTTATTCCGGGCCTCCAGATGTAGGTCATCCACATACCGTCTTTTTTCACAGACATTGCATTGTTAATGGTTGACTTATACAGAGCGACGAGCAATTGCCCATGATGGAGACAGATGAGCAGCTGAGCGCCCGAACGGGAGGTAAAGACAACGGCAGGCGAAACGTTGTCAAAAAGCGCAAGGGAGGAACTGCGCACAAGCAGAAGGCTACCAAAACACCCGAAAAGATGGAAAAGGGACGATGCCAGTGGTATGTTCCTGTTTACACCTGGATTTCTCCTGTCGGTCTGCTGATCTTGGGCTTTTTCTTGTCATCGCAGCGGAGCGAAGAACTGCATGGGATACATGTTCAATGCCTACTCTGGAGCTTAAGGATTAGACATCGATAGCGTATCTTGTTCTGTGTGAGATCAGGATACTGTGTTCGCGACTGTGTATAGCTCCACCGCCCTATTAGCTTGTCAAATTCCAGGAAATCTTCTTGTTTCTTGTTCACGAAGGGATCTTCTGCTTTCCCTTGCATGCGGAAAGCAGGAAGGCAGGCAAGAGACGAGAAAGTCTTGATCACGATACAAATACAGCCTGCAATACAACGACAACCTAGTCCTGCCTGCGATACCGGATACTCCTTCGCTTGACAACGCTCTAGAACCGCTTTGCGCCAGTAGGGGTTGAGTCTGCCCACACGACCTTGTCCGCAGCGGCGCTTGCCTAGCCCGATAACATTTCAGGGGATTAGACATGAATGGGCAGCAGCACACTTGGCGAAAGACTTGCCTCTAGCTTGGCCTGCATTGCCTCTGAATTTGCGCGCTGCGCGCGTACGGCATCCACTTTCTTCTTCAAGTCCGGTGCTAAAGCCTGTTTCGGAGGGCATCAGCGACGTCATTGCAAACAAGGCGACGGGTTGAGGCTTTACATTATAGAATTCTTCTTCCGTCGGTGTCATTACTGTAGAATCCCAGTTCATAGCCATTGAACAATCAACTCGAGACATTTTGACGATGAGAGAAAGTGCTTACCACGCATGAGCCCGTACCCCATTCCGACCACTACATCCCAAGAACAAAAACCCTCAGCATTCTGTAAAGTCGAAAGCCCTTACTTAAAGTCGTATCTCACAAGCTGTACTGAAAATAGCAAAACTATTGGGAAACACGAAGAAATCAGTTTCTTGTACTTCATCCCGAGAAAGGATTGGGATTACTTACCGACCCCAGGCGATAGGCGGCGACATTGTTGGACGATAGGATAGTCTGGGTTACGATACGAGTGTGCTGTGCAATGCTGAAGGGAGCGTTTACTTGAGTATGGTTGAGGGTGGTTAAGGGGCGATCGATGGCAAGTCAAGCAAGGTTTCAGTTGAAACGACCAAGAAAGTGATCGAGAAGACGAGAGCGAGCAGCCATACTACGAAGCGAATGGAACAGAGTTGGTTGGTTAGTTGGTTCTCCCGCCGCCTTGCAAGCGAGGATGACGAATATTGCCTCTACTCGAGTACTATACTTGTTGTTGTCGTGTCATACGATTATACTCTTATTGCATAGTTTCTTAAACGCCAACAACCGCACATCATGTCTACCAAGTGGGTTCCTCTCGAAGCTGACCCTGTCAACTTCCGAGCTGTAAGTTCTTTCCGCCTTCTCGCAGATTCTTGTAGCTGAGTAAGCTGACCAAAGGCCCTTCTTCATCACGTAGTGGGCCGAACCGCTCGGGCTTCCGAAGACACTCAAATTCGAGGACTTGTTCTCCTTGGACCCGGAATTCCTGCAATTTACACCACAGCCAGTATTCGCTGTTCTATTGCTGTTTCCATCTAGGGGGAAGCTTGGTGAGGAGCGCAAAAAGGAAGAGGAAGCGGGAGAAGGAGAATGGACAGAAACAGACGATGAGAGCAAGAAAATATGGTGGATCAAGCAGACGGTCAGTACCAACTGTTCCTATGGACTCGGGAATGATAGGTCTGATCTCGTTGTTCTTTTCCAGATCGGTAACGCTTGCGGAAGCATAGGCCTTCTCCACTCACTTCTCAACTTGCCTCGAGACCCGTCATCTCCCTACGCGCTCGCACAGGACTCTCTACTTGCCAAGTTCTACCAGGATACGAAAGATCTGTCCGGTATCGAAAAGGCAAAAGCCCTAGATGCAGCGACATTCTTTGAGGAGGCGCACAAGAGGGTGGCGGAGAGCGGACAGAGTGCGGTGCCACGGACTGCAGACGAGCTTGAAAACGTCGACTTGCATTTCATATCCTTTGTCGAGGGCACTGCGGCGGATGGGTGAGTCATAAGACACGCATGAATCGGATTTTTTTTTTCGAACTACTGATACCGGCTCTCTGTTTCGTTAGGTCGAAACATGTTGTAGAGCTTGACGGATCAACCAGAAACGGTCCGTTCGACCGAGGTCCCTGCAAGTCATTACTTCACGTGAGTAAATCCACTCCGATATAGGTGCATTACTGAAGGCTGAGATTCTACCCCTATCCCTACAGGATGTCGCGCGCATAGTTCAGGAGAAATACATCGATCGAGCTGAAGGGGATCTCAATTTCACTTTAATCACCCTGGGCGCCAAAGGGGAAGACGAGTGATCGTGTTGCTAATAATTTTCTGGCACATGACATGAATCCCGCGCACGAGATTTGGGAACAGGAATCACTGCTATAAGTTTAGCTTGCGGGTAAGAGAATTGACATCTGGTTGTATAGATCGATGCATTATATGGATGAAAGAAATCGGAATGGAGCACAGATCTATATATGACTGGTGACAGTACAACATGAAGCCAACGCTTCGATATGACGATAGAGGGATGACAAAGGTATCAAACCTTGTTCTTCAGGGCTGCGTCGGAAGCGTATCCTAGAAGGAGAGATATGAGCTTTATTCCAGTCAGTCGAGACTTGCTTGCCGGACTTACGAGGTAGAGTTTCCAATGGACGGGTAATAACAAGGCCTCTTTGTCCGACAGGTTTCGCTGCCTGCTTCCCGAAACCAAAACCACCAAACTTTATACCTGGAGTTTTGCTGAATCTCCTGGAGCTTCCCGCTTCTGCGTTCGTAGTCGCTGGCGATACATCAGGTATGTCGACATCCGGCTCGGTGTAGACGTGGCTCCTTGTTGCGTCTTTGTGTAGCAAGTTATCCGTAGAGGTGTGTGGGTTGTCTCGTGGTGGTGAGCGCTCAGGAGTTGGGTTTCTCATACGGTTCAAAGCGGTAGCAGCCGTATCGGTGAAGGGTTTCAGTTTCTCAAACTTGTTGTTGTAAGTCGTATAGACGCGATGTGCTACTTTGGTTTGAGGTGTACTGTGCATAGTCACGAAAGTTTAGTACTCGTATTACGCCTGTTGGGGTGCTATCTACATACAGTTGAGCAACGTTCTCCCAAGAGAAGATGGATCGTCGGGATTTGGCAGAGGACCAGAAGATCAAACCCTAAGATATGGGATTAGGCAGCATCAGATGCAGGCCTGTATCATTCCTACATGATGGCTCACCATCAAGATATTGAGGCAACCCACGACAAAGCATATAAAGCCGGAAGCCTGTTCAAACTTCTGAACATATTTGCTCAAGACTGTACTAGAAATCCAGCATTGAATCACTCCGAGGATACCAAGGCCATGTGCAGGGGAAATGATCGGGATGTAGTCGATGTAGAATTGGGTGAGTTTCTTGACGGGTATGACTAGCTCCGTAGGTAGAAGGATGAGAATAACCATCACTGTCACGGAAACACAAATTAGGCCTCAACCACTGTCGTTTCCACCGCCATACTCACGGATAAATGTACGATTCAGGATTGCCCAGAATATCCCTTCGGGTTGATCGGGTACGGCTGCGTTGAGGTGAGGCTGAGTAACGTAGTCTCAGTGTAGGAGAATGAGGAGCGACTTACAAGTGTACTCGAAATAATCGCAATCAAGATCATCGTCCGCGTAGGAGCTTGTGTGATTGTATCCATCTTGACGAGATTCTTTATAAGCATCGGCGTCGCTGATAAAGTGAGGAGGGTTGGCTCATCCGTGGTAGCAGGTTAAACTGACGCGGACGTACATGGCTGCTCCTACAATCTGGCTTGCAAATATCAAACAGAGCGCAACGATGCTGAGGAAACGGATGACATTCAAAGCGATGAAGGCAGTCGCTGAGGGTTTGACGGATTGTTTCGCCGCGACCACTTGAGGCATAAACCGCTTCTCCATGTCAGATGTTGGACTCTAAAGAACGTGGATGGCTGGAATGAGAGACCAGGTGTATGTTGGTGCTTCGCGGAGCCTTGTGGGCAAAGGGTAGATGATAGACGGGGATTGCAAAGAAAGTGTTACGGGAAAGAACGTGTGGCGGTGGTTTGTACCCCTCCGAGGGGAACAATAGGCTGGCGTGCTGATTTCTTCTTATATATCGCCAAGGCATCGACCTGATCAGCCTTGAACGATCCAGACAGTGTCCCAAAGTCGAGAAATCGACAGACAACCAGCATCGCTTCTTCGATGGTTACCCCTGAAATTTTCTGCATTGTCCGGCGCGTTTCATAATTTCCATCAGCGTTTCAAGTCTCGAAATCTCGAAAGATTACATTGCTATTGTTCGTTTTCAGCCTTTCTTCATCAGCCTTTGCCGCGGCACGTGATCAAGAGACGTTGATTGCTCTCCAGCAACTGGTCGGCTCACCTCACCAACCCTTCAGGGCAACGTATCTCCCGCGCGAGACTTTCGATGACTACCTGTGCCACACAACGAGCTGTTCAGTGTTTGGAGCGTGCATTGAGGGTCCCTAGAACTCGGTGTCCTGGTCGACTGGCGGCGTGCGTGACTTGCGAAATGATGGATCGTTTACTTTCTGCCTACTACGCGAACTCATGGATGCTTATTCAAGTCGAGGTTCGTACTCGCTGACACTGTGCGCAGATGGCCTGTAGAACGACTTCAGGAGGAGGGTTCAGTAAAGCCGAATCGCTATTATCAAACTGTGCGATCGGCATCTTGCGTGCTTCCGGACCGGCGCGTATTTCCGAGCCCATATGGATAATGGTGAATGGTGGAACGAGGAACATGGTGTGACGGAATCGTTGTGTTTGCTTGTCTGTTGCGTAGCGCATATTAAAGACCTAATGTCTGCATTCTGTCTGACACGGCGCTCTCACCGAACATAACCAAAACCTTCAACCGACTCAAAAAAGAGCACATCGCAATGTCAAGAAAAAGCACTCCTCAAGCGGGTGCTGTCGCCCATCAACGCATCAACATCGGCGGAATCCATACCGTCGTATACAATCTCGAGGCTGCCAAACGATCAGATCTGCCTATTACCGTCCTGATTGCCACTCATGGACGAGGAGAAGACCAGTTCGGTTTGACGAAGCTGGTTGAAGGGACGTATAAGAAGATCAACGAGCTAGAGAACCAAGCGGGGAATAGTGGGAAAAAGAAGAGGGAATTAATCATCGTTACTTTGGTGAGTAGTTTCGAAACGCCTAATGTTCTCAAGCTTACCTTGAGATATTTTCAGGACCAAAGAAACCATGGAGAGAGGAAAGTGGATGACATTTCCAATCAGGGTTTCGAAGCAAACGACCGACACGCGTAAGTCTAAACTGCTTGATAGATGCCTTTCGCAATCCTCACGCAACTCATCACCTTGTGCTTGATACCTCAGAGTTGACATGTGTGCCATGTACCGTGGTACTGCTCGAGATATTTCATTCTTGATCGATTTCATACCCGCCTATCTTTTCCCGGAAGGCGAGAGGACTATCGAAAAGTTTGCAGTGACCGGGGTTTCGCTGGGAGGTGAGTTGCTGAGTCAAGCGTTGAGTCGAGGAGGATCTGCCGTTGATCGTTCTCCCTTCCAAGGCCACGCAACATGGATCGTTCTACGCGATGAGCCTCGAGTCACCATCGGGATACCAATCATCGGCTGCCCTGATTATTACTCGATGATTAAGGAACGGATCGCCCGGAAACCACCTTCGAATGGACAAAGAACGCTTGTGGGACCAGCGTGGCCTCCATCTTTTGCTGAGCTCATCGCCAAGGGAGATCCATGCGCCGTCGACTACACCTCTCATGACCCGGCAATCAATCCGTATATCAACAAGCAGATCCTTATTTTGGGAGGCGGAGACGACAAGCTTGTGCCGCCGAGATTTGGTCAGAAGATATACGACGAGATGTATATGGGTGAAAAGGGTGCCAAGGATATGATCATCCAGGATGGAGTTGGGCATGACACGTCTAGCGAAATGATTGAGCGAGTCGGGGAGTGGATCTGGAAGTATGGGCTGAGTGGTGCTGAGCCATCTGCCCCTGTCCAGCAAGCTAGTCAACTATGAAGTGTTTTTTTGCAGATAGCGTGTGTTGTACTACGGCCTACTTGGAACAAGTCCATACCATGCGATATCTAATTCAAGGGCGAACATGGCTGATATCAGTAACCTGCTGGGATGAAGCTGTTGTGAGCAGCAGCTTTGTGAGCGGGTCGACAGAGCTGTCGACAGAGTGTCGCCAGAATCAGCTCCAGAATCAGGGAATGCAAGAAGTGGGAAGGCCACGCGAGAACCACGTGGTGTGTACAGTATACCAAAATAAAGCTAATAATAAAGGTGCTGCTTTTTGTATCCGAGATAAGGATCGGCGTCGAGCGACCAACCAGCAGCAACTCACAACTTAGTAGCCAACGCATAGAGTAATGACTTGTTCAAACTTCTTGTTTGGTGAGCAACGCTGGGCAGTATCAAGTTCAACAACGCTCGGGTAGCTGCACAGTTTAATCCGATATGAGACTTCTTCCTCGTGAACAGGTGTGTTTTTCACTTTGTGACAAACGGCCTTAAGGTTAAGCTAACAGTGTTGCGGTTCTCTCCAGGACAAGCTCCTGCTTGCCAACCTTGGGTTCCTTGCGCAGAAACGGCTTGCGCGAGGCCTCAGGCTCAATCGATCCGAAGCTATCGCCTTGATCGCCTTTCAGCTCCAGGAATTTATTCGGGATGGAAAACATAGTGTTGCGGAGCTGATGCAGATGGGTAAGGAGATGCTGGGGAGGAGACATGTCTTGGATGGTGTAGAGAGTGCGATACATGATGTGCAAGTGGAAGGGACTTTTCCTGTGAGTTTACTTAGTGCATGCTCTATGGAAGAAAGGTAATCTGACAAGCCTTGACATGCTTTCTAGGACGGGTATGTTAATTCGATGCAACGATATACAACCTCACAGCCTGAGCTTTGAATCTTCTTAGCACCTTTCTGGTCACTGTACACGACCCTGTTTGCTCGGAATCCGGAAATCGTGAGAAACCATTCAACTGCGCATTTGTCGAGTCCTCTTTTCTGACTTCCTGCTCAGTCACAAACGCGCTGTACGGTTCATTCTTGCCGATACCGTCTGACGACCTATTCCCTGTGCCAACGAGGTACATGACACCGGAAGAGCTACCTGGAGCGGTTGTTTGCCTGAAAACCCCCATCAAGATCAACGAAGGCCGTCGGAGGTGGAAAGTGAAAGTTGCAAATGAAGGGGATCGTCCCATCCAGGTCCGTATACCTAATTCTTTCGAGTCTGTGGTAACGTGAAAGCTAACGGAGGGCGATGTTGAAAGGTTGGATCGCATTTCCCGTTCTTAGAAACGAATCGCTCTTTATCGTTCGACAGGATCCTAGCATTCCACCAAAAACTGCGCCTCGATATCCCTGCCGGTACCGCCGTTCGATTCGAACCGGGAGAACGCAAGACCGTCACCCTCGTGCAGATCGGCGGCAAACAGCTTATCAGCGGCGGAAGTGGTCTGGCGATCGCTACACGGGGGAAGCCTGTGGAAGAGGGGCAGGCTATCGTGAAGAAGATGTTGGAGGAAGGCGGGTTCGCTGTGAGCGCAGTTGGAGAGGAGAAGGAGGATCTCACGCAAACGGAGATGAATAGGGAAGTGGTAAGTACAGCGCAGCTTATGATGCAGTACCGGGCTGATTTTCCGCCAATGCTAGTACGCATCGATGTATGGCCCTACCACTGGAGATCGTGTTCGTCTCGGGGATACTAGTCTATGGATCCAGGTTGAAAAAGACTACACCGTATATGGCGATGAGTGTAAATTCGGCGGCGGTAAGTCGATTCATATGCAGCAAGTGCGACCAAAATTGATCAATTACAATGTCAGGGAAAACGTTAAGAGATGGAATGGGCCAGGCCTCGAACCGCTCTGATGCCGAAGTCCTGGATCTTATCATCACCAATGCTCTAATCATCGATTGGGCGGGAATTTACAAGGCCGACATCGGTGTGAAAGATGGTATTATCGTGGGAATCGGAAAGGGAGGAAATCCGGACATGATGGACGGCGTAACGAACGGAATGATTGTTGGGTCGAGTACAGAAGTCATCGCAGGTGAAAAGATGATCATTACGGCAGGAGGTATCGATGCGCATGTCCACTATATCTGTGTGGACCTTTGGCGAGAGGTTCGTGGCCTTTCACTACGAGACTCGTTTCTAACTAGGAGGCTGATGGCGGACATGCTAGGCTCTCGCATCCGGCGTCACGACGCTCATAGGAGGTGGCACTGGACCTTCGGCAGGAACAAACGCCACGACGTGTACATCAAGCAAATTCTACATGAAGACTATGATGGCTGCTACCGATGGTATTCCTCTCAACTTTGGATTCACCGGTAAAGGCAACGATTCCGGGGAAAGTATGCAGGCGCAGAAGGATGTTGTTGAAGCTGGAGCGATCGGACTGAAACTTCATGAAGATTGGGGAACTACACCGGAAACGATAGATAGAGCCTTGACGGTCGGCGATGACTATGATGTGCAGGTGAGTACGCGCGGGCTTTACGTCCAAGGTTCGCTGTGCATTGACTGCCAATGTGTCCATTATAAACAGGTCAATATCCACACCGATACCTTGAATGAGTCTGGCTTCGTCGAAAGCACGATTGCTGCTTTCAAGGGCCGGACTATTCACACGTGCGTATTCCTCTTTCCTTTCAGAAACTAATATACGGGTTCATCCGCTCATAGATGCTTGCACCGCTTTACAGGTATCACACCGAAGGAGCCGGCGGTGGACATGCGCCCGATATCATCGTTGTTTGCGAGCATCCAAACGTCCTACCAAGTTCGACAAACCCTACAAGGCCTTATGCCAAAAACACATTAGATGAACATCTCGATGTGAGTACTTTGATGACACTTCTCGAAAACCAACTGCTAAACAGAATCATCTTGATGTTTGCAGATGTTGATGGTCAGATGTTCTCGCCAATTGAGACCAAACTCGAAACTAAAACTGATGACATGCTTGACAGGTCTGTCACCATCTCGACAAATCAATTCACGAGGATATCGCATTTGCCGATTCCCGTATTCGAGCGGAGACTGTCGCGGCTGAAGACGTTTTGCATGATACCGGAGCGATTTCCATGATGAGCAGCGATGCACAGGCGATGGGTAGAATCGGAGAAGTGGTGACTCGTACATGGCGCACTGCATCAAAGATGAAAGATGTTAGAGGCCCACTCGATGGTGACACAGAGATGTGTGACAACAACCGGGTCAAGAGGTACATTGCCAAGTATACTATAAATCCGTAAGTACACGTGCATGCTGTTCCAACGAATTCAGGATCTCAACCTTGCTCTTCATTCCGCAAAGGGCGATCTGTCACGGCATGTCGCATCTTATAGGACAAGTTGCGACAGGTTGTTTGGCCGATCTTGTCATCTGGAAGCCAGAGAACTTTGGAGCCAAGCCTGAGATGATTATCAAAGGCGGCGTCATCGCTTGGGCCATAGTTCGTACAAGTTCCTCCCCTGGTGGTATATGAACTGACCTTGTTTCCGCGACTAGATGGGAGAAGCCAATGCATCGATTCCAACGGTACAACCGGTCTATGGTCGTCCGATGTGGGCCGCACAACCTTCCGCTGCTGGTCTGACCTCGATAGTATGGTCGAGCAAAGCTGCAATCGACAATGGTATGTTGGCGATCCGTAGTAAAGATCAATATGTTCGCGCAGAAGAGTACTGATGACCACCATCGACTAAACAGGCACCATCAAATCTTACGGGCTCAACAAACGAGCCGAAGCAGTCAGAAACTGTCGAACTATCACGAAACGAGACATGAAACATAATAATTCGTTACCAAAAATGAGTGGTGAGTGAAGCGGGTCCTTGCCTTTGTCAGTAGCCGTTTGCTGAGATTGCCCCATTTTCGCAATATAGTTGACCCGGAGACGTACGAAGTAAAAGCGGATGGAGTCCTATGTGACGCTCCCCCGGCTACACAGGTAGCTCTGGGTGTCTCACAGTTTGTGTTCTAAAGGTTGAGGATTTCACTGTCATAATCATCGTCAGAAGAGTACCGCGAGAGTAAAATACAGTTGAGTAGAGAGTGTACAACTTGTTGTGTTCCAGCTATATGGGTTCTATATTATTATGCGTTATTACGGTAAACTATTCCTCTACAACGGACGCGGCTCATCCTCCTCTTCAGCCTCCTCGACTATTTCAAGAATGTTCTCTCCCTGTTTCTCATCCCGAGGGTGAAGTTCCGGCACGATGATCTTGCCGTCAATCAAGTCAATCTTAACTGTGTCGCCGTTCCTGATGGTGCCTTCCAGTAGTCTGGACGCCAATTTGGTGACGATATTGTCCCGAATAACTCTAGCCACTTCACGCGCGCCGTATTGTTCAGAATAACCCTCCCGTGCGATGTGCTCGATGGCCTTCTCCGTAACGTCTAGAATAATGCGCTTGTCGGATATTCGATCCTGTATCTCGGCAAGTCGCAGTCGGACGATGTCGTTGATAGCCGAGCGTGGTAGGCTGTTGAAGATGAGCATCTCGTCTAATCGACCAATGAGTTCGGGCCGGAACCAAGATCGGACGTGTGATAGGACGGCTCCTCGCGTCGCCTCAGTTACCGAACCATCCTCATTAGTCGCGCCAGGTTTAGCAAACTCGCCTGAACCCAAGTTGGATGTCAAGATGATTAAGGTGTTTTTGAAGTTCACCTGTAGAAATTGGCAGGTGGGTTAGACCAAGCTCATCGTAGCTGAATCATATCGATTACTTACCTTGTTTCCTTGCCCATCAGTCAAAACACCTTCCTCCAAGATCTGCAGTAAGATGTTCGCCACGTCGGGATGGGCTTTTTCAATCTCGTCAAACACAACAACGCTGTAAGGCTTGCGTCGCACGGCGTTACAAAGGTCGCCTCCTTCCTCGTATCCTACGTAGCCTGGAGTGGCACCGGTGAGACGGCTCAAGTTGTGTTTTTCGCTCATCTCGCTCATGTTGATTTGTATCCTGTATGAAGAGACGTCAATATTGCTGATGCTGATTCGACGAGGTCTTGAATACTCACAGCCCTCGTCTTTCATCGGCGAACAGGAACCTCGCAATCGCTTTGGTCAAAGAGCTTTTACCAACGCCAGATGGCCCCAAGAACAAGAAGCTGGCCAGTGGTCGATCCGGGGATTGCAAGCCGGCTCGAGACAGCCTGATAGCGTTTGCAACCGTATCGATAACCTTATCCTGACCCACAACGGTGGATTTCAAGGCATGTTCGATCTGTTTCGAAGACGATGGAGTTAGCCATTGACTGGAAGGAAGTGCTGCAAGCGGAATACAAACATGTAAGAGCCTCTCCGTTTCTCCTTCTCTTAGGTTCTCCACAGGGATACCGGTTGATTTGGCCACCCTACAAGCAGATTATAGCGTTAGGGGGAAAGAGAAACAGCGCAAAATCTGGGAGATTACTCACACTCTGGCGATATCTTCGCTGGTCAATCGATCACGAATCATCATATCGGATCTTTCGGTACTTTCTCTACTTCCATCGGCCGGAAGCTTCTTCTTCAGTGCCGGTATAGTCGAGTACCGCAATCTGGATGCGAGTTCGAAATTACCTTCTCGCTGTGCGATTTCCAACTGAGTCTGCGCATGATCGAGTTCGACCTTTACCTCCTTGATTTCTTTGACGCGTTTCTTTTCCGCCTCCCAGATAGTCATGAGTCGATCTCGCTCATTGCGTTTCGTGTGCAGCATATCATCGACCTTGTTCAGACGCTCGACGGAAAATGTATCACTCTCGTTCTTGAGCGATTCCCTTTCGATATGGAGCTCTGTCATCTCTCGGTCAAGCGCTTCCAGAGCATCGGGCTTTGATTCTTGGGAGAGCTTGAGTGCGCTCGCTGCTTCGTCGACGAGATCGATAGCTTTATCCGGCAGGAATCGGTCTGGAATATATCTGTCTGCGTACATGGCGGCTGTTACCAGTGCAGAGTCGGCAATTTGCACACCAAAGTGTGTTTCGTACCGAGATCTAAGACCCCGAAGAATCGTAATGGTCGAGGGGACACTGGGAGCCTCCACGATGATTGGTTGGAAACGCCGTGCGAGCGCCTGATCCTTTTCGATATGTTTCCTATATTCGTCTAGCGTAGTAGCACCAACGAGCTTGAGGCCGCGAGCTAATGCTGGTTTGATCATGTTGCCGGCATCGAGTGACCCTTCCGCTTTACCGAGATTAAGGAGGGTGTGGAGTTCGTCTATGAAGCAGATGACGCCACCATGTGTATTGGCTTGCTCCTCTTGGATATCCTCCAGAAGGTTCTTGAATTTCTCCTCGAACTGCCCACGAATGCCACTGCCAGCGATGAGACTGGCAAGGTCTATTGTCAAAAGTCGTTTGTTCTGAAGCGACTCGGGTACTTCCTTGTTGACGATCCGCTGAGCTAAACCTTCTAATATCGCCGTTTTCCCTACTCCGGGGTGACCGAGTAGTACTGGATTCGATTTCGTCTTTCTTGACAATATCTGTATCGTTCTTCGGATCTCGTCGTCCCTGCCGATAATCGGGTCTAGTTTGTTTTCTCGTGCCATTTCAGTCAAGTCGATACTGTATTGCTTGAGTGTTTCGCCCTTTTCCTTCTGCCCTCCTCCCATGTTCATTCCGCCGCCAGGAAATCGCATTCCGCCAAACCCCCCTCCGCCGCCTGGTGGCATGCCTCCACCATTCGCATATCCCCTTCGCTGATTGTATGCACTCTGTAGAGAACGAGGGCTCGGTGGCGTTGAGAACGGCTGCGAGGTATAAAGTAAAGCAGTGGACAGGGGACGAGCGGTGCTGACAGATGAAGTCGCCAATCGGCTTCTGCTGACGCTGCTGGAGATGACGGATCGTTTTGCGGCTTGTCTTAGCATTGTTGTAGCTGGAAGAGTCGTAGAGTATCGCACAACGGATGTTCAGTCCCACCTAGTTATGCTGGTAGTGTGAAGCAAGAGCACTTTATACAAAAAGGAAGGGAGGGGGAGGCGACACTATACGTAATACTCGGGTTTGTTTACTTTGTGCGACGCCTCCACCACGAATCTTGATCGCCGTTTCTCGTAGATTCTGGACATTTCCTACAAAAAGCAGTCAGCTGCGTTAGCCGTCAGCAGATCAGCAGCTCCTGTGGCCTGTCAACCCCGTCATCTAAACCCACAACCCACATCTAACAGGATGTCATCTGGCCCGCACGGTCAATGGGACAGATCATGACTTCTTACGTAGCCTGTATCGAGCCAAACACGAGACGAGAGGATGCCCACTTCTTTCCTTCTTCTTCATCTCGGAAAAGAAGCTTGAAAGGTGTAACGCAACCATAATGTGATCTAAGATAACCATCCGAGTCGACTGCTGAGCTTTTCGCATTTCATGGGGTTTATTAGCAGAAACGAGATACACTTGATGTTTACAGAAAGATTACATATTTTTGACGGTACAAGGCGTCACCAGTCGGCGCACTTCAAATAGTTTATGGGGATGTATCGGTCTTCAAGTCGTCATCGTGTGCGCCTTTTCAAGCGGAGGTACCATGTTCCCTTGGAACCAAGCTTTCAGGCAGCTTTGTTCCGCCGCCACGCTGTACGTGAGCGAGACGTTACCCTTGGCCGTCAGGGTGTTGAAAGTCGAGCCCAATCGCTCAACACCGCTGACGGATGTCGCCAATCCCAACACGTCCTTTGCGACAAGACCGAGAACGTGCAAGTCCCGTCGTTCCGACTGCCTTCGCCAGTATCCGAGGATGGATTCGTTGGGTAGTTGCCAGGACGACATGTCGGGCGAGTTGTATGTTTCCCATTGACGTTCCGGATTGCCCAACCAAGCGGGATCGGCGGCAAGTTCCCCAGACAAGTATCGCTCCTTGATTTCCGGCATTCGGTCAAACATCTTTGCGTTATGCTTGTCCATTCGGCCTTTGATCCAGTGAACGACCTCTTCCTCTCTTCCATTCAAGTCCAACTCGAATCGGCTGAACTCGTCCGACATGAACACATTAAAGGTCTTTTTCAGATTGTCGCCCCTCACGGGAGGATTCAGCGCCCAAGCCGCGCAGATCCAGTTGTTGTGGAGGAAGAGCTTGACGTATTCCATCAATTCTTCGATGGCTGCAGTAAATGCGGGTCGATCTTCGGGTTCACATTCAGCTTCGAGCTGCATCAAATCCTTGACTGCGGCGTGAAAGACGGGAAGGACCAGGTGAACGCGTGCTTCGGCTGGCGATAAGACGCTGATTAGCCGATAAAAGATCGTAAAGGCGGATTTAAGGCATGAAAGCGTTTCGAAATCTCTGTCGTTAATCACTGGACATTCCGGATGTTTGGCTTGTTGGCCTTCACAAAACGCGATGATACTCTCCTCCAATTCGAGAGCGCGGGAAATCAAAGCGTCGATAGACTTCCAGCTTGTGAGTGTGGTGTAAGCGGGAAGAGGATCACCAGCCATTTGTCCCTTTTCGATTCTGATCGTGTCGAATTCCAAGGTTCGCCATGTAGATTCGCCAATGTATATCGCCAAGTCGTGGAGGTGAAGCAAGGGAGACGCATACGGAGCCTGTCAAGAGGGTTATCTTAGCACGCGAATCCGTACGCCGAGATCAGAGGGAACAACGGACCGTCGTTTCACCTTCCTCAAGCGTACCGGTCATCACGCCTAGCCGGATAGTATGCTTAGTACCCATGGACATCGGATCGTCCTCTTCCTCGATGAGCAATTCATCCATTTCGTCAGCCGCGAGCGGTTTCGCAACTTGCATGTCCCGACTCGAGTCTTCCATGTCACGGTTCTGTTCGGCAAAGATCCGATCGACGCCTTCATCAGTAAGATCGCCTATGTTTCAAGAGAATGAGCTTCAGTATGTGTGTGTTTGCCAGTTTGTTTCCTCTTACTTACAGTTGACACGAGTGAAAGCTTTGGCCGCCTCGATAGCGGCATGAACGGAACAAGGCACAACCTCTTCGGCCGACATTACTTCGGATTTCTCAATATCCGCATTATCAACAAGCACAGATGCAATCGCCTTGTTGCACGATTTGAATTGTGTCGTTCCAGGACCCCTGATCGAGGTAATTCCGAGACTGGCGAAAACCTTGTCCATTCGAGAGGCTAGCAATTCGATAGACGAGAAAGCCGAGCACCGAACCAGCTGAATCAAGACCTCCTTGTAGTGCCACCTGTCACTAATGAAATGCGCAAAGACACCAATGTAGTGGTGTTCCCCTTCATGCCCGGCCCAAGTATCGAATGAGAAATGAACGGTAGAATTGACTTGTCGAAGGCGCGCAATGACTGCCTGCTGGGTTTTGTGATACATGGTTCGCATATCTCCCTTGAGCGAGGAAACAGTAGGCGGCTGCAAGTGTCGAGTTCCGATGAGGGAAATGAGGGCGCCGAATTCCTTGCTGCAGACCGTTTCGACGGGAACGTCATGCAGGATGATCCATTCGCAGATCAACCTTCGCGCCTCGTCCTTTTCGAATCCTCCACGGTGAGCGACGCATCGATAGTAGTGGCTTGAGACGTTGTCCAAATGCGGAACAAACATCCCTTGACACATGTTGCAACGTGACCTTTCTTCGCCGTAAGAGTTGTGGGTGTCGGTAAAGTGTTTCCATATTTCGGAGATTCTGTGAGGGTGCTTCGGGTTCTTGTCGGCGGGGACATTATCGCCTGACGGCGGCGGCGGTACGGCACCACCAGAAGGCATGGAAGACGCTGTCGATTGAGGCGCAGGCATCATGCCGGTTGCACGTCCCATGGAGAATGAGGAAGGAGCGTTGTCTCCCGCATAGTCGCCCGCTTGAGCATTGGTGGAAGGTTGTCGACTCCTTTCGTGAGGCTGGCACAGCACGGTCTGATCAGCCAAGGAAGTGATTACGATAAATATACGTCAGCGACTTACCGTTTCTACTTCCCCGACGCTCCTCAATTCGCTACTCCTGCGCATCTTGTCTGGCGGAGGTCTATCCTCTGCGATGGATACGGGAGGATCATGTCGTTTCTCACCGACGATCTGAATCTCTTCAATGTCATTTCCGCCAATGATCTCGATGTCATCATCGACTATAATCACGTCGGGACCGCCGTTATTGTTTGCCATGTTGTTCGTCATGTCACCCAAAGGGCTTGTTCGGTGGGACGTGCCATCCGAGGCGAGCGAGGGTGTCGTTTTGTCGGATGCTGTGAAAGTTTGGCTGGCTGGCTGCTCCTGTCCCTGTGACTGCATACCGGACTTTGCACCACCCTGACTGGCTGCGTCGACGGACATACGGTCAGATGTAGAGGAGACGTTATCCATGGCCGGGTTTGAGGTGGTCTAGTTTGATTTGCGAGGTTGATCGGTTTCAATATTGATAGCACGAGAGGAAGGACAAGGACGAGCGATTCTTGCAGAGTAAATATACTTCGAGGGAAGACTGTTCGTGTCTGGGACCCTTCCGTCCCCTTCGGCTGTCAGTCCGAACACCCATAGTTCTAGAAGGCTGACGTTTTGCAGCCGTACTAAAGGTTCCATGTTACAAGGCAAAGGCTGATGTCACAGCTGACATATAGTCGAAAAGGCACCAACACCATGACAGGTGAGTGACGAGTATGTCAGCTGAAGTCTGGACTCGGACTCTGGGCTGAAAGTACTTGCTATACAGCATGGGCATGTCCGCTGAGAGGTACACTCGACCCCGCCTACCTCCACCTCCTCGATTGCGTGGTTGTTTGTTTGTTGGACGCTTGTGTTTCAGAGTTGAAACGAGTCGTCTTCCCCTATTTCCATCAAATTTCCAAGTTTTCACGTCGCCGATTTACCAACCTCTCTATGCTCGAGCCAGGCAGCTATAGGAAACGAATTCCATATCTTCTTCAAATGGTATTCGACTTGCAGAACTCGACTGCCCAGCTGAATTAGGAGCCCGATCGAGTTCATGTTTTCCTCCCTGCGACTGGCCTTTCCGACCAAGCTATACACACCACATTCGCGCCTCTCCTCGCTCTATCGAGTTCCGCAACAATTTATCAGCTTTGGAGCGCAAATAGTACCCTTTGGCAATATTCAACGCGGTCGCCGTATCCCTATACCCGTAGGAACATCCGGGAGCACAGCGTTTACGAGGAACATCAGTAGCGGTAGACCGAAGAGAATGTAAGTCTCCTGCACAAGGCAACCGCTGACATCACGGCGGTGATTGTCCACTCCAGCTTACCTTGAGATCCCAAAAGGCCGAAAGCAGCATTCTATGCTGTCAGAAAGGGAAGAGTTCCAGGTATCTACGATACGTGGTGAGCTATAATATTTACTCAACCCCATCGCTCGAAAACTGACACGTATTGTAGGGATGAAGCTGAACAGCAGGTTCTACGCCACGTAGGGTATGTCATTCTCCATATGATCTTCCAAATCAGGAAACGAATCATTAAACAATACTCGCACGCCGTCACCTAGGGCCATCCACAAAAAGTTCAGATCTCGAGCAGAAGCAGAAGCCTTCATCAGCCAAGGCGGAGCAGCATCGCAAGATCCCTATACCATTCCAGAAACTGGATCTGAGGAAAAGCTGTCGGCACCGCCTGACAATCTCAAAACGAGGATATGGGCTGTGAAAGTGGGTCGAACGCCAGGAATATACAAGACTTGGTGAGAGGCTTACATGTGCATTTCATGTTATCGGAACGAGGTTACTGACTTACTGCGATAGGGAGGACGCGGAGAAACAGGTAGAAGGGTTCCCAGGGTTCGTATCTCTCTTTCCAGATTCAGATAAAAAGCGTACATTGCCGATACTCACATGAAAGCACTCTCGATGCCCAACTGCCCATTTTCACCGCACCCGGAATAATAATCATGCCACAATAGCGCCGCATACGAGTCTTTTGCCAACAGAGCACTTGCCGAAAGATATATGAATGGCAGTGGACGACGAGGAAAGCAATCCCGCGCAGCACCTTTCCAAGTACATGCTGCGAGAGCCAGCACCCGGCCTTCCTTATCCTCGTTACCTGGAGACGGAAGCGCCATCACGTTGTCACCTGTGTATCAACTCGCACAAAGTCAGGGATTCACGATCACGCGGGATGGTCATTTGGTTGTTTACACGGATGGAAGTTCCCAAGGTAATGGAGGGAAGATGGCCAAAGCTGGAAGTGGTGTTTGGTGGGCTGCGCAGGGACACGCTAGTACTTTGCAAGTTATTGGGTTCTAGGCACCCAGCAGGGAAAAACTGAAGTTATGCCTTTTTGATGACAGGAATTTGGCCGAGAGACTGCCTGGATTACCCCAGACCAACAACCGAGCAGAGCTGCTCGCCATTATCCGCGCAGTAGAGACTTGTCCCTTCCCAGAGTTACCATTAGAGATTCGGACAGATTCTCGGTACTCAATATCCTGTACGCATCTTTCCCTTCAGTTCAGCCGCTCTATCTGACGCGTCATTTCTGGATACAACAAAGGCATGACGAAATTCCTTCCTGCATGGCTGAGGAATGATTTCCACTCGACGACAGGACAACCTATCAAAAATAAAGATATGATCGTTCATCTACTAGCGTTGCTTAACCAACGTAGCCAGGATAACAAGGTCAAATTTTG
Organism: Naganishia onofrii; assembly: GCA_030039215.1. Taxonomy (NCBI): domain Eukaryota; kingdom Fungi; phylum Basidiomycota; class Tremellomycetes; order Filobasidiales; family Filobasidiaceae; genus Naganishia; species Naganishia onofrii. Next base: position 1,706,080 of record JASBWV010000001.1, read on the forward strand.
GCACGTCAAAGCACATGTGGGAGAGACAGGTAATGAGGGCGCAGACGTAAGCCGCATTCTGACCATTGGCACTGTAATCCCTGGGAAAACTCTACTAATTCCCCGTCTCACGCTTGCGGAAGATAGGTCTTGGCGAATACAGGGGCAGAGATACTGGACATTCCTCCTGATCGCACAGACTGGTTTACCCTGGAAGATGCGAATCGGTTCAAAGCTACAAATTCCTCTCAGCCCACCGGTAGCCTGGATAGTGCAACCCTTTCTTCATCGAATACGGAAAGTCACGACAACTCCAATCCCGAAATTGAGGACAGTGTCACGGGTGGAGTACTACAGGATATAGCGCCTATCGAGGTCGAAGTAGGTTTCAGCCTGCTGTGTTCGAACACAATGTGAAGGCTATGACGAACAACCTTGCGCTACTTACAGGTCGATCCGAGTTGGCTGTTAACAGAGGAAGATATTGCAGAATTGGAAGCGGACATATAAACAATCGATCAAGAAACATAGCTTGCAGTTCCTCTCGCGTCCAGTACATAATAGCTACCACAAGCATACACACAGTTTGTTGATATTAACGACGACCGGTTGATAACAACTGACCTGCGGTTCGTTCCTATATTATGTACACTCACGTTCTACCAAGGTGTGTTGCAAGCAGAAGACCTAGCCGCATACTCGTTACTAGTCATCGTCATCGCTGATTACGATCGTTTCGTTTGGCAGAAAATACTGAGGCGTTATGACCGCGTCATCATCATCGTCGTCGGCCACCATATCATCGCCGATAGCTTCGACGTAGAAGCTTTGCTGTTTCGTTACTCTTTTCGTCGATGACACGACGGATGCTGCTTCGCCTTCGATCTTGTCGATCCGCGCCAAGATTTCCTCGTCAGACGGGGAGGCGAAGCCGACAGGGTTCATACCTGAGACTTCGCCGTTATGCGCGTTGTAATCGAAGACCATTGCTACATCCGAAGTGCGCAGCTTTGAGCCAGGACGCTCTTCATCCAGGCATCCGCTCTTCGCTTTTCTTTTCCTGCGTGTTACTCCATCTTCCTCCAGATTCTCCACATCGCAGTTACAGTAATGGAGCATTTTCTCTTCTTCCCGAAGAATTCGCATGGCATCGACCGAAAGATTGCATTTGACCGAGTAACGGTGTGAGCCCTGTCGTGTTGACAGAATTTTTCCATGGATGGAGATTCGATACTCGTAGGATGTTTGCTTCTTAGAACGTTCAGAATCCTGCCTATAATTGATAAAGAAACACTCAGCGATGTTTCAGGCAAGGCTGAACGGCTAGCAACATACTCGAAACGGATCTGCTGACATTTGTAATTCTGCAGAGGAGACACAAAAGATAAGGTACTTTCGCAAGTCGAATGCGGAATCAAAAGCTTCTTACCGAACCCGCCCAAGCCATCAACTCCATGATGGGACAATCGATTCTGCAGGTATCTGACGCAACCAAGACTTTCTGAATGAGAGGTATCACTACTTTCTTTGTTGCTTCGTAATCGTGCCCAATGTCGACAAAGATGGCCCCGATAATGGATTCTACCACATCGGCAAGGAACTTTGCAGGATGATACTCCCAATGCTCGTTCAATAGATCTTCGGCGCCAATGTCCCTGAACATATCCATTGCCTGGAGGATCAGTCGAGGTATCGCTTGCTGTGAATTATGCTGTATGTGGATTGCAAGCTCCAAGTCGACGACACTCAGCCATCCAAGAGTCGCGTTGGAAACGATTGCTTGCTTCCGACGAGTGAGTTCCGATGGATCGGCGTGCGGATACTTCCGGTACATCCTTTCTACCACGATCATGTCCAAGACAGCTGTTCCAATACGAAAGTTAAGCGGCAGTTGTATTCACGTTTGTGAGCTTTAGGTACGTACCGTCACCTAAAAATTCCAGTCTGTTATAACTGGGTACCTCTTGGCTGGCAAGACTCGGATGAGTGATAGCTTCGAGCAGTAGTAGCGGATTCTTGAACCGATACTGCAACTTTTTCTGTAGTACTTCTGCAACATCCGAGGTTTCGCTGAGGTCATGCGGAACAGAAACAGGATATCGCTCCGTCCAGGGCTCGGTGCCACCAAACGGCAAACGCAAAGCTTGACCAGCGATGAACGCCTTGGTCCACCCCCCTGCTGCGTACGCAACGCCCAGCAAGGCTATTCATATAAATTGCCGTTGATCAGTTCGTTATCGTCTTTCTGGAGCCTTTTGGAGAAAGCTTACCTTCTGTGCTATCCTGCAGCCATTTTCGGTTAATTTTCGTGCGTTTATCCATGCCAGTGTTTGGCCACTGCCATTTCGCAATAGTGAGAAGTTCAGAGCAAATCATAGTCGCAAGGCCAGCTTCTTCAGCTCTTCGACGCAGGTATCGATTGCAAACTGAGTTTCTCCGCAGAACGTGGAGCTTGCCTTCGTGTTTGTGCGGAAACTTGTAATAAACATGAACGGTTGTGCATAGTTGTAACACACGGTCGCCGAGCGTTTCGAGCCGCTGATAATCGAACCCGGCTGATGCTTGTGGTGGCGTGACCGCTTCTCGAAGAAGCTCAGCCCTGACATCCGCTAAACCTAGCTTCTCTGCATATGGGTGAATGCGTTGGATGTCGGTCACGAATCTAACGATGGAGGGAATCAACTGTGCAAGAATTGATCTTTTAGCCTTTCAATACCCGCTTGCGAGAACAGTTTGCCATACTTACTTGCAAATGATCAAACGAAAGAGTATCGAAAAACGATGTAGTCAGCCAGGATTCCGGAAGAATTTCGCTGATAGGTCCTCTGGTTCTTCCGTAAACGTTCGTTGTCTTGATAGCATCTCTGACACTAACGAGGTTGTTCCTTCGCTTCGAAAGATGTACGACTTCGATGAGGGGTTCTTCGTTATCGAGATCGTTCCACAAGTCCGGCAAATTACGGCCGTACTTCTTGTGAAGATGGTCCCGGTAAGTCATGCTGTCGTCCAGAGACGATCCGTCGACTTCCGCCTGTCCCACCAACACGTCCCTAGCAAGAGATGCGAGAGTTATATCAGGTCTGCGCCGGTCGATTCCGCATGGTCGACCGTAAGGACCGTTGACAAAGGTATCCAAATCGCTCGAATGGTCCGACATTGGATCGAAAACTCGGTCTAGAACTTTCCAGTCGAGTTCGCCGCTCTGCTCTAAAGGGACCACTAGTAAAAGAGCCTTGTTCTCCATGACTCTTCCGTGTGCGATGACCTCCTTGTATGCCCGCTCTGTGTAAGGAAAGAATATATCGTGCGCTTGTTCCGCCGTATAATCAAGCGGGATCGAGGTAAGACACTCCGCATTTCGTTCCTTTTCTTCTGTAGCTTTGCCGCTCCACATGGGAAATTTGAGCGACTTGGACAAAGGCGAACCAGAGATCAAGCCTGTCGAGATTTGGCCATCGATAGATACCGGCGTTAGATAAACTCGATCGGATGATTTCCATATACTACCCCATACTGGTTCCGAATCCACGTCAAATTCGACAGCGAGATCCTCACCAACGAGATACCCATCGATGTCCACCGCCTCTTCTCCCTCATGCTCTCGGTGTGGTAACAGGTAGTTGTTCAGTAAGCCATAATGATGCAAGACCCTGCAGGCTTCAAATGCAGCCGCCCTTTTCGCTTCCGTCTTTCTCCTTCTCGGTTTTGCTTCGACCGTCAACTTGTTCATGGGCAAAGCCGTAGCAGCTGGCAAAATGATCCGACCCCGATACCTAGCCTGCGATATCTCGTCGACTTCGAAAATAGGGGCCGGAGCCGGAATTCCGTCACTGGTCGGCAAAAGCGAACATGTTTCATTGATGAGACTGACGGCTCTCTCAAATGTCAGCAAGGCTCCAGTCGACGGCACACGATACGTTTGACGTAAAGCTTGGTCGATGGGGTCGATGCCGGTCTCGTGTTCATCGAATTCCGGAGCCTTGCCCTGCGTGGTACGGTATTCTTCGGCCATTACGCCTTCGAAGTTGACGAATTTCTAGATACCTTTGTCTCAGCATATTGCTTGCCCGATTCAACGGTTATTCACTCACTTGGTACTTGTCTAACTGTTCTGGATCGTATTCATCCATAAGAATGACGTATTTGCTCTCCTTTTGTCGTGCTCTTCCCCTGCTCTGCATGTACCCGATCATGCTATGATTTACGTCGTAACGGATGACCAATGCACATGCAGGGAAATCTAGCCCCTCTTCTCCAACACTACAGGGTATTCCCCTTTGATCAGCCCCAAGTTCGGGAAGAATATGCGCAGACCAAGACTTACCTCGTACTTATCAAGACGTTGAATTTACCATCCTTGAAGTCCTTTACAAGGCGCTTCTGTTCGCCAAGCGACTGACCACCAGCGATACCTCCAGTCGAGCCATGGCCAATCAAGGATCGCACCTGAATCCAATTACATACACCTTCCAGTTTCTGCAACAGTTCGGCTAGACCAAATGCAATATGACGCTGCGTGACGAATATGATGGCCTGAAAATCCGATTCTTCATTATCCTCGTCAGAGGCATGGTGATGTGTCGAAAGGACCTGAACTAGCTGCCGTAGTTTAGGAGAAACAAAATCAGGCGATACGGAAGAATCCAGTTCGACATTGATGGGCGCTAGTAAGCGAAATAGCTGCTTGACAAGATTCCAATCCACTTCCAGCGAAAGAGAAAAGCCAAGTTTGGCGTCACGGACGAGCGTCTTGATTGGTTCCTGAAGTTGTTTCACCAGGTATAAATCCATCCCCAAAGGTCCGAGGTCGACCATCGCCACGTGGGCCCTAGTTCGAATTTTTGCCCACAACAGATCTCCAACTACCCAGTCATGAGGTAACGCCTCGAGTGCGGCAAAGAGTTCTGTTGTTTTCGCGATGAGATCCGGCCTGTAGAAGACGATATGCTCTTTCGGCCGCGGTGCGTGTCGCTCTAGCTCGTCTTGATGAGCCTTGACGGCGACCACGGTGGAAGCCAGTGTCATCTGCAATTCGTAAAGACTCCTTTGAGGGTTATTCGGACTCCAGATGGGACTTGCCGTCAAACCGAGAACCTTTGGCCGTGGTTCACCTGGCTCCAGCGTATGGTAAAACTCTCGGAATGCGACTGCTATTGGGTTTCCTCTTCTCGCGTGATGGCACTCGTCGATGATCAACAGGTCGAAGAGAGAGATATCGACGTACGCGTGGCTCAAGATGTTGAGGAAGATTTGTGGTGTCAGTACAACGACATGAGTATTGTCGATGTCGAGTTCATCGAGCCATTTCGTTCGGTCCCAGAAGTCGACCCCCATCTCTCCACAAAATGATCTCACAACCAGGCCCGTAAACTTTTCGACGGTATCAGCTTGTTGATAGACGAGCGGTACTGTTGGCACGATAAAGGCGGATATCTAATGCGAGGCAGTTGCGTATTAGCCTATGGCTGATCTCCGGCTTTAAACACTCACCTTTTTCTGTATCTTTGGGTTGTAGGGCCGACTGTGCATGTATGAAATAAGCATGCATGCAATCATCGTCTTACCCGTCCCTGTTCCCATAACGGCAATCACATTCCTTCTGATTGCATGCTGGTAGATTTCGTTCTGATACGCGCGAGGTACGTGGGTCGGGATTGCAGACCCGTCCATGTTGAGGGGTTTTGCCAGGGTCTTGTCTAGGAGGTCAGAGTAGCCGTGCCTCTCACGAAGTGATCAAGCGTTTAGGAGGTAGGCAATGCTGTCGATGTTGAAATGAGCGGCAGACGGGCAGAACAGGTTGGTACACCGGAACCATGAAAATCGGACTAAAGCCTTGGCAGCGTTGGAGGAACACTCTTGCGTGGAGCAGCTGGCAAAGCTATATACGCTGTCATTTGTTTCACTACCTCACCTCTCTTCACCTTCAACAAACTCTTCATCATTCACCTCCTCTTCTGTTTCCACATATCATTCTTCACGGATCGCTTCGATCACCAAATCACCAACCCTATTCTTGAATTCTGATTCCGGTTCTGAGCAGTGATGCAAGGACCTTCAACAAATTGGTGACATGATCAAGCTTCGAGGTTATTGCCTGTTCGTTCTCCTCCTGCGCCAACTGCACTGCGCCAACAGTGGAAGGATCGATGGAAGGATCCATTGTATTCCAGTATTCGATCTATTCATACAACCTGAGTGATTATTTGCTATTGGAAGATCTATCTGAAGATCTATCTTTGGCTCTAGTAGCCGTCTCCGGTTGCTATATCAACCTATTTCCATACTGTCTACCTCTTCTGTGATGCCCGACCCATCGACCTCTATATCACTCATAGGCACTACGTCAACGTCTTCATCATCTTCTACCGCCATCTCCGCATCATCATAGTCATCCGGTAAAACCTGGAATCTGTCCGAAGAATCGTCATCCTCGTCATCCGATTCCATCCCATTTCTTTTTCTGGTGCTGTTGAATATCTCGTCAGGAGTGCGGTACAGTATGAGGCCCCTTTCCGGCGTTGAGCCGTTTCTGGAAGGCAGGAAAGGCAAGCGACTCCTTTCCGCCTCATTCATTCGACCGAGTCGGTTGAGAAAAGTAGGATGGATGGTAAACCCGCGAGAACCAGGTTGTGATAGTTTCTCGACGGAAGGTATTTCTATGATCTCGTCCGTTGCGTTCGAAAGGTCTATTGGCGGAGTGGAAGGTCCCGGAGAACTAGTTTCCGATTCTGTATCGCTTAGGGAAGTGACGATGATACCTGGTACAAGACATGATGGTGGTCAGCATGGCGAAGCTGGTAGAAATTGCCGAAATCAACTTACGATCCTTTTCCGGCTCGTACGACGACTTTCCTTTCCTCTTTGACTGTGGTATTCCTCCAGATTCCGGGTCCATATCCTCTTCGACCATCACGTCTGCGGCTTCTCTCCAAGACGGAGCTTTCGCCGCTGACTGCTTTCTAATAAGACTTGGAACCTCCTGGTCGGGTGATGGCATCTCGACACTAGCTGGCTGCACGACCCGCATAGTGTCTACTCTTGGAAGATGACCTTGCATATCCGGTATCGATGCGTCTTGAGTGCGATATGTATCGTAAAATGCGGGATTCCCGCTCGGTTGGAACGCAAAGTCTTTAAACGTCACGGCGGGTGAATCCTCCACGAATTCTTCCTGCTGTTCGCCAAACTCTTGAATCTCTGGCTGTTGAATGCCAGGTCCACTTGAAGCGAGATACCCATCCTCGCCATCCGATTCCAAAGCCATTGACTCGAACCCTGTCCTGATAAATGGTGCAGGTCTTCCATTGCTACGATTCGTGCCGGCATTGCTACCCTCGAACTTTTCCTTCCGCCGGCGTTTCCTGGAAGGGGCTTCGTTGACCAGATGCGCAGGAAGAGATTCAAAATCCGAATCCGGCCGTGACCCGCTGGGTGATATACTTTGACTTGTTTCCCGTGTTAACGACGTAGAGCCAGTGTCGTCGGGTGAGAAGGAGCTTGTTTCTTCCGGTGATGAAGAGTAGGAAGATCGTGGACGTTTTCTCGATGGCACCGTAAACATCTCGAGGCGGCTGACTGGTAAAGCACGGGTTGAAGGGAGACTGATTCGTTTGAGGCACGCGAGGGAATCCCTCTCAATTCCTTCATGATATAATTCTGAATAAAGATTTGTCCCAGTATTCGATGGCTATGGCAGCAAGCACAACAGTGCAGTGGAATATGTCGAAAGCTGACCTTGGTTGGGTGACAGGCTGGAGGCTGGGAGGATGGTCCAGGATCTTGCTCGAATTCTCTTCCGCGATCCCATTCGTCATGATTTCGGCCGCCGGTTCTAGAGAAGAAGCAGCAGCCCAGGCAGGCTGTGTTTCAGATTGAAACGTGGACTGCTGCGGTCGTGATGTGCTTCCCGTTGGCTTTGATCAAGGATATCCTTTGTGTCCACCCAGCATGTCGCTAAATCCACTAGGAGGGACCCACAGTAAGCCACCTTTCAAGCAGTAGTCGCTACTGTCTCGTCAAACGTCGCGTCACAATCGTCGCAATTCTACAGTCGCTCGCGGGAATCCTCGAGAACAGGAATACAGGAATCTATCGCCTGAAATTTGATCCAGCAATTGACTAGATGGAGGAACGCCCGAAAAGTATAGCGGAGCTCACCAGGGAAGCAAATGAAGGAATTCACTGGAACACAAGATATCCGCTGAAAATGTAAGTCTTGTCCGTTCTGGTGACGATGGCCCCGACGTTGATCCAGAAATTGACGATGTCCGATCCCTAAGATGGCTCACATCGGTGAACAGTCTCAGGGATAAAGCCCTCGAGTATGAGCAAGCCGGGCAGAATGATGTTGCTTTCGTCTTGATGGCGAGAGCTGCGACGTGAGTGTCTAACATGCTGACTGAAGACACAGACAGGAGCCTGAACCTTCTTTCTCAGCATCATCATTCAAAAGTTGCCTACCCATCCTGAATACAGCAAGATATATTCACAGCAGGATAAAGTCAAGCTGAGCAAGGTAAGGTATAAGGCAAGCGCATGAACTGTTACTGTACTGACATCGATCGGACTAGACGGGGGAACAATACCTCAAATATCTTGCAGCGTTGAGAGGCAGAGTCACAGAAGACATCGCGAGATGGACTGCCGCCGCTCAGGTCGCTCAACGCACTGCGCCTCCTATCCAAGCACAACGATCAGAGACATCTCGAGACAGAGACCGCCACCGGCGTCTAGAGAATGGGAGTTCCTCGTTACAAGCTGCGATGCAGCAGCTTCGCGTTGAGGATACCAGACGGTCCGAATCGCCCAGTGCTCGCAGTACAAGCGAACACCATACATTCGAATATCCAAAAATGCCCGATGCGAGAGACTATGCGCCAAAGATCACTTATCAGGCGCCAACCAGTAGCCCTGGTAATCATCAAACTACGTATGAAAACTATGCAGAATACGACCGCCGGACGTCTCTTCCTCCAGTACCGCATAGACCGACCGAGTACAGTCGGTTACAGCCACGGCCGAGCGGGGATCTGACAGGGAACTATCCATCTCCACAGCATCATCAGCAGCGATCTGTTACGACAACGCCATCGCCGGCTCCATCTGATCAAAGCGCGCGAGGTCAGCCCTCGAATAACGACGCTTCATCTCGCACGGATCCCATGACTAGAAGACAGACTGGACGACTATTGTCGATGCGCGTGCCGTCCCAGCTTATCACCAAGTTTCTCGACATCGCTCAGAAGAACACATCGAAACGAGTAGAAACGCTAGGCCTATTGTTGGGCACCGAACACATGCAGTATGGAAGCATCCCTCAGCTGGTCGTCGAGGTGTTGTTGATACCAAAGCAAACGGGAACCTCGGATACGTGCGCAATGTTGAATGAAGAAGACGTTTTGGCGGTCAGCCTGGAACGGGGATTAGACTGTCTGGGATGGGTAAGTCTCGTGGTAGCATTACGCCCTATCTATGTTCCTTATCTTGCGGGTATATTCTAGATACATACACATCCTACCCAATCGTGCTTCATGTCGTCAATGGACCTGCATACGCACGCATCCTACCAACAAATGCTGCCGGAAGCCATTGCCATCGTTTGTGCACCATCTCAAAACAACGGGTTCGTACAGGGCCGTAATGCCTGCACCTAGACTCTGAGCTAACCTTTCGGTGCTCCCCTCAGATTTGGGATCTTCCGGCTTATAGAACCGCACGGGTTGAAAGAAGTACTCGTCTGCCAAAAAGGTGGATTTCATCCGGATCATGATAGAGTATATACAGTGAGTAATCCTTGCATCTTGCCGCATCCAGGAACCTTGAAATTAATCATCCATGCGCTTTGCCTTCATAGGACACTAAAGGAGCGGGAGAGCGAGGTCGTGTAGTTCTCGTGCAAGATACACTGGATGTTATAGACCTCAGAAGACAAAGATGAACAGACATGTCACTCAACCTATGCATATGGTTGAGCGTATTTCCGATACATGGCTATTGTATACATGCATTGACGGAGCGTTGGATTTCCGTTTCTCAGAGTTGTGGAGCGCTCTTTGCTGCATGACCGGTCATATAGCGAGGAGATGATTCCCCTTTACCTTTTTTGGCGATTCAACCGTCCTTTTTGAGACCGATGGTACCGATGAACGAAGGTAACACTGTATCCAACTGTCGAAGTAGATAACGGAGGATGCTGTCATACTCTCTTGTGTTTAAGAGCTTCATCTAAAGGGTAGTAGTAGTAGTAGCCGCTGTGGTGTTGGTGTGTGTGGCTTGAGTTGAAAGAGTGACGTTTGACTAGCGATCGAGAGTGAACGTTCAAGTATTCAGTACCGACTCAGAGCTCAACTGGGATTGTGAATTGTGAGTGCTATGCCGACGGATGCCGAATGATAGATCTATCTCTCAAGTGATTTTGAGCATCACGGCTCCTTGAATACCGATATCATTTAGGCAGCTTGTAGATGTTAATGGCAAACAAGGCGATTAAGACAGAATGGTAAGCAGTGCCCACTTTATTACTTGATTTCACACCTTGATATTTCGTCATCCCGCACAGAACAACTTCCTACCCATTCCTCCCAAGGTTGCGGAGCCTCTTCCCAACCTGGGGGACAAGATTCGACTGTATATCCAGGATCATTTCAACGACACCCACCCAGATGCTTTCAAACATGATATCGCACAGCTAGGCGAACTCAGGAAGAAATATGTCGAAGGAGGCGCTGGCCCGGAGGTTCACCATGAGGTCGTGACTGGTTTGAGCAAGTGAGCCTACTTGACATCTTTGCATATGTCCAGTTCGCACTAAGTGAGTATCCTAGGTACTACGCTCAAATCACCTTTCTCTCGACAAAATTTCCATCCGATGTAAGAATTGCTCAAAACATAACCTCTTGAGCCATGTCCTTGACGATGACCCATTGCCGTTGTTAGATCGGCCTCGAATTTATATATCATCTACCATACCCAGCTCTCTATAGCTTCAACTCCGATCCCACAATCAGCCTTCCATCGATAACCTACGAGCGAGCAGCTGTCCTTTACAACATTGCAGCGGTCTACGCTGGTCTCGGCGCAGCGGAAAATCGATCAGAAGTCGAGGGTATCAAAAGAGCTTTAGCTTATACGCAGGTGAGCCTTGAGCGGTCCGTTTCCTTAGAAATCAATTGATGACACTAATATCTTGTACCATCAGAATGCGGCGGGAGTGCTTTCGTACATCCGGACGAATTTGTTACCCGTACTGGAACGAGAACAGTCTTCTGCCTCCGGGATCGCTGCAGCCAAAAGCATAGGGCAGGATATGACAGCATCTTTCATTGGCGCGTTGGAAAAGTTTTGTCTGGCGGAAGCTCAGGAATGTTTCTGGCAGAGAGCTGTCATCGATAAATACAAGAATGGCCTAATTGCGAAATTGGCAATGCAAGTAGGTCTTTGAGAGTTTCCCCAGTCATTTGATATTGCACTGACACCCGCAATCCGTTTGCTGAAGGTGTCAGAGTACTATGCTGCAGCCCTGACCAATGCCGCTGAGGGTCTCAACCCTACAGCCCATTACTTCCCAGCGGTATGCATGTTTTGCTGACTCCACTTGTACATCTGGACTGATGCCGCCTTGGACGCAACACCAGGCCTGGACTTCCCATGTTGCCGTCAAACGATATCACTTCGAGGCTGCTGCGCAGTACAGACTGAGTATGGATGATCTGGAGAAGGGCAGGTGAGCTGCACGAATGCGGTTTCACATACTCGGTGTTAATGTCCTATATTTTTGCCCTAGATATGGAGACGAGATCGCCCGATTGCAACTTGCGGAAACACTCGCCAAAAAGGCACTTGATGCGGTGAAGCCAGGCCTGAGCCCCGCTGTCTCATCTGATCTCCGAGTATGTCGTACACCTTAGGAATCTCGATCTGGAACTTTTACTGATCTCTCTGTGTTAGAGCTTGCAAGGCATATTAGCCAGTTCTTTGAAACGTGCTATCAGAGACAATGACCTGGTTTATGTACAGCCGATCCCTCCTGTCACTCAGCTTGCGAGTATCACACCGGCAGCCATGGTGAAACCGGTCACGCCCCCGGTTGTTGAAAACAGCTTGGAATGGTTGATGCACGAAGGTGGTGGCGCATTATTCAGCGGGCTGGTTCCGTACGGAGTCCATCTTGCTTTGAGTGCGTGAAAGAGTCTCCGAGTTACAGGTCCGTATTGCTGATCGTTTGATTGATTTAGGTATCTACGATGATCGAAAGGATACTCTGGTGCGAACGGAGTTACATGGGAAGCGAGAGGAGTTGGATGCTCTTGCTGCAACGTGAGCCGAAATTCATTAGAACATGTCGAGAGATTCTAACTTGTTTAGATGTTAGTACACTGCAATCACTCGGACTTCCGGGTTCAATAACAGCTCTAGAAAGACCCACGAGTCTTCCTCCAGCTCTGCTTCAAAAAGCGGAGGAGGTTCAGATGCAAGGGGGGATTGCCAAAGTGCAGGCGCTCTTGCAGGAAGTCTCAAGAGTTGCCAAATATAATGCAGACACGCTTGAAGAGGTACACCGGTGTTACTGCCCTCAGGAATGACATTTGACTGACACTCCTGGCACGTTCCAGGTATTCGATATTCTCGATCAAGAAGCCATCGAGGAAGAAATGTTGTACGAGCGTTACGCCGACATCGACACCATACGTCAGCCTTCTCATCAAGCCAATGCACACCTAGTTGAACAAGCGGAAAGGTACCGTGCGACCCTTACCCAAGCCAAGAAAAGCGACGGTGATGTCTTGTTAAAATGGCAAGAATGGGTGAACCTGATAGGGATCTTGGCGGGAGGTGAAGTGCGTGCCACTTTCTCTTGGTTTTCTCGGAAGTATACTAAAACACAATGACCCTTCTAGGATGCATTGGAAAGGCATATTCCTTCGTCCGGAAGAGGCAATCCAGAGGCCGACATCACCCCTACTATAAGGTCCCTGCGTTCACTTTTAGAAGATCTGGAGGACGCTCGCAATCACCGAGCGAGACTAGTAGCCGAGGCTCAAAGAGTAGTCCAGCACGATGACATACGGTCGCTTGTGGTGCAAGAGGCAGCTCGCCTCGCACATGGAGGATCGGGCGACGTGCAAACCGAATGGTTTGAAAACATTTTCGAGAAGGAGTTGGCGAAGTATCATAGGCTGATCGAGGAAATGCAAGGGCAACAAGCCAAGCAGGAGAGGCTGTTGGCAAATATTAGGGTGCGTGCTCTTCTGCGAACATCGGGTTTCCATAAACTGATCCACGGTTATTAGGCTCAAAACGATATTTTTGTTCACGAGAAGCAAGAGGATGCTCGAGTGAAGCATAGAGAGAAGAAGCTCCAGGAAATGGAGATGGCATATTGGAAGTGGCGGGAGATTGTGGGGAATTGTGAAGAAGGAATACGTGTAAGTGCAGTTATGGCACCGTCTGTTTACCATGTCTGACGCGGTCTCGACAGTTCTATAATGGGTTCGCGGAACTTTTGGTGAAATTCAAGGAGAGTGTGCAGAGCTGGGTTTATGGCCGCAGATCGGAACTAAGGTAAGCTCACCGATAGGTGTGTGCGCAAGGGCCAGTCATTGATACGATCTCATCATAGTGCAATCCTGTCTCATCTCGAGGCTCGCCTGGAAGCTTCGGCACGGGAGCAAGAGACACCTGCACAGCATGAAGAACCAGCACCGTCGGTGCCGTCTAAAACAGAGGAGACGAGGTATCCGTCAGAGGAAGCTCAATATCACTTCCAGCCCGCGCCGAAGCTTCCCTCCGCACCTACATTCACTCTTCCGCCACCTGATTCCTCGGCCTGGCAATCAGCCGAAGATTTCTTGCCTCCTCCTCCACCCGCCCACAAGCCTTCACATCATGCGCCATCTGGGGAAGTACCAACGCAAGCCTTGTCGCAGGTTTCTCTCGATTCTTCCTCGGCACCCAGTCGGCGGAAAAGTACGAGGAGTTCCCGTCCACCGGACACAGAGGAGAACCCATTCCAAGCTAGACCCTCTAGGCGTAAGGGCGGTGGTGTAGTGTAGACAGCCTCGCGGCTGGAATGACCGGGAATCGCGTTACAGCGACCCGCCTGACGATTACGATACTCATTGTAGTTCATTTACCAAGTAGAGTAGACACCCAAGTGCATGTAGCGAAGATGATGTATATATTCCTCCGAATGCAAGAACTCAAAGTAACAAGGAGGCCAGTTGTAGGCACTGTTGGGCTTATGTACCGGTACCAGGTACACCAGGGCAACATCCACTCGAGAAAATTGCAAGCTCAGTTCCTCGAGTATAGCGCAAAAGTCTTGATGCTTTTCGCGCACTTTGTAAACAAACGCGTTTCCTTTCGATCACTTGTTGCAAGTAGATGGGTCATTCAACATGGGATTGCTTTCAGTCTCTTCATATCGTGAGCCTGGTATTGGTTTACCGCTGCCTTATTCTTCTGACACTGCAACATCATCAATTCGATATATCCTATCATGCAGGAAGAGATCGCCCTCGAAGACGGATTGCTGGCACAACGGCTGGAGACGATGCGAAGTAACTTTGCCGAGGTTGCGTGAGTGGAATCGTGATCTAGGCATTTCTCATCCGCTCATGCTGATGGATATACCATGGCACCACAGTGCGGCATGCGGAGAGGTCCGTTGTCATCTCGATCCTACAGAAGCGTTGATTACACTGGATGAATCGAGCACGTATATCGAAAGGGAGAAGAAGCAACGTCGGGCGGAAGTAGAGAAATGCCAGCACGAACTGGACGGTAAATTATGAGTGCGACCAGTCGCACACATCTTCCAAACTGACGGTCATATGCACCAATTTTGCTCTACAGAATTACGCGATCTATTGGCTGTGGCAACACGGAGTGCACTTCGACCATCCAACGTCCCCTCGATCCAGCAGCACGAACAAGAACTCGCCAATCTGGAAGCAGATCAGATAACAAAAGGCAAATCAAAGAACGAGATCGAGGCCAAGATCGGAGCCAAGGAGATGGAATTGGCAGGCTTGAAAGACGAGTTGAGGAATGTGGAAGATTGGAATATTGAGCAGGATGTGACGGGCTTGAAGCCGGAAAGCCATGGTGCAGCGTAAGTGCATACGAGATGCTGAATTTTTGACCCTAGAGTATAACAGTGTGAAACCCTGACATTATGGACGTTCACCACAGATTGAGGCTCGTCCTTACACGCGAAGCAGGATTCAAGCTGATTCCAGGAAAGGACGGGCAGGAGAAGATGCAGATTCGTAAGCACCTCCAGCCTCAATCTAGTGAGAACCTGAATCGCTAACTGGCTACTTTCGACGCAGGTAACGACAAGAAAGCTGACATTTTCTACGAGCCAATCAAGGTGAACGTGCCAAGATATGATCTTACGAACAAGTTCTGGCAAGCTGCTGGATGCTGATTGGTTTTGAGATATTTCGGAGTCGAATAGTCTTGTATGTGATGTAGCGCCTGAATACCGTTGTAATGGATCGAAATTTGAGAATAAGGTGCAGGCGAGCTGCGAGGCAGAACTACCAGGTGAAAGTATCGCCTGGTGCGGAGGATATTCCCAGAGAGAGTTCACTGTGAAGACGCCGGGTTGCATAGGCACTCTAGCAGACAGTCTCGAAATAATGATCAAAGTCGAAGAGCGATAACATATACGCCTCTCAACATAACCATCCAGCGTTACAACATCAATCCCGCCTATTTTCGCTTCATCTGCGAACGCTTGCCTTGTCCTGTGTAGCGAATATGATGAGTATGGATCGTGGTCAGCAATAGCTTGAATATCCCGATATCGCGCTTATGACTTGCCCTTTTTTGGTGGTCCTCGGCCTTCAGCTCTTCGCGCAGCCACATCTCTCTTCCTCACAATCTCTTCCGCGTCTTGCAGCCACTCATACCCTTCGTCATAATGATCGACCTCTTGGAATCCCGGTGCGACATCACCCCTGCTTTCAGCTCCAGCCTTGTACGACCTGACAGCCTCCTTGAACGCCTTTTTGTCGAAATCAACGAGTTTGGAATTCGGGTTGCTCGGATCCTCTGTTTGCCACCATGGCCCATTCTTCATCGTCGGACGTCCCTCGATTCGGAATTCCGGAGCATCCATAATCGTACGAAGCTTGGTAAGACTCGACGTTCCCTCCTTGACCCTCTGGAGATAAGTTTCTGTTCCTCGTGCGATATCGAGTGCTGGTGATGGTGTGATGTAATCGATCATGGCTTGACCGCGTAGACGTTTCTTGAGGTATTTGGCACCGGTGCGAACGGCTGAGGGGTTATATGTGGTTTGAAAGACTTGGCATCGTAGGAGGTGAAGCGCTTCCTGTGCGGCCCGTGTTGGACGTGTTGAAGCGGCGGCCACTGACATGATAGCTTTTGAGTGGGCTGGAAGGTGGATGGCCGTCTTGCTGTAGAGTCCTAGCCAGACACTTTCAATAAACTAGAGTTGAAGTCGAGGAGTGAGGAGGAGGAGGACGATCGAGTTGCGACATTCAACTTGAAGCCGGACGACAGGTCACGTGGATTGTTTGTGAATCTTACGTAATGGCAGTATCGGGTTGTCGTCACGTTTGCCTGCTTGACTGAATAAGTAGAGTGGATCCCCTATTTCTAGGTATAGGTAGGCCATTACACTACGGCTGCACTACATTCAAGCAGCTATCGTCTGATCCGTGTTCAAGATGTTTAAGAAGTAAGTCCTGAGATGATCTCAACGCGTTCAGAAATACTAATATCGTTCTAATCTCGTTCTAGATTCTCGGTCAAAGAGGACGTTTCCAGCTCGACGAGTCTGAAATCCTCAGTCCAACGTCACATCCGATCCGCATTCTGTGATCAAGTCCCGTTCGTCAACTTGCCCGTTCACTCGGACACGCCGAAATCCGCTACCCCAGCATCTGCGCCTGTAGCGGAACCGAAAGAGGATGAGCAGGATGATGATGTAAAGTCGTCGGGTAAAGGTGGAAAGAAAAAGGGTGGTGGTGGTGGTGGCAAGAAGGGAGGAAAGAATAAGGGTGGCAAGGAGGAAGCTGAGTCGGTTGCAGCCGAGGCTGAAGGAGAACAGCAGGTGGCCGTTATCGATGAAATATGGCCAAAGAAGGATGCGTTGGGGATTACCAAGTGGTGAGTCCGAGTTTGGCCTATCGAGCTCGTAGGACGTGCTGCACGAGTGAGAATTTAACATCTTGCCGCTACAGCAAGGACCACATCAACATCTATACGCTAGATGGAGTACCTGTCGTGTGGCAACACTTTGACGGACCATTCGTCCCGTCTCTAAAAATCCTGCATAAATGTCAGTTCAGGCCACCCTTGTCTCTGAAAGGACGCTTGCCAGCTGACAATGTATCATCCAGACCCAGAGATGCTTCCACATGTTCAGATAGATCGTGGTGCGATCAAGTTCCTACTTGCTGTATGTCGAGTCTCCCTTCTTGCCGCCATTCTCGTCCTTGGCTAATCGCGCGTTGCGCATCAACTAAAGGGGGCAAACATGATGGCTCCCGGCCTGTTATCAAAAGGTGGTCGACTACCAGACGGTCTGCCAGCGGGCGCACTTGTAGCCATTCACGCTGAAGGCAAGGAAGTGGCATGTGGGATTGGAAAACTTGTCGCTAGCAGTGAAGAGATCAAAAAGTCGGGCAAGGGTGTTGCTGTCGAGGTCTTTTGCTATATCGGGTACGTCTACGTCGGGGAAGGTATAGAGGATGGCGCTGATTGCTTTCTCACAATAGGGACGACCTGTGGCTGCTAGACAGACTATCATAAATAGATACAGTAGATTGAGCAAATACAACATGTAGCATCTATATCGCTACAACTCTATACGTGCAAGTAAAGCGTCACCGGGACCGTCTACTTCCTACAGCTCGTCGGCTTCATCATCATCTTTCGCATGATGACGAACATCCACAACCGTGTCATGATTAACCTCCCCTTCACCCTGGTACAGCAGCACCCCAAACCCTGCAGCCACGAGCAAAGCCCCACATAGTGTCCAGAATGGAATAGCCCTGCCTAGGTACACAGCATCGACGAGCGCTACGAGTCCGATTGCCAGCAGATTGGCCACACTGGCGGTGACGGGACCAAGCAGCCCGATAAGGCACTGTACGGGAACAGAGTAATGTCAGTTCACGCCTCTTACACTCCCCTATCCCCCTCGAATCGACTAGACGCACCATGAATCCAGCATTCTACAATCAGCCGAACCAGCACACACACACACACACACACACACACACACACACACACACACACACACACACACACACACACACACACACACACACACACACACACACACACACACACACACACACACACACACACACACACACACACACACACACACAAATTCAGCCTTTAATTCAACACGGGTGTCACCTCCAACCGAACCAGCCGCCGTCTAAAACTCACATAAGTAGCGCCCATCGTACAAATCACGACCAACAACCCCGCATCCTCGCTCCTCGGCAACTCAAACTCCTCCCACCCCGTCCAATGGAGCAGCGGGATCGGTATCCAGAATAACAACAGGGTTGTGATACCGATAAGCGATGTGAGGAAGTTTGCATGGAGCGCTAGCGGGAGTTTGAGTTCCTGCTGCTGCTGCTGCTCCTCCTGCTCCTGTTGGGGTCGGAAGCGTGGGGTATCTTGCCTGACGAGCGGGAGGGAGGAGGCGCTTCTGTGGTCAATGACGGAGAGTGTGGGTCTGCCCGTAGGTTTCGGCTGCTCGTCGACCGACTCATCTTCCATCGTGGTAGATACCGCCTCGTAACTGTTTCCCGCAGCCGCTGTCGTCGTCGTCGTTGAATCGTATGCTTCGCCGTCCAGAGGAGAACCAACACCTCCATGTCCCTCTGGTAACGACATTTTATAAACAACTTCGTAGAACCCGAGACAGATCGCACCGGCGAGCATGATCAAGTCTCCCAGGACGCGATGTGGCGGCCCCTGTCCCTCTGCGGGGTGGGTAGACGCGGGATCACTGTTTGCGATGTCGTTGCGTTGGTGGTGGTGCTGGTTCGAGCTTCCGGATGCGCCAGAGTAAGTGATCACCGCTACACCGAGAAACGCCACCATGATGGCTGTGAGTGTCAACGACGACAGCCGCGTCTTGAGAAGGAGGAGGGAGAATCCGTACGTCCAGAATGTGGCTGTGGCGTATAACGTCGTCAAGTCGGTCGTTCTGCGTGCCCCGCCCAATGAACGCGGGAAGGAGCGAGGTCAGCTTTGCGTGAAAATGCATGTATGCATGCGGCTGCTCAACGATGGAGGGAGAGAAGGAGTACGACGTACCCCGTCAGCGGAACAGCAGCGTACCACGATATCGCTGGTCTACCGTGGCGATAAAACGAACAATGTATTAGTACGGGTGTGTCCATGAGGGGAGAAAGGAAGAGGGGATTGGGTAGATGTGCTTACAAGGAAAGCAGCGCGGTGAGCCATAAGATCGTCCTTCCCAACCGCTTATAGATGTCCCTCGCTTGTTCCGGATCAAGGGATAACTACACACCTCAGAAAGGCCTCGGAGTCAACAACCACCGTTTCGTCTGTGATATGGTAAAAGGGAAGAACCATCCTGCTCACCTGATCCGCAGTGACGCGCCATATGTTCCGGAGGTAGGTCCGAGTCCGTGCGTGTCCTCTCGATATCCGTAGGATCAAAAGATGAGCAGGGAAGATGACGGTGAATACGGAATGCGTCAGGTAGCTTTCAAGGCGGTAGTATGAGTATCAGCACGATGGTCTGGTTGATACATGCATGGAGCGGGAGGGAGGGAGGGACGGGGAGCGGAGGACGTACAAGGTGAAATACGGCTTGCTATAGCCTCTTTACATGATACCGCAGAGATCAGAGTATATTCACAAGGACATGGCCTTTTAATTTCCTCATTCCCTTCCCGGGAATACGCGGCCGCACCGTGCGACGCTCGGCTGCCAGGCTCACCTTTATCTGCGGTAAGGTACTACATGCCCATCCCCATCCCCATCCCCATCTGGCCTATACATCAGCGCTAGCCCGATTTGGTGGGCATAGACCGAGGGTCAGAGCGGACTCACGTTTGCTAGTTCTGTCTGTGTGGCGGAAGCACAGACGATGAGCGCCAATACACCGGCCGAGACTAGTTTTTTGCGGTGTGAGAGTTGTTGTTGAGGCATGACTTGCTGCTGTGGTATAGGTGTGGTGGCAAGGCTGAATACTGGTGTGAGGATGGGTTGTTGCGGTATGGGTAGCATGGAATCAAAATTTCGAATGAATGAAGATTGGCATGGTGGTGGTGGTGGATGGGTGACCTGGAGAGATTCAGGTGCGTCCGCAGCAATCCACCAGCTAACTACAGTAACAGTAACCAGCTAACTAAGCCTAACACCCTAACTAACCCACTTCTTACTCACGACATCACGACAGCTCTCACGACTCGCATCTGTTATGGCGGCATTATGCTCGGCTTTGATCGTGTTTTCCAGCCACATCCACATTATATACAACTACTAGGCATACACGCAACGAATCACCCAAGCCCAAGCCCAAGCCCAAGCTACGGCGGCACGGCATACAACCCCTCCTGGAAGACATAATCCCCTACCCTCTTCCCCATCAACAACCTCGCCTCCCGCTCCCTCCCCTCCCGCACCGCCCTCCTCACCCTCGTCGAACTCATCTCCCTCTCCTCCTCCCCCACCTCCCCCTCTACAACAAACCGGATCTTCCCGCCCCTCACCAACGCTCGACAATCCGCTCGAGACTGGATAAACGTTTCCTCTTCCCCCCGCGCCGCGGAAGTGGTGCCGCGGTGGGCAACGACGATGTCTGAGCCGTCGAGCGTGAATAATTTGGATAGGTGGGCGGGCATGTCGGGTCCGAGAAGGGGGGAAGGGGTGTAGTATTTCGGGATGAAGAGGCGGAGGAGGGTGTCTGTTCCTATAAGGAATGTGAGACGGATTTCTGGTGGTGCGTCGGCGTTCGTGCTGGCGGGCGAGAACCGCTGACGAAGCCAACGAAGGAGGATGTCGGATTTCCCAACAAACGTCGGATGGTTCAACGCCGCAACCGCTACATTCCCCGCACTCTGATCCGCCCTCCCCGCTACTGCCTCCATATCGAGCGCTTGCAGACGCATCATCTCGATCCGCTGGACAAACGTCGCATCGATACCGGGTTTTGGGGTTTTATCCACGTTTCGGGCAGAGAGGAGGAGTAGGCGGGCCGTGTATGGTTCGTTGTACGTTTCGTTTGGGGCCGCCGTAGGGAATTCGGGAATTGTATTTGAGGGTGATGAAGAGGAGGAGGAAGAGAGATCGGTAGGCGGTGGGTATAAAGTCAGGCTGATAGCGAGATGAGCGCGTGTAGGAGGATTAAAACTGGAATCGAAAACCGCGATATGTATTTTCCGTCTCTTGCGCTGGTCCAGCTGATGGTCCTGCTGCTGCTGCTGCTGCTGCTGCTGCTGCTGCGACAGTTGTCCTCCCTCCTCCATGCCCGACAGAGGCCTCCCCGCTGCCGGCCACTCCGGATTCGAAGCATAAAACAGCTCTACCGAATCGAATGATGGATCCGATACACGTGCAAGCGCAGCTGAAAGGTGTTGTTTGTCCATTATGGGTCGGGTTGGACGTAGGAGGGTGTTGAGGAGCGAGGAGAGGAGACGCATGTGTGAATAGGGGTGGGAGTAAGTGTATAGAGGGAGAGGGGAGAGGGGAGAGTGGAAGGTGGAAATGACGGGGAGGCCGCTACTCCTGCTTACGTAATGAATACGAGACAATGATCGAACCCTTCCCGTAATGTATCGAACCACTTTTCTTTTCTTTGACCCCGCTCTTTCTATATACGAGTACAGTATCCCTGCTGGTTCTCCTGTGGTCATCACTCCCCCTCCCATCCTCCCACAATGGTAGTCACCACCAGTTCCACCAGAACACCTCGCAAACCCCGATTGACCGTCTCCCATCCAGGAGGCGGACACGGGAAACCCCATCACCCGTACCATGCCGCTCGCTGGTGGTCCTTGCCTGGCTTTGGCATCTTGTTGGCCTTTGTCGTGGCGATTTGTTTGTGGTTGGATGGCATTGGTGTGAGTGGTTGGGTTCGGTTACGGATGTTGGGTATGGGAGGGAACAAGGTGGTCCTAATGTTGATGTGCCCCTTTTTTCCGATTTCTCGTAGCCCCGGTTTTACCACTTTCAACCCACAAAACTCGCAGAAATCGTCACCGCCTCGCTCGAGCATCAAAAACTGCAAAACTCGACATCGGATACGTATGCCCTGGTAGAAGACGTGATTACACGGATCGCCGACGCGTACCCTGATACGAGGGTCAGGACGGATTTTAGGGATAGGGATGAGTGGATGTGGAATAATGCGGGGGGAGCGATGGGGAGTATGTTTATTATTCATGCGAGTGTGACAGAGTGAGTCCGAGGCCGCAGGCCGAGTGGTGTCCCGAGGCCGCAGGCCGAGTAGTGTCTTCCCGAGGCCGCAGGCCGAGTAGTGTCTTCCCGAGGCCGCAGGCCGAGTAGTGTCTTCCCGAGGCCGCAGGCCGAGAATCAGTGCCTTTGCCTCCCCGAGGCCGTCGTAGGACGGCCGAGCGTAGTCGCCTTCACCGAGGCTGCAGGCCGAGCATCAGCGCCTCCCGCTTCTCGAGGCCGTCGTAGGACGGCCGAGCGTAGTCCTCTCCATCGAGCGTGCGAGCGCGAGTGTCAGTGTCTTCCGAGAGCAGCGTAGGCCGCTCGAGAATCAGTTTCTCGTCTTTTGCTCCCCGAGGCCGTCGTAGGACGGTCGAGCATCACTCACCGAGCGCGCGAGCGCGAGCCAGTGTCTTCCGAGAACGGCGTAGGCCGCTCGAGACTCAGTGTCTTCCGAGAACGGCGTAGGCCGCTCGAGACTCAGTGTCCTCGACACTTCGAGGCCGTCGTAGGACGGCCGAGCAGAGGTTTCCATCAGTCGGCCATCAGCCGGCGATCCAGCTTCCCTTGGTGTCTCCTCTTCCGATGCACGGTCGCCCTTTGAAAGTGGACGTCAGCAGTCCACACTCGCGACTCGACGTACCCCCGCTCATACCAAAACGTGCGGTTTCGGCTCTTTTTCTCTTTCCCGGTTATTTGTACTACCGTTCTCTCACCGTCATGTATCACTAACACCTCCCCCCTTCTTACCAGGTACTTGATCATCTTCGGCTCTGCTGTAGGCACGGAAGGACACTCGGGCCGTCATACCGCAGACGACTATTTCCACATCTTGAAGGGTGAACAAAGGGCTTATGAAGCGGGTGCGCTTGAACCCGAGGTACGTCCGCCGTTCCCTCTAATTAATATGAGCAAGTGCCACATGCTTAGGGTGCTCGTTTCCGGTCGTGCATATGTGTCGGCAGATCTACCCCGCTGGCTCGGTCCATCACTTGGAGCGTGGAAAAGTCAAGCAGTACCGATTCGCGGATGAATGCTGGGCACTGGAATACGCCGTCGGTACGTTCCCTTACCCTCGGCTCTCCCGTCACAGCCGTCCTTGTACTAAACGCGCCTCCTGCCGCCTCATCCCCGCCTCGCACAGGATGGATCCCCCCGATGCTCCCGTTCGGACTGGCAGACACCGTGTTCTCCACCCTCGACTTTGGATCGTTTTACACGACCGCGCGAATCACGGGGCGTGAGATGGTGGCGAATCTGTTGAGGGGAAAGGTGTAGCGGCGGGGGTGAATGGGTGGTGGGGTTTTATGTAGGGGGGATGTTGGATGTTGAGCCGCTGTGTAGATTTCGTGTATGCAGGGTAGAGTAGGGTAGCCGTCATGATATGCATTCATTCTAGATTCTAGATTCTAGTACTCGCGTGCATCTTCCCTCTTCATGTGACAAACTAATTACAATTTCATTTAACCTGGGACGCGCCTGCCTCTCCGCTCGTCGATCGATCCGCGTGGGGCGTGTATGAAGGGGAAGGAGGGAATATTGGGATTTTCAGTCTTTACCCGTGCTACCTCCATGCCTCCCTTGCAGTCTCCACTCTGTTCCTATACCCAATCACTCCCAAAAATGGCGGAAGACAATTCCTAGTAAGCCACTCTCCCCGTCTCCCGCTCCCGCATTCCACCTCATCGCCCCCACTAACACCCCCTCCAACAGCGAACAAGAACGCCAGCGGATCATTGCAGAAAACGCAGCCCTCCTCGCGCAACTAGGACTCGACCATTTCTCTTCTGCTGCTTCACCTGCAGGCGGACGTAGTCGTGCGTCTTCCTCTGTCGCCGGCGGTGGTGGTGGTTCTTCTGCCGGGGGAGGAGCGAGTAAGAGGAAACCCCGTGCATCGGCTGCGTCGGCGGGTAGTAAACGTTCGAAACTCTCCAACGGCCAAGATGGCACAGGAGCCGGATCAAACGGAGGCGGAGGCGGAATGTCTACTTCTACTCGACGATCCACCCGTCTCATGGGTCTCGTCCCAGATTCAGAGGAAGCCGTCGCCCACCTCGCTGCTCAAGCCGAGCGCGCAAAAGTGGAGATGCAGGAATTAAGGCATGCCGAACGAAAGGTTAGGAAGGATGTCGAGGGTGTTGCGGACATGGTCAAGGAGGATGAATGGAATGAGGATAATGGGAGGGATGGGGATGAGTTGGTGGGTCTTGCGATGGGCGCTTCTTTTGGTTTTATACGTGCCATGTGGCTAACCCCTTTCGGCACGGGGAAAGACCTCGTTCCTCGCTACCGTCGCCTCCAAACCAAACGCACGACCACCCACCTCCACCAGCTACACCTCGACCGACCCCTACTCCTCCACCACCGCCGCAACCACCGCAGCAGAAACAGCCCTCCGCAACACGTACCGCACATCCACCTTTCTACGCACTGCCAAAGTAACGGCCGAACGTGTCTATTCGCTCACCGTTCATCCGGATCCTACGCGCGTGCTTGTCTTTAGCGGAGATAAACGTGGCGTGGTCGGTGTTTGGGATGCGGATGCGAGGGATGGTGATGGTGATGGTGGGGGTGACAACGACGAGGATGAGAACGAGGGGAAGACGGGCCACCTGAGTGTAAAGAGGGAACAAGAAGAAAACGCTACCGACCACCACAGGAATCATATCCTTAAAGATTGGACGAAGGGGTCTGGGAAAGTCTGGAGAATGCAGGTACATCAGCGGAGCGCGATTAGTTGTTTGAAAGTGGATCCTATGCGGGGCGATACCGTGAGTTCATTCACAGTCGAGCGTTTCCCCTCCGGGATTCGGCAAAAGAACCCCCCCTCGGGAAAGGTCCGCGTGACAACGGTCTCACCCTACTGCATCCCCGCCCGCCCGCCCGCCCGCGCGAGACGCAGCTCTTCACATCCGCATACGACTGTTCCATCCGCGCCCTCTCCCTCACCCACAGCACCTCCACCTCCATCTACGCCCTCCCCGACCCGGACGCCCTGATCAACCATTTCGATATTTCTCCTTCAGGTCAGGAAATCTGGGCTGTTGATTCCCTAGGCGGGTTGAGTCACCTGGATATGCGTGAGGATAATGGGAATGGTAAGCCGGTTGGGTGGGCAAGGAGGCGGTGGGTGATTAGTGCGCAACGGACGAATACCAAGATTGGTGGAGTAGGCATCAATCGTCAGTCCTTTTTCGTGCGGGGTTGATTTGACATGGTTTGGCTGATTGGGTATCAGCGGGGTTGGGCTGGGCGGGAGAGCAGCGATGAATCCTTCGTTGATATGTACGGCTAGTAATGACCGGACGATGCGGTACGTCTGGTCTTCCCCTGGTCAGGCTGCGAAGTGTCTTCAGCCGACTGACAGGTCGTTTCTGTAGAATATGGGACACACGCCACCTCCACTCTATCCGCTCGCATCCATTCACGCCCGCCCACGTCCCGCAGGAAGATTCCAAAGACCCTGGCAGCAGCAGCGACCCGGACAAACTCCGACTCGACCATACCGGCCACTCTCCTGCGCTCTATCCCTCTGTTCTCTCCGAATGGGACGAAGATGCGTTCCCAGCCATGAACACAAAGAAGCATGCTGGGTTGTTGCGTGCCGAGTCGGCGCATGAGAAGAGTTGTAGTGCCGCGTACTGGGATCCGGCGGGGCGGAGGGTGTTGACGACGTGTTATGATGATCGGATTCGAGGTACGTCCTCGTCGTGGTTTTTGGCTTGTGGAACGTCGCGGGCTTGCGTTGTTGATCTGTCGGGGTATGTCTCCTGATAGTCTACGATGCAAACCCGAGTCTATTCAAAGTCGATGCGCCGGTAGAAGGTGCATTCAATCCGCACCTCAAGGTCAAGCATAATTGTCAGACGGGTCGGTATGTGACCATCTTCAAAGCCCAGTGGTGTCAAAACGCGGAACTTGCGCCCCATTTTTCGGTGAGTGCCTTTGTCTATGTCTCTTGTATGGATTGAATCACGTAGCTGACGAGGTTGTCCGCATGTGTAGATTGGAAACATGAAGAAGCGTGTTTCCGTGTACTCGGGTCTCACAGGTGCTCTTATCGCGGATCTTTCGCATCCATCGTACGTCAACTCTCACTAGGATCATCGACCATTTGACTAACACCTTTTTGGACCTTCCAGCCTTACCGCTGTACCGGCAGTCACCGCTATACATCCCAACATCCCCGGGGTCGTAGTCGGCGGTAACGCATCCGGCAAATGTCATCTGTGGGGTCCGGCGCCGGTGCTGGATTGAGCATGGTGAGGTTAAAAAGGCAGTGGAAGTAGGTCACGGCGTGTACATGTGGTAGAAAAGGAACAGATGGAAAGCTTGTCTGCATGTCACAGATTTCATTTGTCTGTTGTGCGCGGCTGATTATGGCTGACGCAGATTTGTGCGGTCCTTGTTACCAAGGAGTGCAGTGCAACCTTGCGCGATAAGTTAAGAGCCAGGAAGTTGAAACATCGCAGAGCAACTCGGTGGCAGTGTACTCATTATTCAGGGACCTGATATGAGTGATTATGTAGACGCGTGCTTCCTGGTTGATAGCAGGCAGAACGGAGAACATTATCAATTATTATTGTGCAATTGTGCGAACTCCATCGTTTTTTTGGTTCCGCTACAGCTACACCGGATGCAAACACCTTTGGAGTTTCAACAGCTGTTTGAAGGGTGAAGCCGTGAAGACCCCCAGGGTTGATTGGTTACGGATTATTTCAGCCCACAACTTCGTTTTGGGATGTCTGGCCGAGCTCGTCAGTGCGATTCGGGACACCTCCAACCCGCCATGGAATCAGCGGATTAGTAGCTTAGCGGATCAGGCAAACAACGATGACTGACGTCGCATCGCGATCCCAACGGCCTGGCCTTCAACTTCAAGTTTACTCCCTTGGTCTAGCTCAACTCGAACGATGCAGCCGTCACTGAGATTGGTCCCTTCTGCCAAATTCGTAATCGCAACTTGAGTAGTCAGGGTCGATGCGGGTGTTTGGGATGTAGAGCTTCTGAAGATCTGGGGAAGCGTAGGGTGACAAAGAGGTTACCGACCTTTTTTTATCCCTCGTAAGTGCCGCCCACGATTATACATGGTACTCGGACTGACATGATCATTTTCTCTCAGCCTTTTTGATGTGCACGCTAGCATCGTTAAGCATCCTGGTATGGGGGATGGATGCTAATGTCAACGAGTCTGGGAATGCCATCTGTATGGTCCGGCTGCGTTGCTGGAATGCAAATCGAGCGGATCAAGGAAAGTAAAAAATGTCCAGTGTGTGCTTGTAATGTAAATGAACGGATTGATCGCTTGTTTTATATGTCATAGATTGCATTGTTCTGTATGCGGTGCGGAGATGCTGCGCGAGTTGGCTACAAGGATTGAAGCGAAAATCGATAGCTGAATTGACAGACCTTGTCCTCCAGCATCTGTATCAAGTCGGACCGGCAGCAAGAAACGCAAGTCATTGGTTCCACGTAACAGCGGGTACTGCACGACTGCGTCTCCGTCCTCCGTAACCACTGCATGTATACCGACGATGGGACAAGCATCGAAGAACGCCATCGATTTCAGGCGAAGAAAATCACCCGCGTCATTCAATTACGGGCTTGCCACTGTATCAAGCAACCAACGCTCATTGAACGCCCGTCAAAAAGTTAGGTTATCAGCTTCTCGCAGCAAGAAGTCAAGCCGAACTGCTGAGGGGGCCCTTCCTCAGCAATCCAGCTCTCATTCCCCACGGTCAAGGATCGCACTTGCTAGCTTCCTTGCCGCAGTTCGGGATTTCAAAGGGTACTAAGGATCTCCGGAAACTTCTTTACCCGATTACAAACGCCCGCAACGTCGCAAATCTAGAAGTGATCCTCCCGGGGTTGAACCCGTGCCCTCAGGTTACGCGTCGTATTGCAGCAGTCGAAATCTTGCACGATCATACCACTCTTCTAGATGACGGTAACCGTTAGGACTGGTTTGTGAGTTGTCATATGGTCTGGGAGCTGGCAGGGGGGTAGCAGACGGGGGGTCCGGGCGCTGGAGCTGCAGAGTTGAGGGAGTACTAAAGTGGTAGGCAAAACAAAGCGTGGATTAAAATACTGATAGGAGAAAAGACACGCGCGACTTGAGATTTTGCTAAAATATGTTCTCTGTGGCCGTCACTAGTGAGTCTGCACAGTGAGTTGACTGGCAATGAGTCGCTGACTCGCTCGCCATTTACTCAGCGATTAGAAGGACCAGTTAGGGCGACATCGGTTACTGCGGCCACAACACCACCTCTCGGTTTCGCGAAATAGCTGCATCAAGACACGTCAAGAACGTTTGTTTCGTGCCACCTGTATCCCGCAAATAGTAATTGCTGCCGATATGAATACGATGGACCTCTTGAGTGGACTTGTACGACCCTCATACTGTCGCTCGCAAAAATCGTACAAATCATCTATCCTTCAATCTATTTTCCTCTTTACGCGGAAACCAACGTCTTCTCGAGTCCCGATTGGCGTCAAGGAATTCTGCACACCCATCGAGCGCCATTTCAGATTGTTCTTCAGCTGGATACTCCTCGTCGATACAACACAACTGATCACTCAGCTACGGTCAACGTCTCGGACAAGCGGAGAATACTCGCGAGTAAGTTACACCAATCTGAGCGGGGTGTCTTGTCGAAACATGAGAGGCTGCAGATCGTTGAGCGAAGAGAGCGTCTTGCAGTCGCGTCGTAAACCTCTCGAGCGTAGGGCATGTTTGCTCTCGCTTCTTTACCCTCTTCCAACCTCGTGTAAATCCGCTTGCTCACCCTTCACCCTTACAGTGCCCATGTCCACCTTAACCGACCAGGCCGCACATCATGGGAATATGTCATAGGTGGAGATATTGGATGATAGCGATGAGAAGATGTCCTTGTTCGAATGAGGACAATCTGGTGCCACCTCGACAACGCGTGTATATACCTATCCCGACGCCGTTCACTTTCACGAACGGAACATTCGTTATCTTCTCCTGCACTGCTCGGCAACGCCATCCCGGCTCTTGCCTTCGTATCATGGCACAACGGCCATCCGGCGTACGGACATCTCATCGAACAGCTCAATCTTTCCGGGGTCTACGAGCAACCGTCATCGGCCAAGGAAACGTCGCTATCGACGTCAGGATCATGAATGATGGTGGTCGAGTGGTTGATGAGTCGGGGATTATGGTATGTTCCCCTTTGCAACCTGCTTTCGCGGTACTAGGATCGCATCAACGGTATTACGAACCCCTTCCGCAGGGTTCAGGGTTCTATACCGCCGGATGGGCAGCCTCTGGCCCAATCAGAATCATCGCTTCGACCATGCAATACGCCTTTTCCCTTGCGTCTTTGACCATCCACGATCACTTCATTCAGCTTGTCAACCCGGCTTCAGGCTCGACTTCGACATCAGCAGCATCCGCGGCGGATGTGACCTTTACTAGTCCCCTCGGACGGCAGGACCCACGGTATTCTGCGTTGATTCAAGCTTTCCATTCCACACGCCTCAGCTTAACTGATCCCGAGTTCCACAACACACATACTGCATGGATGCGCGGTCTCAGGCGAGGAAAGGCTGACATGGTTGGCAGCACGACAAGTGGACGGTTTCATCAGCAGCGCACCTTCGACAAGTGGATGGTGTCGCGATACCGGCATTGCCCGTCTTCAGGAGGTGATGCTTCCTTTGATCCAGGCGTCGGGGTACACATCGCTAGTTGTGTCTCGACCATCTCCTGACTTTTCTTCGGTTCCAGTCTCTATATCGCTGCAGTCTTTCATGAACACCTCCTGCATCTCAACAGATATCTCTTCGTCCCAGAATGAGAGGACGCCTGTCAAGCGGACGCCGGGACGGAAGAGGCATCGGGCTAGATTCTCATGCTAGCGAGGTGAAGCTGATCGAATCGAATTTGGTCTAGGAACAAGTATACGACGAATGGGAGCTACAGATATCGAAGTTGATTCTTGAAAAACGTTTTTGCGCGTGTATAACCTCAGCATAGACTTCGTTCCTAAGAAATGCACCAGCTCGACAACGGACATACGGCTCGGGAAAGAGTGCATCAAAGGTAAAATACAGCGTATGTACAAGCCTCCCTGGCCTTGTTTACATTAGTGCGGAAAGCAAAGCAAAGTTGAAAGATACATATATATCGCAGCCAAGCGATCTTACAGAGTATAGGAGCTCTTTTATTTGCATACAAGCATTTTTAAACGGATTTCATCCTAAACACAGCAGGATGGCGCAACTACTGCATTCCATTGAGCTTCTTTTCGTCGTTTTCAAATGCAGTACCCTTGAGCTCTGATTTTCCGATAGCATTGTTGGCCGCACTGAGAACAGCTCGTAGACCGGAACCGGTGATATCGGGATCGACTCCGATACCCCAGAAGCCACCTTGAGTCTTGTCCTTGGCATCGGCGTTGGGTGGAATGACTTCAACGTACGAAGCAGCCTTCACGTCCGAACCACCGCCAATGGCGTGTTCAGAGTATTCTCGTACTGAGAGATCGATGCCCAAGCCAGATTTGAGGGCGTTGAGGAAAGCGGAAAGAGGACCGTTACCGGTTCCTGAAATGTGTCGAACTACGCCGTCGACAAGTACCTTGGCAGTCAAGGTTCGTTGACGATCAGGACCGGATTCGGAATCGGCCGGTGTGGCGGTGCCATCAGTGACGCTGTCGGTAAGATTGTAAGATCGGAGAACGATCCGACCGTCGAACTGAGCACCGCCAACGTGGTATTCTCGACGGAGAGCGTCGGTAATGTCCTGTACCGAAAGTTCTCGACCGGTGGCCTCGGAAATGGCTTGAACAACCTTGTAGAATGCGATTTGCATGCGTCGTGGGAGATCGAGGCTTTGTGCCTGCTTGACAATGTATGCGATACTAGAATATGCAAGTCGAAAGATCAGCTTTAATGTATAATCTCATTGTTCAGCTGACACTGCACTCACCCTCCCTTTCCTGATTGCGAGTTAACACGAATGACGGCCTCGTAAGTGCAGCCAACATCCGCAGGGTCGATGGGAAGGTAAGGAAGCTCCCAGTGAACATCTCCGGTCGCCTGCCTCTTCTGCAGCGCCTCGAAACCCTTCTTGATAGCGTCCTGGTGCGAACCAGAGAAGGCGGTAAACACCAGTTCACCAGCGTATGGGTGTCGTGGATGAACAGGTAGACCGGTGCACTCGGTAACAGTATCGATAACAGAGAACATGTCGGAGAAATCGAGATGTGGCGGGATACCTTGCGAGTAGAGGTTGAGAGCGAGGGTGACGAGATCCACGTTTCCTGTTCTTTCACCGTTTCCGAGGACCGTGCCTTCGATTCGGTCTGCGCCGGCAAGGATACCTAGCTCAGAAGCAGCGACAGCACAGCCTGACAGATGAAGAACGCCATAAGTACCCGTACATCTTGTCACAAGTTCCCGCTGTTCCCGTGGACTTACCTCGATCGTTGTGGGTATGCAGGGAGATGATAACCTTTTCACGTTCCGAAATATGCGTCGAGAAGTATTCGACCTGCCCTTCAAGCAACGTCAGGGAATACGTCTCGTAGCGTTAACCTTTGATGACTTACCTGGTCAGCAAAGCAGTTGGGAGTGGAAACTTCGACAGTAGCGGGAAGGTTCTGTGTTGCAGTACAATAATCAAAAGTCAGTTGTATTCTACAACGCTGCCACCGTTCAAACGAAAACTCACAAAGATAATCCTCTCCTCTTTTCGACCATCACCCCACGTGCTTCCCTGTCCAGAAAGCCATGCCTTCTTTACAGCTTCACAAACTTCAACCGCGTATGCGGGCTCGGTTTGAGAAAAGGTCTCGGGCGAGTATTCGAATCGGAAATTCGTTCCGTACTATATGGAAAGACAAAAGAATGCAAACGATGAGACTGGTGTCGTCGGTGTTCAAGGAGGCTGGAACTGACCTTGGATGCGTATTCTTCGGCAAGTTCTCGAACAAGCTGGGTATGCGTTGTAGCAAGTCTACATTGGAAAACCCGGTGGTTTGATGAGAAAGGTGTCACAGCGGATAAAGCAGGAAGTGCTTACCGGATAGTCTCCTTCTGATCAGCATTAAACACAACCTCTCGGAACAGACAACTCGTCGCATTGTACATGTGCACAATCGCATTCTTGGCTCCCTTGAGACTCTCAAACGTCTTCCTGATCAAATCGGAACGAGCAGGGGTAAGAACCTGAATCCATACATCATCGGGAATGTCACCGTTGTTAATGAGGTCTTGAACAAAGTTGAAGTCTGATTCTGAGGCGGCCGGATAGGAAACTTCGATCTCCTTAAACCCGAGTTTGATGAGATGGCTGAAGAATCGCAATTTTTGAGAATTTGTCATCGCTAAAGCAGTAGAAAGGTGGTGAGGAGTGTGGATGACGATCACAGACATGCAAGCAGACTTACGGTTCGCAAGAGACTGGTTGCCGTCTCGGAGATCAGTTGAGAGCCAGATAGGAGCCTTGCTGTGTTGCTTGTTCGGCCATGTTCGTTCGGTGAACGGCAAGGGCTTGAACGGTCGATATCGCTGTGAGGGGTCGGCGCTGGATAGACATTCTGAAGGTCAGTCTTGAGAGTCCAACCTGTCGCTCGAAGCACCACTTACAGCATAGGCATTTTCGGCGGATAGTAGCGGGTGAATCAACAGTGGAGGTTGAAGTCTCAAATATGCGGCGGAGAGAGAAAAAGTTTCTAGTGAAAGCTGAGGGCTGAGTATATAGTAGTCGATACGACTGGTTAGACCTCTTGTATCTAGTTCGTCAACCAAGTCATTGGATGGTAGCAACCTGGTGTCTCGGTCTGGCGAGGCTGGCGAGGGTGTTTTTCGAATAAAATATCGGGAGCACCTATGACGAATATAGGGCTTTTCGGGCCTCCAGATTTCTCGTTTTTCGTTTTGCCGCAGTGCCCGCAACCCGCAAAGTTGTCTGTTTCCTGCAGTGCGATAATACCTTCGCGACTGATCAGTAGTAGTCTATGACTTGCATCCCAGGTCGTCTCAAGGCTCATACAACCTTGTTATTAGCGAACCCTTGCACTTGCCCCGACGCTGCCTACATCTCACCCGAAAGCTCAATAGTGATGGTTGTCGCGTTGTCGTATTCGGGGCAGATCATACAAAGCCGAACCACGACGGCTTTCACGGTCCTCACAAACTCTCGCTACTCCCCTGAGTCCCCTGTAATATCCTACGGCCGCCGGATGATAGCGGAATTTCGAAGGACTCGATCGTTGCTTGTTGATCGGAGGTGAGACACAGAGTTCCTCGAGTTCCTCCTCCTTACCTTGAACATGATATCGTCAACTTTCCTGCAGTGGCCGCTGCGCCCTACCTGGAACAGATCAGACAGCTCGACTTCACTCCAGAATGTCATCCTTAGGCGTCACTGGTCCACTCAGGATGTCCAGTCGAGCTCTGTTACGATCATCGACAGCTCCACTGAAGTCAATGTCCGCCTTTCACTTCGACGGTCGTCCTGGAGGAAGCCATCGCTGTAAAGAACAGTATCAACGCTCACATCGTCGACAATACCATCACCAAAGTCACCAAAGTCAGTCAAATAACAACGCCTACACAGCAATCCCGGTCATCTCCTTTTTCCTTCCCGCATTCTGGCGTTCCGGGTCAGATGAAACCCCTGATCTATCACCATTCAAGTACACTACCCATCGAGTATCATCCACCAAGCGAATATCGCCACAACATGTCCTTATTGATATTCCGATCTCCTCGCGTTCAAGAGACGCGTTCAAGAACGGGACTTCGACCGACGCAGACTCATCTACCAATGGGAGCAGGATGGTAGATGTATGGCATGTGTACGTCAAGTCGCCTGATTTGCAGATAGAAAGACCTTATACACCCATCAACGACGTCGAGAAGGATGGATTTGCTCGTCTATTGGTCAAGCGTGTGAAGGGAGGGGAAGTCGGACGGTATGTGACAACCATTGTCCGGAGTATTGCGGGCCTTGCTGAGATAGTTACAATGCTTCAGGTATTTACACTCTTTGAAAGAAGGTGATGATGTGGAGATCCGAGGTCCAATACGAACCGTTTCACTGCCTGGGGCATCGTTGGACCATTTAACCATGGTGTGTGTCCAAGTAGTCCACCCAGATCCATATGACTGACTCTATCTCTCTCGCTTGAACAGATATCAACAGGTACCGGCGTGGCACCATTCCTGCAACTGATATGCAAGATTGCCAACCTATCAAGCCCGGCACAGGACACCTCGAATCCAAACTTCACGCAACCCACTCTTCCAAATCTGAGCCTTATCCAGTATCTTCCTCGTAATGGCCTTACTGCAGCCCATAACGTCGGATCTACCACATTTTCCACGCAGATCGCCACAGATTCACTCCCTGCAGAAGAGTTCTCCGACGTAGAGTCTAGCGTTGACGCTGGACCAGATATCATTCGCCATCCAGACGTATTGTCACCTGTGCTCCGTAAACAGCTTACTGACGTTGGTGCGCTCCGCTTGTTGAGAGTTCGCGCTGACGAAGCGATCGATTCTTCGGTGCTCGCCAACAGTCTGCAGAACAGTAGCGCGGTTGCAAAGACCGTGGTCGCTCCCACGAAGGACGGTCAGGAGCAGATATCAAATGGTACCGGATCCTGGTTTGGCTGGTTGTCTCCGGCGAGCAACAACTCTCAGATGGATAGTCCAGTTTCTCCTTCGCCCCCACAAACGTTCACGCTCCATGATGGGAAACTAGGCGACCAGAAAGTGGCAGTAATGACTTGTCTGCCATTACAGTGAGTTCTTTGGATTTATCTATTCCCACCTGGCTCCGAGGAACTTTCCTGTCCCGATCAGCCGCTTATTTCCCGCAATTCGGTCACCAGGTCTCTTATTCCGCTGGCCGGGCCCCAATTCCCGATGGGCCGAACGAAGCCGCCAATCGCAGGTGTTCTGGGAAGGATGGGATTCACAAGAGACAATGTATGGATATTGTAACGTTCGCAGCAGGGTCCAAGATGCAAATGTCAGAGTAACCTCAATATAGTAGCTGCAGGTGCGAACGAAGTAATGGATGTTTCATTGTCCCCGTTGATGATCGTTATAGACATGATACACGTTTCATTGATGTGACCCAGACTTGGTGTGATGCGACCGTCTATATCCCTCCATTGTATATCTGTAAAAGGCAAGCAATGGTCAGCTTTCTTCATCGGGTTTCATGCCAATATAAGTTGGCTTACGTTCCATGACTGTTGAGATTTGCGAGAACAGAGATGCAGCGTTAGTATGGTAAAGCAAGCATCCGATCAGTTTACGCACCTTTCGCCAACCTAAGCCTTTATGCTCGCTGATGGGTCCCTCGATTCCGATGGCTACAGACTTGAACCACCAGAAGCATGCTATAACCGAACCGGCTAGCATGCCGAAACATATCCATTTGTAGCGGTCTGACCGCCTACGCGACGAGAAGATGAACGTTTCCAACATGTGCCCGAGGAGTAGGACCGCAAACCACAGGGTTGGAAGCTAGAAGAAAGAGTATTCACCGGAGGGTGAGCATTATAGTAAGCCCTATCATTGGACACCGACTCACATAATGGTGCAGATAGGTTACTCGACCCATAATCAAGAATGGCACTGTTTATCCAGGGCGCGGCGATGCCTTTAGTAATGTCTCATGCAATACAGAAGCAGAGCTACGCACAATAGTGGAATGCCCACCCAGAGAAGGCAATCTTGAGGACATACAGCCAGTTGTCCCACTCTCCTGGCGCCCAATCTTGATACTGTCGTTGCATTCTCATCAAGTAGAATCCCAAGGTGAACAGCCCGGCAAACAAACTGATGGTGCTGCCCCACCAAATGATGGGCGTTCCAATCAAGTAGTATTTGATCTGGTTGTCACCCCATCCGCACATACGGAGACCGAGATGCAGGAATGGCCAATCGAGCGGCGCGGATGCCAAGATATCCTCCTTGTCAGGGTCTGGCACCAATGCGTTGTTCGATGTCATCATGGCAACGTTGAGATGCCAAAAGTCCTTCCAGAAGGGCGACTTGTAAAGCTGGGCGTTACCCTTTGGCACTGTATTACGAAGAGAGTCAGATATCTCTCTCTCTCTATATTAGTCGTGAGGCACTTGTCCACTCACAACGGTCATTCCAGTGACTTTCGATATTCCAATAAGTGTGTACATCCTTTGGGTTGTTTTCCTTGTCGCAGGTGACCTCGATCTGCTTGAACCCCCATTGCGGCAGTGGAACATTTGCTGCGCGTAGATAACAGTTCAACTTGGCATGCTTGAACCTCATTCGAGTCGTCAATGCGTGGATCCGTTCAACGTGATCCTTGCTACCTTTGTGCATGTCGTCGACAACTTCGACAATCCAATGATCATTGCTGTCGCCAATAGAAGCGTTGCCGTAACCAGCAACTTCGTAATGGTTTTTGGTCATTGAAGCAGCAACAGCATGAGAGTGCAGGTTTCGACCGGTCGAAGCGTGCACAAGCCGTATGACGCTGCCGTCTTGCAAGAATTTGAGAGGTGCTTCTGGGTCGTAAGCAGGTTCATCCCACGTGGGTGCAACGATAAAGTTGTTATTGTCGTCCTTGTAATGGTAGCATGTCACCTGCTGTTGATTGGATCCGACAGGGAAGGTCTGAACATGTGAATGCAGTAGACCACCTCCATATCCATAGTTCTTGACAGTGATCTTTGAGCCGATGGCGATTTCCAAGGGTGACTCTGCAAAGTCGTTGCCCTTCAGATGAGCTTGGAATAAGGAGCTCATCTGCGCATCACCGGGACCCGATCGATTGAGGATCAAGAAATGAAGCTTGAAGCTCAAAGCGTAGACGCAGAACGGAATGAGAATCAGGCATAGGCCTCTGGCCAGCCAGTGCTTGAGATAGGTCATCTGAATAACAGGCTCGGTTATCAGACGGTATTCCCCTCGCTTTGCCGATTAAGCACTCACCTTTGACATTTTCAAGTCTCCAAACTTGTCCCACAAGTCTTCTACCGTATATAGACCTACGAGCGCAGTTGCAAACAGGCCCACCCACTTGACGCTACGCATACAGTTCACCATCAGTAAAAGCATGACTGACGTGTCATACCGTGAACTTACCTGCACACGCAACCGATAGAGAGACCAGTGAATGACAGCCAAAACCACCATTCTTCATTGAATGAGCTGCGTGCGTATAGAAGTTAGCTGGAGATGATATTGTG
The DNA here is from genome assembly GCA_030039215.1 of Naganishia onofrii. Classification (NCBI taxonomy): domain Eukaryota; kingdom Fungi; phylum Basidiomycota; class Tremellomycetes; order Filobasidiales; family Filobasidiaceae; genus Naganishia; species Naganishia onofrii. Next base: position 1,743,708 of record JASBWV010000001.1, read on the forward strand.
TCTAGGTTTGCAACGTACTCGTGCCGCTGATTGTGGAATTTGACAAGACCGAGGACAGTAGTGAATGTGAAGAAGATCAACATGGAATCCAGCAGGATGAATCTGGAGATGCAGAGCCATCCGACGTCTATCGTTTTGTAGAAGTCCGCTTAGTCTGGCTGCCAAAAGAGGAACGACTTGAAATGTAAGACTCACCGCATAGAACACAAAGCGTAACAAAGTGCCTCGCTTGCCTACTCCATCCCAGCTCCCCAGCGGTCCACCAAGCCACAGGAACCATCCCGACACCAAACGTTGCTAGAATCACTCGCATGGCGGTATACGGCACGGTATCAGGATAATGTTCACCAGATTTGAACTCGAAGCCGCCGTTGTAGCCAGACAAGAGCCCAGCGAGACCGACGAGCATTTTCCCGAGCGGTGGATGTACGTCAAAGTAGAAATCACGGTTGATATAGTGTGAGCCGAATTTCCCGAAATGAGCCTGAATACCATCGAGCGATCAGTATTAGTCAATGTCGAATACTTGGCATCGGTCCAAGGACATACCTCGTCCCAGACGACATAGTCTGCCCATCCAATCTTCCAATACCTCGTCAGCATAGCCAGCAGGGTGTAAACCCCAGTCCATACCCATTCCTCATGAAACACTATCCATTCCTTCCAGTTCTTCGGATTCCTGATGGTTACAGGTGGTAGACCCCTCCGACCACCGCGTCCAGGACCGGCGCCATATCCTTTTGACCCCCATGCCTTTCCAGTATCGTCGTCCTCTGCGTATGTACTGTCGTACAATGGGTGCTTTTCCGACTCGTTGCTGGCCGCAAGTGATTCTCCGTAAGATGTTTGGTAGTGGGAATCAACCTGGCCCGACATGTCCTCCGACATTACAGAATGCAAGCCTCCACCTCCTCCTGCTCTTCGCCTCGCTTCTCCGCCTATCTGAACGCCAGTAGAGCTCATTTTGGTATATAGTGGTAACTCGAGATCCGCTACGTTTCGCCCGTCTTCCGAGTCTCGTCCGTGGTTGTACCGCTGGTCTGACGAGGTAGGGATATCCGGCAGTTGATGACCTCCTGGGAAATGTCGTGGTGGCGACGGGTAATCCGAATGATCGTCACCTTCGTCTCCTGATTGAGGGTAACCTCTGTTGTTGTTGGTATTGATGGCACGGTTGAAAGCGAGGTGATCGCTGTGCCCGGTATTACTATATGCGCCCTGATGTCCCGTTGCTGGATTGGATCGTAATGATCTTTTCATCACTGACGGTGATGGGTTAGTCGACGCAGAAGGGTCAACTTATAGGGTGGCAGGTGCAGTGACAGCCCAACAGCTGAATCCGACTTTGAATGCAATTGCTGTGGGAGAGGCTCGCTCGGCTGTGAACGCGACTAGACTACTTTATTCGCTTTGCTGATGACGCGGCAGTGAGTGAAGCCACCTGTTTGTGAAGATGTTTGCAAGGCCGCAGATATGAGTAGTGACCAGATATATCTAATTCTGTCCTTCAGAGACTAGATAGACAGAGCACCCTACATATACAAGTCATCTAGCCGCCTTTGAAAGATTCAGACCTGACCAGGGGCGTTTCAATAGGCCGTGATCATCAACAGATCAACAGACAGTCTTCCGCGTTTCACACTTTATTTCGAGTTACTGCGGCAACTCTGGCGTGCTGCGACCAAAGTCACAGTCTCTAACACGAAAAGCGCACCTGTTTCGCGCTTGGAATCCGATGAGCCAACATCTCTTCAACCATATATAACCAACGGATAGTGAACCCTTATATCGTATCCTCTTGATCTGCTTCTTCATAACAAAGTTGATACCTTCCAGCATATTTGCGGTGTTCTCCGCCTTTTACAACGGATGATACTGTGACGGCTTAGACGATAAACCATTACACCATGATGGTTTGGGTGGGAAGCAGAGAAACATAGCACTTAAAACGTTCGTGGTTGGCCCCCCATTTGGGGTTCACTTATGTACAGCTTGCGACCCGTAAGGTGCTTACAATATATAACCTCTTATGCAAATTTATTTTCTATTTGTGTATTCTGTTTGCGCTGATCTTCCACAATAGCCGATGATCTTCCACAATGGCCGTGTCCTTCGTTAGAGATGTTGGACTGATCCTGGATCGCAAGGGCTTAACACCTTCCAAATCCCCAAACCTGAACCTGCCCTTCCGCAACCGCTTTTCCCACTTTTGGCCCTTCTGAACTCTTCCTGATAATTTTACCATATTAGGATTGATCCAGGCAGCTATCCAGGCAAGCAATCTGAGCATCAGGGTCTGCTAGCTGCTGTCCAGCTTTCTCCAGCTCCTTATCCTCCAGCAAACCTCCACGCGTCGCTGCCACCTTGCATATATCCGCGTTTCGTCGCGTGTCATCATATTATTAGCAGAAGAGCAGAACAAGGGGTCGGAAGCAGTCCACCAAATGTTGCAACGTGTCGTCAGACTGTCGTCAGCCAGGTATAGAATTCATTGAGTTTCGATAAATACTTCAAGTCGCCTCCATCACTTGCATATCCTGGATCTCACGCCCACCTTGCACTCTCATCATCACTTGAAAAATATCTTGATTGACAATGTCTGAAGTTCCCGCCGGTACCGCCCCTTTCGCGGATCGGACTCATCCCAAGACCATTTGCATGTTGTAAGTCTGTCTTGAGATGACCGGCAAATGCATTACGGTAGCCAACCAATCATTCTTTATTGCAGCGATGTTGATGGAACCCTCACCGTACCCCGTCAAGTAAGTTCTGGTACGGAGCAGAATGTGGGCGACTTCTCGTGCTGACCGATTTCCGCCTTTGGGTCGATAGCAAGCATCTAAGGAGATGCTTCAGTTGTTGAGGGATCTGAGGAAGGAATGTGTTATCGCATTTGTCGGTGGCTCGGATCTTGTCAAGATTGCCGAGCAGCTAGCAGTTGATGGACAGAATGGTATGTTTGCTGACGTGCTTGATGTCCTTTGTGAAATCAACGGACTCATCTATTTTGGATCCCCTTTGATCAGTGGTCGACGACTTTGATTACGGATTCTCGGAGAACGGTCTTGTCGCCTACAAGCTCGGCAAGGAAATTGCCAGGCAGTCATTCATCAACTTTGTTGGCGAGGAGGAATACAAGAAGTTTGTCAAGTTTGTCTTGCACTACATTGCTGACTTGGACATTCCCATCAAGAGGTGAGTTTCAGTGTAACCCTCTCCCTTCCCGAGACTCTGGATCAAATATCTCACATTCCTTCGTCGCGGACAGGGGAACATTTATCGAGTTCCGAAACGGTATGGTTAACGTCAGCCCCATCGGAAGGAATGCCTCGTAAGCCAGTCTCTGGATGTCCGTTTGTGGCTTTAACACTGACATTGACACTCTCGAAACCCCTCTGAATACAGTAACCAGGAACGAAACGAGTACGAGGTGTATGACAAGGTAAGCCGCTCTGGCCGGGGGCTGCATGTCTGCTCAAAGAAGTCAATAAACCATTGGGAACCCTTTCTAGAAAAATGGCATTCGAGCCAAAATGGTCGAAGTCCTACAAAAGGAGTTCGCTCACCTCGGCTTAACTTATTCCATTGGTGGTCAGATCTCGTTTGATGTCTTCCCCACCGGTGAGTGAACATGCTTGAATGGCGTGGTTAAACCTGCCGTATTGACTTTCAATGCTCTCTTTCCGATCTTAGGCTGGGACAAGACCTACTCTTTGAGGCACATTGAGCCTGAAGGTTTCACGGAGATCCACTTCTTCGGTGACAAGGTAAGCTCTGTCATCGAGTCTACCAACATCATACGACTAATCGCTGCTTTTTATCATGTCGCAAGACCTACAAGGGCGGAAACGATTACGAGATTTACAACGACTCTCGGACTATCGGTCACTCCGTCAACAGCCCTGACGATACCATGAGGATCTTGAAGGAACTCTTCTTCACCAAGAAGTAACCGATAGAAAGTTCTGTGCTCCGGCTTGACAGCGGTGCTTCTTCGTCCTTTATAGGCAACACCAATACACTTGTATAACATCATCAAATTCATAGACATCCAAATCACGGGGTCCAGCGAAATTGGCAAGCCATAGAATGGTCTATATTTCCTTTCTGAGATACTTGTGGTGTCGTTGACCATGAGCGTTCATTTGAGATGCGGAAATTCCAGAATTAATCTCTTTGGAGCCATTTCTCCACATCGCAATCCGGATAGGTTGGACCAACATGCACAAAACTCTTCATGATTTATCTATGTTTTATGAAGATAGGCATATATCGACACGTGGAGATCGCTACCGGAAACTCGAGATATACAACAATCATGCAGGTGACGAAAAGGGCATCGATAGTTCGTTCAATGAAGCAGGGAAAAAAGGAAAAAGCTGAATCTAGGCGTATACGCATCACGGTAATTGACTGAAACGAGGCTTGATTGCCCATCTTCGATATGGAGACGCGATTCTAACAACACTTTCCTTTCTTCGTCTCGCCCCCATCGTTTCCCTCGGTTATTTCAAGCTTTGTTCCTGCAGGGGCAATGACATTGCTCCCTTGGTCGTCAAGTGACTTGTTCGAAACGATGTGGTAGATTTCTAATGAAAGATAGCCAAACATGGGTTAGGTCTTTCAGCATGGCGTGCATGCGGAAGAAGAAGAACGTACCACCGAGAATGTTTTGGAACGCGGTCTCTACGTTTGAAGCGTCCAACGCGGAAGTCTCAATAAACGACAGGTTGTTTTCCTCTACGGCAATTTTGATCGAGAATAACTCAGCGTTCGTACTAGCGTTGTGGGAGACGGCGGCAACTGCAAATCAACGTACCCGCGAAATGTTTTGCCTCTTCGGTAGAGACCGCCCTCAGGTGCCGCAAATCGCTCTTGTTACCCACGAGCATGATCACAATGTTCGCGTCCGCATGATCACGCAGTTCCTTGAGCCATCGAGTTACGTTTGTGAAAGTCTGTTGCTTGGCAATGTCGTACACCAGAAGGGCACCGACAGCGCCTCGGTAGTAGCTGTATTGACGTGTAGAAGGCTTTAGTCCGAAATTCCGCATCGTAGACAGGGGTATACTTACGCAGAAGTGATCGCTCTGTATCTCTCTTGGCCAGCTATCGAGAAAGGATGAGCGTCAGCACATGTCTTGTAAACAGGCCTAGCGCAACCGGTTCCATCAGGCTGAAGCATCGTCACGGCTTTGCTTGAACCCCTTCTCCATCCCTTTATACTAGTTTCTCCTCCTGCCACAAACTGTCGGCCACATAGGGGAAGCGGCGCCATATCAAAAGCCTGCTAAACACGCACCGGTATCCCAAATCTGCGCTTTGACCGTCTTTCCGTCTACATTGATCGATCTTGTTGCAAATTCCACACCGATAGTCGACTTGGAATCGAGGTTGAATTCGTCACGCGTGAATCGTGAGAGCACTTTTTCAAATCAGAGACCAGACACAGAGGGTCAGTGACGGAGATTGCGTGGGTGTGCGGTCAATGCAACTCACAGTTTGACTTTCCGACACCAGAGTCACCAATCAACACAACCTTTTGACAGACGATGAGATACACCTGTCAGTAACTGCAACTGGAGTGCAAGGCGAATGCCGATGGACTTCCTCCACGAGATGTGGAGACGTAGCACTGGGATTATGCGGGAAGGTTATCAGGAAGCGGAGAACTTTACATACCTTGAAGAGAAAGTCATAGTTCGCTTCCGTCATCGTATTTCACGTGTCGTAGATCGCGTGAGTGTTTCTGAATATGTCGCTGTGAGAAGGTGATATCAAGGCGTCTGAGAAACATAGTGAGAATGTCAGTCACAGCATAAGTAGAGAGACAATACTGTCATGAGTGAATCAGAGGCACTGCAGTGTGCGAGTGATTCCTCTGACTGCAAATGAGGAAAACAGCTGTTTGAAGCATAATAGCCTTGCAAAGCACTCACCTGAGCCGAGAGGTGTGACCGAAGGATTATCTAGGTGCTCGCAAACGATGTATCCTATTAGCCAGTTGTTCACTAGGATTATGCAGCATATCAGGGTGTGAATAATGTCAGTAGTCAGTTGAGAGCAGTGTTGTCAACTGAATGCATGCCTAGGCTCGCGTACTCTCGCTCGCTACGCCGTAATGCGGAGGCGAACTCGTGTCAATCGCGTCTTCCAGAGTTGGGGAATTAGAATGGCTTGCTGGACTTTTAACGACAAAGGGGTTGCCAGCAGGTTTGTTGTCGCCAAATGGGACGACACCTCTTTTGGCCTGGGAAAACATCGTGCTGCCGGTCCAGCTCAAGCCTGTATATCGGTATGCCAACTGCAAATGCTATCTAACCAGTGACTGTATTGATACAACATTTCGCCTATCATGCATTCCACCAGTATTCATCTGTCGACTTCATTCTTTTAATGACCGTGACCGTCGTCCTGCTGTTCTCTCCTCTCGGGAGCTGGGTCACGCAAACACATACAGATGTTAGCCGTCTTTTGATCAACTATGTGCAGTCGATGGCGTATACACTCACCAACTATGATGCTATCATCTATTCTCAGCAAACTCGTGGCGGCCTCGAGAGCACTCTTCAAACTCTTAATCTTACTGATCGTCGGTTCCAGAACACCCGCCTGGAGGTTATCCCTCACCTCGCCATTGATCAAGTCGAGACCATAGAACATGAGTGCCCTTTTGGGGTCACCGACGGGGACGCTCTGTGCGGCATTGTGGTATGCTCGAAGCTTGGCAACGAGATCAGTAGAATCTTTTGCGGCATTGATCGACAGCGTCTTGGGGATGGTCAGAAGAGCAGATGCGAATTCTGCGATGGCGAGTTGTTCACGCGAGCCCTATGATCGAACCAGGCTCATTAGATCCGTGTGATTGGTTGCACAAGACTGGCTTCGTACGTACCAAAGTCGTGGCAAAGTTCTCGAGGTAGATAGACAGAGCTGTCTCAACAGCTCCTCCACCTGGAACGACACTTCCACTCTCTAGCGTCCTCTTGATGATGGAAAGTGCATCATGCAAGGCCCTCTCCATTTCGTCCAACATGTAGTCGTTTGCGCCTCGAAGAATGATCGAACTCGAGTTGACGGTCTTGGTTCCCTTGACAAGGATCAATTCATCGTCACTTATTCTCTCCTGCGCGACTTCTTCCGCGTGACCCAGCGAAGAAGCTTCGAAAGTCTCTTCGCCTTCCAAGTTGGCGAGCGAAGAAATCAAAGTCGCGCCGGTAGCTTTGGCAATTCGTCGCAAGTCTTCCTTTCGACACCGTCTAACCGCCATGGCTCCAGCCTCAATGAATTCCTTGAGACACAGGTCGTCGATACCCTTAGTAGTCAAGATGACGTTGGCGCCAGTTGCCAAGATCTTTCGAACTCGCTCAAGCGTAATTTCCGATTCTCTGCAGTGCGATCATGATAATGTCAGCCATTGCAGCAACACACAAGCCGGTCAAAACGCACCTTGCGCGAATAGCTTCAAGCTGGTCTGGGTCGTCGATAGTGATGTGAACACCCAAATGCATTCTCTGCTTGGACAGGTTGATATCCAGACATGCGATCTTGGCATTTGTTATCCTGGTTTTCATGGCTGCAAGACAGAAAAGCAAGAGTTGGAACAAATTCGTCTCTTCAACAGCCTAACATTCCAGAAACTCACCTTGACTAGCTACGGTGCAGTTCAATGCATATCCCTTGACCAAGAAACTTTCCCTGGCACTCTTTCCGTGGGCTTTCAGCACATTCACAGCCTTGACGGGATACTTCTTCTGTCCTTGCGGGTTCATGGTGGCGACGGCCAACATAGCGTCAACAGCCATAGGGGCAAAGAAGTCGTCATCGCTGGTGAACGAATGAGGTTGAGTCAGTAAGATAGGAGGAAAAGGCTTTAGAGAAGATGAAGCAAGATATTTACGCAGACAGGATCTTTGAACTCATCGATGTCTTGGCGATGTTGATCAGGCAGTCCTTGCCCAACTTGTCGACCTTGGTTGACAGCTGTTCGGCCATGAATCGACACGCTTCCTTGCAAGCCAATCTGAACCATCCGGGGGGGGAATAAATTTAGCTACAATTATCATCTTCTGTTGAGGCGGACTCACCGATAACCAGTGATAACGGTAGTAGGGTGAATTTTGTTGCGGATGAGTTCATTTGCTCGGCGGAGGAGCTCGGAAGCGATCAATACAACCGAAGTGGTTCCATCTCCGACTTCTTTGTCTTGTTGCGTAGCGAGCGAGACAAGGATTCGTGCCTAACGAGCGAGAAAGCTAGAGTCTTAATTCACGTGCAAATATTTGCTTCAACAACCGACTTACAGCAGGATGGGCTACTTCGAGTAGAGACAAGATGGTAGCACCGTCATTTGTGATTGTGACATCTCCGACATTGTCGACCAGCATTTTATCAAGACTACGACCATGTACGTACTTAGTATCATAACTTTTGTGATGCAGGGCGACAGGCTTACCCGACAGGTCCCAAGGAGGACTTTAGGATGTTTGATACCGTTTGACAAGCCAAGACTGTTTGAGGGTCAATGATGTATTGTCAGTGCCCTGCCTTTTGCGGATGGAGCTTTCTCGTCGAGTGCCCAGTCCACGCCTACCATTCTGATCTCTGACCTCCGCTCCGCTTGTTCTTTGACCTCCAAGGAAGAGACCCTGATAGTAAAGAGTGCAGTATGTTAGCCTTAGTTGATGACCGTCCAAAGACTGAAACTGGGAGACTGCGAACTCACTGCTCGGGGATCCCGCTGATACATCTGTGCGGCCATTTTTGGTAGACGTTGGAATTGATCTGCACCAGGTAGAATCCGAACTGTCGTTGACGCAGAGTAGACTGAACTCGCAACCAGGACGATGAATAGTAGTAGTCAAGAATTCAATGCTCGTAAGAAAACGCTCGAAGATCGAACTGTACGAAACGCGTTCGCGCACCTAGCTGACAGATTCGACAACTCTGGACTATTTCACGTGATACTAGGCATTCCCCTAATTTAGGTCACAAATTGACATAAATCGCTTGGAAAATCTAATTGCTCTTTCGCTTAATTCGCTTTCATGTGACCTCCACATTCGCGTCTGAATCAAACGCGTCTGCAGTACACTCGAAACCTCTCAACCTTTCTTCATCTTTCACCTTGCTCGACGCAATCTCGACACTGGCCAAACGACGATACTGTTTCAATCGTTCAAACGCCCATCTCGACTGATCAAGGCGTGTCAGTATTCGACATCAGAAAAGCTAGAGGCACGATCTCTCGATTCATCCGCAAAGACTGGCGAGCTTGTCATCTTACTGAATCGCTATCAAGAACGATGCAAGTGGACACTGAGAATACGACGCTCGAGAACGGCAGCTCAGCATTTCAGGTCAATGGCTTGCTGTTCATGGACGACTCTACCGATAATACATCTGCTGAAGCCACAAACAGCGAATCCCAACCTCTGACAGCGATCCAGGAACTGGAAAGCTTTGCCAGCAACGGCCTGCTTGATGGCTCCATAGACGACACGGAAAGCTTTCGTACCTTGGGAATGAACATGCCGTACGAAGAAAGGCCGAAATCCCTTTCACAAAAGGATAGCATCAATACATCTAGAAGTGAGGGAAACGGAATCACACAAACCATGCAGAAGGACTCCCAACAGGCTGAAGATACACAAAAGTTGATCGGTCTCAATGCGAACAACCCAGAATTCGAGAGCACAGCCAACGTGTTACCCGAAATCTCTGCCCCGGAGGAACAAGGTATTCAGGCGAATGGACTCTTGTTTGAGTTTGAAGATGTCCCAGTGGAAGATGCTATCCAAATGTCAACAATAACCAGCTCATCTTCGGCCACGATGGCAGTAACCACGTCACAGACTCGGATCATCGAACAGGACACGACAGATCAGGAATCGTCGCTCGACCAGTTGCTCGAGGAGATAGAATCCGTGTCTTACACCGCACTAGAGAAAGGGAAGGGAAAGGTCGGAGCAAACGCTCGATCAATAAACACGACTGCAGCATCTCTTGTCAGGTCCGCAATGCATATACCCAGAGCAGGGACGATCCCGCAGGGGGGACCAACTCCTGAATCGCTTTCAATTTATTCTCATCTAAACCTTGTTAGCTTGACGAAAGAAGCGGAAACATTGAAACCACTCGAAGCTGTAGATCGGAACGGCAAGAAGGTTGTTTTCAAGAGGAAGGCTAGAAAGGTAGTAGACGGCCGAGCGGTAAGTAGCCTTTGTGGATTACATAATTAGACGGGTGGCCTGATATCGTGTTCCCAGCCTCGGCCCGAGTCCGCTATAGGCACAGGCAAGGGAATGAAGCTGCTGGAAACATCTTACCATGATTTGTTGAAGGAGATTGAAGAGGAAGAGAGCGCCTTGGCTGCATTAGCGTAGGTCGTCCGGGTTACACGTTTTTCTGCATCTAGGTGTGCTTACTAGTGTATTTACTAATCATTCCTGCGGATATGCAGCCTTCAGAAGCAATACGAAGATGAAGACCGGGCTCTGAAAGAAACATTGGCAAGAGCGAAATCGAAGGCCAAGATTCACGACCCGAATAGTGAGAAAAGGGAACCGAAGAAGCAGGTCATGTGGGTGGACAAGTATCGTCCAACCAAGTTCACAGATCTGTTAGGTGAAGAGGTACGAATGGAGTTTCTGCTCGCTATCGAGAAAGGTGTCACGTCTGATGCTCTATATTGGTTGGCTTCTGATAGAGGTCACATAGAGACGTGCTCGGCTGGCTGAAAGAATGGGACAAGTGTGTGTATAAACGCGTCAACCCGCTGCAGACCAAGAAACGTGCTAGGGAGACCGAAGAACTAGGAGCCGGTGGATATGTGGGTTCTTCCTTGAACCCTCGAGCGCTGGACGCTGTCGATCGCTCTATATTGATCATATCTGAGTATATTTATAGAGCGATGCACTTGGACGACCGAAGGAGAGGGCAAGTTTGATCCTTCTTGGGATGAAGTAATGCTGACTTGAATGAACTGATCCTTGACACACCTTCCAGGTCTTGTTAATGTCGGGTCCGCCTGGCCTAGGAAAGACTACATTGGCGCATGTAGTGGCCAAACAAGCTGGGTACAACGTTTTCGAGATCAACGCAAGGTATGAAGTGATCTTGATATACGAATGCCACAAGACTACTGACTCGACAGCGTAGTGACGACCGCAATGCTGGTACTGTTTCACAGAGGATTAAAAACGCTTTGGATGCCGGGTCGGGTCTTCGTGCCAAGGGCAAACCGACTTGTGTAATTATTGACGAGATTGATGGCTCCGCTGGCGGCGATATGGTAAGTTCAGCAGATTGGGTGGGCGGCAAGCGGGATCCGTTTGCCTCGATCCAAGTTAATCCGTGTGACCAAATTTATTAGGGCTTCATCCGCAGCCTTTGTCATTTAATACAGGATGTCCCTGCCCGGAAGAATTCGAGGAAACCGCCCCAAATTCTCAAGCGACCCATCATCTGTATCTGTAACGATCTGTGAGTCACCTCAACGCGCGCAATTGACACCAAGTTCACCTATTTACCGTAATTTCAGCTACGCGCCCGCTCTAAGACCTTTGAGGCCGTTTGCCCGGATTGTTCGCTTCAAGAAGGCTCAACCATCACTCATCGTGAATCGGCTGAGGCAGATATGTGACAAAGAACGGGTCAAAGCGGACACGCGGGGTCTGACGAGACTGGCGGAAATGACGAACAGTGATGTTCGGAGCTGTCTGAACACTTTACAGGTGAGTGTCCGGGCAACGTATTATCAAGCCCTTTCATTAAACACCTTCTGCCCGCCACAGTTTATGAAGTCCCGATCCCTGGAAATTACCGAGAAAACCCTTCGTCAATCGTCAATAGGGATGAAGGACAGTGGCGCTTCATTGAACGTGGTATGGCACAATTTATTCGTGCCAGTCTCAACGAAAGGGAAAAGGAAGGAGAACGGTGTAGGAAAAGACAGCTATGTCAACCGGTTGGCTTTTGAAGTTCAGTCATGCGGAGATCAAGACAAAGTCGTCCAAGGTCAGTCGTTTTCATCACACAAATTCATTGATGTTTGAAGTCTAACACGGAGGTCATTTGAGCCAGGTTGTTTCGAACATTATCCGAATCTCAAGCCATTGGATCAGAGTTTGGCCAATGTGTCTAGAGCACACGAATGGCTACACTTTTACGACCGGCTGCATCAACGCATTCTATCGTCTCAAGAATTCGAGCTTATGGCATATACCCCGTACGCAATTGTGCCGTGGTTTTCTCATTTCGCTTCCCCAGCCAATGTCGAGCGTCCAGTGGACTTCCCCAAGACTGATTATGAAGTAAGTAATTTCCGATTACCGCGATTGCAGAAACACACGTCAATGCTTACGCCTGATCTCCTCAGTCTTATGTCAAGTCTTCGACGAACAAAGACGTCGGAACAGCTCTTCTGAAATCGATCCCACCAAATCTACGAGCACTTTACAATTCTACGTCTGCGTTGACAGAACTCGTACCTTTGCTTATGCGTATCATATCACCAAACTTGAAACCGGTAAGAAGATTGGCATCTTCTCAACATACGCCGAGGGACTGACGGCAAATGTATTGTCTAGGTCAACGCCAATTTAGTCCGAGCGGATGACAAGGTCTTACTTGGACATCTAGTTGATTTGATGTTGGCATTAAATCTTAGCTTTTACCGTGATAAAACTGAGGATGGGCAACCCATGTTCCGCCTAGATCCGTAAGTGGTCGGGGCGACTCCAGCCTCTGGTGTAAAAGTTCAGAGCTCATCGTTTCTTTCTGTAGACCGATCGATGTATTCATTCACTACGACGGAAAGCGGGCAGCGGATATCGCCCAATCAAGATTTGCAGTACGACAATTGGTTGCTCAAGCTGTATGTGCCAGTCGCTTGCGTGATCGCCGGAGCGAGCAACTGACTTTTCATGCGAGCTAGATGGAAGCCGAAGCTATCCGTCGTAAAGGAGGATCATCGGCGGAAGAGGCTGGGAAGAAGGACATTCACTCTATGTTCAAGAAACAGTAGGCACACGACTTATCGGAAGAAACTTTCGCCTGAGATGAAGCTGACTTTCCATGCTTTCAGGGCAAGTTCTGACCCTACAAGTCTTGCAGACAAGGTACGTCAAAGCTTTCCACCGAGACATCGCACTCTGACCAGGAATTGACTGGCTTTCGTTTCTCTTTAGCCACCTGTGGACTTCTTTGGCCGACTCGTGGCCAAAAAAGCAAAACTCAATAACCTTGAAGGTAAGTCTTGAGCATACGTTGCAACCATAGCCGACGCAAACAGATACTGATCAACATCTGGCTGTATCAGACGTTGTCGTCCCGGAATTCCGGGTAATATACAAGTACAATGAGGGTAGCTCTAGTGCTTTGCGTAAGACGCTGAAAATGTCGAGCATGATGTGAGTTCACGGATGTGGATGGTTCTCCGCGGGTTCGTACGAGTCAGGCAGATTATAGAACATCACAGCGGATGAACCACCGACATCGTAGCCATGCTGCTAGAACTCGATCTCAATTGTTGTAATTACTGAAGTAATGGATCCCTTGATCACGTCTTGAATATACCGATCGCCATGGGAAGTCGTCTGAATTTGAGCCGTGTCAGCGACCCTGACGTCGGGACATCTGCAAAGTATCCTTGTCAATCTTGACTTAGTCGCAACCTCTCAACATCTTTGTCATAGCCGGCGGGATGTGCCTCGCTCTATCTGCAATCACACACTGTCTGCACCGTACACAAGATGAAAGGTCGCAAGCGTGTTTATAAGCCGGACCATGCGAACCTGCTATACAGCGGCGCCTGACATGTATGGACGGACCGAGTTGTCGGTACTTTCGTTACGACCACCTTTCTATCAAGGACCGCCGGTCGTGGCGACGACCGCTAGACATGCTGCTGCGAAAGCTGACTGATTCCATTCACGTTCTGACCCCGCGACCGCGGCAACGATATTGAAACAGATGATATCGATTTGGCTATAACTTTGACATGTTTGCAAGCACCAAATTCACTTCGTGCAGCTGGAGCTCGTCAACTAGAATAGCAACATTATTACACTAACCTTCAGCTTGTTGTATGCGAGTACCTTCTTTGTCCGCTACCAGGCGCAGTATCGCCCAGAATGAGCTATAGTGTTCTGATGTAATAATAGGCACTCTGCGTATAGTATCGGTGGCTGGCTGGTTTTAGCGACCAGCTGCAGCTTGAGCTCCAGTGCCACGACAATTCGCGTAACAGCATCATGAAGACCTTCGTAGCAGTACGAGTAGCGATTTCAATTCGCGGATGCAAAAACAATGGAGATGCTAATCAAACAGCCGCTTCATCGTCCTCCATGTCCTCCTGTTGTAACTACGTTTCAATAGGTTGGACTAGCCAACTGCCGGCCCCTCTTGATAGGAAGGAAGAACAGCTGTGGACCTGATTGCTGCGTATACCCGTCATGACGGTGACGAAGCGAAGGGTCAAAGCGGAATCCGCTGAAGGCACAGGTGAGTATCTTCGGTGACTCATTTGCGAAACAACTATCTGACTCTTGGCTTCATCTTGATTCTAGCTACAGAACCAGGTAAGTGTCGACCTAGTGATTGGACCTTAGCTGGCTCGTGAGCTCATCCATAAACGGCGGTTGTCTCTTTCAAAGGTATCAAGTACACCTGCGATGTCTGTGAGTCATACTGCATGGTCGACATCGAAGAGTCTCAGGGCTGATGTATGTCGTTTCTCGTTTGCCAGGTGGAGCGGACATCACACATACCGTCAGAATAAAGTGTGCAGCTAAAGAGTGTCCAGAAGTTGATCTCTGCCCGGGGTGTTTTTCGAAGGGAGAGGAAAAAGATGCGCACAAGGCATGGCATGATTACAAAATAGTTGTGAGTTCTTTCTGCCATCTCCCCCGACCTCTATGTATTAGGCTCACGAAGAAATGACTTGCATGAGACTAGGAAACACACTCCAAGCCAATATTTACAGAGGATTGGGGCGCAGACGAGTAAGTCCTTCGAGCCGTGCTGCTCCACGCTTCCTCGCTTCATGACTTTCCCCCTTGCATTATTAGGGAGCTACTCCTGATCACCGGTCTACAGCAATATGGTCTTGGAAACTGGCAGGATGTAGCAGAACATGTTGGTACCCGATACAAGGAGGAGTGTGAGAAGCATTATCTCGACACCTACATCAATGACAGAATGAGTGGAAAGCCATTGATGCCTGTATGTCACGATATACCGAATGGTACATTCTTGTGCAAGTACTCATTACAAGTGAATTCATGTTCTCTACAGCGAATGAAAGCGAAAATAAATATCACTCAGGAGGAATTTCAAGCTCGCAAACGAGCGAGAATCGAGAAGATGAGGCAACCTGCTCGTGAGTTCGATAGAAACATACACATCGTGCGTCAAATTCTAACAGCTCTTGGCTTTCAGCGATACCACTAACCGCAATCGAGCAAACCAAAGCTTCTGCGCCTACGAATCACGAAGTTGCCGGATATATGCCGGGTCGTCTAGAATTTGAACATGAAGTCGAAAATGACGCCGAAGTGGTCATCAAAGATATGGAATTCGGTCTCGTCTTTGCTTATGGCGGCAATGAAATACCCGAAGCACCAACGAAAGGGGAGAAACCCATGACCGTTTCCGACAAACCAGCTGTCTCCAGCAAAGCACTACCGTCATCTACCAAGAAACCAGAGAAGAAGGAAGCCGAAAACAATAAAACTACTTCGGGAAATGTGGATATGATCGATGTATCGAATACCGTCATGGAGGATGTGTCAGTAGAAACACAAGAGCAGTCGAATGCGAAGCAGGAGGCGGAAGAGTCGGAAGGTGAACAAGACACGGGACTCCAGCCGGGAATGCACCTGGAGGACGAGGAAGACTTGGAGCTCAAACTTGCAACCCTGGAAATTTACTACGAAAAGTTGGAGCATAGATCGGAGGTTAAAGATTTCATTTTTGATCGGGCGTTGATGGATTACAAGCGGGTGAGTTTGCGCCAGCCAACCCGGTGAAGCTCAGTCACGCTAAGGGGTTGACCAACCTTATGGCTTGTTTACAGATGCAAAAGGCGGAAAAGAATAAATCGAAAGAGGAGAAGGACCTAATCCAGCGCTACAAGGTCTTTGCCAAAGCTCAAACAGCAGAGGATTATGAGGTATTGCTAAACGGTCTCCATTGTAAGCATATCTCTCGATCTCAAGCTGAGCGATCCTGACGACCGAGACGCGACCAACAGACGAGCAGCTGTTACGTAAACGGATAGCAGAGCTGCAAGATTACCGTCGTTTGGGCATTCTCACCGCTTCAGATGCATCGCGTTATGAGAAGATGAAGGTGGAAAGGGTTAGTTTTTTTCCACTGCGCCCAGTAAAGATCCATTTCTTAATTCTTGAAGTAGATCTCAGGTTATCGCACACCCGTCAGCAATATGGCTCGGGACCCATCGACACTGGCTGAACGGACTCTGAGGCGGTCTCAAGGGGGACATGCTGAAGACATGAAGCCTAAAACAAGTGATGGAAGAATTAACACATTTACATTCCGAGACATCCCTCGATGTGGTGAGTGGCAAGTCGTTCTTGTTTCCAAAGCAGCGAGGACTGACCACTTGTGATTCCTCTTGCTAGCTCCTCTTCAATTATCGCAAGCGGACGCATTGTCATTATTGACACCGGATGAACAAGCACTTTGTAGCAGTGTCAAAATTCTGCCTAGACCATACTTGGTCATCAAAGAAACGTTCATCCGAGAAAACGCACGGAGAGGAGGTATGATGAAGAGGAAGGATGCTAGGTAAGCGGATATGCAGACAATGTCGACGTCTCTCGAAAAAACTCACTCGAATCGATTTAACAGGAAAATCTTCCGAGTTGACCCAGCGGTATCCACGCGCATCTTCGACCATTTAGTATCGGAAGGTATATTGTTTCGAGAGGAGGCGAAGGGTAGCAAACCAAAAAGCACAATGAAAAGGGTCACTGATCCCGCCGGGACAGACTCGGCATCTACCTCAGTAGCCTAGCTTTAAATCAGAAAGCCAGTGACAATCTCTGCCGTTGTACAATCGCCAATTCGCAAATCGTTGTATTGCTTACGACCCTGATGACCATTCAAGTGCATACTGATATGAATCATTTCGATCTATTGCGTCTTCTGAACCTTTACAGCAACAACCTTGTTGCCGCCCTCCACCGAATACAACCACAAACCGCAGAATGACAAGAACACCGCGCTGGTCAAGAAAGCGCCGGTGTAGAATGGCCATGCTCCCTGGATGAAGCGGGGATACTCGTCGTGCCTGAAAGGTACGACAGAGACGACAGACTGCTCGTGAATGAAAGTATATCTGCGAATTGGTGTTGATTTAGCATCGCAGCAGAGATATATTGAACGGAGATGGACTTACCCAGGCCTCCAGTAGTCTAGCACGAATTTGAAGACACCATGTCTGTCAGGACACTTAAAAGTGACGTCGTACTCCGTTGCTTGCCCGTCAGCGGTTACAGCACGCTCGTGAAGAGAAGTTCGAACATGAGGGTCAAGCATAGTGAAATCCAGCTGAATGTCAACTGCCGAGAAAGGACGCCAACTCGACTGTCCGTTTTCGGTGGTGTATTCACTTATGGTCGCAGAATATGTCTATGCGGATAGAATTTTAAGCGGTCTTGGACATGACCGATTGGGTCAACCGAGAAAACTTACCACGTCATCCTTGATTCGATACATTTCCCGCGATTCAGTCTCGTTGACTCGGTGGTGCTCGGTGTGGATGACCTTGAGAACGCCTTTTTCCTGGAAGATCCAGGCGGTGAAGGCCTCCGCAAAATGTCCATTAACGGTGGTATAGCTATTATGCGACGAAAGGTCAATCAACCAGATCTGTCATCCGCGAATGGGCTCTACTCACGATCTTCCATCCTGGTCTTCGACCTTGGCAGCCCAGCTGTCATCCCTCAACATGGCCTCGCTTCCAATCCATCCAATACGCGCGTTGCCTCTCGACTGCATCGCGCTGGCGAGATACGCCTGTTCTCCAGAAATGACAGTCTTCTTCTTCCTGTCCAAGAGTTCGTCTTCATCCAACTCTGTCAAGTCGTCCGAGAACGCAGTTTCGCCAGCGTGCAAGACTGGAATAAGGTATGGGTTTTGTCCAAGCGTGTGTACGATGCCGTTGTACAGGATAGGGTTTGACGATGTCCGAAGTGTGCTTGGAACGATCGTGGTAGGTGTTTCAGAGTCGAGACCAGAAGAGATGTTTAAGAGAACTTGGTCGTGCTTCGAGGACGCAGGTGAATAGTGGAAGTCATCGATCAGGGCGGTATCCCGTTCTTGGAACTCGATATCGAATTCCCGTGCTAGATCCCGCTGGGCTTCTGATATTGACGGAGATAACACGAAGAGAGTGTTGATGTGATGCGCTGTCATGTCGGCTACCAGCCTTTGCGGCTTCAGTGTAGAGCTGAATGCTGGAAAAAGGGAAACATGGTCTAAGCAAAACACCTTAATTCGACGTCTGGGTTCCGTCAACGTACAGGTAGTCGTAGGTGCCATCATGATCAAATGATCAAATTTGTTTTCGTCATACTCAGTCAGAGGTGCCTGCTCTTCCTTGGGACCCTTGAAAGTGAGCTTGAACCCTCGAGCTGATGGTTTGAAGGAGTTTAGCACTGGAAAACTGATGATCTGCGCGAATTATATGGGTTTCACCTACCTTCAAGGCTCTGCCAGAAGTGCGAGTAGCTTGCCTGGTTCAAGGCGGGCTCGATGACCACTAATACCCTATCCCCTACCGCAGATTTGGCATCGACAATGGTCCAAAGCTGAGAAGCGACAAGAGCCTGAGCGACAAGAGCCAAAGCTCGGAACTTTGGCCAAAGCATCATCTGGGCTGATCGATTTTGAGGTTGGCGCTTCGTAGGGACAGAGACAGCGAGGGATCTTCCTGTTAAGTCAACCAGACCAAGTTGTTATTAAGCAACGACGACTACGCTGTATCCATCATAACCTCCTTCATTGCTAGTTCATTGCTCATCATCCTTTGTCCATGCTGCCGCGGTCTCCAGCACGGAACGCGTTAGCGCCGCAGCGGGTAATTCGGTCGCAGTTCCAATTTCCAAGCCCCTCAAGAATAGCACTTTTCTGAGTTTGGTTATGATATGACTAGCTGATAAACTACAACAGATCAGGATGATAGGAGTGCAAGCTTATTTCATACTGTTCACGGCAATGGTTAGATCTCTACAGGAATTCTCACAATGGATTCTATCGAGAAAGCTTTCAAGTTACGAATCCCTACCTTGGGGATTTGTTGATTGAAGTCACCTTTTCGCAAGACCGGCTCCAGGATATTGCCTACGCAAACGTCTATTACTGAGGCGAAGATTCAACAACTGCGGGAAATCCTGCCAATCAACCCGTATGTCGTTTACTCCATCCGTATATCTCGCACAAAATCTGTATCTCACATGAAATGCACCGCAACGATAATGATTCAAAACACTGATCAAGAGCAAATGCAGCATTCTCTTGTCAGCCAAAAGGCGCAGTCTCATGGTGCATCTTACCTTTTGTTCTGGCAAGAAGTCGATGTAGTGGTGGTAAAGCGCTGTATGAACATTGAAGAGAGACAACCTAAGTGAGCATCGAGCTGGCTCTCGAATCTCGAAAAGGACAGCTGTCCCGCAATACTTCTACCTCGTCGCGAGCATTGAGAAGTTTTGCACTGTTCGTACAAGAGAAAAAGGATGAAAATTTCACGGGCAAATACATGCAATGACTAATCACAAGTAAAGAAGTAATTGCGGCATATACTAGCCCTTTTCGTTTCGAATGGAATCGTTACACGCGATCGCTTACCGAGCTTGCGAGGATTCCATTTTCAAGTGTGTTGTAAGTTGATGGTTATTTTGGGCATCATTTGCTTTGCTTTCCTTTCGATGGCGACTTGGTTTTTTGGCTTCGAGAATACACAGTTTTTCTGAGCGATAGGATTAAGGCGCATGAGCTTTGAAGATTGCTTCGCTGATATTGTGAGCAGAAATCTTCTTTGCACTAAAGAATCGTCCATTGAGACCAGCGATACCGTTAGTTGCTGCAGCAACGTCAGCGAACTTGATAAAGACGTGACCCTCCTGGACAACGAAAGCTACATGAGCATGCATACGAAACTTCTTACAGCGGAAAGACTCACCGGTGAGTTCTTGTCAACGACGAGCTTGTCAACTTTGCCGTATTTGGCTTCGATTTCTTCCTTGATGTCCTCTTCCAGGTCAAGGTGCCAGTTCGATTCAGTCTCACTGTCACCCCTACAGAGAATCAGCTTCCATAGCGTTCAGGCTCGGCTTGTTCACTTACGTAGCAGGATCAAACATGTTGCTTAGCTGAACGTATTGTGTCTGTTGAACAGGGATATGAGGTCGCATACTTATGAAGTATACTGATGTCAGCTGATGCGCACATGTGGAACTCGGGCGTAGCTTACACGGAGCTTGAGACAGGTAGAGAAGATCCAAGCGCAGTAGGATCGGGTTGACGAGCCAACTTGAACATCAGCTGCTGACGAGTTGCAGCATCCATCTTGGTGCCTATAGCAGAGAAACAGGCAATAATTAGCATTCGTCGAGCCAGAGGAAATATCGGAACTTACCTTGAGTTGTGCTAGTGTCCTCCAATGTCTCTTGGATCTGCGCTCGAGGCAAACCTCCGGTCCCTCGTTCATGCACAGTAGATACTTTGACTGTATACCGGAAACAAGAACGTCAATAAAGGAAAAGCTCAATAGAGTAAATGTGTAGGCGACTTACTGCTCCTGCCGGCAAGTTCAA
Organism: Naganishia onofrii; assembly: GCA_030039215.1. NCBI lineage: Eukaryota > Fungi > Basidiomycota > Tremellomycetes > Filobasidiales > Filobasidiaceae > Naganishia > Naganishia onofrii. The sequence continues at coordinate 1,764,551 of JASBWV010000001.1, forward strand.
AGCCATTCATAGAAGCCAAAGCCATTTCAGCAGGTGCAAGCTCTTTGAACTGTACGAACGCATATCCTCTACTTCGGTTGGTCTGAATCGGTGAACAAAAGGGTCAGTCAAGCCGCTAAGAGGATGACAATAATTCCAGCTTACATGAGGCTCCATAGGCATCTCCACAAAAGCCAATTCTCCGAATGGCTCGAATACTTGCCTAATATCATCAGCAGTAAGGTTGTAGTAAAGATTGCCGACGTAAAGTCTATGATACGGAATAGCAGCGTCCGCGTCGCCTTCGTGACCAGCCATGGCCTGCATAGCGGGCATACCGGGAATGAGAGGTCGAGATGGAGGCAGGGAACCGGGACTATAGGTATAGGATACATCATCCGTTATTAGGCGTTCGCCAAGGCAACGAGCAAGAATGGTGCTTACCCAGAGATGGGCGCTCCGGGCATAGAGGGCACTATAGTGGTGGTAATGTTTTTTTCAGATTCGCTCAAAGCAATCATGATAGGGAGACCCATGACAATGGTGCCAGACAGTGTGAGAGCTTTGGAAACCAACTCGACTGAGGCCAATTCGACATATGCAACACTATGATATCCGTAGCATTAGCGATCAAATATTGCCAGGACATAAACACAAAGCTTACCCCTTGGACCTTCTTGTAATCCGATCAGTAACAACTCGAGCATCACGCACAGAACCCTTTCCGAGCTTTTCTTCAAAGAACATGCCAACGTCCTTAGAAGTGAGCGCGGCAGCCAACTGGGATACGAAGATTGATCGGGTTTCTGAATCGACATCTTGCAGTAAAGCTTCAGCTTCATCTCTCTTGGGAGTACCGACCTCGGATTGTCGTCTGCCGTATGCAGGTGAGCCACGGGTCTCTCTGGGAGGCGGTGATCGTCTCATGGGACTGGCCACAGTGTGCGGTGTGTAGACGTCACCTCTGCAAGATAGCTTGTGAGCTAAATGATCAACGAAAGGGCAGAAACACTCTAACTTACCTTCGTCTACCGTCATATCGGTCACCACCTCGTCGCTGCAATTGGTGTGACCACCGACGAATTCAGTAACAGAATTTCCAAGCCAGATATCACCAACTTACATCATCATAACGGGAACCGCGATCTCGATCATCACGTCGACGTCGATCTTCGGCAACACGTCTGTCGTCTGCTCTTTCTCTTTCTCTCATGCGCTCGCGATCCATGTCGACATCCCGAGCTGATGATCTATGCGACCGATGTGATCGCTGGGACTTGTGAGACTCTCGCGAAAGGGATCGGTCACGACGTGATCTGTGTCGCTTGCGGTCACTTTCATTGTCAGACCTATCCCGACCTCTGTCCCGCTCTCGTTCCCTTTCTCGTTCCTTCCGCTTTCGTCGTCGCTCTTCGCGTTCTTCTTCAGTCTCGTCGTCCTTTCGTCTCTTCCTTCGCTCTTCACGGTCGTCATCTGGCTCATCACGGTGCCGATGCCTTCGTCGTCTCTCAGAGTCATAGTCGTCCTCGTCCCTATAGCGATGAGATCTTTCTTTTTCGTCGCCGTCGACAACAGCAGAGTCGCGGTCTTTTCGTCGACTGTAGATCAATAAATGTCAGATGCACGCAGAATATGTAGACATAGTAAGTTTTACGACCTACGGAATTTCAGGTGTCTTCTCCCTTCCTAAGCCATCTCCATCAGGTCGAGGCGGAGTGTCTTGGTTAGACATCGGATACGGCTATGATATTCTCGCTGGTTGCAATGTGTCGAGATCAGATGTCGTGATCGATCTACTCAGGCAGGTGCGAAAGTGTAGAAGGAAGCATGGAGAGCGAAAACTTATGCATAGAGTGGTAGATGGATAATGCAAAGCCAGCCACCAAGTCCCGCTGTTACACGCGACTGTGTAAGCGGGGTCACGTGCGCGAGTCACCTGCCCCGACCTCCAGCCTCTCCGCAACATTGCTAGGGGTAGCTCCAGGGGTCTATAAGCTGATCTATACGTCGGGATCCACTTATTTTGGCACTGTCGTCAAGATTCTGATTCCTTGCAGGTGATGAAGCATTGCGGTGCCGTTTCTGGAAGTCACCGATGACCCGGGATCCGTTACCGATATCTAGATGTGACCGACGAAATGTACCAAGCGGACTGTTCAGTGACCCAGCTCGCATATGTGATTTACGGAGCGTGCATAACAAGACATAGATCTACAACCTTCCATACAGCACGATGATTCTCGCTTGCCAAATCTATAGTCCGACCATCACCTTGATGACAACGTTACCCTGATCATCCTTACCCTTCTGAATCGCCTGAAATGCCTCTTCTGCCTTGTCCAACGAATATCTCTGTGTGACCATCTTCTCCACAGGCCCAAGCTGACCAGAACCAAGAAGCGCAAGCGCTGCAGGATATGTGTTTGAATACCGGAACACACCCATCAGATCAACTTCTCGGAGTAAGGACGCTCCGGTCGGTAGCAGCATAGCCGATGTTCCCATACCGACGTAAAGGACTCGCCCACCAGGTCGAGCGGCCTATAAGTGTGCGTGAGTCAGCTTGCGTCTCAGTTAACGGATATCGAGACATTTCAAACTCACAAAGACCGCCATCTGCATGCAGCTCTCAACACCAGTACATTCAAACACAGCGTCGAAACCTTCAGCAAGGTCTTCCACACTGGTCACGCATTCGTCTTTCTGCAGCCCAGCCCAATTCTGCTTGGCAGCCTCCAAAGCTTCGGCACCGCTCACACGAGGACCTTTTGGCAAGCAATGGGTACCAGTTGCCCATCCGTTCTCCTTCGCAAAGTCCAACCTGGCTGCTTCGATATCCACCACAACGGTAGAAGTTGCGCCTTGCGCTTTTGCCAAAGAAGCCGCAAGCAGACCGACAGCACCGGCCCCGAGGATCAAGACCCTTTCTCCGGCCTCAAGCTTCGATCGTCGAATCGCATGCAGAACAACGGAGAGAGGTTCTGCCAAGGCAGCTGCTTCAAAGGAACAGGCGTTAGGCAATCTGTTGGACGAAAAGGCATCAGAGACAAAGACATGAGAAGCGAAAGGTAGCGAATGACCTACTTGAACAGCAGAGAAGCGGGGTGATTCATCTTCTCCCGCAGCGTCCCGTCCAGGTGAGGATGTGTCTTGGCGGACGAACAGAATCTCATGTTCTATAGCGGTTATCTCCAGGCTTAGAATATGTTTCAAACACGGCTGTGTAGGGAGTACAACTTACTTTGCACAGGTTGTATCTTCCGGTTTTGCAGTATTTGCAAGATCCGCACATGTGGCCGCATTCGATGGCGACACGATCTCCAACTTTCAGATGTGTTTCGGTGCCCTCAGGGATGTCGGTGACGGTTCCACTAAAGGCAGGGGTGGTGTCGCGGTCAGCTCTACGCCGATCGCGAATGAAGGTGAATGTCAGCGCTTACCTTGCTTCGTGACCTAGGACGAGAGGGTCAATGATCTTGAAGTCTCCATTGGCACCATGATTGTAATAGTGAACTGTTGCGCAAGGATAGTAAATCATGAGCTGACCGTCAACAAAGAGTCGAGTCTAAAGCTTACCGTCACTACCACAGAGGCCGGTAAAGTGCACAGCTACCGTCACTTCTCCAGCTTTCGGCGCGTTTAGCGATCGCTTCTCCTGTTCGCCAATAAAGATAGACTGTCAGAAAAGACTAACAACAGCCCAGTTCAACTTCACTTACGACTCGAAGGTCTCGAGCTCCATGACAAACGACATGAGTGAGGTTTTCGGACGCGGCGACAGTCATCTTGATTTGTTGAAGGGGATATTGTGGAAGAGGTAAGAAGAGTGATAAGCCTGAGCTCTGGGTAGAGGGATTGATTGGTATCGACCCGACCAGGAGCTGATCCATCGATGCAAGGCAAGACTATCTATATAGAAACCGATACTGGGCGCCCACGGTTCTCGACGGTCAAGGGAAGGCATTAGGACCGTAAAGTCTCAAAATCTCGGCGTCTTCGGACCGGGCGTACGAAATCCATCATCCGCGGAAATGTGTAAACAAGGACTGCGACGACCACGAGTATGTCTGAGTCTTGGGTCTTGCCATTCGGGCAAAGGATCTTCTTGCGCCTTGAGTGTCCGTTGCTGGCCTTGCAGCCGACCTGATCTTGTACAGCTTTGGAAGAAATATCAAAGGTATGATATAATATGGCAAATTATGCATTCGGCCGAAGTACAACGAATGGATAGATTACAAGGAGACTTTGGGGCCTTTCGAGTGTTGCAAAGGCGCTTCGTGTTGATGCGACGTGCTGTATATGGCAGCGCTGTGATCTCACTAGGGGTCGTATGTATCTGTCCTGCATGAATTTCGCAGACGGTTCTCGCCACCCTGACTGTTTGGTAGCACATTGCGTGTCCAAGAGCCATTGAGTGACTGTTGACATAGGTGGGGCGTTCTTGATCGATTTCGTTCTGAGGCCGATCAACATCGGTCGAAGAGCTGGTTGATGGCGTGCGTTTGTAATTTGGCTATGTGATGCCGGGTCGCCGCATGCTAGATGACTGTAGGCGTCCGCGCGTCTGATTCTACAAGTATTTTCGGGCACTAGCACGGATCCGGTTTTCGAATGCCTGAGATTGAACGAGACTGTTGCTTGTGTGGAAAGGATTCAGGGAAACCTAAAAAGCATGAAGGTCAAGTCAGAACGCCGGTCATAGAGATCTATGGTGCGGCAGTCGAACAAACCTTGACATAATTCTCCCATACGTCCATGAAGAACAATCTGATACCTTCCTCGTTTCTTATGTCGTGTAATAGGACTAGCTTCACTGCAGTTGCAACGTAAGTCAGTACCGCCTTCACTTTGCGGACGATTCAGACAGGGGACCTACCATTTGGTGCAACAAACGCGGAAACCAGCCATTCATTGTACTTGTCTATTGAACGAAGATATCTGAGAACAGGACAAATATCAGCATGCTTAAGTCAATGTGCGCAGACGGTTTGTCACAGTGGACTGAAGCAATACTTACTGACTTCCATTTCCAATCATGACATCCTCGATCGTATCTATACTTGAATACGCTACTAACTGCAAGACATGCATTTCCACTCCGACATCGTTCTTTCCTGCAGATGCTGCACCGGCGCCAGGCACCGCTCCCGTTCCAGCTCCGCCTAGCAAGTTGGGAGGAAACGGATCTTTTATCGTTCCTCCCGGTGTGGTTGCTTCCCGTATGAAAGCTAGCGACTCGGGAGGCAGCCCAGCAGTAATGGTTGACCAGGCAGGGAAAGAGTTTAATGTCGTTGCGGCGCCGCCTCCTAGTCCTGAGCTCGCGGATGAAGGTACGATGGAAGATGGGTTTTTAGACGTGGAGAAGAGGGCTTCGTATAGCGGGCTGTCTTGAGGTGAGACCACCGCTAGGTAGTAAGCCATGGTCGCGGTCGCGGTTCAAGCTGGCTCGTCGCGGGTCGGGCTGCTGGCAAGGAGCGTAGTTGTCCAGCCAATGATATATCTGTCTAGTTTCTAGTTACAAGCAGGAAGGATACGTCCCAGGCATCAGAAGGATGATAGAGCATCGGATTGTTGAACGGGCTGTTGAAGGTCTCCTGTCTATTTCCTGTCTCCTCGTCTCCTCTCGTTTTGGTTGAAACGGACTTATTGAACTCATTCTCCATTCATATTCGTCATCTTTGCGAATTTGTGAAACATGACACCTGAGCGAGAGTGTGGAGACCCCAACGGCGAGAGTGTAGAGTTCTAAATTTCCCTTCCATTCGTCCATTCGGCCAATTCCCACCCGATCGGCCAGCAAACTTTTCCTTTCCTCGGACTCGCCTTTGCCCCATGCTGTTGTTCACCTGACCAGTGCTCTCGCCGTATCTCAGGTCGAAGATTGCTTATCGGTGGCCTTTGGCGCAAGTTATAAAGCTAAACATCAGGTGATATATTCCCCCACATCCTTTAATCCTCCTTCCAACTCACCGCATCTATACCCTTCTCGAAGTCGACCAAACTCTAGCATGTTCGTCTCCAGAGCCACCACCACCCGAGCCTCTAGTTGTCTCTCCCGCCAAGCTGCTCGTCGAGTCTTGCCCTCTGTCGGCGTCCTCGCTCGGCAACCAGTTGCTCAGCAGGTCAAGCGAGGCATCAGTTCTCATGTCGCAAGTGCCACCCTTGCTACCTTCAAGATCCCCGAAGTCGACAATGAGCCCATGGTATGTTGTGTTTATCTCCTGCAGAGCTGTGTGCTTGGAAGTTTATATGGAGCGGTAATGAATGTTTTTTTTCTCTAGCGAAACTACGGTCCCGGTTCCGTTGACCGAGTGAAGCTTCAAGCCGCGTTGGACAAGATGCAAGGAGAAATGCCCTTTGACGTCCCCTGTGTCATCGATGGCAAGGAGGTGCGTGCCTCGATGTGCTGCACCCGCCAATGGATACGCAACTGACGGAGAGTGCATTCATAGGTCCGAACTGGCGACATCGTCAAGCAAACTCTTCCCCACGACCATGCCAACCATTTGTGCACCGTGCATGGAGCTTCCAAAGAAGTCCTAAACCGAGCTATCGAAAGCTCACTCGCTGCCAAGCAAGAATGGGAGGACATGCCCTGGAACGACAAGGCTGCCATTTTCTTGAAGGCAGCTGACCTGGTTAGCGGCAAGTACCGGTACGAGCTCATGGCATCTACCATGCTCGGGCAGGGAAAGAACGCATGGCAGGCGGAGATCGACACTGCGGCAGAGCTCGCCGATTTTTTCCGATTCGGTGTGAAGTACGTCGAGGAACTCTACACTCAGCAGCCTCCCCGAAACTCTTCAGGAATCTGGAACCGAACTGAATTCCGTCCATTGGAAGGATTCGTCTTGGCTGTGGCTCCGTTCAACTTCACCGCCATTGGTGGAAACTTGGTATTCGCGCCTGCAGTCGTAGGAAACGTTTGCATTTGGAAACCCTCTGCGGCTGCAGTTCACTCCAACTACTTGGTCCACAAGATCTTGTTGGAGGCTGGTTTACCCCCCAGTGTCATCCAGTTCATTCCTGTACGTCTTCTCCCTTGCCTTCACTGTCGTTGGAGATTCCTTACATTCCTGCATTCCTCTTATTCAGGGAGAGCCCCGAGAAATCGTACAGGAATGCATCAAGCACCGAGACTTTGCCTCGCTGCACTTTACCGGGTCCACCGGCGTATTCAAGCAGCTCTGGAAGGACATTTCCAACAACCTCGAAAACTACCGAGGATATCCACGAATTGTGGGTGAAACCGGTGGCAAAAACTTCCACCTCTACCACCCCTCTGCTGATGCCAGAGAGGGCGTCTTGCAGGCCATTCGAGCCGGTTTCGAATACCAGGGACAGAAATGCTCGGCGCTGTCTCGAGCGTACGTTCCGGAATCTTTGTGGAATCAAGGCGGTTTCAAGAAGATCCTGCAAGAAGAAGTAGCAAAGATTCAGTTGGGAGCCCAGACTGAATGGCAAAACTTCATGGGTCCCGTTATCCACCGACAATCATACGACAAGGTTACCGGCATGATCGAAAAGGCGAAAGCTGCTGGCGGCGAGATTCTCTGCGGTGGCAAGGGTGACGACTCTAAGGGTTTCTTCGTGGAACCAACGATCATTGTCACCCAGGACCCCAAGTCCATCACCATGCGGGAAGAGATCTTTGGTCCCGTCATCACCATTTACGTCTACCCCGACGCCGAATTCGAGCAAACCTGCGAATTGATCGACACTACCACTGAATACGCGCTTACCGGTTCCGTCTTTGCCAAAGACCGTTCCGCGCTCATCCTGGCCTCTAGCAAGCTCCGAAACGCTGCCGGAAACTTCTACATCAACGACAAGTGTACTGGTGCTGTTGTTGGTCAACAGCCATTTGGTGGTGCCCGGGCTTCAGGAACAAACGACAAGTCTGGATCCATGTCCATCTTTTACCGATTCGTTTCTGCTCGTTCCATCAAGGAGAACTTTGGCGCACCGGAAGAGTTTGCGTATCCTTCCAACGTTGTATGAGGCGCTTTATACTCGCAGAAGGCAAAAGAATGAGCTAGGCGGTAGAGTAGAGGATCCAGTTGGCGCTGTACTCTGAGATAGGAGCAGGCGCCATTCGTTAGGTTTTGTTATACGGTTGTATTGTGGTTGCATAGATATCGCGAATAGAAACTCCTTGCAAGGGTTATTTCGACTTCCGTCTAGGGTCTTGCTGCCTTGCGATCTTGGAAGCTCTTCGTGTTCAGGGATTCAACGCCTGAGTGACGGTAGCGGCAAACCAGGATAAGTACTTATATCAATACTCCCCGTAGTACCTACCAGCTCAGAAAGCTCAAGACGTGAACTTGGTCCGAGAACTCCGTAAGTACTGTATGTAGCTCCCAAGCTCCTAATGGACAGCCAAACGCGTGTTCGAACGCGCATGATGTCCGCGAGCTCCTGGCTAAGCGAGGGTCTCCGCTTGCAATTCGAGGGTGCTGGCGTGGGCCAGTATGCGGTCATAAAACATGGAGTAAAGATTGAAGACACGAGCGTTCTTTCGTGTCGCTCGTCTTTCTTGATTGTCGGCAGCACAGTATTACTGCGAGAGGTGTGTGCCAAATCTAACGATCTACAGAATCACACCGCCTTTGAGTCCTCCACGCCAATTCTAGGTCTTCAGCAATCCATATACCATTGATCGGGTCGCCTCAGGTCACCAAATCACTCAAATCCGCTCTGCTCGGTATATCAAAACGAGCAAGTTTCCACGTTTCAGACTGCTCGCTGGCATCTTGAAACGCACGCCACAACAGACCAGTGTACTCTTCCTTTCGACCTCGTGAACAATCAAGACGATCAGTGCGCATCTTTGTTAAAACTTTGTCGGTTTCAACCTTGAGATCTATGCTGGCTTAGTGGGATTCTTATTGCCGGTGAGCTTTCAGCACAGCTATTTATCTCGAGCGACGTTGAAGCTGACACCCTCCGTCCCCGTTATAGCCAAAGCTGACTCTCGACGAACAAAATGGACGCCTATCAGGGAAACGGAAATCGTCTGTCAGGCTACGACCAACGGTCTGTTCCATTCCATTCCTTGCATACCACGCAATCGCTTACTTCCCTGCACTTTCACTACACAGAAATATACCTCGCGAATCCGGCCCTTCTCCTATATATCGACCTCCATCAGTCAATCTACGAGGTATGGGTCACCAACGTAGTGAAACGACTGGGACTGCAGGTGCATACGACGACATGTATGACGATGCTGAAAGAGACGACGATAGCGCAAAAGGTGGTTTAGGCACAGCCGGTTACCGAAGAGCAAGAGCTGGGTATGTAATTTCACACTCAACGTGCTCTAATCTGCCGAGAATGGAGCTGATGAGAAGAACTGAATCAGAACAATGCCATCGGAGTACAACACGGCTCACCGACGCGACGGTTCTAGCTCTGTCGGTGGACTGGCAACCGAGCACCTCATGTCATCACAAAATATGCTATCATCTTCTAGGTCTCCATTGGAATCTCTCCTAGGCCTAGGACATGGTGGCATAACCAATTCGATTTCAGATCAAAGTGCGTTGTATCCTATGTCGGCTTCGTCGGCTAGTCGAGCATATCCCGCTCGACCACATCTACGACATACAGCTTCATCTGCGGCTGCTCCGACAGGAGGCACCGGAATGATGGCGAGTGCATCGGTCGACTCGGCCACCGCGAATCGTCTTCGTTCTGGATCTCTTACCCGTGCAGATAACGGCGGCGGAGTAGCAAGTAACAACACTGGCAATGGATTCGGATCTGTTTTCTACAGTGGTACAGGTCGATCTCAGTTGAATCAAGTAATGGGTGGCAAGGAGCTTCGTATGACGACGTCTCACACCTCGTCGAACGGTTCTTCTGGCGGTGTTGACGACTATGTTACGTTTTCTACCATGGACTATCTTGGATTAGCCGATAATTCAGAGACTCCTCGAGCGACGACCTTTGGATTCGAAAGGGGCCCTGCTATGCCTTCTGCTCGAGACGGTCATCATTCGCAGCCTGACAACCAAGCAACACCATCACAGCCAAATGCCACATCATCAGCCGCCATTCGGAACCGAGCAAGTACGGTGTCCAACTTCACACGACCTGCATACAAATCCGCTAGCTCTTTCCAGGATCTTATTTCCGCCGCCAATCTAGGGGAAGACCGAGATTCCTCTCGCCCGCTTGGCTTGTACGATGATTATTCGCGATACAACCTTCTCCCTGATATAGCTACTTCGGGCCTTGAAGGTTACGCTCGGAATGCGCCCGCCACCGGCTCTGCAGAACTTCGAGGATTCAAGGACGTTGCCTTGCTCAACTCGCTGTCCTCTTCTACGAACCGACCGCGAGCCACAACGATCGGTATCTTGGATGCACCAAACTTAAGAGATACTGTTGGTGCGGGTGGTTTGGCACATCCTGGGAACAAGCTAGGATCCTCGATCGACATCGCCGGATACGATGACGGATACGATTACCTCAATTCAAACACGTCAGGTCCGTTCATTCCTACCACGCGAAATGATAAAGGATTCGCCAGTATGCACCAGAGTCTTGCACCTCGACACAATGCCTCTCAATCCATCAGCTCGAACTTCAGTATTAGCTCTGGTACTCTTATGGAAGACAGGTTGGGAGCAGGGAAGAATCATGCGGCAAACAATGCATCCGGCGAAAATCAAGGGCAGCAACCGACCAGGAGTTTATGGCTTGGAAATCTGGATGTTATGACGACTACAGCAAACTTGGTGGATGTCTTTGCACGGTATGGTACGATAGAGTCGTTGCGGTTATTGCCCGAAAAGGTGAGTCTGCGAGCAGGTATCAAATCCGTATCAAGACTGATTGAGTTCGCGTTTTCTTTCCTCAGTCTTGCGCATTCGTAAACTACATCGATAAGGACGATGCCGTACGCGCCAAAGACGACGTTCTTATTGGTCAAGGAGGACTAGTACCCAGTCTCTCCGACACGCCAATTCGAGTGGGTTTCGGAAAAATCGACTCTGTACCCACTGCCGCTCCTTCCGCGTCTACGCTCAAATACTCAATGAGCCAGACCAGTCTTTCCAGCATGGCCAGCCATACCTCTGAAGTGCGAGAAAAGAAGACCGAAACTACGCCATCGAGAGCACTATGGATCGGCAGTATTCCGCCCGACACGACTCCATCCCAGCTGTTGTCCATCTTCTCGCCTTTTGGAGCTGTCGAATCAGCCCGTGTACTTACAAACAAACAGTGTGGCTTCAGTGAGTGATGAATAAGGCTTCTTTCTTCATCTGGTACTTAACGCTCCGCAACTTTTTAACAGTCAATTTTGAAACTATGGAGTCTGCTATCGCTGCACGAACTGCTTTGAACGGCCGAGAAATCTTAGGTGCTGGAGTCGGAGCCATCAAGATAGGGTTTGCCAAGGTGCCTACCAGATCGACGGCTAGCTCTGTCGCAGGAGACGGCAGTGTATCCGGTGATGACAATCGAAGCATGGCGGACAGTCAAGTCTTTTCAGCTTTGAAACAAGTCAAGGGTTCTGGCGTCAATGCGATCAATGCTGAGAATCTTGCAAACGTCGAGAATTACGGAAGTAATCTTGTCATCGATATGATCCAGCGAGGCGTGCATGGCAATGTCACAGCAGCCGACAACAAGGCCAACACCGCTGATTTGGCGCAAAATGTCAAGGAACAACTCGAAGCGGAAGGTGGTATTTCTGAACAGCAGATGATTATGTTGGTTCTGAGTGCGGGTGATAAACGTTTGGTCGAAGACGTCAGAGCTGTTGGTGGTAAGTGCACGCAGTTGATGCAGAACGAACACGTCTCATCCAGCGATTGCTTACCCTTCACCGTTCTTAGATGCAGACAAGCATGCCCTGTACTACAGTTACATTCCTGCTTCACAAGAACGTCCTCAGCTTCGACGTTTCGATCCCAGCGGGCTGAAGCAGATTCGTCAAAGATTGGATGCCAACTTCTGCTCCCCTGAAGAGATCGATCAAATCACCAGTGATATGATCGAAGACTGTGTGGTTGTGAGTCGCTTTCGTCGCATATGTAAGAGCCAAGCTAACAATTACCCAAATCCAGTTGGCGTCAGATTATTTGGGCAACACCATTATCCAAAAGCTCTACGCTAGTGCCAGTCCCAACTTGCGCCTTGCGATGCTAGAGCGAATTGCACCACACTTGGCTTTGATCGGAACCAACAAACACGGCACATGGGCAGCACAGGCAATTATTGACCGTGCAACCTCGCCAGAAGAAATGGCCCTCATCGCACGAAACCTTGCACCTTATGTTCCTCCCTTGTCAGCTGACAGCTACGGCAACTACTTGGTCAGCGCTTGGTAGGACTTTACCCCGTCGGTTCCAAGATGGAAGGAGTCTAATTGCATGTTCTTGGTCCGCTTTTGCAGTTTGAAATTCCCTGCCCCGTACAACAACTTCATTTTCGATGCCATGTGTGATCGAGTATGGGACATCGCGCAGACAAGATACGGTGCGAGATGTATGCGAACCTGCTTGGAGCGAAAGGAGACTTCTCATTATCACAAGGTACGTTTGCTACAAGGTGATGTCTGTACCTATCCTGAACTGACATTTCGGCATGCGTTTAAAAAAAGAAACGAATCGCCACAGCCATTATTTTGCATTCGGTTCCTCTTGCGACAAACTCGAACGGTGCTCTGCTGCTTACATGGCTGATGGACGCCCCAGAATTACCAGGACGATTCGGTCTTTTGGCGTCCCGTCTTTCTGGTCATCTGTCTCATCTAGCTACCCACAAACTTGCCTCTTTGACCACACTGCGAAGTAAGTCTCAATAGATGATGTAGTCGAGTGCGTCAGCAGACTGCTGACGTTTCATTATCCAGTTGTCAATCAAAAGGAAGAGCCTGAAGCCGTCAAGGTCGTACTAGACGCCATCTTCAAGTCTCCTGGCGATCAGGTCTTGCACGAAATCCTTCAAGACCAAGTACACGGAAGTCATACCATCTCGAAAATCGTCTGTGGTGATGTCGTCGGAGCCGAACAAAAGGAAGAGCTGATTCAAATATGCAGACGTGTTTTGGAGAGCATGAAGAACACCAACGGCTACGCTTATAGGAAATTGCTCGAAGTCTGCGGCTTGCCTATTCCGACCTCGGCTGCGCCTCCACTACAAGGAAATCCAAACGCCAGATTCGGAGGGCGGAATTCACCAGGAGTTCCGCGAGGTGGACACGGTGGTATAAACCGATTCAGCAATGGTCCTGGATACAGCATGCCAAGCGGAAACGCAATGTACAACAATCCTGGGATGATGCCACCTTCACCGATGATGTCTGGTCCGCCTCACATGAACGGCGCACCTGGAAACCCGAACGATGTCAATTCGCTCATCAACTCGATCCAGGCGTTTCAACTTGGCCAAGGCATGGTAAACTCCGGCGGCCTGAACCCGGCGCTTATGATGCCTTCTGGTCACATGGGAGGGATGCAAGGAAGCTTTGGACAGGCATTGAGCCCCAATGTTCCCCAGGGCATGTCACCAACACCCACTATTGGTTCTTTCGCGACCCCGCATGCTTCTTTGATGAGTCCCAATTCAGATCCGTTTAACCCAGTACGTGTATACACTCAATGACAAGACCGCATCCCGCTTCTTGCTAATATCAATCACCTTCTTTTTCTCTGAAGTTCTCCTCCCCAGTTCAATTGTCTCGCTTGCCAAACAACCAGATGAGACAATTCACCTCACCCAACCGCAACGACGCTCCGGCGTTTGAGCTGTCGCCAACGTTCGGTGGTCTCGGTATGCAATCTGCACAGATGAGCGATATGTCAAACGTGATGCCTAGTCAGTACATGAGTCATCAGCGACCGCCTACTGGTGGAATGGTGAGTCGTCCGGTCCGGAGGTTTGAGGATCACATCGAAGGGATCTAGCTTACACGTGACTGTTTCCGCCGTAGTAACCTCGTTACGCTTCAGAATACACTGCTTAGCTGTCATGGGTACAAGCCAGTAAGGGAAAGGGAAGTGTCTATAATCAAGGATGAAATGGTCGACGGAAGCGATTATAATCGACCCATGAAGAAAAAGCTTGCGTATACGCGATCTTGCAGTTATGAAAGGAACCAGCGACGAAAAGGATGCAACGAAAGAAACACGGTATGCCCGAGCCACGGGAGCTCGCGCAAACGACATAACGAATCTAGACGGGTTTCCACGGAAACAATGTACCATCAACGCGGAAGGCATACGTATGGCAGACTTGACGAAGAGTGCTGAATATCGGGCACGCTTGCCTCATGCTCATGTCCACCTGCCGGACACGTCAAAAATGTAAAAGTATCGCTCAATCAACAAAAGAGGACATGGATCTTGTCCCATTGACTGTAGCCATCTGGCAAAGTCCATGCAATCTCACTCATCAGGAAATAACTTGATCTATATTTCTATTACGTATATTCTCTTGTCCAAGTATATAGACGATGATCGGACGGCGTGTTGTAGCCCGCTTCATTGTTTATACATTCACTATCGTGTCAAATCAGGGAACCAGCAGGTCGAATGACTACTTTGACTTTGAGAGGTACCAAGACCAAGAGCCAAGAGGCAAAAAAGAGCAAGGGTCGTCGCTTTCCGCGGTGTCTATCAGCTGTGTTCCTCAGGCGGACAATACCGCTTAAGATTCCGTTGTTCCGGATACAGTGGTTCCTTTCCCTTGTCCCTTGTCGCCCTTGTGGGCGTTCGTGCTGCTGTTGTAGCTGCTGTTGTGCTCGCCGGGCCTTGGGTCTGACGGAATAGCCCCGAGCGCCGGAGACTTGCAAACACCATCATAATTTGAGCGGATACCTTCCGTTGTCATTCATCCCTGCCACTCATTTCTGTTTGAACCCATCTACTTACAGAGGAGGACCCAGCCCAAGTCGTACGTTTGCGGTGTTTGTTTGAGCCAACAGTAACCCGCGTCTCAATTGATCGGGCACGAGCGAACAACCATCCCATTATCACCTAAACGAGGAATCAGTATACAACACAGGTGCTTTTTGTTGGCAGATTGAAACTGGACAACCAATATCAACTCTATCGCACTATCGAACATTATTACGACCACTTTGGACAACTCTTAGAAGGTTATCGAACCTGTAAGCATCAACCGTCATTTGTTCAAATTTGTAGCGGTTCAGAGATGACGTGCTGAGGAGGAGCACATCACTGAAGCTGGGCAAGGATGCATTTGGTTCGAAATCTGCATGGATGAGTGTAGTGATGTGCAGGGAAAGAAGACCGTTCTGCACAACAGAAATCATACTTGGCGGAAACTGCGTAGGCCGGTTTAGGGGATCAGAGACAGAGTGCAACGGACGAGGGTGGCTTCACGCATAAACTTAAAGTGGAACCACGCTGACAGTCTTTTTCTTTGCCAATTGAAGCAAGCGAAAGGTCCATTTCCATCCGTAATATCAAAGAAGAATGCAGACCATCAAATGTGTAGTTGTCGGTGACGGTGCGGTTGGAAAGTATGTTTGATCGCCGCCCGGAAGACAATCCTGATAAGCTCATCAGTCGCTCTTGTTGCTCTTTCATTTCCACGTATATTAGGACATGTTTGTTGATTTCGTATACCACCAACAAGTTCCCGAGTGAATATGTTCCCACCGTATTCGACAATTGTACGTTTCCGCAATATGCCTTTATCAAGCGGGTCTATTTCCTGACTAACGGTAACAACAATCTTTAGATGCGGTGACCGTCATGATCAGCGACGAGCCATACACTTTAGGGCTCTTCGATACCGCCGGTCAAGAAGATTACGATCGACTTCGACCGCTGTCGTACCCGCAAACCGACGTCTTCCTCGTCTGCTTTTCCGTCACATCACCCGCTTCCTTTGAAAACGTAAAGGAAAAATGGTTCCCGGAAGTTCACCACCATTGCCCCGGAGTGCCATGCTTGATCGTTGGGACCCAGATAGATTTGAGGGACGACCAGAGTGTGATCGAAAAGCTGGCCAGGCAGAAACAACGGCCAATTCAGATCGAACAGGGAGAGCGTCTGGCAAAGGAATTGGGAGCCGTCAAGTACGTCGAGTGCTCAGCGCTCACGCAGAAGGGATTGAAGAACGTGTTTGACGAGGTGAGCATACTTCAATTCTGTTGTTTAATGGCTAGCCATCTGAGTCTGACGTCGTCATTTATTCCATGTAGGCCATTGTCGCAGCATTAGAGCCACCGGTAGTCAAGAAGCAGAAGAAATGTGTCATCCTCTAAATCATCGGGCCAAGTAGGAATGTATCTCCTATCCGCATACGGATACCCACATCTCCTTCGACGACAACGTGTTTCACCTCGCCACACGACACATTCATGTCTTTTTTCGACATTACAGCAATATAGCACACCCGCTTCCACCCTTCCTCATTTGATAGACCTCTTTTATGTTCCGAGCTCGCTACGCCCTGGCGCCGACCGAGGAAGTTCATTACTCGATATGAGACCTCAATGGTGGT
This sequence comes from Naganishia onofrii, assembly GCA_030039215.1. Classification (NCBI taxonomy): domain Eukaryota; kingdom Fungi; phylum Basidiomycota; class Tremellomycetes; order Filobasidiales; family Filobasidiaceae; genus Naganishia; species Naganishia onofrii. The sequence continues at coordinate 1,781,021 of JASBWV010000001.1, forward strand.
CTCGACGATTTGGGTTCTTGTTCGACTGCTGTTTTCTATTTTCTATATGTGAGGCGGACTTGTGGTTACCTCTCTTTTTGTACTAGCTAGGCACGAATGACTCCAACATATACCATGATGCAATATTGAATTGGCGCCTTGCGTAACAAGCATGGTGCAGTGAAAGTACAAACAGTGTCTGATGCATGTTGTTACGATAGTTCTTGCCGATTTCGCTGCGCACCTCTACGACCTTTCACAACAACTTGCAGCGGCGAGGGGGCGCGAAAACTTTACCGATCGTTCTTCTTACTCGTCATCTTCCTGCAACGCCTTCATCTTGAACTCTATGATTCCGAAGTCTTTGCCTTCGAGCTCTTTGAATGCGGGCTTGGGCATCATCAATTGCAAACTAAGAAATCCATCGTCGTCGATACGAAGCGATACTTTGATCGACGCGAGGAGAGCTTTTTGGCAGAGGATAAAAGTGCTGTATGCGTAGCTATTGAACATTTGGGTGAGCCGATATGGCCAGTGACGCCAGTTTTACAAGGTACCTACCTAAAGCGTTGATGTTGGCTACAGAGAAAGACATCCATGACATCTTTATCGTTGGGATAATCGAGCTGAGAAACAACGGAAGCAATGCACGTATTAGATATTAGACACAAGGCATCTATCCCAAAAGTATAACAAATACGAAAGAATCACTCACTTCGGTTTGTCCAAAGTTCCCCACGGCTTCCAACCTAAAAATTCCAGCCTTTTCTCTAGCACTCAGTTTTTTCCTTCTTTGGACCCTGTACGCATCGTTAGTCTCGTTGTTGACAGGATCTGGATCTGGAAGATCGTTCGGCGGTGCGATAGTAATGGTTATTTTGGAGCAGGAAGGGTCGAGATCGGCGAGGGCTTCCTGTAGCCATGTCGACTACATTATTAGGCAAGCGAAAGCAGGTGTTCAGTTGTTTACGTACCTGGACCAGATGAAGAAAGGCGTACCTTCATGATCACATGTGAAACCCTTTGAAATAGATTCAACATCACGCTAGGTGTGAATGGTTTGCCTGCTTCCGAGCTGTTGAAATCGCTTACATTCTTTCCTGTTCAAAAACCTCATCTAGAACTTCTTCAGGGTCCAGCAAGTTAAGCATACATCTCGTGGTTGGCGATCTCGCATCATCGTCCTTTCTGAAGGGAAATATATGTATCGGGTTGGACACCCATATAAAGCTGAACATGACGTATACAAGGCCGACATCGGACTTACAATAATAGAGTTAAAGGTTCGCCCTCCCCTTGCCAGGTCATAATCAAGCTCGTATTCCGCACGTCCTTCTCCCTCGGCCCGCCGGTGGACCCAAAGCCTCTGCTACCGCCGCCAGGCTCATCGTCATCCATGATCCATCGCTTCTTCCCTCTTCCGCCTCCACCTCCTGCACCACTAGTGTTGGCTCCGCCATCTTCATCCGCTGCGAACCCGCTCTGATTATTCAAAGATGAAGGCGCCACGGCAGCATTTCCGTGAATGTTGAGGCATTCGATCCAGTGTTTTAAATTGACCTCAAATTCAGCAACTTCGTATGTGTAATCTTCGTCGTCTGATCCTGGAGGCTCAAGGTCGTCGTCGTCATCATTCTGGTTTTCATCACCGTCGCTATTTTGGTCACTCTCGTTCTCTGCACCTCCTATTGCATTCTGGGAAGGGTTTTGATGTAACTTTTGATAGTCCTTGGTATTAGTTGTATTTGGACCGAAAACATCGTCTTCGCGTGTTGCTTTTCCTTTTCCTTTTCCTTGTGTGCCTTGTCGGGCATGACGTCGACGAAAGCGTTCCTCCTTCTGAGCTCTGCGAATGTGCCGTTCAATGTCTGATTTACGTGTGTAGGTGTACTTATCCATCAACTTGCTGGAGATGTAAGCGATAGCTATTAGGTTGACGGGTGAAATCGATATTAGTCTTCTTCGTAGCATGGTGGCAAGACCACATGACAGACTTACCGCTTGTAGATCGACCTTCGTCTACCTGTACACTGAGACCCGCATCCGAGATGACTACCGTCGCTTTCTAATAGACGGGTTGCAATGTGGTTATCAGCACATAGTCTGTAGATCTCCATACAGTGACATGGATGGAAAATCACATGGACATCGTGTTCAGACTTACAGAATTAAAGCCTACACCTCGCAGAAGTCGCGACAGTGGCCGCACATCGGTAGTCTCGAGCTGCAGAATCTGTACGTGAGTACATAGTATCATTCTCAGTACAACAAGCTAGGATGACGATACTGATGATCCGACATACAGGGGGGATGCTAATGTAGGGATCCATGACTATACAGTTTCCTTCAATGGCCACTTTTACTGAAGTCGAAAGTCGGAGTCGCAAATGTCTGGTGTAAAGCGACTCATCGCTGGTGCGTTGACCTGTGTCCCTCCTGTATTTGAAGCTTGTGAGTGCAGGGCTTGACGGTGCGGATTTTGGGTTGCTCTCTTGTCTCTTGCTATTCTTATGCTGAAGAAGCACATGCCCATACTCCTACTCATCATGATCATGCCCCATGTGCCCCAATACTCGGACATTAAGAATGATATCCCCCACAAAGTAAACAACCACAAAGTAAACATCTTCCTGACGCGACCATGATCGAACATCAGTGAACTGGACGTCTTCATGTCTCGCCACCATATCCATCTGTCTGGCCGTTAATTACAGGCGTTAGGTCGTGCTTGCTGTTTTCATCACATCTGCATTTGAAAGATTCACTGCAATCGTTGTGCTAGCTATCTTGCATCGTCTGCTTGATTGCTTGATCCGACTGGCTTTGACCGATCGACGCTCCTTCTTCAGTCTTGAACACACTCGATATTCTCTTCCAGATCAGTCATGCTCAAACGCATCCCTTCGCACAAATCCACTTCGGGTGATCCGCAAGTGGTTACATTATCGGGGGGTGGATTCAGTATGCCTACTTTCAAAGCATTCAAGCCGCCATCACTTGCCAACTCGCGATCTACTCGAACAGCCGCCGCTGACGATAAATCTGGCGCTGGCAGGAAACGAAAGCGAGTCAACTACAAGGAAGACGGACAAGCTGATGCTGCAGGGGACGGAGATGCGAATGGGGACGGCTCTGATGGTGAAGGGGGGAAGAAAAAAGGGAAAACTTACTCTATGGGTAACAAGGAATACGGTATCGATGGCGTGCTAGGTGACATGGGAAAGTGGTGTAATCGCAAGTTTCCAGTTTTCGAGGTGAAGCCAAAAGAGGTGATCTTCACCAAGAAGTAAGTGGCATTGATCTCGCACAGGTCGAGTACTGACGCCTCGTCGCAATAGCTTCGCCATTCCATGTATCACACCTACTTTGACCACTATCAATGCAAAAAACTCTCCGGTGCCAGAACCACAACGGCATGCCCTGTCTCATGCCGCACTTGGTATTCGCCGACAACCCACTCTTGTTCCACGTCCGCTTCATGACCCAATGTCGGATCACGCTATCGTTCTTTATGATCCAACGATCGATGACAAACCCAACCCTGAAGAAGTAGAGGCTGCGCGTCTGGCGGCTGAAGAGAAAAGAAAAAAGGAAGAGGAGGAAAGGCTCAGAGGTGGTGCAGTGCACAAGAGCTTGAAAGAGATTTTGGGTATTGTGAACGAAAAGGACAAGGTCAAGAAGGACGTGAGAGTCCCGGTTGTCATCGATCCAAGGTTGACAAAGGTGTTGCGCCCGCATCAGATCGAAGGTGTGAAGGTGAGCTGAAATGGCAAACATCTGATACCAACAGAATACTGAAACATTGACATCACCAGTTCCTGTATCGATGTACGACTGGCCTTATCGATCAACGTGCTTTTGGATGCATCATGGCGGATGAAATGGGTCTAGGTACGTTCCCCGGCCTTGATGTACGATATTCGATATTGACTATCGACGGGCCGTTTACAGGGAAAACTTTGCAGTGCATCGCTCTCATGTGGACTCTGATGAAACAATCACCTTCTGCTGGCAAAGGGACCATTGAGAAGTGTATCATTGTTTGTCCGAGTAGTCTAGTACGGAATTGGGGTAACGAGTTGAGTAAGTTTTGCCGAGTTGACATTCCTTCAAGGCGTTTGCACAAGAATCACCGATTGACTGGACTTCCGCTGCGGCCTCTGATTCTGAACAGTCAAATGGCTGGGTGTGGGTGCTGTCAACCCGCTTCTTGTCGATGGAAAAGGTGGGAAAGCGGAATTGATCCCCGCTGTGAGGAGATGGGTTGCTGCGAGAGGTCGTGGTGTTACGTTGCCAGGTAAGTCGCACCAACCATTTACAAAGATAACGTGTAACTGACCTTGGGATCATATCTAGTCATGGTTGTTTCTTATGAAACACTGCGAACGTTACAGGAAGAGCTAGAAGGATGTCCGGTCGGTCTGTTACTCGCCGATGAAGGTCACAGGCTGAAGAATTCTGGCAAGTGTCCACCTTATGGCGTGCAAGCCCTTTGGATTCATCGAAGGCAACAACGCTGACATGTTTCCCTCTAGATTCGCAAACATTCCAAGCTCTGAATGCACTCAATGTCCAACGGCGGGTCATTCTTTCAGGAACGCCTATTCAAAACGATCTCTCCGAATACTTTTCGTTGCTCAACTTTGCAAATCCCGAGTATCTTGGCACCCGAGCCGATTTCCGAAAGAACTTCGAGCTGAAAATCTTGCGTGGTCGAGACGCTGATGCTTCTGAAAAGGAGAGAATGGAGAGCGATGCGAAACTGAAAGAGCTCGGTGGGCTTGTGAGCAAGTTTATTATTCGTAGGACGAATGATTTGTTGTCGAAATACTGTAAGTGCGCTGTCACGCGGGAAACTTCGGCATACTCATGCCCTCCTGTCCTCTTCCAGTGCCGGTCAAGTATGAGCATGTGGTATTTTGCGGTCTCAGTCCTGTACAGACGGCTTTGTACCGGCTGTTTATCACCTCGCCAGAAATCCAAAAACTACTGCGTGGAGTGGGATCTCAACCGCTCAAAGCAATCAACATTCTACAAAAGCTTTGCAACCATCCGAGCTTGCTCAATCTGCCCGACGACCTACCCGGCTGTGAGAAAGTTTTGCCAGCTGATTATCAGTACGGAAAGGGCGGCTCCAGCCGATATGTGGATTGTTCCCTTTCCGGGAAGTTTATGGTGCTCGAACGGCAAGTCGATCCAAAGCTATGCGCTCTGTGTAACTCTGCTAAGCTGACGTATTGATTTTCAGATTCTTGGATTACATCCACAGACACACAAATGACAAAATTGTCTTGATCAGCAATTACACGCAGACACTTGATTTGTTCGAGCGTCTCTGCCGAAACAAAAAGTGAGTGAGATTCGCTTCACTTGGGTCGACCACCGCTGAGCAGAACGTCAATCCGTCACAGATATGGAAGTTTGAGACTGGATGGCACAATGAACGTCAACAAGCGTCAAAAGCTTGTTGATCGTTTCAACGATCCAGAGGGCAAAGAGTTTGTTTTCTTGCTGAGCAGTAAAGCTGGTGGATGCGGTATCAATTTGATCGGGGCGAATCGGCTCATTTTGTTTGATCCTGTAAGTATCTACGCATAGGAATCTCTCACTGGCGGTACTGACCATCCCACACATATGTGAACCTATCAATTAGGCTTGGAATCCGTAGGTCAATTTTCTTATCAACGGCAAAGACTGCGTGCACTTACCCTCTCGCGCATGATATAGTGCTAGCGATCAGCAGGCTTTGGCGCGAGTGTGGCGAGATGGCCAGAAAAAGGAATGCTTTGTGTACCGATTCCAAGCTACGGGCACTATCGAAGAGAAGATTTTCCAACGACAGTACGTTAACTTGTTGCGATTTGATTAGACACTCTCGCTTATTCGTTGATTCCTTGTAGATGTTCCAAACAAGATCTGTCTGCTTGTGTCGTTGATGCTGCAGAGGATACCGAGCGTCATTTCTCGGGTGACGATCTTCGGCAATTGTTCAAATTCAACGACAAGACAATCTGCGATACACATGACACCTTCAAATGCAAGAGATGTAGAGACGGCAAGCAGGTGATCAAAGCACCAGCGTTGCTTTACGGGGATACAAGCAGGTAAGCAGTATGCTGCGACAGCGAAATGACATCGGTGTTGATCCAAATAAAATTGCAGTTGGAATCATTATCCAAATGGAGAGCTGAAGAAGTTACATGACGATATTTTACGAGCAGAGATGGAGCATACGGAGGTTTCGTTTGTCTTCCAGTAAGTCACGAGTCTTCGAGATGCGATATACCCGATGCAAGAGGCTAATTCGATCCGGTATCGCAGATACATCTCACACTAGACATGGTAGCGGAACCTACCTCGAGAAACTTTGATTTCGCATTGCATGAGGCATCACAAGCGTTGTATAATTTTGCCTCCTTTTCGTTGTACATGCACATAGACCTAGACCTATATAAGGTTTCCCAATCGGACCTGTTGCGTCAAGCCCTTTTTGTGATCGAACACTAGATTTCCTCGTAAAAAGGTCTGTTCGACTTTGCCTCGTAGCGTCTTGCCGAGGTATGGCGACACCTTGTTTTTGAATTTGAGCGACTCGGTAGTGATCTAACGAACGCGTGGATCAGCCATGAAATTCGAATGTCAGGTACGTGAAGACTTACTTCGAAGAATATCTCGGGATTGAAAATTGCAAAATCAGCATCTGCGCCAGGGTGTACAACACCCTTGACGCCCGCCAGGCCAACCTGCTCCGCTGTATTCTCACAACACCACTTTACGATCCTCTCAATCCCAATCTCCTGTCCATCCAGCTGCCCAGAGGCCTTCAGCTTATTGCGCCTCGTCACCTCGGTCCATAGTAAACTAAATCCAAGGCCTAGAGCGGAAATCCCACCCCAGGCATCCATGAACCCGCCCGCCTTCATTTCAGGCAAACACGGCGAATGATCAGAAACGACATAGTCGATTGACCCATCCTCCAATGCCGCCCATAAAGCTTCGCGGTTGGATTCATCCCTAATGGGCGGGCAGCATTTGTATTCCGTTGATTGACGGTGCGGGTCGTGTTGCCCCGGTACAGAGTTGGAAGAAAGAACAAGATAGTGGAAGCATGTTTCCACAGTCAACGGCAAACCCGCCTTTCTTGCCTCTCGGATCATCGGGAGCGCAAGCGCCGACGAAAGATGAACGATGTGTGCACGTGTCGGGTTCATCACGGAGGGATCGCGTGCTTGTTCAGAGAGCAAGCGAATAATCATTTCGATGGCTGTGCATTCCCATTGGTCTGGACGGGATTGCAGGAACGTGGTGTAGCTCTGGTCGGTGCCGAGGCCGTGTACCGGGTCGCCCATTTCCGCATGGAAGAGGATGAGGCCACCTTCGGGAGTTGTCTGCATACGCGCGAGGGGACAGGTACGTTAGCGAGTCTACTTTGCTTCGCACGGTTTCATTCGTGGCCTATGCTTACATTCAGAGCTTTCATTGCACGTCTTACGTCCTCCTCGCTTACCGCGGGGAATTCCTGTTGCGGTAGAAGGACCAGTGAGTTTCAGTGCCGGTGGGCGGATCAGGCGAGCCTGGCTAGTACTCACGTCGACGCCGGATTCGATGAGGAAACACTTGAACCCCTTTACACCGGCTTTCACAAGCGGTACTAGATGTCGCTACCCGTCGAGAACCACAGAGCGAATTGTTTAGGAAACGCGGTGCGGAACGTAGTCTGTCGAGAAGACGAGGATTTCTTGCTTACCTTGTTGCCTGGAACGATTCCTCCCCAGAAGCCCACGTCGCACCATACACCCTTGTTCTTTCCGACGAAACTTTGCGCTGAGCCTAGGACGTCTAGCAGTCGAGGTGACCTCTTATCCGCAGAAGGGCGATGCGCTCCGTTGCTTGTTCCGTTGAGGCTAATAGTGCCGTTGATAGGTGTCGAGGGCGCAAGGGCAGACAGGCCAACAGTGCTATTGGAGCGACTATTACTCCTGCTCATACGACGAATAGGAACTGGATCGTCTTCATTGAACAAGGCCATCTCCTCATCACTATCATCCAACATCTCCACCTCTGACATACCCTCCAATGCTTCTTCGAGGTCAACATCGCCATCATGGTCCTCGTGCTTGTGCGCGTCAGATTCGTCAATCCGGCCTTTGCCCCATCCGGCGCCAACACCCATACCGGACTTGTGCTTGGCTCCCGGGTTACCTCCGAGAACCCGCTGAGCTTCTTCCAGCGATCTCCAGTTCTCCCATCCGTACCGTGCAGCTTTGATCTTGACTTCCAATGCACCAACGGAGGTAGTAGAGGGGATACTGTTGAGTGGCATGTCGATTACGGTGGTGACGCCGCCGGAGACGGCCGCGAGTGTTCCCGAGGTGAATCCTTCCCATGATGTGCGGCCTGGTTGGTTGAGGTGGACATGTGCACTGTTGAGGCAGAGTAGGTGAGCAAGTGCATTTACACGAGGTTGGGAGAGGGTAAAGAAGCGAGAGCATGGCAGAGCCACACTCAAGCAGCCTACGATGCCCTCGCAAGCCGCTCTCTTCGCTCGGTCATTCCCGGTCTCTCGTCTTTCAGAACAAACCTGCCTCAGACCGAAACTTACTCAACAAGACCAGGAACAACCACCTTTCCTTCGTCCACTAGCACCCATTCCACCTCCTTATCTTCAGCTAACGCGGGATGCATCTCCTCTCCTTCTGCTAACAGCTCTCCTACAAGGACATCCTTGATCTTCCCGCTCGCACGATCAACAATGATTGATGCCGCCTGAGGAGGATGGTTGGGAAGAACAACCTGTGAGCATACGAGGACCAGCAAACCAGTGGGTTGCGGGAAATCGATTGGTTGTGCTGGAGTTGGCAAGGCGTGAGTGGCTGCTGTCATTTCTGCTTCTTCTTGTACGTTGGAAAGATGGGTATATTGATGAGTATAACGGTGGTATGCTACTACGTTACTATACTCTTGACAAGGAAGTTGAAGCAAGAGTTGTCATTCACCTTCTTCCCGCCCCGGTTGTCCGGAAGGTCATCTCCGACTCGGATGGAGGGTGCGTCCGGTTCATGTTTGGCTGGAGACGATAGGGGTGATCGCAGGTGGTATAGCAGACAGCAATGGATCATCATGCCATTCAACAACCTGCTTCGGGATGAAGCACTCTTTGCAGCTTGATGTAGCTTCCGCACCGTCCTTACCGTCCTACTTCCATGGTCATTACGCTGCCGAGCTCCTCAAGCCTGAGCACTTCCATGGTGCGCCGTACGCTCACTTCCTCGGTTGTGTTGGGTTGCGTTGCGTCGGGTTGCGTCGCGCTGGGCTGGGTCGGATAGGACGAACGCCGAACCTTGCACGAATAAGTTCTTCATTCTGACTTACAGTGGCCGTCAGCCGACTGAGTATAAGAAGAAGCTTACAGAGACTTGTGCTGCGCGGTGTAGATCCCATCGTAAGGGCCATCAGTGTGACCGGATCCTGGTTGGCTCGGCTGCAACGTTGCAGGAGTAAGGATGTTGGATCACTAGAGATGGGTAGGAAAGTATTGAAGAGGCACAGAGGCTCGGCATAACTGGATGTTTCATTTGGTCATATTGTGAGTACTTGGTGACAATAAAGCGAATTACAATGGGAATTACAATGGGAATTACCAAGAACAGTCTTTTTTGTTTTACGAAACAGAATTTTAAATCTAACTCGATCAAGCCAGTCGTACAAGTGTAAAAGATACCGGTCACGCAAGTCATTCATCGATGAAATCGAGTTTTTGTCGTATCATTCAGAACCATCTAGCAAGCAAATTTTATTCAAGATCGTGTAGCAAGGAAACGAATAGCCATGTTGACCGGGTATGATCGATTTGCGGAAATCTTCAAGCATTCTGTGGAAGGACCGAAGGGGGTATGTGAGCTCTCGAGTTTCACACTGCAAAGGTGGTGCTCTTGACTCACATCAGACAGACGGTAAGTTCACACACTCGCCCCATCTTCTCCATCAGCACCTTCCTCCACCCCCGGTTCGTCATCTCCGCTCTTGTTCTTGTTCTTGTCTTTGTTCGATCTCCTTGTCTTCTTTTTGAGGAATTCATGATGCCAGTTATCTTTGGGAGTCCCGTCCCAGTGGTACGGGCCGGGCTTGTTCTGAATTTGAGGGGGGCCCTTGGGTTTTTTGGTTCGTGGAGCCGGGTCTGAGCGGGTGGAACTAGTTGGGACGTCAGGCATCGGTGGATCGGACGACCTAGTGGCGACTGATGGCTTTTTCATTTCCGACCTTTGGACGGCAGAGCGATTAATCTGGTCCTTTGAACGTGGTGAAGTCATTACTGTCGATGGCCTCTTCACAACATCCGGTCCTCCGCGTCCAAATGTTCCATCTTCGAAAAGGAATAGGACGTCGGACACTCTTTTACTTTCCGACTGAGGCCGGACGAGGGAGGGCTTGAAGGCGTGAGCAGTGCCAGTCACAGCGGTCGAAACGGTGGGCGTTTTGGTTGAAGATAGAGGCAGTCTAGCCGAACCTTGTGCAACTGGAGAAGCCGCCACCGATGTTCTTCGCGGTACAGGAGTAGTAGGCTGAGTGTCGATCCGAGGGGCCCATGCGGAAGCAAGTAGACTGTTGCTAGGTCGAGTAGGAATTAAACCTTCTTGTGCTTTGTTGGCGACTCGAGTGTTTGTCGGAGGAGCAGATGCGGAAGACGTCAAAGCTTGCGGCGACCCGTTGACTCGCTTTTCAGCACTGCGTATTTGAGTAGTGGCAGTCCCAGCAGCCGTCACATTCATGGGAGAACGGAAGGCTGGTGCCACAAATGCGCTCTCTGGACCAGCGGTCATCGCAGTACTCGTCACCGGCTTGGTAAAAACAGAATTATAGCCAAAGTCAGAAACGCTTGCTTGACTACCGGGCCCACGCCGCGCAGGGGCACCTCTTGGTCGTTTGGCAAACGGATTTACTACTCGTTGAGGAGTGTTGACAAGAGCAGTGTTGACAGCTGGCGCAAGGGGAGTACCTGGACCGAAGGCGAACGGGGTTTTCTCTCCATACGTTGAGAACGAGAATGCAGACGGCGCTTCTCTGTCATACGTTGTAGACGAAAACGCGGACGACTTGGGCGAAGGTACCATCGTCACACTTGGTGTTTTGGCGATGAGTTTGCTCGTGGGGTCCGGCAGTTTGCTCCAGGTCGAGTCGATCGGAGCAGGAGTTGAAGATGGCACAGGGTTGCCTTTTATGCCAGCTACATCTGCTACCACCGGACTTGACATGGCAGTGGCGGACGTCGAGTCCACAGCATGTATGTCTTCTCCAACTACAGCATTGCCAGACGTACAAGCCGTCTCTTGCTCCGTCGACTTTGCGATTCCGTCCTCTGTAGCCACATCTTCAACTTGAGGTCCAATGGCGAGACTGCCTGTTGCGTCCAAGACTTCCGACTCTTCCTTTGAAGCCATCTTCGAGGTAGTGTCGACAGCGTGTTGTCCTGCTTCTTCAACCGTAGAGCAGTTCTCTTCTTCGGCTTGCACTGAAGCGTTGTCGGCGGAGATTAAGTGCTCGACCTCTACTGCCTTTTCTTTTTCGACAACAAAGCTCTCTGTGGTACTCGTCGTAGCAACGGGGGTGTTTTGAAGGCAAACCGCCAGTTCGAGCGCAGTGTTCTTCGTAGCCGGAAGCCGAGCGGAGTCTTGTGTGTCGGCAGTGCAGAAGGCGACGACCGGCTCTAGCGCAGATGCAGGCCTTTGCTCTTCAAGCATAGACACAACGTCCATATCATTCGAGTTTTCCAGAGCTGAAACGGAGATGGTGCACTCCTCCGCCTGTTTGTCCGAGCTGTCGGCATGTTTCACGATAGCAAGCTCCTCCTCTGTGTCGTTGGGATCAAATGCATCACGGTCTACGGAGACGACCAGTGCAACAATCTCCCGAACTGGAGGCGTAGACGAGATCTGATCGAGTTGCGCTTCTTCAATCGTGGTGTCAGAGAAAGCTGGTGCCATGACCACGAGCGGAGTCTCGACGGAAGACTGTGAGACGTTCTCCATAGGCGTTTCCGGCACTGACCTCTCCGTCTGTTCGTTCGAGCTGTCGGCATGTTCCACGATAGCAAGCTCCTCCTTTGTGTCGTTGGGATCAAATGCATCACGGTCTACGGAGACGACCAGTGCAACAATCTCCCGAACTGGAGGCGTAGACGAGATCTGATCGAGTTGCGCTTCTTCAATCGCGGTGTCAGACAAAGATGGTGCCACGACCCCGAGCGGAGGCTCGATACAGGATTGTGAGGCGTTCTCCAGAGGCGTTTCCGATACGGGTTCTGAATCGGCCGATGATACTGTCGGGTCGCAGTCGGGAACCGATCGAACGTCGTTACTAGGAGCAACGGTAGTCACACACGCCAGGCCTACCTCCGCACCAAGGGGACGGTCGGGCTTTGCGAGTGATTGTTCCGCAACAGGGTGGTCTTCACGCGTTTGGACTGTCACCGGAGATGGAGAGCGGGAACGCCGGACTTGAACATGCCTGCGGCGGTAGCGTGCCACGTATGGAACATCCTGTCGTCCAAATTGCCAGGCGTGTGAAGGAGATCGTGTGGTGTGAACTTCCTCTTCGGTTTCCTGGATCGTGATAGCGGCGTCGGTCTCCGTGTTGATTGATTGCGCAGCCGCCTGAGGAACCTCGAAAGCTACTGAATCGTTAACGAGGTCCGGTACGATGTCTTGGCGTGCTTCGGAGGAACCAGAAGTACCGGGCGAACGCTGGTGCAGCCTGTCTGAAGCGGCGCAAGCGATCTGTAAAGAAGCAGTGTGGTCAGCTACCTATCCTGACGGATACCGATCACAAGCATCATAGTTACTTACCTCGTCCTTTGCGTTGCGTACTTCTAGGACACAGAACGACCACAAAGCGCAGACCCACATGAACACACATTCCCATCTCGACATTTCCGCCCTCTGTCCATTCGAATCACCATTGCCAGGACGAGAGCCGCGGTCTTGCCGTTGTTGATCAGTGAAGAAATTGGAAGACAAGTTGCTGAATAGAGACTCGTGCAGCTGATGGTCACCACTTCCCGGTGCATCATCGTCGGAAGGAGGAAATGAACCAGGCGGGAAGCCCGGCTGGTGAGGATCGGTGGGAGGGACCTGGAAAGAAGGGAATACATGGAAAGGTCAGTAGCTGAACACGAAACCAATGCGAAAACCGTACTCACTTCGTGTCTTTCGTTTGGTAGGTATAACGCAAACTCAAAAAGCGTTGCGAGACACAGGAAGAAATACAAAACGGCCACAAAACGCCATGTTGATGGTTTGCAGAGTTCGAATAGTCTTGGAGGAGGTGGAGGATACAGAGGTCGTTGGTAAATGACCAAAGCGGTCTGGCGAATCGCAATTGAATCAGCAGATTTATGAGTGAGTCAGGTGGTGAAAAACTTACAGAAGCAGCGTTGATTGTATCGGAGGTACGTTTCACACGCATGTACAGCGTCTGAGCCTGCACATAAACTTTGCTGGTCGCTGCCCTTTTCCGTTGATCCGCTTTGCTCTTGACAAGCAGGTCGTCGCGTACGTAAGTGTTCAGGTCTACCAGTCCGTCATACTCGGATACTTTTTCGATAAGAAGAGATCGGTACCAGTCGGTCACGTCGTTCTTGCGTTTCAAGTCTTTGATGACAGCTTCCTCTTCAAGGCGAGTAGCTTCCAAGCGCTGGCGTTCACTGTTAAGGGCTTCGGCTTTACGGTGTTCAGTCTCTATCGCCGCGTTGAATCGCTCGACGAGATCTGCAAGTCAAAAAGGTGGAAGAATCAGTGACGAACAGAGGAGCTCGCCGAGATTGAGCAACTTACCGTCTATACGAGGTGGGTCTGCGTGAGGATTCCAGTTGTCTGGGAACTCGTTGACAACACAGGCCACCCCATAATTCCAAGGCCAAAGAGGACCAAACGCGAAAGTACCAATCCTTTTCGCGTGCGGGCTGAGAAAGAAGCGTCGGCTCTTTTCGTTACTATCCATAAAGTCGTTGGCGAAATCCTGCGACCTAGCGCTCGGCGATTCACTGTCAGAATCTGCGCGAGCTAGGTGCGCGTCGAGATAGTTGTCCAAGGGAGCATCCGAAGATGCGAGGCCGGGGGAGATCAGGTGAATCGGCGGATCCGAAAGTTGCTGGTAGGTGTCATCGTAGGCTCGGGAAGGAGACCTGGCGCCATCGAACGGACCAGGCTCCTGTCGGATGACGTCTTGCAATGGTTCGGAAGGTGTTACAGTGCTAGTGCTGGTAACGGTGGTGGACACGGTGGGCTCGGGATGTTCTTTTGTACCGGTGCTGGTAACGTTGGTAGTGACGGTGGCAGTGGCAAAGGCGGGACCGGAGGAGGAACTAACGTTGCAACAGCGAATTGATGTCTGTCAGCGATGGACATCCGTGTTGTCGGTTCCAGGAGAGAACAGACTTACGCGACGGCAAGGTGAGTAGGTATTTTAAAGACAGTTGGGAAATCTGACGCGAATACCGAGGAAGAAGCAGGAGTGGCCACTTCAGACGCAGGATCATACGCGTAGTGGACGATAGTCGTGTTGGTATACCCGTATAGGCTGGCGTTTGTTGGTAAGAGCAAGTAGTGCGTTGCGAGGAGTAGCAGCGGCCAGAAAGGCAAGCTGACTCTGTTCATCTTCGTTACTTTTGTTATCATGTTGGGTATGACTGTATGATACTATGAAGTAATGTGTGAAGTAGATATGAGGCAGCAGGGCAAAAAGCAAAAGGAAAGAGGGAGAAAAGGGCGATTTTTATAGACAACCGTGGCTAGAGAAGACTACCATGGCACGCGATACCAGAGACGCGATTTCCGATGCCAGCACAACAACCGGCCCTCATCGGATTGGTCAGCTGCCGGATGAGATAACAGGTAAGAAGCACTATTCCAGCTTGACACGGTATATCTAAACCCGTTCTGATGTATAAATATCCATAGATGAAACCACCTTTGGATCTCCTCCTCAGCTCTTTCCGCCTTTCGCGCTCGAGTTCCAAGAAGCGGATCGCCCAATCTCTCACGCCACTGCGGATCTGGGAAAGTTTTGTGGAGTAAATCTCCTGATATGGTGATAACTATCTGTGTTTTGCAGGTCAACGATGCGAATGCAAGGGTTACGATCCGGGAGGAGCAGGACGGAAAGGATGGGATGGTGAGGATGCGTGAGAAAAGTCGGAAGTTGCGGCGGTTCGGCTCGGTAAGTTTATTCAGTCCGGTCGTGTATTGACTGGCTGTCTCAAGATGAAACGAGAGAGCTGACGTTGTTTACTATGACCTCGTAGGGTCTTGTCGTTGCAGAAGGTGGTCGAAGTTGTGCGCCATCAAGTAAGACTCGCGGAGGTGAATTACAGATCGGTTCGGAAGTTCAGGGAGCAATATCAGCGATAGGAGGTGAAGCAAATGGTATGTTTGGATCGGGACTGTGTGATACTATCGTTGCTATAGATCGGCAGCCAGCAAGCCAAATGTTGCGCAGAGAAATACGGATGATTGTATGCAATCCGGATCATACAATAAAAGCGTGCCTGGCGCCAATCAGACTGTCTAATCATCAAGCCAATCAACGAACATTCGATTTTCGCCATCCTGTACGCTACACCACATATCCCCTCGCAGCTTCCACCCTCACACGAAGCAAGGTATATACAAAGAGAGAGACACATACAAAGAGAAAGACGCATGAAAAGAGCACGACGACTATGCTACATCTTTGACCTGACTTGCGCGAGCCCGAAACGACAGCCCCAGGCTCACCAGCGGACGCACCACCAATGCCACAACAATCCAACGTGACACTGTCTCCGATTCCACGGCACAACGAGATGAAGATGGGACGTACGCTCATGAGGCGTCATTCATTGGAGGATAAGTATTCAAGCAACTGGGAAACGAAGATAGTGGATGAAAATAGAGAGACATAGAAAGGAGCACCTGGCTAGTAGTGTTGTTCGGATGTTGTGGTCTTTGACCCTGTTCCTTCCTCTCGTACCCACTCACGTCTCTTCTTCCTCTAGCTTTTTCGTTTAGGACCGCGGTATATGTGCCTTTTCACGGTTTGAACGTCTGACAAGAGCAGCCACAGTGCGCTTTTCATAGATGCGAACGAACAGGGTGCGGCAGATTGCGACGAAGCGCAGAGAAGTTGTTGCGAGTCGTCAATTGAGAGATGGTAGTGGCAGATGAAGCATGTTGGGCCAGGTAGAGCATGATGCCCGGCGGCGCGGCGCGATGACAGAAGACTAGGCTGACGACAGGAGACGGAGAGCGAGTGGAAGGAGCAGAGAGCGACGCAACAGCAGAACCTGTATACCAAATATCAAGTCTCTGGAATGGCGTCCGAGATGCCTGTCGACAACCGAGGCAGTAAAGGTTCGTCGATGCATTTCATGCGAGGTGTAGCATGAATTGTCCGAGATTGTGTTCTGGTGAAGTAGCGTATAGCAACCTAGCATCTGCAGGACAATATTCACGCAGTCGGCAGCAACTGAGGGTGAATGCAATTCAGAGTAAACGTTGTTATCGCCGAATCACGGTACTACAACATGCCAAAGAAATACCGATAACGTAAAATATGCCCATCATGACCCATACACCTTCCGACTTTCTGCTTTTTCGCACACGAAGCAGTCTAATAAGACGGCTTCCAACTCTCCTCATATTGATCTCCCTGCCCCGCATACGCAGAAGCAGATGGCGGCTGCCATCCTCCCGGTCCACCCTCCGGCGCCGTTTGTAAACTCGGTGGAACCCATCCAAGGTTACTGGTAGGTGGCAAGTTGGCGCCGTTCCCGCTCGGAGCACCTGCTGTGCCTCCGCTTGATTGTTTGCGTCGTTCGAGACGCTGAAAGTGCTCCAGTGAGCTTTCTAGAGATTTTGTAGGGTGCGAGAGGTGCATAAAGTTGCAGAATCTGTGAGAGATAAGAGGAAGAGTGTTAGACGGATAGTACCGGGTATGGGCGAGAGTGAAAGTGGTGACTTGCCCTCCTCTTGAGCATTCTCCCATTTCGTTCTGTCGACAACAAGCTTCCCTAAAGTCCGTCACAGGAGAAAGCTCCGCGTACAGAGGTTTACCAAGGAAAGCGCGCCTATGTCGTAACAAGCCCGGGATCGTCGCTCCATTCGCCACCCGCGAATCTCCATATGCTATCACAGTTTCGCAGTTTCATCCGGGCAGAATCCTGGGATCCGAATATGGGTGTCTTCTTGTTCAGATAGACGAAGCGAACGCAGAACTGTGGATGCAGGAATGCAGGCACTTTGAGATTCTACCGGAGCGGCGGAAATGCATCATGAAATGCGGATGTTGGATCGGGTCGTGTCAAGCTCGCATCGAAATGTCTCTATCGACAAGGGAGACAGCTGACCTATGGTGGAATCATTCGCATGTTTACCTTCTTGCATCGTACGATGTCCTTTGTCGCGGAGTCCATGTCTCCGCACGGCGGAAGATCGAGAGTAGAGGAACAGCAGACTCCGGTTCCCAGGGGCGGCCGTGATCGTCACTATTTTAGCTCGTTAGCTCACCGTTCACGGGCGGATCTTCATATGCCTCGATATAAAAGTCTGTCGAAAGGAGTTTTCGATCCGGACGGCTCAGTCTTGTTGTTCGGTTCAACGATGGAATGAAGCATATGTCGATGCAGGAATGGAATAAGCGATAGGCGGCTGCTTCTTGATCATCATCATCATCATCATCATCATCATCATCATCATCATCATCATCATCATCATCATCATCATCATCATCTATACGCTACTACACCACTACTATATCGTGCGGGTTGGAATGGCTGGAAAAGTGCGTGCAATTACTTTTCTCCACTTCGTAACGCATCAGTGTTGCTTTGAATGGTCTTTCATAATGTAATCCTGTGCTGTCAATACAGCGAGAATCATGATATGCATACAATGTGTCTATGAACATCATTTATATCACGAGTGATCGTACCTGAAGGACCGCGCAGCTGATGCATCCGACTTAATGAAGAACCTGCAACATATCCGGCACACTCAGGAACTTTTCCCTTGGCTTGCCTCCGCCCTTCTCCTTTCCCCTGCGGACCTCTGCACGATCAATCAGCTGCCAATCCTCCATCTCTACGACTTGTTTCCCTGACCGAGCTGTATGTGTTGACGTGCTGGGAGCAGGGGAAGCTCCAGCGAGGACAAGTGCTTCTGGTATTCCCGTTTCCGGTGATGTAGGTAGAGGACTGCTGAATGACCCATCTGCCATGGATGACGCCGAGGTCGGGGTCGAGGTCGAGCCTGAAGCTGGATTGGCGGGCTGGATAAAGTGATCGTTGATGATCAACGATGCAATGGAAAAGGCGTATTGCATGGTCGAAGCGATGACTCCGATCGGGCCAGATGCTACCCATCCGGCGGTATAGAACCCTGGAACCTGCGGACGGGGATCATAGCTTTGTTAGTGCGATCCTATGCGATCCTAGTCCCGCGAAAGCAGGTTGTGAAAGGGAACATACCATGATACCCGACTCATCGACCACTCGGCCACCATCATTCATGATCCTGCCCCTTCTCTCGTCGAATGGTACCGCCCAGCCGCTCCGATCCCCTTGAGATGACAGGGAAAGACTCTCGGACCGATACCCAACACTCTCAATCACCAGCCCTGACCGCGTCGTTGTTTCCTGGCCCGTTGGACGAGCAACAACAGTCGTGCTTGGTGTAGTGTCCGTCAATGTCGCTGGTGCCGCTGGTGGATGCGGAGGTACAGGCGGTGCAGGCGGAGGGGAGAGAAGGGTATTGAGTGACCATTTGATCTGCGAGACTTTTGGGGTATCGGTACTGCTGCTGCTGCTGCTGCTTGGGTCAGTCTCGGAAGGGAGAAACGCGATAGGACTTTTCAAGAACCCAAGTTCGAACGTGCGATCTTGTCTCCCATTCATGTCCGATTGCGCCTTGGCACCGGCTTTACTCATCAAATCCATCAGCCTTTTCCTTGCTCGATCACCAACCACCATC